>CM052886.1:108939336-109037152 GCA_028534135.1 Potos flavus
CCTGACCATAGGTGGTGTTGGTGAGAGTGGAAAAGAAGGAATGGCTGGGGAGAGAGATTTTAAACAGCTTTATTGAGCTATATTGACATACAATAAGCTGCACTTATTTAAAGGGTATAATTTGCCAAGTTTAACACACATATACACCTGGGAAATCACCATCACAATCAAGATAGTGAAAGAATCCCTTAGCCCCCCAAATGTTCTCATTCTCCCTGCAATCTCTCTCTCCCTAGTCCTGTTCCAGGAAACCACCAATCTGCTTTCTGTCGCTTTAGATCAGTTTACAATTATTAAAATGTTACAGAAACAGAAGCATGCCAAGTGTGCTTTGATTTTGGTTCGGCTTTTTTCATTCAACAGAGTCATTCTGAGATTCATCCATGTTATTGAATGTATCAATAATTTGATTTTTTTTTTTTTTTTTTTTTTTGCTGTCATATGGATACACCACAACTTGTACGTTCATCTGCCTGTTGATTGACATTTAGGCTGTTTTGATTATTACAAATAAAACTGCTATGGACTCTTGCATATAATCTTTGTGTGGACATGTGCTTTCTTTTCTGGTGAATACCTAGAAGTGGAAAGTCTGGGTCCTATGTTAGGTACATATTTAACCTTTTGAGAAATTGTTTTCCAAAATGGTGTCATGCTTACATCACTACCAGTAGTGTATACTTAGTATGATCAATTTTTTTCACTTAACCAATCTAGTGGATCTTTGTCTCATTGTGGTTTAAATCTGCATTTCCCAGTGACTAATGACATTGAACATCTCTTCATGTGTTTATTTGGCATCCATATATCTTCTTGGCACAGTATCTGTATAAATCTTTCATTTTAAAAAATTGAGTTTTTGTCTTGTTATTACGTACTAAGTATTCTTTATAGATTCTAGATTATGTCTTTGTCAAATATGTATCTTACAAATATTTTCTCCTGGTTTGTGGCTTGCCTTTGAAAAGCAAGGTTTTTCTGTTTTGTTTTGTTTTGGTAAGATCCACTATATTGATTTTTTCTTTTATACTTTGATCTTTTTATGTATTTTTAAAGGTACTTTTACCAAACCCAACGTCACTAAGATTTTCTCCTATGTCTTATTCTAGATGTTATTTTTTTTAGCTCCCTACATTCGGGTCTGAGTTTCTGTTTGTAGTTAAATTTTGCATATTAAACTTACATAGGAGAGGAGTGACATCGGCATCGTGGTAGCGTAAGCCAATGCTCATTTTGTCTCCCTCTCAACGACAAAAAAAATCAGCATCTATCCACAAACAAAAGTGGCTTTGTGGGAGCTTTGGGATCCAGGACCGTACTCAAGGGACCAGGAAAAGTCCCACCCATCTGTTAGTTAAGTAATAGGCAGCAAGACCTTTGTCCTACTGCAGACCCTGAAATGGCCCATGAACCAGCTCTAGCCCCTCTTGGCCATGGTCCAGGAGCCCCTGGAAAACACTGTCTTAGACCAATGCCCCACAGATGAGACTGGAAGTTTTCACTGCTGGGTTCTACCAAATATTTAAAGAATTAACACAAATTCTTCTCAAACTCTTCCATAAAATTGAAGAGGAGGAGACACTCCCAAACTCATTTTAATGAGCAAGAATTACCCTAATACTAAAGCCTGATAAAAACACTATAAGAAAAGAGAACTACAGGGGTGCCTGAGTGGCTCAGTCAGTTAAGTGTCTGCCTTCAGCTCAGGTCATGCTCCAGGGCCCTGGGATCAAGCCCAACATCCGGCTCTCTGCTCAGTGGGGAGCCTGCTTCTTCCTCTCCCTCTGCCGCTCCTCCTCCTTGTGATCTTGCTCTCTCTCTGTCAAATAAATAAGTAAAATCTTTTTTAAAATTATAGAAAAGAGCACTACAGACCATATGGTGAACATAGATGTGAATATTCCAACAAAATATCAACAAACCAAATTCAATATCATATTAAAAGGATCATACACTATGATCAAGTAGGTTTTATCTCTGGGATGAAAGGAGGGATAATATCTGCACATCAATAAATGTGATATACCACATTAATAGAATCAAAGGTAAAAATTATATGGTCATCTCAATAGATGCAAAAAAGCATTTAACAAAATACAACATCCTTTCATAATAAAGACAGTCAATAAATTGGGTATAGAAGGAACACAACTTCACTTCAACATATTTCAACAATTTCAATATCTTCAACACACTTAGATATTCAACTAATAAGCACCATGTAGGACAAGCCCGTAGCTAACATCACTCTTAATGGAGAAAGGTTGAAATATCTTCCTCTAAGATCAGGAACAAGACAAGGGTGCCCACTCTCAGCACCTCGTATTCAACATACTACTGGAAGTCCTAGACAGAGCAACCAGGTGAGAAAAAAAAAAAGCCATCCAAATAGAAAGGAAGAAGGAAAATTATCTTTGTCTGCAGGTGATATGATCTTATATAGAGAAAATCCTAAAGACTCAACCAAAAAACTGTTAGAACTAATCAGTGACTACGGCCAAGTTACAGGATAAAAAAATGAACATACAGAAACCAGCTGCATTTCTATACACTAACGACAGAGTATCTGAAGAGGAAATAAAGAAAACAATCCCGTTCACAATTGCATCAAAAACAATAAAATACTTAGGAATAAATTTAACCAAGGAGGTGAAAGGTCCATACACTGCAAACTACAGGATTTTAATGAAAAAAATTGAAGACACAAACAAAAGGAAAGATATCCATGTTCATGGATCAGAAGAATTTATATAGTTAAATTCGTTGGTCATACTGGCCAAGCCATCCATAGATTTAATCATTGGATCTATCAAAATTCAATGTTCCAATGGCATATTTCACAGAAATAGAAAAAAAAAACAAAACAGAAAAAAAAATGTGTGGGACCACAAAAGACCCTGAATTGCCGAAGTAGTCCTGCCAAATAAGAACAAATATGGACATATCACATTCCCTGATTTCAAATTATACTACAAAGCTGTAATAATCCAAACGGTATGGTACTGGCATAAAAATAGACCTATAGACCAACGAAGCAGAATCAAGAGCCCAAAAACAAACTCTTGCATATACAGTCAACTAATATTTGACAAGAGAGCCAAGAATACGCAATGAAGAAAGGCTAGTCTCTTCAATAAATGGTATTGGGAAAACTGGGTAATCACAGGCAGAACAATGAAATTGGACCCCTAACTTACACCACTCACAAAAATCAACTCAGAATGGATTTAAAGACTTAAACATAAGACCTGAAACCATAAAATTCCTGGAAGAAAATGTAGGGGAAAATCTCCTTAACATTGGCCTCTGCAGAGATTTTCTGGGTATGACACCAAAGCACAAGCAACAAAAGCAAAAATAAATAAATGGGACTACACAGAAGTAAAAAGTCTGTACAGAAAAAAAGAACAACAAAATGGAAAGGCAACCTAGGGAATGAGAGACAGTGTTTGAAAAATCATATATCTGATAAGGGCTTAATATCTAAAATATATTAAAAAACTCAAGTGGGCCCCTGGGTCGCTCAGTCGGTTAAACATCTGCCTTTGGCTCAGGTCATGTTCCCAGGGTCCTGGGATCTGGCTCCCTGCTCACCAGGGAGTCTGCTTCTCCCTCTCCCTCTGCTGTGCTCTCTCTCTCTGTGTCAAATAAATAAATAAAATCTTTAAAAAAAAAACCACTCAAGCAGTTTAATACCAAAACACAATCTAATTTAAAAATGGGTGGGGAAACTGAGTAGACATTTTATATATGTGTATATGTGTATATATATATATATATATATATATATATATATATATATATATAAATGGCCAAAGAGGTTCATGAAAAAGTGCTCTGAATCACTTAAACATCAGGGAAATACAAATAAAAACCCGGAGATAATCACCTCACACCTGTTAGAGTGGCTGTCATCAAAAAGACAAGAGATAACAAGTGTTAGTAAGGATGTGGAGAAAGAGGAACACTTGTGCACTGTTGGTGGGAATGCAAACTGGTGCAGCCACTCTGGAAAACAGTGTGGAGTTTCCTTAGAAAGGATGAATACCCAGCTTTTGTATCAACATGGATGGGACTGGAGGAGATTATGCTGAGTGAAATAAGTCAAGCAGAAAGAGTCAATTATCATATGGTTTCACTTACTTGTAGAGCATAATGAATAACATGGAGGACATTAGGAGAAGGAAAGGAAGGGTGAATTGGGGGAAATCAGAGAGGGAGATGAATCATGAGAGACTGTGGCCTCTGAGAAACAAACTGAGGGTTTTGGAGGGGAGGGGAGTGGGGGGATGGATGAGCCTGGTGATGGGTATTAAGGAGGGCACATATTGCATGGAGCAATGGGTGTTGTGCATAAACAATGAATCTTGGAACACTGAAAAAATAAAAAATAATTTTAAAAAATTAAAAATGGAACTACGCTATGATCCAGCAATTCCACTTAGTATATATCCAAAGGAAGTGAAAACAGGATCTTGAAGAGGTATCTATATGCCCATGTTTATTGTAGCATTATTCACAATAGCCAAAACAGGATCTTGAAGAGGTATCTATATGCCCATGTTTATTGTAGCATTATTCACAATAGCCAAGATATGGAAACAACCTAAGTGTCAGTCAGAAGATGAATGGATAAAGAAGATGTGAGATATCATCTATCTATCTATTTATCTATCTATCTAGGAATATTATTCAGCCACGATGAAGAAGGATATCCTGCCATTTAAGAAAACACGGATTGAATTTGAGGACATTAGTCTAAGTGAAATAAGTCAAAGAAAGACAAATACTGTATGATATCAATTTTATGTAGAATCTAAAAAAGCTCAGCTAATAGAAACAAAAAGTAGAGTGGTTGTTATCAGGACCCGGGGGGTGGGGAAAATGGGAAACGCTGTTTAAGGGATGGGTACACACTTCTAGTTATAAGATTAATAATTTCTGGGGATCAAATGAACGACATGGTGATTATAGTTAGTAATTCTGTATAATATACTTGAAAATTGCTAAGACTAGATCTTAAAGGTTCTCACCACAAAAAAGAAATGGTATTTATGTGATGTGGTGGAGATGTTAACTAGCCCTCCTGTGGTAATCATTTTATGATATGTGAGTGTATCAGATTAACACATTGTGTACTTTAAATTTAACACAATGTTATGTTCAGTTACATCTCAATAAAGCTGAAAAAGTATATATAAAAAAGAAATAAGTGTTGAGATTCATATCTTTGAATATGACTGTCAAATTGTTCCAGCATAATTTGTTAAAGAGATCATACTTTCCCCATGGAATGCCTTGGTACGTCTGCCGAAAGTCAATTGATCATATATGTGTGTGTGTGTCTATTTTTGGACTCCATTCTATTTCATATATGTGTATAATGTAAACGTGACATATATCATATAATATTTATTTAGATGTATTAGATACATATATAGGTATGATATTTATATAAATAGATATTTTTTCCTCTTTGAGCTCAATATCACACTTTCTTAATTATTACTGAAGCTTTATTACATCTTAAAATAAGGTAGTTTAAATTCTCCAACTTTGTAATTCTTTTTCAAAGTTATTTTGGCTATCTTAGGTCCTTCGCATCTCAATATAAATTTTGGCTAGCTTTTCAAACAAGGAAACCTGCTGGGTTTTTATTGGGATTGTATTGAATCAATAGATCAATCTGTGGAGAATTGATATATTAGCAATATTGAATCTTCTGATCCCTAAGCACAGTTGATTTTTGGTTTTCTTTAATTTCTTTGAGCCATGTTTTTTAGTTTTCAGTATACAGATCTTACACGTATTTTGCCAAATTTATCCATATATAATTTGTATTTGTTATTATAAGTGGTATTTTAAATAATTTCTATTTTTGATTGTTCAATGCGAATATACAGAAATGCAATTGATTCTTGTGTATTGCCCTTGTACCCTGAAATTTTGCTAAGTATTAGTTCCAAGTAGCTTTTGCATACTCCTCAGGATTTTCTACATAGATGGTTATATATTGTCTGTAAAGACCATTTTAATCTTTAATGTCTAATTTGGATGCCTTTATTTCTTTTTCTTGCTTTATTGTATAGGTTAAAACCTTTGGTAAAAGGTTTGGTAAATGTTTGGTAAAATGTTGAATAGACGTGATTAAAAACAGGCATCCTTGTCTTATTCTCAATGTTAGGGTGAAAGCATTCACTCTTTCACCATTAAGTATATTAGATGTACTGGTTTTTGTTTTTGTTTTTGTTTTTTGTAGATGCCCTTTATCAGGTTGAAGGTTTTCTTCCATTTCTATTTTTCTGAGAGTTGTGTGTTATTATAAATAGATATTTAATTTTAAATGCTTTTTCTGTTTCTATTGAGATGATCACAAACTTAGTATTTCATTTTTAATCTGATAATATGGTGAATTACATTGTTTTTTTATTGTGCGTTGATCAATTTTTGAATGTTAAACCAACCTTACATTTTTGGGATAAACCCCACTTGATTATGATATATTATCTTTTTAGTATATTGCTGGATTCGATTTGCTAAAATTTGATGAATAAGTTTTGCATCTACATCATGAGGGATATTTTTATTTAATTTTCTTTTCTTGGAATTTTTTTTCTGATTTTAGTATCAAGGTAATTCTGGTCCCATATAATTAGTGGGAAGTATTTTATTCTTTATAATTTTCTGGAACAGTTTGTATAGCTTTAGTATTATTTATTCCATAAATGTTTGATGTAATACAGCAATGAAAGCCAAATGGGGATGGAGTTTCCTCAGTGAGACGGTATTGAGCTACAAATTCAATTACTTTCATTGACACAGTGTAGTGAAGTTATCAGTTTGTTATTGGTGAGCTTGGTAGTTTTAAAATTTCAATAAATTATTCATCTCATCAAAGTGGTTGAATGTTTTAATACAATATTTTTCATATTTCCCTATTGTTTGTTGTGATGTCTTCCGCTCATTATTGGTTTTTATAATTTGCATCTTTTCTCTTTTTTTTCCTGATCAGCCTGGCTAGAAGTTTACTAATTTTATTTATATTATCAGAGAGTTAGCTTTTAGCTCTATTGATTTCCTCTATTTTTTTTTAAAGATTTTTGTTTTATTTTATTTGAGAGAGAGAGTGAGATAGCAAGAAAGAGCACAACAGCGGGCAGAGAGAGAAGCAGGTCCCCACTGAGCAGGGAGCTAGATAGAGGGCTCAGTTTCAGGACCAGGGGTTCATGACCTGAGCCAAAGACAGGTGCTCAACTGACTGAGCCACTCAGGCGCCCCTTCTCTATTTTCGTTTCTATTTTCTGTTTGATTGATTTCAGCTTATTTCTTTTCTTTTGCTTACTTTGGGTTTATTTTGTTTCTCTTTTTCTTGTTTCTTAGGATGGAAGCTTAGGTCATCAATCTGAGACCTTTCTTTTCTTTTATAGGCATTTGATGCTATTAATTTTCCTGTAAGCCCCACTTTAGCATACCATAAATTTTAATACATCATTTTTCAGTTTCACAATGAAATTCAGTTCAATATACTTTTTTATTTCTCTTTATTTCTGCTCTAACCCATGGGTTACTTTCAAATGCATCGTTTAGTGCCTAAATATTCAGAGATTTTTTCCACATGTCTTTTTGTTATTGATTTCTAATTTAATTCTGTTGTGGTAAAAAAAACTTTATATAATTTATATAATTTTAAATATATTGAGCCTTCTTTTATGGTCCCAAATATGATCTATCTTGATTGATGTGTCCTGTGTCTTAGAAAGAATGTATATTCTGCTATTGTTGATTGGAGTGTTCTATAAATGTCAACAAGGTCAATTTGGTTCATAGTGTTATTCAAGTCTTCTATATCTTTACTGATTTTCTGCATACCTACTCCATCACTTATGGAGCAATATATATTACAACTTCTAACTGTAATAGGTTTATTATTGCTCAATGTATTTTGATTTTCTGTTATGTGCATAAACAGAAATGGATTTTGGGAAGAAATCTATAATTCTTTTCAACTCTGTGGTTACTTAAGATGGGAGAGCTGGTGGGGAAGGAGGAATCCGAATAAGCCTCTGTGTGTCTGGTATCTGCACAATCAGGTATTTATGTAAGTCACTGGACAAGGGGACCATAGTCAGGACTAACCCCAGGCCAATGTTTTTTTGAAGTCTGTGATTCGGGTCCATTGTCATTTCATTTTACTCAGAGCCCAGTGTTCCCAAGATCTCTCTCCCACTCCTATCTTGTTCTCAGGTCCTCAGTCCAACAAAGATATAAACGACTGATCTTCACTAAGATGTAAATGGTAGCTGAAGACTATTATTCCTTTAGTAAGCATTTTTATCGTAAAGAGGACTTAAATGTTTAAGGTAACAGGAATAATAGCTTAGTCATGGAATTTCAGGAGTTAATCAGAGGATAAGCAAAGTTTCTGGAGGTAGAGGAGCTGGAATCCTCAAGAAACAGCCGTAGACTATCAGCATTTCTACTTGGCTTCCACTAGCCTGGTTTCAGGTACAGTAAGTGCTAAGTGTGTTCCAAGTTTGAATTACAACTATTTAAGAATCTTCCTCCATTCTTACACTAAAAAAAGGAACGTGCCTCATTGCTTTGTGTTCAAAGTACCACACTCTTCCTGCTCTCCAGGAAAATCCTGTTCTGACCAAATTCTTTACAACATAGGAACCTGAATCTGAAGTTTTTCACCTTTGCTTTCTCCCCATACAACCGCATGCTCTGCCATAGGCCTCACAGTTTGTATTTTTAAAATTCAACAGTAATTTGTCCCATAATACTTCAAATGCAAACCAAAGTTGATGCAATTATAGCGCTGAAACACCCAGCCCCTTATCTTATAATAAACCGTGATGATCTATCACTCTATTTCTGTTGCCTGGTAATTCAGGAACAGAAAGGGACTTTATTCTGTGTAGGAGGGAGAAAAACAGGGATATATTTGCTGAAGTTACAGAAACAATGATAAGAGGAGATATGAAATCAACAAGGAAATGGTTGCCAGGCAACATGCTTGGTTGTCAAAGAGATAGAGCATTCTTTAATAATAACCCATGAGCAATCTTCAATAATGGCTCATAAATCTCTGACCTAGAAAACGTCTATGTCATGAGTGGGTTACGGCAAATACTTTTCCAAAGAACTAAAGCATCCAGCTATCCCATTTCATTCCATAATAAGAACCATGCTGTAAATATTAAGGCCCTGGAGTTATGCACATTTGAGGAGTGTAGTGTCTTTGCTAAGTGGAACATTCGGTAGCTTTTTTCTATGGTTGTATCCCCAGCTGTATGTACTATTTTTACTCAGCACAATGAACTGCAGTCCCAAGATGCACCCAAATTGTGCCCAATATCTTGTTTCACAAGCCTGGCAAAGTCTTGCTGGTTTGAACACCAACAAACGGCCTCCGAGTCCCATTCATAAACAGGACCATGATCAGGGATGAAGACTGCAGGATGTTAAGGTTTAAAGGAAACTTGTAAGACATTGGGCCCCCATTCTTCACTTCCCAGATGAGGAATGTGGCTTCTATGATTGCTATACTAATGGCCATCTCCTTTTGCTCTTTGAGTCTACCATTCCAAATAGAGCCTGGTATTTATGCTTAGAGTCTTCTACAGCTGTGCTCATCCTGTCATTTTCCTCCACGAAAGAACTCTTCAACAGAGTATTCTGCTCTACTCACTCCTGGTCACCAGCCACTGGCAGAGCACATCAACACATCGTTTCACAGGAGTATTAATACATCAACCTGAGCAATGATCTTCAAGATGAGGAGTTAATCATAATGCAATACCGTGGCTAAGAACACACACTCTGGAGCCAGACTGTCTAGGTTGAACCTTGACTCTTTGTGAAACTTGACAACTTGACTCTGTGCCTCGGTTTTGCCATCTGTAAACCAAGGATATTGGTTATACCTAAACTCATCAGATTATTGAGAGGATTAAACAAGCTCTAAGTAGACAGGTAAGTTTAGAAAAGTTCCTGTCACATAAGCATTTTGTACTATGAGAATATTACCTTCTTTTGTTTAGAGTTGGATTTATGTCAGTGTCATCATTGACCCTTGCAAAGCAAATTCTCCCAGGGTTATAGATTGGAACTCAGAAGGGCTGTGCCAATGGGCAGGGTGCAGGGTTGGGAGAGGTGGTGGTATTTCTTTGGTATTTTTAATTTACTGCATGAGCCACTTGATTGTTGGGTTGGTGATTCTTAGCAATATAAATTAAGCAATTATCTGGCTTTTCCTCACTGGATTTTCCATGTCAATGTTGATTTTGATAACTTTTGTTTCTTCTAAAGGGTAGCCAGCAAAGAAGTTTACCAAGAAGTGTACTCATTGTTGTAACAAAACTGGTTGAACTGCTCAGAAAAAGAAAGCTTTCCTGCTTAATGGGTGACAAGTTTGCTTATATTTAGAAGACTTTCTTAACATCCAAGAGAAAAGAGCAACCTAGAGAAAGAAAAATCCAAATAGGGTGAGAATTCTTTATTATCACTTGGACACATAAAAACCAAACACGGAGCTTCAGTCTTAAGGGACGTAGCTTTCTTCACAAGATAATTTGGTCATTCATAAGTGAATTTATCAGAGCACCTGGGTGGCTCAGTTGGTTAAGTGCCTTTGGCTCAGGTCATGATCTCAGGGTCCTGGGATGGAGCCTGGAGTCCTGTCATTGGGCTCCTTGTTCAGAGGAGAGTCTCCTTCTCTCTCTCCCTTTGCCCCCTACCCCCGCTCTTGCTTGCACGCTCTCTTCTCCTTCAAATAAATAAACAATTAATTTTAAAAAATAAAACACTCAATAATTCTTAGCAAGTGTCATTTATCAAAATACAGACTTTTTAAAGAGTTTTATTAGTTTTATAAAGTCAAATAAAGGTGATCCCCAGTTAGGAAATTTGATGGTTGCAATGATTGAACAACAACAACAAAATATTATCCAAAAGAGAACTGAATGGTAATGTGTGGATAAAACACTCTGTTCCAGGATTAACTGGCCTCCCCTCCGCCCTGCCTTTCTGCCCCCTGGGTTAAAATAAATCACTTCTTTCTTTGAAAATGCTTAGTCCTTCCCTCTGTCCTGCACAGCTCATGCTTTATTGTGATAATTTGCTTCTGGTAATTGTCTTCCAAAATAGATAGTCACCTTCCAAAAAATCATTTTGTCTCATTTATCTCTTAATCTTTAGCACCTAAGGCCATGAGAGGCACACACACCGAGCTCATTTTCCACCTGTTGAATGGTTGTGAGGGCAGAGGACTTTCCATCTGGGTCTTGGTTGGGGAGCTTTCCAGTCCCGGTAGAATCCTAGGACCACAGGGCCAATAGCACCTGAGGGGTCATCCACCCAGCCTCTGTCCCTGATGCCGGGACACAGAACTACTTCTCGTGGCACACATCTTAGGGATATTATACCTTGGTCATATATGTTGCAAATATTTTCTACAGGTAGAAAAAATTTATGAAATGAAATATGTAAATGTCTACTTTATGGCTCTGGATCACTTGTTTTAAGAAGTCCTTTCTCACTCAGGGATTTTAAATATGTTCTCTGAGGTTTTATTCCAGTACTTTTATTACTTTATCTTCTTGATTTATAGCTTTATTTTTTCAGTTTAGGTCTTTAATCTACCTGAGATTCGTTCAGGGTATGAAGTGGAGATGTATTTTTTCCCCAAAAGTCAGCCCCAACCCCCACTTAATCCATCCACATTAACTATTTAACAAACTCCCACATAGTCACACAGATTCATCATTAGACACTCTGTTTTCTTCTGTTGATTGATTTGTCTATTCTGAGCCAGAGCCACACTGCTTACATTACTGTAGTTCGAGTTTTCTCTCATTTTTCCCTCTTTTCAAAAGAATTTTTCCTGTTTTACTCATTTACACCTCCAGGAAAACCTTATAATTAGTTTGTCAAACTGGGGTTTTGATTGGAATTACATTAGAATTTTGGCTGAATTTGGGGCAATTCTTGCGTTGACCACATTGGTTCTGTCTTGTAATATGGTTGCTATAAGTCATCGTTTTCCTGTTTTTCACTCAAGTCTCATGGTTTCTTTCCTTCTCTTGCACTTGTATTAATTCCTAGATATTTTCTAATTTCGTTGATAAGGTAAATGGGATTTAAAAAATTTTTTAAAGATTTTATTTATTTATTTGACAGAGAGAGCACAAGCAGGGGGAGTAGGAGAGGAAGAGGGAGAAGCAGACTCCCTGCTGAGCAGGGAGCCCAAGGCAGGACTTAATCCCAGGGCCCTGGGATCATGACCTGAGCTGAAGGCAGATGCTTAACTGACTGAGCCACCCAGGCATCCTGGTAAATGGGATTTTTTATTACAATTTCTGTCTTATTCTCATGGTTAAATAGAAATCTATTAATTTTTGTAAGTTTACCTGGAACCTTCTATCCTGTTGGTCTCATTGTAACTAATAAGTTACAATAGTTTGCTAATTGATTCTCTAATTTTCTAGATATTTTCTTTGTCTTTTCCTAATCTTCATATTTTAGTTCTCCTTCTTGACCTGTTTCAGTCTCTGGAATATCTAGGAAAATGTACAATAATGTTAGTGATAATAGGTCTTGCTTTGGTCTTGACTTTAATGGAAATGCTTGTAATATTTTAACACTAGGCATGATGTTGTGGGTTTCTAGCAGAAATTTCTTATCAGTTAAATGTTACTAAATGCTTCTCTACTATTTACCAAATAAGTATATATATTTTTTGGGGGGATTCTTGTAGGTTTTCTCTTATATTGTTTATTCTTTTTTTTTTTTAAAGAATTTATTTATTTATTTGTCAGAGAGAGAGTGAGAGAGAGATCACAAGCAGGCAGAGAGGCAGGCAGAGGCAGAGGGAGAAGCAGGCTCCCTGCTGAGCAAGGAGCCCGATGTGGGACTCGATCCCAGGACCCTGGGATCATGACCTGAGCCGAAGGCAGCCGCTTAACCAACTGATCCACCCAGGCGTCCCTTATATTGTTTATTCTTATTTCATTTTATTTTTACTCTATTTCTTCTTATATTGTTTTTCTTCTTGGATTAGTAATTGAGCCATTATGACACATATTACTAGGTTATCTAATTCTAAATTGTTCTTACTTTCATAAGCATAGATCCACCTTAGTTATGTCCATTAGAAAATGAATGGGTAACTAAATTGTAAGTATATTTAGACAATGAAATACTGGTTCGCATTAAAAGGAAATGAAGTGATACATATAACAACATGGATGAATCCCCAGATCAGGCTAGGTGAAAAGTCAGAGACAAAAAGCACTTATTGTAGGATTCCATTTATTTTAAATTCTAGAACAGACAAAAGTAATCTATAATAACATAAGAAAAAACCAGCAGATCCCTGAGGTGACAGAAGTGTTTTATTTATTGATAAGGGTGGTGCTTTCATGCTTATGTACATTTTTCAAAATTCCTGGAACTCTATGCGTTGAGCAGGTGATTATATGTAAACTATACTTCAGTAGGTTGATAAATAAGAAAAAAATCTATGCTATTGTCACAGTCTTGCAGCCAAAAGTTGTGCAGCTTACTCCTTGAGCCACTTCTATTTGGCTTCCATTGTCACTGCTGCGTCAACATTCCCTTGCTAAATTCCCCAGTGACCTCCATGTTGCCAGTCACAAGGGCAGTTCAGTCCTCACCTCCCTTGACCTCTCCTGAACTGGATGCAGTTTGTCCACTTCCTCCTGGAAGCTGTCGCTTCTTGTGGGGCCGCTGACCACTCCCTCTCCTGTTTTTTCCCATCTCATAGGCTCATTCTCTTAAGCATCTTTTGTTTGTCCTCACTCAGTGGCCCTGAATGTCATCACCTCTGGGCTCTTCCCCTACCCCGGGCACTCTCCTCTCCCTTTGCTTCACACCAGGCAGCCTCATCCATGATAAACATGGATTGAACCTCCGCGATTAGACTCCCAGGTAGTTCTCACCAGAACCATTCTTCCTCCCATCTCCCCATCCCTGTCCATTCTCCCAGTTGCTAGAAAGCTGGAAGAAGACTTTGATAATTCATTTTCTCTCACCCCCCACAATTTACCTCCTTTGAAGTGGCTGCTTCCAAGTATGTTTCAAATCCATCTCTTGATATCCATCTTCACTGGTCCCTGTTAGAAGCCACTCTCATCTCTCACTCCTGGAAGAGCCCCCTAAGTAGTCCTCAGATTCCCACTCCTGGCTATCCTCGAATGTGTCTTCACATGCTAGGCACAGTAACTGTTTCTTATGACTTGTCTGCTTTAAAACACCTCAATAGCCATGAGGACATAGCTTTGTCACTCCATTTTTTAACCATTTTGTCTTTAGTACCTAAAACAGGGTATGGGACCTACTAGGGTGAATGGAGTAATTGCACTTAAGACAGAAATCCCCAGGACCACCTTGCCTTCGGTGCTCTGCATGATCCAGGCTCTCCACTCCCCAGACACATCCCTTTTGTTCTTTCCTTTACTTGTTCATCTCCAATCACAGCATCCTGATTTTGTTTCTCTAACCTTGTGCCTTTGATCACATTCTTCCCTTTACAAGGGCAGCACCTCCCTGCTCCTGGATTAGCTGTGCTTTGGGGATTCACAGCTCCGTTTCAACAGTACACCCAGGGATAGGTATATCCGGGAGGGGGAATAGATAGATTCCAGAATATGTACACTGATAACAGGGTAAGTACAGACCAGCTAATTACCAGTTTACTAAATAATGTAGAAGAAAAAGCCTCCCAGAATGTTGGCACTCGATACCAAAGACAACCCCTTGGGTTGCAATAAAGGAAAAGATATGAGCAAAAGCACAGGATTAAGGTGCCAGCAACCATATTGGTACCATTGCTCTCCAATGGATTGTTAACCAAATGAGTTATTGGAGAACTATTTTATGAACTAGACATAAGCTACCTCAGGGCAGGGGTCTCACTGGGCTCATTGTCCATTGTTGCATCCTTAAAGCCTAGTCCAGAGCTTAGCACATAATATACAGAGAAGGAAAATTAATTAGAAAAATGAGTGGATGAAATTGATTTGAACACTGTTAAGAGATATATCATGCCATTGTTGTGTTTCAATGGAAGATGATGAGTCTTGAATAGGCTTAGGACTTTACCTGTTCTAGACTAACATTTTTTTTTCTGGAGTTACTATATTTTTACTTAAAAGAAAACCCACAATGATTAAAAAATATTAATTTTTTAAAGGAGTTCAGCAAGTCATGTAGGACATGAGTGATAATAAATTAATGAGCTTTAAAAGCATAAAAGTCCTGGGGTACCTGGTGACTCAGTCAGTTAAGCATCCAACTGTTGATTTCAGCTTAGGTCATGATCTCAGGGTCATGAGATCGAGCCCCGTGTCCATACTCAGCGTGGAACCTGCTTTGGATTCTCTCTCTCCCTGTCCCTCTGCCCCACCCCCTCCACTTGCACTGTCTCTCTCTAAAAAAATTTAAAAATAAATAAATAAATAAAATAAAAGCATGTAAGTCCTTATAATAATATAGGTATGTCATGTAAAGCAATTGAAAATTTTAAATAACTCTTATTTTGCCTTGATTAAAAACACCTGGGTTTATCTGAAAATAGGAAAATCTAACCCAGTTTCCTAACTATCCCAGCTAATGTATCAAATTTTGCATAGAAAACTAAAATTTGTGGTGCATATTCATTCTTTGAAAACTGACCTTTTAAAATATTGTACAGAGATCAAATATTTAAATCATTCATTTACAGGGAAACTCATTTATCTGCTGAAGCAAAATATGTTATCACCAGGATTTGTTGTAACATAGTTACAAAATGAAGGAAGGGCTTGTGCAAGAACTCTTTGAAAACCTCTTTCAGTAATATCCTCTTGTTCTTGTTATGCATTGCTTTTTTTTTTTTAATTGTCCGCCCTGTGTACTATAAAATCACCTTTGTTCTAGGCACACATGTGGTTTCGCACTACAAATTATTCTTTGGGAGTCTAATTTTGAACTGATTCGTTCACCCCCCACCACTCCCTTCACACCCTGTAGACTGGGCCCCTGTCACCACAGCTACTGACCGTTTGATCTTTTTCAGATCAGAAAGTGTCTGATGTCAAGTTCTGTCTATGTAATTAGAACTCTGAGCATTTGGATGAAGAAATGCTTTATAGCCATACACATTTATGAGCCAGCCACCCCTCCAAGGTTGAAGTGTAACAGATCCTTCTTCAGTGCCCCCAGTTGTTTTTAAATGACAAATTCTTCCTCCAATATATTTCTTGTCCCCAACAAGATCATTTTTTTGTAGTGATCTCAGCTTTTGACAGTGACATTGGAGGCGAACAGGGTGCAGAATTCGTGCTATGGAAAAATGGTAACTCAGCAGGTTCTACTGAAATGCCCTTTACCTTCTGTCTCTAAGAAATTCCAGATTATATTCTTCCTTTCCAAGAGCAAGTTCATTTGAGATTGTAAAATTATTGAAGGTTTCCTTTTCAGTGGCTGAGATTGGCAGCTGAGAGTGGAATTGTAACATTAATATTGAGGGCAGAATCTCTAAGCCTCGCTTAGGAGTCATTTCTCATCCTTCTGGGTGAGACTCGATAGTGACATTTGGGACCTTTCAGCTCATGATGAATCACAGTGATCTCAGCACTGCGGAGCTTTGAGCCACAATCCCCATTCTGCTTCTAGTCTGTAGACTGTAGACAGTAACACCCACCTCATGGGATTGGTGTTAATACAAATGTCATGTATGGAGCACCCAGGATGCCCTGTGTCATTCTTCATGAAGTTTGAGTGAGTCTCTCCCTGACCTAAACTAGAAGAGTAGTTATGGGCAGATGAGAGTTCTAGGTTACAAACTTATGATTTATTTCTGAGTGAGGAAGAATTGAGAACTACAAGAACGTGGCAGTAATCTGTTTAAAGAAACAGACCAATGTAGAAATTGCCTGAGCGATTTGACTTTTGATGATGTTAAAAGCCCTCTTGATTTGGTAGTACCCAACCAGATTCCCCTTCTTTCCCTCCTCGAGATGGGTTGCCAGTTTCTTTGGGTAATCTAAGACAGCATTTCTGATCTATAAAAACTCTGAAGATATTTGGAAGCCTGTTCTCCAAAGCTGTACCTTCACAAAGTCTGGTTGCCCTAACCATATTTTTTGAGTTCTAACCTGGGAGATAAAGAGGGAAAGGCTCCAGACTTGGAACCTTGCCTTTGGGGACATTCTCTCAGACCACTACAAAGATGTTCCCTCCTTGGAGCACTGGTCTTCATCAACTATCCTGAGGTTTGTCTTTTCACTCTCAATGGTGTGTGATACAAGACTGAAGTTCTTAATTTTCGCTTGGCCCAATTTATCATAAAAAATGTCCAAATGCCTAGAAATAAATTTAACAAAAAATTGTGTGTGTGTGTGTTGTTAAGAAATCACAAGTTCATGAACATATATTTGTATATGACCTTCTAAATGTTTTTATTGTTTTGCTCCCAGTAGTTAAGTCCAGCTGGTATGAATATTTGTTTAGGTTCATTGAATTTCTTTCCATGTGCATTTCCAACTTGAATTTCTTTCCGTGTGCACTCCCAAATATCCCAGAACAATTGATTGAAAATTTTCTCCCTTTACTCTCAACTTCAAAGTGCCACATTTGTTATAGCTATGTTGACCATATGACTTTTTATCCAAATTGAGTCAATTTTCAGAGTAAAAGAGGGCATTGATATTAATTAAAGTAAGCTCAATTCAATTAAGTATGTCCTGTCACCTGGTTCTTCTTCCAAGACTGTCTTGGATATTCTTGGTCATTTACATTGTTGTATAAATTCTAGAACCACTTACCATGTTCCACCAAAAATATTTGTAGCTTCCACCAAAAATATCTATTTCTATGGTATTTGTACCATATATCTTTTTCACTCTTTTCTTTCAAACTCTATTTTTATGTTACAGACATATTTCCTATAAACACCAGAAAGTATTTTTCCAATCTAGCCTAACCATCCTTGTCTTTTAACTGGCACAGTTAGCCAATTTGCATTTTAAGTAGTTACTTAGATATTTGGTGTTTAATATACCATCTTGGTATTTGTCATGCCTGCTTTGTGTACCTTTCTCTCTTCTTTCCTCTTTTTGGATTGTTTATTTTTTGTTATTCCCTTTTTCTCTTTGGTTTATTTTCAAAGTTATAAATCCTTTCATTCTTCTTCTAGCGGTTACCTTAGATGATACAACATGTACCTCTGACTTATCAAAATAGAATGTAATTATAATTGTACTTCTATTCTCTTCCCAGACAATGCAAGGACTTTAGAGTTTTTACCTTATTTCCTTCCAGAAGAAAAAAAGAAGGAAGGAAAGAAAAAAAAAGGAAGGAAAGAAAGCTTTCTGACAACAGATTTGCCAAAATGTTGTTTTTATTCTGTGAACTATCTCACTATTATCGTGGACATCAGTACCTTCAGGCCAAGAACTCCCTATTTTACTCTTGGCTTGTCTAAGATCCAAGAGAACAAGAAGAGGACTGAGGTCAGTCTGGCTTGTAGAATCTTAGGAAAATTTATTAACCAGCCCACCAGTTTTGTGGGAACAAGAAAATGCAGCATTTCAAGCCTCATTCCAAGGAGTACATGTATATCAATCAGAGTCTATCCCCCCTCCCCCCACAGCACTGCATAAAGCCATCCCATTGCCACAAAAACCAGTATCACATGACGGAAGTCAAGAACTTTCATCAGAAAACATGTAAGAAAACAGTTAACAAGTGAGATCTTGGCACCCCCCCTCTTTGCTTAACAGTCTCTCCCGCTACATTATTCTTTCTGTCATTTCTTGGCATCTTTTATGATAAGACACCTACTTCTTGACTCCATGTGATCCCACACAAACACCACATCAGGTAGGATAAAGGAGAACAAAAAGGGGAAGGCGGGTTATCACCAGGTGGCTCTTTAACAGTTTGAAAGAATAAGAACAACAATCAAAAATACTAATCTTGTTGAATAAGGGATCAGAAATATTGGTAAAGGCAAGTTTGTCTTTATAACCTAGGTCCTTAATTGAGGCCCTATATTTCAACTGAATATCCATTGTTAAGCCTGGATATTTTATATCTTTATTTTATAATGGATATAAAAATATCCATTTTTAATATCCATTTCTACAATCAGTGTCTCTCTGAGATTCCAAAATTCTGTCTGTAAAATAAATTACAGAATTACCATGTTTCCTTTGGCTAACAGGAGAGCATAGCAACTTCATAGACTACTACATTGTCAAGAATCTACACATGTGACTTCCTGTGTTTTTTTTTTTAACTTGTATTCAAAAGCAATCACTGGACTTTGTCAATATAAAAAATAGGAAAATAGATACCTGTGCCAAAGTTCATGGGTGTACGTAAACAGTAAAGAGCTGAACTTACAAGTGAAATTAAAGATCTGCTTAGGGATGGTAGTGGTATTGGCAAAGATGTATGAAAATTGCCACCATTAACAGTGCAGGTAACAAAGCTCTAAGGTTGACCTTGTATTTCCAGTCTCTAAGGGGAAGAAAGTCTGCCCAAGAACAGGATGTTAGATGAGGGATTGTGCCGAATGAAGAAAATGAATGGATGGTCGGCAACAAAGTTCTCCTCGTGCACCAACATGGCGAAGGTGGCAACGCCTGCTGTAGCGGCCGCCGCCTCCGTGCCCTCTTCATTAACTTCCACAAAGGACTTGTGGACAATTTTTGATATCAAAAGATCCCTGGCTCCTGACATTCCAGACAAATCAGCCTTGCGACTAAAGAGATCCTCTATACCCAGGTGGGAAAGGTGGGAGTTGAGGTCATAGCTCTCCTCCAGCTTGAACTTGGGCAAGTAGACATTGACTTCAACACGATCCAGATTCTCAGCTTTGGTCCACTCACGCAGTTTTTCCAGAGTCAGCTGTTCCTCAATCTGGAATGAGGATGGGCAAAAAGAAGAGGTGAGAACAAGTTTACATAAGCAAACTAATAAAACATTATTGAAATGAATGGACCCACTATATCAGTTGCTAATTAGTCTCCTCCGTGTCTTGTCCCAAAACAGATTCCATTTGGAGGATGTCATTTCTTTCCAGTAACTGGGGATAATATAGCAGAGCTGTGTTCCTGGCCATCAAGGGCCCAAGTACAGGAACTCTGGACATTGGGTCCATCAAGTATCCATCCACCTCCCTACCATACACTCATCCAGCCACCAATCCATCCACCCAGGACTTACTAAGCCCCTACCACACCAGCTGACTGTGATAGGCCATGATGACTGTATTACCTAATTAGCCAAGGGGCTCAAGGGAGAATTTAGAAGCTTTCTTCTATTTATTCTGAACCTGACTGATCGCAATGGTTCTCTGTGAACCTCACAGAGCTGAAGTAATCTCTAGTAGACTTAGCTCCTAGGTAAAATAGAAAAAGACCCAGTTCTTCATTAAAAAGGGAGTAATGGGGCACCTGGGTGGCTCAGTGGGTTAAAGCCTCTGCCTTTGGCTCAGGTCATGATCTCAGGGTCCTGGGATTGAGCCCCGCATCGGGCTCTCTGCTCAGCAAGGAGCCTGCTTCCCCCTCTCTCTCTGCCTGCCTCTCTGCCTACTTGTGATCTCTCTCTCTGTGTCAAGTAAATAAAATATTTTAAAAAATAAAAAAATAAAAAAATAAAAAGGGAATAATAAGAGTACCTACTTATAGCACTGTGTATTAACTTAATTAACATATATAAAGTGCTTGGCACATAGTAAGTGCTACATAAATGACAGCTGTTTTCATTACTCTTATAATTACTACTATTGGACTAGACCAGAACCATGATCCACTTGTTCTACTCATGCTGATTTTTCCTTTCATGAGGCTAGAAACTTCCTTTTCATAATCAGAGAAAAAGATGAGTATGGATATACAATTGAAAGAAGGAACACATTGATTCTAATACATATTCTGTACATGGAAATGGAAAATATTAGACCCCTTCCTGAAAGCAAGTTTGATCAGGGACAGGGTAGAGAAAAACCACACAGCAGCCTAGAGACACTGAAGAAAAATCATAATCTTTTTTTTTTAAGATTGTATTCATTTATTAAGAGGGGTGAGATGGAGAGGGAGAGAGAGTATCTCAAGCAGACTCCATACTGAGCAGAGAGCCTGATGAAGGGCTCGATCTCACGACCCTGAAATTGTGACCCGAGCTGAAAGCAAGAGTTAGACGCTTAACTGACTGATCCACTCAGGCACCCCGAAAAAACATAATCTTCCCAGCTTTGCCTAGTCTGAGCCCTGGCAAGAGATGACATAGCCCTTAAATGGCACAGAATAGGAGCCTCATACGAGGTTCATGTTAGGAGACAGCCTGGGCACTCAAGCCTACATGTCACATGAGTCTTTTTCTATTGTGCGGCAGCTGGAAATTTAATTCACAACCTATATGAATTGCAGTGAGGACAAGTAGTGTACTAGCATTTTATAGCTCACGAAACTTAGGTACTTAATGTTTCGGGGTTTTTAATTTTTAAAACTGTTTTCATAAAACAATCTTCATTTTATTGTACTTTCCCCTAAAGTTCTTCTAAGAGAGTTTCCATGAGCTGCCACTGACCCAGGGTACATGTAGTATGCATCTTTAGATGTTCTCCACCACAACTGTTCCCTGAAAATGTAAACTTTGGGCTTTGGAGTAGTAATGTCCATGAGCCGCTTGACAAAAGAACAACAAAGCACTGGAAAGGGAAGTACTATCCGTAAGCACACACCAAGCATCGACGGCTAGGACCACCAACCACTAGCACACAAGGCAGGTGGATACAACAGGAGGAGACACGAAGCATGAAGCTGGGGCTGTTACCTTCTTGAGACCCGTGGACTCATCCTCAATGTCATCTGGCAGCAGGACAATCATGCTGAGCTCCTTGCCCCGGTAAGGCAGTTCCAGCACACGGCACTTAAGGTCCTGGATATAGCCAAACGGGAATTTCTTCTTCTGATACATCATTTTCACAGTTTTTTTCTCTTTCTGAAGAGTTGAAAACAAATAAACAACTCACTCACATTTTTATCCACATTCTCTTCGAGCCAAGAGTAAGTTTAGGCTGTTACCTCACCCTTACCTTATTCAATCGGAATGGGGTATCGGCAGTGTCTTCCTTCACGAACTCATCCTCCCAGCTACCTTTGAAATAGATGGCATTCACCAGCACGAGTTTAGTCATGTTGTCAACCGTACCTGCAGCTAACAGTTCTGGAATTTTCCCTAAAAAGATAAAGTTGGCTTTTTTAAAAATCCACCTATCAGAATTCCAAATTGGACCTAACATTTGATTAGCCCTGAAATGCAATCCAAAAGCATATTCCGTACTTAATGTTCCTTTCACGTGGTATGAAGTTAGGAAAACCCTATCAGCACGTTTCTACTTTAAATAACCCAAACAAAGGGGTAATGGACTAACACAGGACATTTCTCTTTTTCTAGAGTGTATGGTAAACAACGAGCTTTATTTTGTGAATGACCATTCTTTTTCAGGAAAAAAAAATCCCAAATGAAAATGTTTTTGGTCACTAGTAAGTCACTTTTTCAAATCCTCTAAGTAGAAGCCTACTCTCACCAAAAAAAAAAAAGATTTTAGCACAGTTACTCCACTGAAACACAGGATCCACCCTTGACCACAGCATGGCCATGAACAACTCTTTGTATGGAAGACAGGTGTTCTGCAGGTGCCCTGACTCCTCCCACGACTAGGTTAGACAGCTGTGCTCCACAGTCCCAGCTGCCATCCCTGATATCTTACACAAGAAGTGGACAAAAATTATTTATGACCACAGCAGTTCATGAATATTCATTCCCAAGTATTAGTGTATTTCTTTCCATGCGTATATGAAATAATCTGGGCCAGGCTAGATTTCCCTCAAATTTTTTATTCCTTTTATTCTACATTCAAGGTGAGTTTTCATTTTAAAATGGACTTTTGGGAACTTATGGGGGAAACGTATTTAGCTACTTCAGTTAAATCATTCCGACATTTCCTCTGTGAAGAATTTCTACGTGTGAATACTGACCAACTGGGTGGTAGAGAGTTCATTCCCAGGATGAACTCCAGGATTCCCAGGGTCAGGATGAGGGAACAGGAAAAAGGGAAAGGCAATCAGATGCAGGTGGGGAAGCTGGAAGGAAGAGACGAAGGTGAGTGTGTAATGATTACATTCTGCCCTCTCTCTCACCTTCTGTCTGCCCTTTGACCCAGTCATTAATCACCTTCCTTGAATCTTCAGGGGCTTGCTGAAAATCCACACTAGCCAATTCAGCACCATACATTTTCTGAGTTGAAGCTAGGAACTCCTGTTTAAAAAAAAAAAGGAAATGTCATGAATAACTCCTACTACACACAGAGAGTTTCCTACAGAAATGGTCCTAAAAGGTACAAACTGTATTATAACAAAAAAAATTCTAACTTTTTTTTTATTATACTAAAAAAGCCCACATACCATTAAATTTACCACCTTAACCATTTTTTAATGTATAGTTCAGTAGTTTTGGTGTTGTGTAAAATTTACCAATTCTTTTCCAACGTTTGGCTAACATTTTCATAAATAAGCAAATACTGATTGTCCTTGGGAATAAATTATGGAATTCACTCTTGCTTTAGTAAAACAGCCAGGATCGATCTTCTTCACTGTGAAGACTGTAAAATGAAGTCACGTCAATTAATGGGAGTGCTGTCTTTAATATGTTTTCATTCCGTATCATTTTTCTGAATTTTTGTAAAAATTAAAACTGATTTATATGACTTGGTTATGCTAGGAAAAAAATCTGCATTGTCTAAGTGAGTTTTTGAACAGGAAGTACAAAGTACTTACAGGGAGGAAATTATACGTCTTCTCTCCATATAACCTATTAGCAAGTTTCAGGATATAGGAAGCCCCACGTTTGTTGATATCAGCATTCAGACTCTGAAATCTTGAATGAATCTCGTCAACCATATCAAAATGAAGAGTCTAAAATAAAGAAAACATCCTTTCTATAACCACTTATTTTGAAATTATAAGGTGATTCTTCGGCATTTGCTTCCATCAAATTAAATTAATGTGGTGTTTTGTTTTTTTTTTACTGATTATTCATGATCTGCAGCCCAATATTTTATTAGTTTCTCATAAGTGAACAAATAATAGAAAATCCAAAATATGCAGCCTTGCGAGACACAATAATTACAACATTAGAAACTACTTTTATGCTATTTTTTGTTATAATTCTAGTTCTACAGTATGAGTGGTTAATAAACGAAATGTTTGTACAACGCTGCTTTTGTCCCAAAGAAAATCATAAATGGTATGTTCATATGCTTATCTTGCATCTAATATAATTTCACTGAAAGTTCTCAGAAATAAACAGTAAAAATAAGAAACATGACCTAGGGAGGAACACAGATACTACAGGTAGAGAGATTTCTTTATTATACTATTAGCATCAGTAACTCACTTATTTAAAAATAACTTCTTTAAACTTAACATTCGGCAAAAGTTTAGTTCCTCGTGTATCAATTACAAATCAAGAGTCCCTTTATGGTTTTATGAGGCCTGGGTTGGTTCTTTGCTTTTAAGACACAAAGAACAAACCTCTGTAGTGTACAAAGTTCACTTACTCACCAAGATATGGAATGTCTGCATAGTTGCTACGATCAATTTGCTTCAGTGGAAATAGGGGTGGGGAGGACCTTAAAACTATTCTTTGCTGAAGGCATAAAGAAAGCCTCAACAGGAGCAACAGGGAGTCCCTGAGTGGCTCAGTCCGTTAAATGTCTGCCCTTGGCCTTGGGTCCTGATCCTCGAGTCTGGGGATCAGGGAACCGGGATTGAGCCCCCGGGTCAGACTGCCTGCTCAACGGGCAGTCTGCTTCCCCCTCTCCCTCTGCTCCTCCCCCTGCTCCTGCTCTCTCGCTCTCTCTTGGTTGCTTACTCTCTCTCAAATAAATAAATAAAAATTTTTAAAAATAGAAGCCGGTATTACCCTGCAGGGAATAACTAAAAATTACTACCAGAGGGTAAGAAAAAAAGTGGATTTTTTAAACATTTTTAAATGCTTTCATATCTGCAATGATGTAGAGGGTCGGTTCTCCATAAAGTACAGTAATAGAAGCTTTGCAGCTGGAACAGTCCAGAAACTTGAATCCAGGGCTGGACCTTCCCTAGCGGCAGATGCCGTGTACTTTATGTTAGAAAGCCCTTCACTCTTGGCACTCCTTTCCCCTAGATTCCAAGGAAAGTCAGGGTTTCCCTCTCAGAATCAAAGAGTACCTAACACAGAAGTGCCCTCCACCCCCACTAAGGACAGGAGGAAGGGTGGGCATCTGCTTCTCCTCCTGCCCTGGGAGAGGGACCTGCCACACCCCAAGGGCTTGGTCCCCCCTCCCTCTACCCCCATCGGCCAGGCTTCACCGCTCCCTCCCTTTGGGGCCCTCCCGCAAGCACACTGTGTCACAGCCAACAGAGCCACACTCTGTGCCAAGCCCAGGGCTAGGCAGAGGCAACACGGAATCACACACTCTCTTTGTCCCCTCGAAAGGGCGCCACTGCCAACTTCTCCACTGTGGCGCATTTCCTATGTGTCATTATGCCCAAAAGTAACATTACATAAACAGGCTTTATTTACGAGTGGCGGGTCATCACATGCAAAGCAGAGAGTGGAAAATCCTTGTCCAGGAAGAGATGCTCTGGCTTATAGGAAAGCTGTCAGGTGACAGGCACACCGCAACACTTTCATCAGCTTTCCTCACTGCCCTGCCCTCAGCCACACAAAAAACAGTGCCTGGCACATAGTAGCAGGTGCTTGGCAAAGACTTGATCATGAAGGGAAGCCTGCATACAAATGGATTGTTCTTGGGGCTTCTTCTGAAATTCTGACCTCACAGTATATGGTTGTTGAACACAGAAACACAGTTTTAAAAACACGCAGTAAGAGGGGTCGCCTGGGTGGATCAGTCGGTGAAGCATCTGCCTTCTGCTCAGGTCATGATCCCTAGGTTCTGGGATCAAGCCCCTCTTCCGGCTCCTTGCTCAGCAGGAAGTCTGCTTCTCCCTCTGCCCTCCCCCTGCCCTTCACACTCTCTGTCTCAAATAAATAAATAAAATCTCAAACACACACACACACACACTGTGAGAGCTCAAAGGCACAACTTCTCCGTACAGACTTGACATTAGCAAGAAGACGCAAGGGAAAGCAGGCTGGTTTCATTTGTGTCTGCTGACCTTGGACACCTGTGCTGCGGTATTGCCTCGAGTCCCCAGAAAGATCATGGCCAGTGCTGATGAAATGCTGAAGGGAGAGATGAAGATGTTCCCGGTAGGATTGTCCTTATTCAAGATGCGAAATAGGTCCACGGCGAAGTGGGTGTTGGCTGTGCTCAGCTGCTCCATGGTAAAGGCTGCAACACAGAACAGAGGCCCCGAGCTGCCCACTGCCCACAGCAGCAAATGAAGCAACCCCCATTTCCCCATGTCTTCCTCAGCTGCTGCCAACCACCCTGGAATGCCCTGAAATGCCCTGCAACTTGTACTTTCTCTCACGCTCTCTTTATTTTCAGGAGGGCAAGACACTTTCCCTGCGCATGCATGCGGGACCGGGGATGACCGGGCAGGGATTTAGCAGGGACCCACAACTAGGGCACCCTAAAGGGCTCTGACCTCACAGACAGGTGAGGCTGAGGAGGGCCCCACACTGAGCCTCCCCTACTAAGTTTAGGAGCACACACATTTCTGTGCCCCTTTGTTTCAAGTCTCTGATTCATCTGGGCAATGAATCCATTGTCCATATTTACCTGAAATAAGAATGTTTCTACTAGAAAATCATAACTACCTACCTACGCACTAAAGCAAATTCCACTAAAGTAAATACAATTGTCCTCATTATTGAGGTTCAGTCTAACGCTTCCAGAAGTTAAGAATCCCAAGCCTCATAGCTTAGTGTTGGATGTGAGAGCTTAAAAACCCAACACGGGTCCCAGGGTGTGGCAGGGAGGCCGGACAGGGAGGTGACAGCCATCCTCTCTGTCACTCCTGCAAGAGTTAGGGGCACCTGGCCTTGGATCTCAGCTCAGTCACCCACTTGGCCCTCGTGCCTTCTCTCGGAGCCTTATGTCCCCACAGAGACGTCAGGAAAACCAGTAGCTGTGCTGGCTCCTTAGCCTATAAGGAATAAGTTACATTATTCCTGCTGATAAATCATCTCTCGGATCTGGCCTCCTTTCTCTTCCTCCAATAGCAGAAAGGAGAAGCGGGCTCCTCCGCCCCGCGCTGCCTGGAAACTGCCACAAACAGCTCAGGCAAGAAGGAAGAACAGGAAGAAAAACATTCTGATCCCGGGCCCTACGGACTCCAGCCGCCCCGCCCCGACCTCAGTCCCTCGCAGGCCTAGCGTCCCCCACGCGGTGCGGGGGGGACCCGGGGCTCCCGGGGGCGGGGCGCACGGCGGGGGCGACCGCGTCCGAGGCTTAGGGCAGGGGGTTGGCGCGGGGAGCAGTCCGCGCGCACCGGCGGGGGCTGCGGGGATCACTAGGCTCCCGGGACTCGGGACTCGATGGCGATGGAGCCCTGGCTGGCCTGTCCCGCCCGGCCCACTTCCCCACGGCTCCCCGGTCCCGCCTTACCCGCTCCGTGCTCCGGCTCCCGGGGTAAGAAGCGCTACCGCCCGAAGCCCTTATAGCTGCGGAAGAGGAGTGTCGCCCAGGCAGGCCGCGGGCGGGCAGGGCCTTGGCCCTTCCCCCAGAGGACTTCCTGGGAGTCGGCTTGGAGGCTTGACCTTGTAGAAGCGGATGTGAATGTGGGCTCCGCGCAGCGTCCTCCTCTCAGCCCCTTTCTGAGTTCTAGGCAAAGTCAGATCCCTGGCAAGGATCTGATAGGCTATTTCTTACTAAGATGTGAATGACTGCCATGATTACAGTGTCACCTCTTAAGAGGGCAAGCTAGCCCCGTTGAGTGCCATCTATGTAGGATATACTCCAGACTCGGAGGTTATTTGTCCATTTATTTTTTGGTAGGGGAAGCAAAGTAGAGACCTTTTGCATAGGACACAAAAGGGGCTTCCAGAATAAGAAAAAACAAAGTCTGTTCCAAACAACATCCTTGCTGTCACTGTCAGGTACCAAAGTGGGCTCCGCTCCAATATTTCCCTCATAGGTGATGACAGCATCAGCTGAGTCGATCACACACCACACACCATGATAACTCACAGCTGTGAGCAATGAAGGATTGCTTACCCACTAAACTAAGATGTGGACTCGCCAATTTTTCTTTCTGTACACTTAAAATAGAAGGAGTGTGGTTCAGTAGTAATGGGCAATTTCTGTGGGGTTTTTGTCTGTTTCTCCCTTTAAAGGTCCAGGTACGTAATGTCACCAAAATTTATAGCACTCAAGGGTATGAAATAATTCTGGGTCCATGAAAACTTCTCCCCTGCTATTTTTTTTCCCCAAATCTCAACATGTAAAGGGGACAAAGGAAAAATCCTATTGTTTTATTAGTATGGATAATGTAGTGTGAATGGATTAGTAGATTTCTTTCAACTGTGAGAACTTGTTTATAATGAACAGGAGTATAAAAAAGATCACAGTAATGAGTGATAAAAATACTCTCCATAGTTATAAAAAAAATCAGCAAGTGTTTAATAACTAAGATTGTAGAGTGTTTTACAATTTATTATATTAAAGAAATCAACATTTATGGAAAGCCAATCACAATTACGTTGAGGCAGTTTGATCAAATCTGGTAAGCTCTCCACCATTTCTCACAGAATTAGAGAACCACTTGGTAGCTTCTGCTAGGAGGTCAATGTGAGAAAGTCAAGAGTGCAAAGCTGTGCTGAAAATGTGTTAAATTAAAATCTGAAACACGTAAATCGAAAAAAGAAGAGTGTTCTGAATTTTTTGTTTGTTTGTTTCTCCTGACATTTTACATTTGTGCTTACCTGAAGTTAGTAGTAATCTGGATCAAATATAAAATCAAACCATTTCCTAAATCAATACATTTACTGTCTAAGGTCAAGATAAAGTAACTATTCTGTTGAATAACATTGGAGTGTCCTACCTGTGGCTTTAAACTGTGCACGGCCCTCTATCAAAGGTCGCACAGAGATACCCTCACACCCTGGTGATGGCACAGCCAGTTTGGACAATGCTTGGCATATCTACTGAACTCAAACACATGTTTACCTAACTGTGATCCAGCAATTTCACCCCAGGAATATACCCAAGGAAAATGTGTGTGAGGGTATGCAACTGGAAATATGTACAAGAATGTTTCTAACAACGTTATTTATATGAGACCTGACCTGGAAACCACCTAAATGCCCATCCACAGAAGAATAGATAAATTAATACAACAGAATGATATACAACAATGGAGATGAACACACTACAGCAATACACAACAACAGGGCTGAATCTCACCAACATACTGTTGAACAAAAGACTACAGACACAAAAGATTCTGGTTCTAGTTATGGAAAGTTCAGAAACAGATCTAATTCATGGTGTTTGATGTCAGGAAAGACATTCTCTCTGGGGAGGAAGGAGTACTGTACTGCCTCTATTTCCTTATTTTCTGTGTTCTTGGTGCTCTGGCATTTGGGGCCCTGACCCTGGAGAGACTGCCCCTACCAGGGCTAGCTAATTCTTCACTAATGAGATAGTGAGTGGTTCCCATGATAGCGAAACTTGGGCATACAAACCCACCAGTTCAGTGACCGTACTCTCGATTGTCTTTTTTATCAAACTCTCACACCTCAAGCCAGTACTCCTGCTGCCCTAAATCTCCACAGGGCCTGGTACCAATTAGCTAAAGACCACCTGGATAGCCCAGAGCCCAGCAAAATTATTTAAACCTCCCAATCCTAAGTTTTCAAAGTGTACCTACCTTGCCTTGCCCATTCCTTCCTGTAAGAACCCCAGTAAAGGCTCTGAGCCACGCTTATGCCCTCTCGCCTTCTGCCTGGGGTGCTTCCCAGGTCCTGCATGGTCTGGCGTGGCGTGGTTTGCCTTTTATTTCCAGGGATCTATGAGTATAAACCTCCTTCATGACTATCATGTCCATGTCAGCGGTCCTACCATAACTGACAAAAACATATCCCAGGTTCATTTTTAAACACAGGGGGTGTGAATGGGAGCATCATGGGGTGGGAGGGCTCTGGGGTACTGATAAGGTGACATTTCTTGACATGGGTAGTGCTTACACAGATGTATTCACTTTGTGAGAATGCACTGAGTTGTACACATAATTTTTGTACTTTCCTGCATGTATGTTATACTTTACTAAAAATTATTAAAAAGTAGCGACAAAAAAATGTTGCATGCTAGTGATTATCTTTTTTTCCTGTCTCCCCTTTCTCCCCTGCTGCAGGGTCAATCAGCTTGAAGCTGGCTGGCATGTCATCCAGCCTGTCCACCCCCTAACTGTGTCAACAGCTCATGCCTAAGGGACCCAGATGAGCTAGTGAGCACCCTGCCCTTCCTCTCTCTCAAGTCCAGCAACACACAACTCCGAATCCAGGTAAGAAGCCGTTCCCATCTATTCCCGCATGTGAGCACACATCAACCACTGCTTCAAGGGCACAATAAAGGAGATGCCATATAAATTTTTCAAAGATCCACAGCCAGATTTACAAAACCCAGGAGAAAATCTCAAAGCAGCACAGGTAGGTGTTTAAGAACTAATTGTGTTTGTTATTGACTTCTAGGTTAATTGTACTGAGGTTAGAGAACATGAACTCTATATTATTGTCATCTTTAGAAGTGTTTTCAGATTTGCTTTATGGTCCGCATTATGGTCAATTTTTGTAAATACTCCTGTGCATCAGAAGAAAAGATATATCTGAAATCCATTAGAGACAGTGTTCTATATATGTGGCCATTAGGATATGGAGAATTAATCATTTTATTCAGCTTTCTTCTTAGATCTACCAAGCATATTTAGCAAGACAATCACTAAACATCAGTATTTCTATTGACTAGCAACAGATGGAAAATGAAATGAAAAGAAAGATATCACTTAAAGTAGCATCAAATCAAGCCAGTGGAACTATATCCAGCAAGACATACAAAAAACCTCTATACAGAAAGCTTTTAAACATTATTAAGAGAATTTTTTTAGAAATCTAACTAAATGGAGCAATATCTCATGTTCATTGAGGGAAACTCACTATTGGTAAAGATGGCTGTTTACCCCTAAATGATTTTTTAAATCAATCCCAATCCCAATCAGTATTCCAAAGGATGTGTGTGTGTGTGTGTGTGTGTGTGTGTGTGTGTGTGAAAGTAGGCAAGCTGATTATAATATTTGCATGGTGTTGTAAATGATCAAAACACTCTTTTTTGTTGTTGTTATTTATTATTGATTAAAACACTCTTGAAGAAGAACAAAGCAAGAGGCATGTTCTGCTATATGTCAGAACTTATAAAGCTGTAATAATTAAAACAGCACAGTATTGGTGCAGGGAGAGACGACCAGTCAATGAAATAGAATAGAGGGTCCAGGAACAGAGCTTTGCATATACTGACACTTGATATATGACAGAAGTGGCAAGGTGCCAATGGGGAGAGGGTACAATACTTAATAAGTGGTAGAGACAATTGAATACCTATATGCAAAAAGTAAAGAGAGAGGTGAGGGCTGCCTGGCTGGCTCAGTCGGTAGAACATGTGACTCTTGATCTCGGGGTTGTGAATTCGAGCCCCATGTTGCGTGTCGAGATTACTTAAAAATAAAAATCTTAAAAGAGAAAACAAGAGAAAGAAGAAAAAAATCCCTCACCTTACCCTATACCAAAAAAATCAATTCCATGGATATTTAAGAGTTATGAAACACAATGTGAAAAATAAAATTAAATTAACTTTTAGAAGAAAATGTAGGACATTTTTCCATGAGTTTTCAAAGAAGGCATTTAGTATAAAGGAAGCAATTAATAAGTCTGACTACTTTAAAAATAAGAATTTCTGTTTATTACAAAGACACCATTAAGAGAATTAAAAACATGAGTCACACAGTTGGATGAGAATTGAATGGCATTTGATGGACAAAGACTGTTATCACAGTGCATGCATGTATATAACTTGCATAAATCACATTAAAAACAAAAAAAAGGGGGTGAACAATTTGAATAAACACTTCAAAAGAGAAAATCCAAATGGCTTATAATATATGAAAAGGTGTTAAATACAATTTTTAATGAGATATTTTATACTCACCTTGGCAAAAATTTTAAATTCTGACAATTCCAAGTGTTGGCAAGGATATAGAGCCACTGGTATTCTCTCACTCCTTGGGTGGATTATGAACTGGTAAAACCACTTTGGAAAATAGTTCAATGTTATTTAAGAATGTTGGCCCAGCAATTCTTCCTTCTCCTAGAGAAATATGTTCACATTTACATCAAAGACATGTACAAGAGGGGTGCCTGGGTGGTTCAGGTCATGATCCTGAGATCCTGAGATTGAGCCCTGCATTGGGTTCCTAGCTCAGTGGGGATCCTACTTCTCCCTCTTCCCCTGCTAGTTCATGTGACCTCTCTCTCGCTCTCTCTTTCTCGCATAAATAAAATCTTTAAAAGAAAAAGACATGTAAAGAATGTTCAAGGTAGGGGCGCCTGGGTGGCTCAGTTGGTTAAGCGACTGCCTTCAGCTCAGGTCATGATTCCGGAGCCCCGGGATCGAGTCCCACATCAGGCTCCCAGCTCCGCGGGGAGTCTGCTTCTCCCTCTGACCTTCTCTTCTCTCGTGCTCTCTCTCACGTTCTCTCTCAAATATATAAATAAAATCTAAAAAAAAAAAAAAGTATGTTCAAGGTAGCTTTATTGGTGAACTGCAAAGATCAATAGCAGAAGAATGGATACGTGAACTGGGATATATCCTTTCAATGGAATACTATGTAGCAATGAAAAGAGACAAATTGTTGCTGTGTTCACAACATGGATGTGTGAGTGGGAAACATCTTCAGACTGGACTGGGAGGAAGGAGGGTGCCCACAGCATTGGAGAAAGTCTGTGTGAACACTGGGGGAAGCTCTCCTTTCCAACCCAAACTAATTGATCAGGGAGTAGATGGGAATGCTCGCTGTCCCTTGCATTCTGTGTGGAAAAGTAGCTGAGCAAAAAAAGCCACATTCCAACGACTACATTTCAACATTATCTCATTTGTATCAATCTCAAAATCAAGCTAAAGCAAACTATGCTATTTTAGAGAAAAGCAAGGACATGATTGCAAAAGTCAGAAGAGTTGCTACCCATTGGGGAATATAGGGGCTGTGATCTGGAGGGGTCACGTGGAGGGGAAAGTATTTGATATTTTGAGCTGGGTTACTTGAGTGCGTGCTTTATAATTAGCTGTTCCATAACCCTTATGATCTGTGCAGTACATTTTACAATAAATGAGATAAAATCATACTGAGTGATCTAACAGAATAATATAGCACCAAATGCCTGACAAGGCACTGTGTCTGTAATTACAAAGTTAAATTAAGAAAGGAGAAGAACATAGGAGCCAGAGATAAAGGAGTACTAGGCAGGTGCGTGAGCAGGTGAGCTGATTCCCATACCAACCCTACCTCCCTTGACAGCAGCCCTCCTGTGAGATTCCTCCCTTGTGCTCTGTGCTGTGTGGCCCCCTGCTGGAATGCTCTGTGACAGGTGCAGCGCTGACACCAGAGGGCTGTAAGGAGTGCATCCCCATGGGACGCGCCAGGCTGTGGCAGCATTGCCAGACCCTGTCCTCTGAGCTGGCTGCCAGCGTTGGTAGCTCTATGCAGCAGTAGCTGAATTTTTTTATAGGGAGAGAGAATCCTAAGCAGGCTTGATGCCCAGCATAGAGCCCCATGCAGTGCTCATCTCACAATCTTCAGAACATGACCTGAGCAGAAACCAAGGGTCAGATGTTCAACCAGCTGAGCCACCCAGGAGCCCCTGAATCCTTATGTGTATCTAAATTCACCCAATTTTGTTCAGAAGTTTCCAGTCAGATAAAAACCAGGCTTAAGTAGGGGGAAAGAGCTTGCTGTGCGCTCGATGTATGAATTGAGAATAAGTACAAATGAATCCACAAACTTGCTATTCTTATAAAAAGTATGAAGACTCATTGGTGAAGACTGTCAGCCTTGAGTGAAGTCATCTGAAATGCCAAGTCACTGTATGAAAAGTTGAATGCTCCCAACTCGATGCTCCAAAGCCAAACAGACATCCTAAAAAGGAACTGAGAAAAGTAAAAATCAGATGCTCAAAACAATATGAACTGATTGAAGGCATTGTAAGAAAGACACCGTCATTGAGACAGAATCAAAGTCCATCAAACCACACGTGCCTTTTCGACGCAGAATGCAAGGGACAGCAAGCATTTCTATCCACCCCCTGATGAGTTAGTCTGGGTTGGAAAGGAGATCTTCCCCCAGTGTTCACACAGACTCTCTCCAATTCTGTATGCACCCTCCTTCCTCCCAGTCTAGTCTGAGGACTCATTGCCAGTGGGTGGGAGGGAGCTCTTCTTAAGACTTCCTCTTCGTCCCTCTCATCTTGGGCACTGCCAACATGACTTCCCACCAAGTCTTCCTGGCCCAGCTCAACCTCCATCAATAAGGAGTATCAGTCCTCCACGGGTTTTCCTTGTGACCCTCCAGCTGGACTTGAATTATTCCTCCTACCCCACATCCTGAAAGTAGGAGCGTGTTACTCTCAAATTTGTCTTGACCTTCAAAACAAGGTGATCATTGATCATCCCGAACTCCCACAAAAATCTTGATTTTCCCCCCTCTCTTTTCAGAAGTCATTTTGAATTAGTTTGTTTTGCCATTCAGTTTAAGACACTGTAATTAAGTGAACTGTTATACTTTTAATTAACTTGAAGTTTGGTGGAGTTAAACTCACAATACTGTTTTGTAAATACGTTAAATGTGGTTCTTATGAGTAACTTATTTCCATGTGGTCGTGCTCTCTAGATATTTTATTTTAGATAATCTCTCAAGACATAAACAAAATGTACAATATTCCATGAGCATGGAAATATTTTAAGCTTAAAAAGTGATTTTTGTGGGGCGCGTGGGTGGCTCAGTGGGTTAGAGCCTCTGCCTTCAGCTCAGGTCGTGATCTCAGGGTCCTGGGATCGAGCCCTGCATTGGGCTCTCTGCTCAGCAGGGATCCTGCTTCCCCCTCTCTCTCTGCCTGCCTCTCTGCCTACTTGTGATCTCTCTCTCTGTCAAGTAAATGGATAAAATCTTTTTAAAAAAATGATTTTTGTAAACCGAGAGCAGTATTTACTGTAGTTACAAGAGAAATATGACAATTACTTGCTACTTACTTAAATAATTGTTCAACTTTTTTCAGTAACTTATTTTTAACATGTTAAAACAAGAAAAATGACTGAAATCATTCTGCAAATAATGTTTTCCTATAAATAGTGTGAGAGTTTTAGGTGAGACAGCAATTTTCAGAATAACTTTGGCCCCGGTCAGTGGCTACAGGTGACTAGAAAGTCCTGGGAAATTCTAAACCAGTTACATTCTCATATCTTGGGCAGTTTAATGATTGAGGTTATAGAAATGGAGTAAATAACCCCTCAAAGTTTCTTCTAGTCCCTTTATTTTCTGCCAAAAAAATGAGATAAACCCAGTGTTAAAAATTTCAGCTGCGTAGCATAGTTTCACCCACTAGAGGGCTGAATGTCTTCGTTATAAAATAACCAGGAATCTGATGTCCAAATACCAGGAGCCCTCCTGTAGTTCTTCAAACAAGACCAGTCCCCTTTCTAGGATACCTGAAATTTCCAGAAAATTAATTTCCTCTTACAAACGTACATGTCAATCAGGGTTTTCCTTTCACCTCACCTTCTTCTCCTATCCCCCTCCTCTCATAGGTTTTTTGTTTTTGTTTTTGTTTTTTTTTTTTAGTATCTCAAATTAGAAGGCCCACTTTCTTCCAGATCTTTGTCCTAGCTACTACCTGGTCCTGGAATGACTGAGTCTTTTCAAGTCTGGCTTTTGCGCGATGTCACCTCTGCTGAGACTGACCCTGGCCACTAAGCCTCTGTTCTTGTTCCAAGTGACTTTCTGTTTGCTTTCCAGCACCTGTCACCAGCAGAAATTATCCTGCTTATGAATGAGTCATCTCTTTCAACAAACTATCTCATCACAACCATGGGGCTTTGACCCTGTTTTTCACTGTCATATCCCCAATATCCAGAACAACACCTAACACATAGCAGATATTTAGTAAGTATTGTTGAAAAATGCCTGGGGGTGCCTGGGCGGCTCAGTGGGTTGAGCGTCACACTCTTGGTTTTGGCTCAGGTCGTGATCTCAGGGTCATGAGATCGGCTCCGTGTGGGGCTCCATGCTCAGCGGGGAGTCTGCTTGAGATTCCCTCTTCCTCTTCCTCTTCCCCTCCCCCACTCACCGCATGCGCTCTATCCCTCTCTCTCTCAAATAAATAAATAAATAAATCTTTTTTTAAAAAAAGCCTCGATAAATGAATGAAGGTTAAAGCCTGAGACAAATTGAGCTGTGTGGACAGGCGATGTGATATTCAGTAAAGTTTCTCGGTGAATGGTATGTGGAAGAAAAGGCTTTTCACACTGAAAGTTAGACAAACCCTCATTTAAGTGGAAGCAGAGCCCAAACAAGAGGAGTTCAAGTCCCAGGACAGTGTACTGGAACACAGACAGGAAACGATATATGTGGCATAGGATGGCGCAAAGAAGTTGGCCCTGGGAACTCAGAGCTGAGATGGAGGCATTTACCAGAGCCTGTCATTGTCATGCCAAGGGCAAGATGAGAGCACAGCAAAGGAGGGCTCGCTGTTTATGGAAACGACTTAAGTGTGGCTCACGCGAGGACAGAGGTCTCCTGAGGCGTGCTGCAGATCTCTGCCTTTGGTATGGTCCGGTCTGACCGCCTCACAAACAACTTAGATGGAGTCGTCAAAGAGCACCAAGAATAAGCTCACAAAAAGCACTAACCTATTGTGGATTCAAAGGAACCCCCATGACGGATAAGTCATCCCAAACCAATATGAAAATGTAATAAGGAGAACATGGATGTTTTAAATTTGTATTTTAAGAAACAATTTTTGCAAATACCAGAGGTGGGAGGCCTGTTGGGGTAGCAGTGCATGTGAAAGAAAATTCTGAAATTGTAACTGCCCAGAAACTCAGTATTCAGCAATATGGTTCTAAAGGCCTTAGTGGAAGTGTACGGCCCACTTCTGGGAGGGGGAGCTCCCCAGCCTCATGATCTGGCCTGGTCTAGCTAGAGACTGGCCTTCAGATGCTGGTGTCACAGACATCCAGAGGAAGCCAAGGGGGATGCTCCATTAGGAACTTTGGAAGGAATTGGATTTGCTTAATTCAAAGAGGAAACGGGCAGGAAGGAAACCGTTATGGGGTTGTAGGCAATTCAATAGGACATCTTTGAAGGAAGCCTGCCAGTAAGAGGGCCAACACTGCCCCTTCGTGGCTGAGTCCTTGAGGCCAATATCTCATACTGTCCGGGTCCCAGCTACATCATCTATACCCTGAGGTTAATCATCGCAACATCCTAAGGTTTGGGGGCAGACTCAGTGAAACATCTCTAAATGTTAGGAGCAATTCAGATGCAGTCCGGAAGGTGGCCAAGCAGTGCACCTGCAGCCGCACAGTAACTAGATATCATTGTTGAGACTTAGGACACCTGGGGCGTCAGTCGGTTGAGTGTCCGGCTCTTAATTTCAACTCAGGTCAGGATCTCAGAGTCCTGAGATCGAGCCCCGCAGCAGGCTCCAGGCTTGGTGTGAAATCCACTTGCAAATTCTCCCTCACCCTCTTCCCCTACCCCCTCCTTGTGTGCTCTCTCTTGGTCTCTCTCTCTCAAATAAATATATAAATCCACACACAAAAAAAAAAGAAAGAAAAGAAAAGGAGTTAGGACACCTAAAACTGTGTACGTGTGTTTAGGGTATGTAGACAGGAAGTTTAACACAGACAAGAGCTTGTCCCAGGAATCGCAACCTCTAATTTCACCTGCTAGTGACATTCGCACAATTAATGACAGACACTCATCAACCAGACAAGCAGGCCTCTGGGCTTCTGGGTGACAGAGACTGGAAGTGCTCACTCCAGCACCACTGCGTGGGAGTGTAGGGATGGAGACTCCCAGTCAGCCTTCCACAGTGTGAGTGCTGTTATGGGGAATGGGAGGGGGGGTCTCGGGGAAGAGGCTCATTCTTCTCAGCTCTGGGGACTCGCAGATGGGTGTTACAGAAAAGCAACTGTTGGTGCAACATCAGGAACTTTCTTACCTACAAATGTAAGGCCCTTATGGAAAAGCAATGCACATTTTGTCATTGAAGCCAATGTGGTCATTAAGTCAAGGGTAGTGAAGAGGAAATTTCTACTTCGGACAGAGTTTGATGAGTTAACACCAAATTTCTGATTTTTGTTGTTGTTAACTCAGGGTGTCTGAGAAATCAGCAATCCGGGCTGCATTTCTGTCAAGAACCTAGGGGCTGCCCACCACTCTGGGTTCTGACAGAAGTAGAGATAAGGAGCAAAGTAGAGATGGAAGTGTCTACTTCTCAGAGTGGGCACGTGCCCAATGGCGGCTGATGTGCTGAGTTCGGAGCTGACAGCCAAGAAAGAATTCTTGAGATGTCCTTGGTGCAAAAACGTGGTTTTATTAAAGCCCAGGGATGGGACCTATAAGCAGAAAGAGCTGCACTGGGGTCTTAAGGAATGGCCCATTATATACTTTCAGGTTGGGAGGGGGTTAGGGACAGCACAAACTCCAAGGTCTTTTGGAAACAAGGTTTCCAGGATCCTGAGGGGGTTCCTATTGTTAGAAAAAAAAGTTGTTTTTTACTGTTTAGTAAAAACTCAGTCATGAGACCCTTCAGATGTTTATCAATGGGTCATATGCCCGGAGGATGATCGCTAACGTGTATCTTGTAGGGTAGAGATAAAGGAAGTTTCCAAAGGAATTTTTATACCATAAAGTAGACTCACAGGATCCTGGGGCGAAGATTGCCTTTCACCCTTAGCAAAGTAATAACATTGAGGCAGCTGAGTCCCTAGAGGAATGTCACTCTGCCTGTTTCAAGGACTTGTCAGTGGGCTGTAAGTAGTAAGGAAATTTAATTTTCCTTTTTGCCTTTGTTTCCCAAATCAGCAGCCACATAGAGCTGTGTAAGAGCTGCCTTGGAGGGGTGGCTTCCCTGCCTTTCTGTCTGGTGACGCCCTTGGCACCCTCCCCCCACCTCTCCTGACATTTCCTTCACGGGAAAAGTGGAACAAAGTATGTAACTCCTTTCATCTTCTTAAGCGCTCTCTTTTTAGCATATTTCCATATTTCCAACCCTGCTCAGAAAGATATCATTTTAGGGGCTCCTGGGTGACTCAGTTGATTAAGACTCTTGATTTCAGCTCAGGTCGTGATCTCAGGATCCTGGGATGGAGCCCCGAGTGGGGCTCCACACTCAGCATGGAGTCTGCTTGAAATTCTCTCTCCCTCCTCCTGTGCTCCTCCCATTCATTCTCTATCTCTCAAATAAGTAGATAAATCTTTAAAACAATAAAAAAAGATGGGGCAGGGGGTAGATATCATTTTAAAGATTTTAGCAGCCCACAGGTCATCTACACAGAAGAAGTTTCTTCCAGCTTCTTCCAACTACGGAAGCATCCCACCACCTAGTACCTTCCCACACAACAACTCTCCAACACCAGCAGGGGTCCTGCACCTCACTTCATTCTCACAGTAACATCCTGGAGTTCTTGCTGAGGCCACAGGTCATGGGCTTGGTCTTCCTGGTGTGGCCAACCCCTGCCTTGAAACAATCTAAAGGCCCATTATGAATCACCTCATTAGCATAAAAAAGACACTATTTATGAATAACCAAAGCCACTCCTAATACTCAGGAAATCCTACAAGTTTTTGAAGTTCTATGGCAGGAACTGGACATAGGCTGAATGTTTTATCATACCACACCTAACCTCACAGATAACTCAGCTCTTCCAGGCACGAATCTTCTGGGTCAGATCGGCGCTGTCTGGGGCAGGGGCTGAGAGCTCAGGAAAGCATAGACTTGCAGGTCCATCATAGAATTGCAGATGTCCTTCCCCATCATCCAGTTCAGCTTATTTTTTTGAGACACCAGGTAAATAGAGAGGCTCAGAGACTCTTACTCAAAGCTGCCCAGTTGGCTAATAACACGGCATAGGAACTCTGTCTGCAGTAGATCATAGTTTGAGAGCTCTGTCCCTGTGTATTTCTTCACGGTCCAAATCATCTTTACACAGCCTGACCATCTTTTGTAATGAAGCTGGTATATTTAATCCCCAAGCAAAACCTCCTTGACAGCACTATTCCCAGGAACCTGCCTTAGACGAGGGTGCACTGTGCGATGTCCACCACATCAAGTAATCTTTTAAATAACCTGAGAGCTGGATAAGATACCTCGTTGTTGCTTGGGTTGGGAGGTGAGAGTGTAAAACCCCAAAGGGCAATGTCAAGAAAGAGAAGGGGGTACTTTCAGAGGAGGCGGGTCCTGTCCAGTAAGGACTATGCAGGTGTTGAGGTGAGTGTGCTGTGTGTGGGCGTCATAGGTGAGGAGGGCCAAATTGTTCTGGGCAGAGTAGCAGAGAGTTCGAAGCTGGAAGGGCAGCCAGAAGATAGAGAAGAGAGAAGAGGTGACAAGAGTCTAGCTTATGAGCAGAGAAGAGGGGGAATCCCCAAAACCCCAAACACTTCTGCTGGTGTGGCCAAGGAGGAAAAAAGTCAGGGGTACAGCCCTGCTTGACTCCTTATAGCCCCTCCCCACTCCCTTGACCTCTCTCAGAGGCATCCCCTCACTCCCCTGACCTTCTGCCACAGGCCCTCCCTGTTCCCTTGGCCCTCTCCTGTATCCTACCCATTTCTCAGTATACATGTGCTACCACTGACCTTTTGTGTGAGTGAAGTTTTTTGTTTTAATCCCCAAGAGCAGAAGTGTCTCTCTGACACCTACACTCTGTATTCTAGGGCTCAGCTGATTCAATTAGCCCTGCGGAAGAGACTCTTCCTGTTGACTAATTCAACATAAAGCTGTTAGGGCTCTTACTAACATTTCTCAACTATTCTCAACTATCCCTTCTCCTTTGCCACTTAAAATAGCATAATCACAGGAGTCCTATCCCTCATGGTCACAAGTCTTACCATCATTCAAGGGGAAGGGATTATACAGGGGGTGGAAATGTTGGGCGCCATCTTAGAATTCTGCCCCCTGAATCAGCCAAAGCATTTTCAAAGAATGCTGTGTCCTCTTAAAGACACCAGAATTGTTAACATCTGTACTCTCTGGGACTTTTTGAATATGTAGTGACCCTACTCCTTTCTTTCTATATTTTCCCTGTGTCCTGGCAAGTTGGTTACTATTCTTGATTCTCGGGTTCTTTTTTTTTTTTTTTTAATGTTTCATTTAAATTCAATATAGTTAACATACCATGTATTATTAGTTTCAGGGGTAGAATTTAGTGATTCATCAGTTGCATATAACACCCAGTGCTCATTCCATCAAGTGCCCTCCTTAATGTCCATCACCCAGTTACCCCATCCCCCCACCCCCCTCCCCTCCAGCAACCCTCAGTTTGTTCCCTATAGTTAAGAGTCTCTTACAGTTTGCCTCTATCTCTGTTTTCAGCTTATTTTATTTTTCCTTCCCTTTCCCTGTGTTCATCTGTTCTTTCTTAAATTCCACATATGAGTGAAATCATATGGTATTTGTCTTTCTCAGGATGACTTATTTCACTTAGCATAATACCCTCTAGTTTCATCCACATTGTTCCAAATGGCAAGATTTCAGTCTTTTTCATGGCTGAGTAGTATTCCATATACCACATCTTCTTTATCCATTCATCTGTCAGTGGACATCTGGGCTGTTTTCTTAGTTTGGATATTGTGGACATTGCTGCTATAAACATTGGGGTGCAGGTGTCCCTTCGGATCACTACATTTGCATCTTTGAGGTAAATACCCAGCAACTGCTGGGTCATAGGGTAGCTCTATTTTCAGCTTTCTGAGGAACCTCCATACTGTTTTTCAGAGTGGCTGCACCAGTTTGCATTCCCACCAACAGTGTAAGAGCAATCCCTATCAAAATAGCACCAGTGTTTTTCACAGAGCTGGAACAAACAATTCTAAAATTTGTTTGGAACCAGAAAAGACCTCAAATAACCAAAGTAATTTTGAAAAGAAAACCAAAGCTGGAGGCATCAGAACGCTGAACTTCGAGCTATATTACAAAGCTATAGTCATCACGATAGTATGGTACTGTCACAAAAACAGGCATCGATCAATGGAACAGAACAAAGAACCTAGAAATGGACCCTCAACTCTATGGTCAACTAATCTTCCTCAAAGTAGGAAAGAATACCCAGGGGGAAAAAAGACAGTCTCTTGAACAAATAGTGTTGGGAAAATTGGACAGCCACATGCAGAAGAATGAAACTGGACCACTTTCTTACACCATACACAAAAATAAATTCAAATGTATGAAAGACCTAAATGTGACAGGAATCCATCAAAATCCTAAAGGAAAACACGGGCAGCAACCTCTTTGACATTGGCCGCAGCAACTTCCTACTAGACATGTCTCTGGAGGCAAGAGAAACAAAAGCAAAAATGATCATAGAGGTAAAGTGCGATTCTAATCAAGGATACATGCCATATCAACATGATTTATTACTGTTCATGCTGACCTTGGTCACCTGACTGCGGTAATGTTTGTCAGGTTTCTGTGCTGTAACTCTCCCACTCCAACAATGAGAAACCTCTTCCCACCATCCACCTACTTAATTGTTCATTAGTAATATTATTTTTAATCAAAAGAGGCATGGAAAAAGTCCCTCAGACCCCTTGATACTGAAACCAGGCAAGAAATGTCTAGTTACAATTCCTCAAATGAAACCCCCTTGATTTTCCCAGTTTCATTTCATTATCTTCAATCTACCTGATGACTGAAGCTGCTTAATAACCTTGGGAGTGAGCATACTTAGAGCTAATGTTGAAACTGGAAAGTTTGTGTGGACGTCAACATTCAAATTTTTTGACATTTCCAAAAAAATTCACACAATTTCCTGTTCAGTTATAAAAGCTAGTCTGAAAGTTACTCTAAAGAAATCAAACTGCTCCCTTCCCCCAGTAAAATCACCCTTGTAGTTTCTTCTTACAACTTACAGTCAATTGTGCTTATGTGGGTGTCCAGATAGCCTAAAATTCCCTTATTTCTCATTCTGTGTAGGGCTGTGTTTGAAGATCCTGTGCCTCAAAGAGAACAAGAACAGGTAGCCAATGCCAAGCAGCAATCTTGGCCAAGGGCTTCCCTCTTGAGAATGTAATGCAGCGTGACCACACTGCCAACCAGGATAAGGCATACCCATGGGACAGATTATAACAACTACTCCTGAGAGAAGAATCTGAGTTCGGTCAAGTGAACCAACAGGTCAGGAAGTTCTGTTAGCTCTTACTGTTCTCCTGGTGAGAGTATTCTCGAAAACTAGTAGATTAGCCCTTTTATCTTTCCACATCATCTCTCAGAAGGAGAGCTGCTTCAAGTGCACTTTCAAGCTGTTTGAAAGGGTCGAACAACAGAGGTATCTTTATCTGGGGTCTTTATCCTGAAAGCGAAGGACAGAGAGTTGTCACTACTGAGACGGAAGAGTAGATGGCTTGAAGCACTGGAAGGCCGGTGCCTTCCTACTCTTTCGTGCAAAGAAGAAGGATCAAAGTGTGAATGCTGACAGATGGACAGACATCCAGGGGATTGGAGATGCACCCTTTGTGGAGAAAACAGCAAATAGCCATTTCCTCCTCTAAGCTGAGGATAAGCATTTTCTTTCTCAACCCAAATTAGCATTCATTCCATTCCTGCTCTGATTTCCAATGTACCCTCAGAACATTCTAAAGTTGTTTGAAAATTACAGCATAAAGCTTAAGTGCACCTATCATTAAGTTCTGAGCTCAGACTTTCAAATGAGCTCCTTTAATAGGGTGTTCTCCCTGCTGTAGTGTTGAGGTCAACTACATGGCTGTTGTAATGGGAAAGAGAAGAATACAGCACAGCAGCCAGAAGGAATTGGCTTAGGGAGAGGAGAACCTTCCACAGGTTGCTCTTTGTTCTGTGGTGCTAGATGAAGAAAAGGAATGGGTGATCTGTATTCAACCTTTGGGGTTTGTGCATTTTGCCACCTCAACCACCACAGTGCTCCCCACTCCTGTGCCTCCCTGATTTACCTCCACAGGGGACCTGTGCACAAACTTGGACAGTGACAGTTTTGTCTTGGACAACATTCCAGAAAATTCAGGCTTGGTATCATCAAAAGCATTGGTAATTCCCCAACTGCCAAGAACAGACCTCACACTGCAGTTTTCTTTGTTGTCCATTGCTCTTGGCTTTGTTCACTCACTGAGCTTGCCATGTGTAAGCTCATTTTTCACCTGGAAGAAAAGTGGAAAGAGCCCTAGGGTCCAGATAGTGGGCCAGCCACTCCGGTCTGCACTGCTTCCCCGTGGAATTACCCAGGACCGTAGCATCACAAAGCCCTCTGTCCATGAGGTAAGGCTTCACGGAGGTTCAGACAAGGCCCAGGCCAGTATCACTTTTTGGGTCTCCAGGGTTAATAAAAAAAAATTAAGAAATGCAAACATTATGGTATGTTTTAAAATTTTGTATTTAACAAATGGGTGCTTTTTAAAATGCAATGCTATATAGTTGTGCTATCTCCAAGTAAACTATAGGATTTACAAGTAAGACATTGTTACATGGTTTCTTTTATGGGACATGAGCTTAAATTTTATAATTAAAGTATTGTCTGTTCATCTTTTTAGTGGATCTATCTCTATGACTCTACATATAATGACATTAGAAAATAATACCAACTGTTGAAATTTGAGGTAAGTGGCCCCCAGTCACAGGCTCTGCTGCCTGGCATCCCAAGGCCTGGAAACTGTACCAGGTCCCCAAGTACCCTGACATCAGCTCCATTCGGTCACCTGGACCCTGGAGGGAGGTGTATAGTTGTATGTGACAGGTCAAAATGGAGGGACCCCCCCATCACTGAAAAAATGAGCAAAGAAGAAGCACAAATGCCTTTTCAAAGAAGGTTCCTGGATGAGGATGTGGAGAAAGTGGAGCCTTTGGGTGCTGTTGGCACAACACTGTGAGAAACAGTATGATGGGTCCCCAAAAAATTCAATATACAATTATCCAATGATCCAGGAATTTCACTTCAGTGTATATACCCCCAAAGAATTGAAAACAGACTCAAAAAGGTATCTGCACACCCATGTTCACAGCAGCATTATTCACACCAGCCAAAAAGTGGACACACCCCACGTGTCCTCAGAAGGGTGACTGGACAAAATGTGGTGTGTATAGACCGTGGAATATTATTCAGGCTTAAAAAGGAAGGAAGTTCTGACAGATGCTACAACATGGATTGGACCTTGAGGACATTATGCTCAGTGAACAAAGCCAGTCACAAAAGGTCAAGAACTGTTGATTCCATTTATATGAGGGACCTAGTAGTCAAATTCATATTAACAGTAGAATGGAGAAATGAAAGTGGAGCGGTGAAAGGGGGGGCGGTGCTGGGGACTGGAGGAGGGGGGAGGGGCAGTTAGTGTTCGATGGGCACAGTGTTTAATTAGTTTCAGTTCGGGAAAATGAAAAAGTTCTATGGATGAATGGTGGTGATGGCTACACAATGGGGGGGATATATTCAATGACACCAAACTATATACTCTCCCTCCCTCCCTTCCTTTATCATTCAGCTAGAAAAAAAGAGTTCTCACTCAAGGTATGTAAAAAATAGTCTGGTTTCATTTCATTTTCTCCAACTGACTTCAGGCAGCTTCCTGTTTAAAACACACAATGTCTTCTTGAGCAAACAGAGCCCAGCCAAGCTCCCTGTCAGGAGTCTCCCTTTCTCATGCCCACCTCTGGTTCAGGCCTCCCCGCCTCTCCCCTCACACCCAACCAGCCGCTGTCTGGCTGGGTGAGGATGAGGTCCTGGATGAGGATAAAGGCCTCTGACCCAGGCCTTTAGTTGTTTTTACCATAAACATTTATAGCACAGTTTTGATGAAAGTGCCAGGAATCGGGTTAGGTTCTGGGAAGATAGAACTGAACAGTGTTCCAGCCTTCAAAATTATCTTACTTCACTGATCCTAAACAATGGCCTGGAATTAAGCCCAGATTAAAGATGGCTCCAGCCCTTACTGCTCTATTCCCTGTCTCTTCTCTGTCAGTCCCTTCTGTGACCATTTGATGGGTGTCCTCTCTCCTCACCTTTGTCCTTGCCCATCATGAGGCTTAGAATGCCCTATCTGTTCAACTCATCAGCCTTGTCCTTGAGTTTTTGAGTTTAACATTGTCAAATAACAAAAATTCAACCAAGTAAATTTGAAGCTCTAATTGGCCTTATGAAATGATTTGTGAATAGGTAGCACCCCATCTAGCACGTAGAAGGGTGCTCTAAGAAGTTCTACAAAATGGAAGGTTTTTAATAGAAATAGGGTGGGGCAAGAAAGTACTAGCAAAAGAAAAAGATTGTTCTGGGCAAGGCCCTTTCCTTTCGAGGGAAAAGCAAGAAGTCTTATCAAGCAGATGACCTCATCCTCCCTTGGGGATGGAGAACCCCTGTGCCAGACTCACCGGGGATAGAAAATTTTCTGACTGGCCAGATAAGACAGTATTTCTGGCGAAAGTTGAAACTGCAACTAAATTAGGGATTAAGCCCCTACTTGGGGACTCAGGCTAAGTGATGACGTTGGGGTCTGTGGTTTTCTTTTTAACAACCTCCATCTTCCGCTATTGTTTGTCTGTCTCTATAATCAAATACCTATGTTTGAGTCCCAGCTCTGCCACTGACCGTGTGATCTTAGACAAGTTTCTAAACTTTTTGTCCTAAATTCTTCATTTATAAAATGAAGATAATAGAGGGGTGCCTGTGTAGCTCGGTCGTTAGGCATCTGCCTTCAGCTCGGGTTATGACCCCAGGGTCCTGGGATGGAGCCCCGCATTGGGCTCCCTGCTTGGCAGGAAGCCTACTTCTCCCTCTCCCACGCCCCCTGCTTGTGTCCCATCTCTCACTATGTCTCTCTCCGTCAAATAAATAAGTAAAATCTTAAAAAAAAAAAAATTAAGATAATGGTTCTGGCTTTGCCTATGGCCTAGAGCTGTTACAAAAATCGAATGCACAAATGGATCAAAAGTGTTTTCTAAAATTGTTAAAGAACTCTATACCTATTCAATTATCACGTGCTACCTTGTATTCCATGTAGACTTGCTTTTCTTGCATATGTGGTTAACCTCTTGCAGACCGGGACCATGTCAGAATTCTCTCCATGTTTCTCACAGTTCCTAGCACATTTCAACAACCCTTCAGCCCTCCACCGGAGGGCCAGGCCACAGGGTTGCCCAGCTCCAGCAATGACAGACCTGTCACACTCAATATAGATCGCTTACTCTGGAGCTTTGCAAACTAATGAGGCCCTTCCCCTCCTCCCCACCCCCAACCAGGAGAGGATCCTAACATCTCAGAAAATGAGTTGTCCTTGCTCTGCCACAACTTAAGTTACATTGAATTTTTAAACCATCTCTTACCCCTAAGAACCAGTGCTGGGAAGGGTATATTTTAAAAGCGGGTGTAGAGAGCACAACAACAAGCAATGACTCACGGCATTTAGATCCCCGTTGACATTGACATCAGGGAGCAGAATGGCCACGCTCAGATCCCCAGGGACATGGGGCAGCTCCAGGACCTGGGTCTGCACCTCCTCTACACGGGATATTAGAGCCCCAGCTGCTGATGCATCGTGGGCCCCATCTGTTCTCACTCTAAAACAAAGCAGGTGTAACTAGGCAACAACGACCAGTGCCCTGAAGGGGAAGGCTTATTCAACATATAAACTTGACTCAGAATACTCACATGACTGCAGACCAAGGGAAAACCACCTCTGGTGTTTAAGCACTCGTTCACATTTAAGAACCCAAAAGAAATCATAGTGATTCTTAAAATCGGAATTACTTTCTTGTGGTTGCTTTAATGAACTACCGCAGACACGAGGGGCTTACTCAATCGAAGTTTGTCGTTTCCCAGTGCTGCAGGCGGGAAGTCCAAGGTTAAGGTGTCAGCCTGTTTGGCTCTTCTTGACTTGTACACGTGTCTACGCGTCGTCTTCCCCCGTGTGTCTGTGTCCGAATTTCCTACTGCGTTAGGGCCCACCCACATGACCTCATTTTACCTTAATTCCTCTCAAAAGGTTATCTCTAAATCCCACCTCCAAATATAGTGTGCATTCTCAGGTGCTGGGGGTTCAGACTTCAACACATGAATTCAAGGGGACACAATTCAGCTCATAGCAATATCCCAAAGTTTCCAGATAGTTTCTGCACAGGTAGACCATAGCCTTAGCTTGTTAATTTTAAAAAGATTTCTTGTGTATACTTTTCATCAAACTGCCTGGACTGCTTTCCTTTGAAGTATGCAGCACTGATAAGGGCCAGGTTTGTCAATGAACCAGTTGAACTGGCAAGGAATGCTTCTACAAGCATTGTCTTTTTTTAAAAGAAAGACAGGTCTAAGTAATGCTTCACATACACGCTATGATAACACACATAAAGTATATCTCATGAGCTGAGGACCAACTTCTCAAACCGTGTTACGGTGCTCATGCCTAGAAGTCGAATTAATCAAACTTTTCACAGGGTGTCTGAAATTATTCCGGACAAAATGGAGTGCAGAGAGTTGGGGCTGACTGTTGTCTCTACCAGAGGGCAAATTATATTCTCCTAAAAAGGCATTAGAAAGAAACAGAAGAGCAATATTGAGTCTTTTATAAATAGAGAAATGTTTCTAAAATAAATGAGCAGATTGAAGATAGTGAAGTTAGAGCTGTATCTGGCTTTATGAAGGAAGCTTTCTTTTCAGGGCTGAAGAAATAAAAGAGGGAAAGGATTCCTGCTGCTCCGGGTGTGGAGAAATCCAGAGTGGGATTGGGGAGTGGCGTGAGAAAAATGTACCTTGTCTGACTGGAATGGCGGTGGAAGGTGGGTGTCTCCCAGTGAGCCTCGCTGGGACTGATCATGTCCCAGGCATTGCCCCAAGAACTTGAGAAACATAAATGTAGTTCATCCTCCCAGCATAATCCCTAGGAGGAAGGTCCTAACATGACCCCCACGGGATGCTAACAGTAATGGGACTTCTCAAAGCCCGCTGAGGGAAGGTAGGTTTGAGCTGATAAATGCAGTAATCATTCCCACTTGTAATGCCAGACAGTCAAAGACCACAGCCAAGGTGGAGTTTGTGGGGGAGGGGTGCTTTTTTGTATTCCCAGCTTCTGGGCCAAAGCCAGCATTCATATGTGTTCTTTAAACAAAGCTGAACCAAAGGAAGCTGCCTCAGATACCTCAGATTTTTTGGCAGCCATGAGCGCATTACTGGGCTATGAGGTATACTGCTGCTCCAGTGACAAGAGCAGACATAATTAAAGGAACAAATGATCTGTTGATGACTATTGTGATAAAGCTTGTTTTTATAAGCCTCCCGGAATAATTAAAAGTAGAGCACTTTTCCTTAATGTAAAAATGTTACCAATTTATACGTGGCAGAAATATCCATGGAAAATCCTAATAACACCATAAGGATGCAAGCTCTCCTCTTAGACGCTTTGTGCCCTCCCCCTGCCCAGGCATGCGTATGTGTTGCCTGGATATGCCTACCGCCTCAGCAAAGGCCAGCCAGCCCCTCTGGCTCTGCCTGATAACGTTGCTGGCAAGACTCTTTAAAGTCCTACAGGAAAGACCAGAATTAAAGTAATCCTTCTCATTCCTAAATAGTCCATAACTTTTCCGAGAAATGAAAATCCTAAAAATTGTGCTGATGAGATAGCTTCCTCCCAACAATCCCAGGTGACTGTATATCCAGGACTACATGGTAAAGAGGACAGAGCCTGACAGCAGTAACTGACCAGCCACACACAGAAGGAGAGAGAGGCAGCCTGTTGTGGAAAGGCTCAATCCTACAACAATTGGCCCGTTCGTCCATCTCGTTTCATAGTTGAATTTTAAGGTCCTTAAATATGGCATTCTACTGTGTACTTTTATGACCCCTTCCTCTGCCTTCCAACATCCAGCAGACTTCACTCAGCATTTGACTCATAACCAGTCATTCCATTCTTTTTCAGGCTTCCTAGGAAGTTCATTTCATTTGGGATATAGTATAATAAAAAATATTAGTCATCCCCCAGTTCCTGCCACAGAGCTCCTAAAATGGACAAGTAGAGGATTAGAAGATTCAGCTCTACCCTCTGACTCTGGGGAAAGGAGAGGGGCTGGAGATTGAGTTCAATAATGAAGCCGATGATGAATCAATCGGACTTACATAGAAATCCCTAAACAATGGGGTTTGGGGAGCTTCCAGGTTGACCAACACATGAAGGTGCTTGGGAGGGTGGTGTGCCCAGAAAATTCTGTGCCCTTCCCTACATATATTGCCCTATACAGCGAAATCCCTTATAAGAAACCAATAGCTGTAAGTAAAGTGCCTTTCTGAGTTCTGTGAGTCATTCCATCAAATTATTGAATGTAGGGGTTGGTCATGGGAACTTCGAATTTGTAGTAATCCAGGCAGAAATAGAAGTCTCCTGGGCACCCCATTTGCAGCTAGCATCCCCACTGCAGTGAGCAGTCTTGTGGGGCTAAGCTCTTCAACTTGTGACATTGGCATTAACTCTATGTAGCTAGTATACAAAATAGAATTGAATTTTTGGACCTCCAGTTGGTGTCACACTGAGTCATGTGAGAAAAAAACCTCTCAAGCACTCCTACCTACTGATAGTGTTGCTAAATTCATAACGATTTTTTCCTTGTCGGTCATGATCTCATTAGGTATGACTTATTGAGAGGAAATCATGTCTTCTCTCCAATGAACCTATTGGCCATTTTAAGCAAGTACTCAGTTCCCAGTTTGTTAATGTTAATCAGAAGTAACATTAACATGCAAACCTTGATGAACGTCTTTACCTCTATTTACAGAAAGTAGTTTTCAAAAAAAGAAAAATAAATTACCTTAGGTGTTGTCCTGCCATTTTCCAAAGCACAGTGGGTGTTCAAGGAAAATCTTTCTACTAAGCTCCACTGGGTCTTTTCCTGTCTTAACAGAAAGGTAGGGTGACGTTGTCTGGGAGGTTCGCACATTCAGGGAAAGATCACATATAAAATTAGAAAGGGACCAAGCAGCAGTGTTAATATTTGGTGGACTGAAACTTGTTCTGTTCCTGTGTCATCAACAGTGAACAAACATGATGATTCCAACATCTGGTCTGGATGTGGACAAAAGTGTTCTGAGCCAAGCTATCATCAAAGCTGTTACATTCACATATTGGTGTTAATACTTTGTGGTTAATTAATAAAAAGACATTTGGAGCACTTCGTAGTCTCCTTGCTCTAGCCATGCATGTTGACATGTTCCTCAAGTCAGAGTCACAGATGGAGGTGTTTTGGAGGACTCCTACCATGTCTTTGTCCAATAAAACCGAATTAGCTAATATCATCACTATATTTAATAAACACAAAAACCTATTAGCTTAAAAAGTTGGTTCCTCTTTTTTTTTTAAATTTGGTTCCTCATATGTTAGTCTGAAATAAATTCCAAAATAAATTAATATAAAAATAAAACTATTAAAACTCTAAAGAAAAATATAGGTGAATATTTATATAATTTTAGTGCCAGGAAGACTCTCTATGCATGATGGTATAAGAGAGGGAGAAGGTATAAGGAAAAGGTGAAAAGGTTGACTACGAAAATAAAAAGATGCCACAGAAATGTACTTATGGACATTGAACAAAGCCTATGTGATATTTGGTTAAGTGAAATGTGTGATTTAGCTGATTTAGGGGCTAAAGTTAAAAAGTTCCAGAAACTGTTTGTGTATCTTTTCTTCTCCAATCCTATTTCAGCTGAAATCAACTAAGATGAGTATGAACAGTAATCTTGTTTGCAGGACATGGTACAAGAATGATCTCTTCTTTTTCAATGTCTCTGAAACTGAAGGAGATGAGGTGTTCAGAGAAGCTGATCTGGATTAAAAGAGTTTTAAGAGACATAACAATGAAATTTGATGACAAACCCTTGAATGGATTCTTATGAGAAGAAAAGAGTTATAAAAGACATTTCCAGGGATGCCTGGGTGACTCAGTCGGTTGAGCGACCGACTCTTGATTTCAGCTCAGGTTATGATCTCAGGGTCCTGGGATCAAGCCTCGTATCTTTGGGCTCTGCACTCAGCGGGGAGTCTGCCTGAGGATTCTCTCTCCCTGTCTGCTCCTCTCTCTGCTCTCACTCTCTCAAATAAATAAATAAATCTTTTTTTTTTTAAAGATATTTCCAGGACCATAGGGAAATTTGAATGTGGATTGGATATGAGGAAATAATTATTCATTTGGTAAGTGTGAATATGGTATTTAATTATGAAGGAAATTGTCTTTTTCTTTAAGATTTTATTTATTTGAAAGAGAGAAAGAGAATGAGAAAGAGCACATGCAGGGTGGAGGGGCAGAGGGAGAGGGAGAAGCAGGATCCCCGCTGATCAGGGAGCCCGACATGGGGCTCAATCCCAGGACCCTGAAATCATGACCTGGGCCCAAGGCAGACCCTTAACTGACTGAGCCACCCAGGTGCCTGGAAAATGTCTTTTTAAAAAATAAATGCATAGTGAAGTAGTTAGGAGTAAAAGTCATAATGTATTCACTGATTTTTTTTTTTTTTAATGGCAAAGTCTGATCCACTGTTAAGGTTTTTCAATTCTAGAATTTTCTTTCTCATGTGTGTGTATGTGTGTGTGTTTTAGTATTTATTTCTCTCTTGGGTTTTCACATCTGTTCATTCATTATGCCATGTATTCCTTAAGTCCTTTAACATATTTATAACAGTTATATTGCCATCTTTGGCTGTTAATTTCAACATTTGCATCATTTTTGTGTCTATTTCTATTGACTGCTTTTTTTTCCCTGGCTATGGGTCATATTTACTTACACTTTCATGTAATTTGTAATTTTTTACTCCAGGCTCGACATTATGGGTTATGTTGCCTTCCTTTAAATACAGTTGAATCTTGTTCTTACTTTGTGCCTCAGTTTGCTGCTGCTGAGGTTAAGTTTTGTTAGCAAGGGTCTAAAGTAGCTCTTATTCTTGGGCTATATTAGCCCTAGCCCTAAGGCTTCCTGGACTCTCAGTCAGATGCCCAAGTTGTTCAGCAGGGGTTTCTTAACTCTGTAAGGTCAGAAGTCTAACAATGCAATCTAATTTCATTGCAGCACCGTGCCATCTGGAATCTTGGTTGAACCCTCATGACCCAGTCTGTTCTCTGCCAAATCTCACAGAATCTCATCTCATCTTGCAGCTCAGCATTCAGTCAAAGACTCAAGGAAACTCCTCTGCATGTTTTGGGAGCTACTTTTCTGTGTTTCTCCCTCTTCTGTGGCACCATGTCCTCCAATTGCAACTTGCTCTGACAGCCTCAGACTCTGATCTTTGTTTGTTCTACCCAGTGAGACTACTCCTTTTTGTTTGGGCTCCTCTTCCCTGTGCTACAGTTTGGAGAGTGCACCCAGGTAGAATATTGACCCCATCTCATGTGTTGCCCATCTTTCAAAGATCACAGCCTTGCACTATCCACCCAATTCCTGAAAGTAGCTAGTTAATATATATTGTCCAGTTTTATGGTTAATCACAATGGTAAGACAAGTCCAATACGTGTTACTTGCCTAGAACTAGAAGTGACATCAACTTGCTTATTAATCTCTGAACTTTAGGTTCATCAACACCTGTGGCATGAGGTGTTGGGCTAGATCAGTGGTTCTCAAACATTAGCACCACTTGGAGGGGCCTCATCCTCAGAATTGCTGAGGTCTGGTGTGGGGCTATGCAAGAATTTACATTTCTTTCAGAGCACCTGGGTGGCTCAGTTGGCTAAGTATCTGACTCTTGATTTCGGCTCAGGTCATGATCTCAGGGTTGTAGGATCGAGCCCTGCATTGCGCTCCACGCTCAGAGTCTGTTTATCCCTCTTCCTCTGCTCTTACCCCCTGCTCATGTGTGCTCTGCCTCTCTCTCTCTCTCAAATAAATAAATAAATAATCTTTTTAAAAAAGAGAATGTACATTTCTAACAAATGCCCAGGTGATTGCAATGTTGCTTATACAAGACCACACTCTGGAGAACCACTGGACTAAATCAATATGTTTCAACCCTGGTAGTACATAAAGGTTTTTAAAAATACCGATATTGAGGTATCAGCCTAAAATAATTAAACTAAAATTCCCAGTGGAAGCTAGGCCTGGGATGTTTGTTTGTTTTAATAGATCTGTCTTTACAACTGTTCCATCCATCCTCACTCATCTAGGAGGCCAAGGAGAACTAATTTTATGTGCAAACTTCAATGTGCACATCATTATTTTCTTTTCATTGATTTAATTATAATGGCTGTTAAAACTACAGTTATGATAAAAATTCAAACACTGCAAAGGAGTACACTGAAAAAAAGTAAAATATCCTGGCCTAGGTAGGATGAATAGTTCTCCAGGAGATCTTCCTATGTGGCCAATGTGGAGAACCCCTAGGCTAGATGTTTCTAGTGGCCATTCCAGTGCTGACTTTCTAGAATTCCATGATATACAGAGGGGAACTTGCAAAGCAATGGAGGGACAAGGACGTTATTCACCTGGGGGAGGGAAAGCAAGATGGCAGGACAAGGAAGTCCTGCCAAGTAGAATTCCCAACTCCAAAAGCTGGGACACATGAGCACCCTAGCAGAGATGACATCCAAGAGAGGACTCTCAAAACTGCACCAAATTGAATTAGGCAGAAGGTCCTCACACTCCTAAAGCTGTATGTCTGGTGTATAATTCTGCCCATATTCAGAACTATTTCTCAGTCCAGGCAACACTTTCTCCACCACAATAGAGTTTCCGGTGTAAAAGTTGGGTTTGTTCTCCTGAATAAACTCTTATGTGGTTATAGAAACTTTTTGAACTAGAAAAATCTTCGGGTATTACAGAGTCAATATTTTTATGGCTAAGATACACATTATTTAACAGTTTATAAAGCACTTTCACATACATATTTCACTCGTTTACAGATGTTCTGTGTTTTGTGACTACAGGCCAAGCTGATATTATCTGTCTTTTATAAGGTTCTGAAAAGTTATGTGGCTTAGGAAAGGTTCCTTAGTGGAGCGGAGGCACAGCCTGGGCTTTAAAGCCGATTGACTCCCTCCAAGCCCTGGGCCTTCCCACAAAACAACAGCTCTGCGTTTATGTGGAAAGTGAGCCTTGAAGGAAGTTATCACAGATCTTCAAGGTCCTACCACATTTTTCACTTCCTTTCCCATTCCAACAGCACCTGCAGTGGTCCTCATGAGCCGCTCTATGAAGGTGTGGGAAAAAACCAATGTTTGATTGTATCAGTCAGGATAGGCTTGGTTACACTGTGGTAACAAATAATCCCTCAAATCTCCATGGCTTAGAATAACCAAGAGTCACTTAATCTTCAAGCTGTATGTCCATTACCAATGGGCAGGGGTGCTGTAGCTCCCAGCCAATGGAGAAGCCATCATCTGAAGTGTTGCTGATGCCATGCTAGAGCGACAAAAAGAATTCTAGCAGACCTCAAACTGTCAGATAATATTTCTGTGTGTCTCCCTTCTACATATAACCCAGTGGCCAGAATGGGTCTTATGGCCCCACAAGGGAGCCAGAAAAAACAGTCCTGCCAAGTGCAAGAAGGGAGGAAACCAGAAACTTTTGGCAAATGATTCTAATGACTACAACACAATTCCTCTTCCATCTGCAGTGGAGACCTTTGGGCATCTGGGCAGCAGTGTTTCCCTTTGCCCCCAGGAAAAGCATGGCCAAAGCAGAGGAGACATTCAGAAGAGGGGGAAAAAAAACAAAAAAACAAAACACATCGTGTGAAGGGTTTTTTTCACATAACTTCTTTTTTTTTTTTTAAGATTTTATTTATTTATTTGCAGAGAGAGAGAGATCACAAGTAGGCAGAGAGGCAGGTGGAGAGAGACGGGGGGGGAAGCAGGCTCCCTGCTGAGCAGAGAGCCTGATGCGGGGCTCGATCCTAGGACCCTGAGATCATGACCTGAGCCGAAGGCAGAGACTTTAACCCACTGAGCCACCCAGGCGCCCCTCACATAGCTTCTTTAAAAGATGGATAGCAAAGGTGCCATTCCCTTGAGAGGGCAACCACGGCAGAGGGATCTGGAACCAGAACACAGAGAGAAATGTATTTTTTGTTGTTGTTGTTCAAGAGTTTGCTGTCCTCAAGGACAGGTGGCTTCTCAGTAGAGCCAGCAGAGTGTTCAGGGGTTGGAGGGGAGGAGAAGCTTGGCTCCTGTACAGCCCAGGGAAGTGGAGGATAAAGGGGTGCTTGAGAAGTTGCTTCTTCTCTTTTCTCCTCCCACACAGAGGACTCTGCAAAGCAGGGTGATGGCCAGGCAAGGCTGGGCAGCAGTGAAACAGGGGGTTATGCTTGCCAAGGGAGGGAGCAATGCCAGTGGCAGCTCCCAGAGGCCATCTGACAGGGGGGAGGAAGGAAAACCTGTCAGACCTGAATCGCCACTCCCTTTTAGCCCCTTCACTCGCAATCGCGCTTCTCCCCTGCCAGCCCACCACTCAGGACCCTCCCTTATGCTGCCTCTGGTTGTTCAAAGATGGCCCCCTAGGGAGCCCCAGGTCCGTGAACCCCTCCCCCAGACCCTGCATGTCTCTTCGTTCTTCCACTTCTTTTCTTCACCACCTGCCCATAAAAGATTTCATTCCCCATTTTCTGTGGCCTTAATGATGCCTCAGGAAGAGAACAATCTAACTTGAAACAGTCACAGAAGCTAACATTCGTCAAGTCCTTACTGTCAGTTCCCTATCGTCCCAAGTATACCACAACCCTAATCCTTTGAGACAGGCATCCTTACAGATGAGGCAATCAGGCTGGAGAACTGCAGTCACTTGCTTAAGAGAGTCCAGTCAGTAAGTGGCACAATAAGGGTCACACTCAGGCTGTCCAGGTGCAGAACTCAGGCACCCCACCACTGTGCTGCCTTTATGCTCTGCTAATACATATGCCTGATCAAACATGCCCAGTGGATCTTGATTTTGGAAAATTCAAGCAACTCAGGGGTAGAGTTATGCTTGGCCCCCAGCCAGAGCACTCCCAGACCAGGGTCTTCTGGTGGACACCAGAGGGTCCTCCTGCCATACCAAGGCCCTCTTCTCCTTGTCCTAGGTAAGTCCAGAACCCTGTCCCAATTCTTGTCCTTGCTGGACTTGAGTCACTCCCAGCTCTTGCCTCCATCTAGGCTTTGATGACCTAGATGCCTGCCTGGGAGCTCTGGCCCGAAAGGAGCACAGCGCTCTCTCCTTGGAATCCAAACCTGGGCTGCCATCTTTGGCTTACCTCCGGAAGGGCCCACCGACCAGGGAGAGGGTTCTTCCTGGGGGGAGGGGGGGGGGCTCATAGAGCTGATCTGCCAGAGGGCAGGCCCCAGGGTGGTGGTAAGAATATCCTAGCAGTGGACAATCAGAATCAGAATAAATGCTGGCCAAACAAAACCGGTGAGACCATATTGCTGCATACATCTTAAAGATTAGCCTCATCAGACTTCTCCCCAAGTCAATGAGTGATTCCAGGTCCTATACAGTCAATATCTAAAATCAGTGCTCATATAAGAACATAACGTCCTGGCTCTCAGAGCCTTCCCTCCTGACCCTTCTCAGCGTCTACTCTGCAGTTCTCTCTGAATAGGAATCAGAAGCCTTGGCCTTAAGAAAATGCACACTGAGGTCTTGTCCCTGCTAGTGCAACTGTAGTTACTAAACAAAACAGCCCTATTTTCTAATCCTAGGCACACGCGAGATGCCTGGATCCTGGTGGTACTTCCTTGTTCCTCTCCCAAAGCCAAAATGACCCCTCGGGCCCCAGGGTTCTCTGGGGACACACGCTGGAGCGAAGGGATTGCTGACAGCGCTATCAATCCCACACATTCCCCTCCCTCCCTCCTAAAGAGTCCGCAGCTCTTGCTCCTCCTCTTCCGGTTCCAGCGACCGGGCCTCCGCCAGGCGGGAGGAGGGGCGTGGGAGAGATGGGGTGGGGGTGGAGGGGAAGGAGAGGCCCGGGCCTGGTGGGCGGGGGCAGAACCCATCGGAACCGGAGGGGCGGGGCGGGGAGGGGCTGTGGTAGGAGGGGAGGGACTGGAGGCGGAGCCGGGGCTCGGCTGGACACCCGGAAACCTGGTCCACGCCGAAGAGCTGCTCTCCCCTCTTTCCCATCCCACCACCTCACTCCAGCCATTTCCTACACCTAATACTGCTTCATCCCGTCCACCCAGGCTGGTGGTGGTGGCGCAAGGTCTGGGGCCTCAATAAACCATCCTTCCTTGGAGAGACCGAATTTCGGATCCTAGCTACCGTCACCCTCCGGCCCACTTCGCCTGAAACTTCCGGCAATAGACCCTCTTTAATGTTTAACGAAAACAAGGGCACAACACTGGCAACAGAGCGTTTCCACTGTGGAAAAGCTAAGCTGCCGGGAGGGCGCCTGGGCAAGGCTGGTGACCAAGGAGCCCATGCACCTTGGAGTCCGGGTGCGTGCGTTCCCAGAGGCTCTCCCACGCTCCCTTCTGACTTTGCAGTTGGAGAGCGCTGGCTTCATTTCCCTTGCCAGCCTTGCACTACCTAAGTGAACAAGTTGTTTAACTTCTCTGAACCTCAGTTTTCTTATCAATATTTACCTTCCCAGGTTGCTGTGAGGACTAAGTAACGTAATGCATGTGCAGTGCCTAGCACAGTCTCTGGCACATAGCAGGGCTTCATAAATGCTAATTCCTTGCTCCCCCAAAAGAGGAAGGGATTACTAGATCTTGTTTTCTCTACCTCATAGTTTTTCAGCAGAGTCCACCTCTCCTTGGTGGCTTAGGCTGTGCTGATGCTATCTTTGCCTGGTTGTCAGAAAGAGATCCAGAAACATAGGCTCTGGGAATGTTGGAGCTGGAAGTCTTGTCCAAATGGACTTCTTTATTTCGTAGCCCTGGAAGGTTAGAGCCTGGTTCCCACAGCAGGTAGTGGGGAGGGAAGTATTAGGACTCAGCCTTCCCACTTCAAGATTAGCATCATGGCCTGGGACTGGAAATTTCCACTCCTCCTGCCCACATTATACAAATGACCTTAGCTCCTGAGAAGTCAGAGAAACAGCCCAAACCCCAGAGAACAAAGAAGAAAGGCTGTTGGTCCCTGCAGTCATCACTCCCCTTTTAGAAGCATGGCGGTATCACCAAGTGCTTTTGACCTTTGCTGTTGTGTGACCCACTCTGTGAACCTTATCCACCCTCACATCATAATCAAACTGCTCTCTCATTTTACAGGCCAGGAGCTAAGCCCAGAGAGGCCAGGCAATTCTAGTTTGGCCCATGTTGGTTTGTTGGGATTGATATTTGCACTCCCTGCACATTTGTCCTGGGCATATCCAAATGTTGGGACATGAATCAAGTTCAGTCTCTATCTCTGTCCATCTCTGTCTCTTGACTCTCTTTCTCTCTGCATGAGCCAAACTCACTCAATAGACTCTCTCCCTCTTGCTCTGCTCCCCGCCCCCGCCCCCCCACACATACACCCTGACAGGGGTCAGGGGAATGGGTCCTAGCACTCCCGCAGCTCTCTGAAGAAGAAAGTCTTGCAAATATCCTTTCAAAAGCTTCTCTCTAATCCCTCTTACCTTGGAGAGGTCTAGAGAGCTGGGTGATTTCCTTGGAGGGGAGACATCAGTCGCACATTCCATGAGAAGAAAACTTCCCCCTCCCTGCAGCTTGCCCGAACCACCTTGTAATCCACCGCAGCTCATTACAGTGCCCTGGCCAGTGAGGCTGATGAGGGACCGTGAAACCCTAAGTGAGCCTCAGACACCAGGTCTGTAGAAGACCTGACTGAAGACACCGCTGACCATGAGCTTAGACAAACACAAGGGCTCCTTCTGTCCTGGCCAGAGTGCTGGGATCCAAGAGCACCCTCTTTCCAGCCTTTATTTTCTATTTATTTATTTATTTATTTATTTATTTATTTATTTATTTGATAAGTTGATTTATTTATTTTTTAACATCTTAATTTTTTTCAGTGTTCCAAGATTCATTGTTCATGCACCACACCCAGTGCTCCATGCAATACGTGTCCTCCTTAATACCCACCACCAGGCTCACCCATCCCCCTAACCCTCTTCCCTCCAAAACCTTCAGTTTGTTTCTCAAAGTCCACAGTCTCTCATGCTTGTCTCCCCCTCCAATTTCTCCCCATTCACTTTTCCTTTCAGCCTTTAAAGCATCCTTGACTTTTTCCTCTCAGCAAACTACTCATGGAATTTCTGATTGTACCCTTGCCCGGCTAGTTAATGACCTCAGCTCTGACATCTTTTAGCTCTGTTGGTGTTTGTTTTAGCCTTGAACATCTATTATGTTTGCGTTTCGGGCAAAACTAAAAGATTCCCACTGTCATATCCTGTTAGAAGACTCTTCAGAAAAAATAGGGTTTCTGTTTCCCTTAGAAACAATTAGAAAGTTTCCCAATTAGAAAGTTGAAATGCTCTCTCAAATCTCACAAAACCCAGAGTATGTACCGGGCTGGTGTGACTGGTGTTTTCCAGGCAACGCTGGCTTCAGCAGCATCCGACCTGTGTATTTGCCAAAGACCCCGTGCTCACAAAGGCCCTGTCCTTGATCTGATGCTCTGTTGTCCTGTCCTGAAATTCAAACCAGCGATCTCATTTCCCTTTGCACTAGGCCTCGTAAACTGTGTAGCTGGTGCTGGGTGCTGGGTGCTGGGAGTCCAACTGTGGGACATTCCTGCCCTCCAGGAGGTTACTACCTTGTGTAGGTGGGTGAATAATTCATTTACATTCAGTGCACCAAATGCTTCAGCTTCAAAGAATTAAACACACAGGTGGAGTATTTCACCCACAAGGATTAGTGAGTGTTAGATGCTGATGGGGGGTTAGGGCTGGCGGAGGTGAAGAGAGGGGAAGGGGTGGGGAGGAAGGGTTTCAAGGCAGAATGTGGCAAGCCTGAAGCCCCAGAGGAAAGACAGAGCATGGAATCCTCAGGAAACTATAAATAGTTTAGTCAGGCTAGAGTTGAGCATTGTTCTTGGAGAAAGGCAAAGGATGGATAGGAGAGTGGGTTAAATTAGGAAGTGTCTTGTATTAGCCCACTCTGACTGCCATAGTAAAATAAGGCAGACTGGACGGCTTACACAACGGACATTTCTTTCTCACAGTTCTGGAGGCTGGAAGTCAGTCAGAGATCAAGAGGTCAGCAGGGCTGGTTTCTCCTGAGGCCTCTCTCCTTGGCTTGCAGATGCCATCTTCTCACCGTGGCCTTTTTTCTGTGCTTGTTTGCCCTTGCATCTCTTCTTCTTCTTTTTTTAAAGGCTATTTACTTATTTGTCAGAGAGAGAGAGAGCACAAGCAGGGGGAGCAGCAGGCAGAGGGAGAAGCAGACTCCCCGCTGAGCAGGGGGCCCAATGACAGGACTCGATCTCAGGACGCTGGGATCATGACCTGAGCTGAAGGTGGACATTTAACTAACTGAGGCGCCCTCTTCTTTTTATAAGGACACTTATCATGTCAGATTAGGATCACACCCTTCTGACCACATATAAGTTTAATGACTTCCTTAAAAGCTCAGTGTCTCAACATAATCACATTCTGAGGTACTGGTGGGGGTGGTGTGGGTATTGACATGTATGTTTGGCGGGAACACAACCCAGTTCCCTACTGGTTAGCTCTATGAGGGAGTTTAACCTTTATCTTAAAAGCGATGTGAAACCGCCCCTCCTCATCCGCACAACCCTCGGGAATATATGGGCAGAGTATATGAAGTCAGTTCACAGAACAGGAAATAAAGCTTTGAAAAATAATTTTAAAAAAAAGCTGGAAATGGACCTTATTCATGAAAAGAGGAAGATATTTGTTTTACTGACATTCTTATTAAAATTTCTTTTAAAAATCAAGAATAAAATATTTTAAAGTTGTTTACATAGATTTTATTTCAGTTTCAATAATGTGTCACTCAGAATTACACATGGGATTATATCCTAGAGTTCTTCCTTTGAATTATGTGCAGATCACAGGATTAGATTTTCCTAGCCGAAGCACTAAATAATATTGAGACAGAGAGAGTAAAAACTGGAGGTTTTCCTCCTATTCCCCCTCCAAACCTTTCCCAGAGATAACCTCTGTTAGCGGTGAAGGCTCAGCCTTTTAAACCTTTTCCCAGAGACTCACAGACATGAATTTATGTGTAGACATACGGGGTCTATTCACATAAACGTGTGCGTCGTGCTAGGCATGTTGGACTGTAAGTTGTATTTTTCACTTAATTCATTTTCATGATCTTTTTCAGGAACTGCATATAGACCATTCACAATTTTTAAAAATGTTCTGCAGAGTATTGCGTCATATAAATGAATGAAGTTCTTCTCCTGTTGCAGAAATAATAAAATTCAAAGAGTTAAATTATAAGGCACGCATTCGGTGTCCCTGAGAAGTAGAGAAATTGTTTGGTATGGAAAACCTACACAACTGGTGTCAGAGGTATTTAGTAGTAGGAGGGAGAAACAGTATTTCTCTTTAGTTATGTATTAAACTTCAATTGTTTGTTTATATGCCACCCATAACCAGATGAGGGAAAAATGCTCTCACTTACAATTATTATAATGACAATAAAATTTAGAAATAACCATAACAAGAAAAACAAAACTCTGTCTTTTTCTCTCTCTATGTATATGTAGTCTACATATACATATGTATATCTCTCATATATATGTATATGTATATCTCTTTCTATATATACATATACATAGAGAGAGAGAGAAACATAAATATATAAAAAAGGATTTGAATAAATGGAGACTCCTCACATTTTCCCAAACAAGACTAAATACTGTAAATAGATTAATTTATCCCCAGATTTATATGTTTAATGTCACACTAAAATCTCCAAAAAATACCAAAGTTAAAAACATTATTTTGAGTATTGCTAAATTATTCTGACGTTTGCCTTGAAGAATGAAGATGAGGAAATCACCATAAGCACTAGGGAAAAACAGATTATTTAATTATTATTACAATTGAGAAATTGGCCATTCGTAAATAAATACAATTATATTTTCTCCTGAATGTCAACAACACAAAAACAAATATCAAATGGATTAAATAGTTAAATCAATTAATAACATAACAGTTAGGAGAAAATATAGGTGATGAATTGGCTTCAATGGGAAAATATTTTTACAAATTGAAAATTGGAAGTATTTTTACGAATTGAAAGCAGTGTCAAAAATCACTAAGGAAAAACCTAGATTTGACTATAGGAATAAAAAAGTTCTGTTCATTAATAAAACATCATAACAAAATTTATGAAAAGTTTCTCACCACTAAAAGAAATACAACAGGTATACATCCTTGTATACTTACTGCAGTAATACTTACTGCAGAGATTTTTAATCTACATAAGTAAAACTTATAAGTTGTTAAACTATGTGTGTATATATATATATACTTATTTTTTTTTCACTCGACATCATCTTTCCATAAGACTGAATGTGCACTTACTGTGTACTTTAGTTTCTGTGTACTTTAGTTTCTAACTCCTATATAGTATCACAAAGTATGCCCACATATTCATTATCTATTCCTATTGAGATGGACACTTAGATAGCTTCAACTCATTGTCAACGTAAATGAAGTTGCAGCGAACACCCTCGTGCCCGTGCCTCTGGGAACCTGTGCCATGACATCACTGGGCCACACACCCAGAAATGAGCCTGCTGGAACCCAGAGCAGAAACCAGTGGAGTTCACTGCCAGACTGCTTCCTATCTTGGCCCTATTGGTTCCTGTTCCCACAAGTGCTCCTAAACTTCCCTACTTCCTGGCTGATGCTACATAGTATCCAACTTTCTAATTGACACCAATCTGATGGATGTAGAGCAGTATCTCGTGGTATTTCATTTGTATTCTGATTACTAATTGACTGTCTTATTCTCTATGATTTGCAGGGTTCTCTGTATATCCTAGTGTTAATTCCTTACTGATTTTTTATAATATTCTCTTTCAGTCTGATTATGGTGTCCTTCATGGAATAGATTTGATATATACATATGTGTGTGTGTATATATATATGCCAATTGTATAATTTTTCAACTTATCACTTATTTAGATATTATCTTTCTTATCTATTATTAACATTCTTTTTTAATTCAAAAGCAGTTATAGGCGCTAAGATAACTGATATCCCATACGCAAAAAAATTAATTTGGATCCCTATGCCACAGCATATACATCAGAATGGATTAACATTCTAAATATAAGAGCTAAAATCATAAACTTCTTAGGAAAAAATGGTTGTAAGTTTTCCTGACTTTGGATTTCGCAAAGGATTCTTACATATGATTCCGTTAGTCTGAGTAACAAAAGAAAAAATAGATAAACTGGATGTCACTGAAATTAAAAACCTTTGTGGATCAAAGGGCACTATCAAGAAAGGGAAAATATAACGTAAACAATGGGAGACAATAACTGCAAACCATATCTGATAAAGGGTCTCATATCCAGCATATATAAAGGATTCTTACAACTTGACAACAAAAAGACAACCCGATGAAAAAATGGACAAAGGACTTGAATAGACTTATCTCCAAAGAAGATATTCAAATGGCCAGTAAGCGCATGAAAAGATGTTCAACACTATTAGTCATTAGGAAAATGCAAATAAAACCCACAATGAGATTTCGCTTCCCACCCACTAGAGTGGCCATAATTTTTTTTTAAAAGAAGGGTGGGAAATAACAAGTGTTGGCGAGCATGTGAAGAAGCTGGAACCCTTATACACAGGCTACCCAAACAAATACGGGTACATGTATGTTTGTAGAAGGATTACTCATAAATAGCCAAAAGATGGAAACAAATCAAATGTCCATCAACGAATGAGTGGATGAACAAATCTAATGCTACAGCTATGTGGTGGAATACTATTCGGTCATGAAAAGAGATGAAGTACATGCCACAACATGAAAGAATGTGTCAAGCTGAGTAAGAGCCAAAAACAAAAGGTCATATATTATATAATTCGTTTATATGAAATATCCAGAGCAGGTAAATCCATAGAGGTAGAAAGCAGATTGGCAGTTCCCAGGAGTTGGATGGGGAGAGAAGGGGGAGTAACTGCCCAGGGTTTTCCTTTGGGGTGATGAACATTTTTTGGAACTAGATAAAGGTGGGGGTTGCACAACATTTTTAATGTACGAAAGGCCACTGCTTTGTTCACTTTAAAATGGTTAATTTTACACTATGTGAATTTCACCTAAATAAATTCTTTAAGAAGGCCCCAACAGGGGCACCCAGGTGGCTCAGTCAGTTAAGCGTCTGCCTTTGACTGGTCATGATCTCAGGGTGCTGGGATCAAGCCCGGGGATCAAGCTCCTTGCTCAGCAGGGAGCCTGCTTCTCCCTCTCCCTCTGCCCTTCCCCACTGCTTGTGCTCTCTCTCGCTCTGCTTTCTCTCTCTTCAAATGAATAAACAAAATCTTTTTTTAAAAAGGCCCCAATAATGTCACTGATATCTAAAAACTTTTTAAAAAATTACAGAGCTCATCTATGATCAAATTACTTATCTCTGCGTTGTACACGGCACATAGACATGTAAAATATAGTCCCAACCCCTGAGGAATTTAAGGTCTAGCTGGAAAACACAGAGGATTAATAAATAAAGCAACCGGCATAATAGAACTGCCCTCCCTCAGTATGCAATGAGAGTTCGAAGATGCACATCTGCTTATGCAGAAAAGGAAAATTTTCCTGGAGAAGATGACATTGGAAATGGAACTTTAAGAGTTGAGCAGAATTTTTGTTGGAGCTGGAGGTAGAGAAAACACAAGAAGAGCAGGCAAGGGGATCCCTTCAAGGGGATCCCAGGATAAATTTCAGGACATTACCTTGTCCAACCTGGCTGTCACAGAAGCTACTCTGTCATGAGTAGTAAAGACCAGGTGTCAAAGACCATGACTCCGCCCCTTTGTCTCCAATGCCTGACGCCCTGTTTGCCACCTGCTTGGTGATGCACCAATGTCAACCAAAGATAAAATAAAAATGCACATTCAAGAAGCTCCCTAAAAAGCCCAGGCACCAGGCAAACTATAAAATAGCAGCCTTAGCTAGCAGCATTTATTACTACTGAAACAGGCTAAGGCAAGTCTGCAACAGGATTTGAGGTATAAGGCAGAACACAGTGTCGCTAGAATGAATTACATGTGGAATGAGGGGGGAATAAGTCTGGGGCCATCTAGGGAAACTTGGCATTCCATCCCATGGGATTCGGACTGCACTTTAAATACTACGTGGAATCATTAAGGTCTCATGTCCCATGATCTTGACTAAGTAGGGCAGACGAGTGGTTAGGATGCCGAAAGCTGAGTGTGGACAAGCATGGGATTGAGATGCATGAGGAATCTGCCCTCCCCTTTGCTCCGGGCTTCAATGGCCCATCTTCCTGGGGCTGTGGCATGGGACAGGAGGACACAGAGAGAGAGAAATGCTCACCCTTATGGAGAGGAAAACCTGCCACAGAACAGAATTGTGTTGGCTGCGTTGTGCCTAATGAAGAAAAGGAAGGGGTGGTCGGCGCAGAACGTGGGGCCGGGGTCCATACAACATTCCACAGCCACGATGGCTGAGGCTGCCGCGGCCTCTGTGCCTTCCTCATTCACCTCCACAAAACTCTTGTGCACGAACTGGGACAGACACAGATCTCTCTCGCCTGACATGGCCGAAAAGTCAGCCGCGTCCTCCTGAAAGGCGTCAACCATTCCCAATCCCCGGAGCACAGATGCCATGTCATAATCCTCTTCCAGCTGAAATCTCGGCAGGAAAACTTCCATTTCCGTGCTCTGCATCCGGTCTGGCTGGGTCCAGGCCCTGAATTTCTCCAAAGTGAGACTTTTTTCCACCTGAAAGACCAGAATTAGACTTTCAAATTCATACCTCCGTGCATATGGACATGCACAACCTCTCAGACATGGGTGGTGACGGTCACATGGGACCAGGGGCAGCTTTCTGTGCTGGGAAATTTGTGAGATCTCGGATTTGTGTTATTCCAACCATGGTTCCCCTGCCCAGCACGTGAGGCAGCCCAGAGGCACAGAGACAGAGTTGTTCCTCTTCTTACCCAAAAGAATCTATGAGATATTGTTCATCCCAACAATGCTCAATGCCCTGCTGACTGTGATTGTCTTTTTTTTTTTCTTTTAACCGTGCTTATTTTTTGAAGATGAGGCATTGCTGGTGAGAAAAACGATTGGAAAACAAAGGGCTCTTGCCAGGGCATTTTGCCAGAGGCGCAATTTTGTGTACATTCTGAAGAAGAGACTTTAGGTGGGAAGGATAGACAGAAGCCCATGGCTGCAGCTCTGCTCCCACAGGCCCCTGAGGACAACGGGCACCCTATGTGTGCCCCTCAGCACCTGGGCCCAGAACCTACTGGGCCGTGGTTGACTCTCACACTAGGGATCCATGCTGAAAGGAAGCAGAGTGAGTTGGGAGTGCCATTTGGGGCTGTTTCTGGCTCTGCTCTCCTGAGGTTCAGGTTCTTGGTATTTAAAGTACAATGCAGGGTTGCCTGGGTGGCTCAATCGGTTAAGCGTCTGTCTTCAGCTCAGGTCATGCAACCAGGGTCCTGGGATCGAGTCCCATAGAGGGCTCCCAGCTCAGTGGGGAGTCTGCTTCTCCCTCTCCCTCCGCCTCTGCTCCCCCCCCCCCCCACTGCTCTTGTGCACTCAGGCTCTCTCTCTCTCAAATAAAATCTTTAAAAATATATATATAATGCTAACAACAAGACTATGATAATAATAATGGATTGCATTCATTCAGGACTTATTAGGTGCCAGACGATGTGCTAAGCTTGTTACTCGGACCACCCCCACTTTATCCTCATAATAACTCTCAGGCAGATGTTACCACCATTCCCGTTTTCAAGGTGGGAAAACAGAGGTAAGGAATTTGGAGAGATCACATAGATAATAAGGGGAGAAGTGGGTCCTGAATGTCAGTTTGGTTCCAGAGCTTGAGTGCCCGAACACCGTGCTCTGCTGCCTGGTTGCCTACATCGCTGCCTTCAAAGGTAAACTTAAACATTGAAAGTGGTGCTTGGGTTCTAGCAGGAAGGGCGTGAAGGGCACCCCTGGATTCTCACCGAGCTTAGATCCACGTTGTCGTCCGGGAGCAGAATCAGCATGCTCAGCTCCTCACCCACGTAGGGCAGCTCCAGGACCTGGGTCTGCACCTCTTTAATATAGGCGAGCTTAAACATAGCCTCTTGAAACATCATCGGCACTGGCCTTTGCTCCTTCTGATGGGAAGGAACAGACGAGCATGAAATTAAAAACAGGTTCTTGAAAGAGGCAATAAAATTTTCCAAAAGAGCTATAATCGACTCCAGGAGTCTTTTCAGCACCCATGATGGACACGATATTCGTGTGCTGGGTCGGATTCTTTCCCATCATCGTTATGAGCATCTCCGGTAAGCAGATACGGCGCTAGCTTCAGCAAGGAGATGTTTTATTCAGCAAAATAAACGTGACACCCTGCATTTTCCACAGGAGGAAATCAGATTTTCTTCCCGTAAAATATGCCCGGCAAAGGGGCGCCTGGGTGGCTAAGTCGTTAAGAGTGTGCCTATGGCTCAGGTCATGATCCCAGGGTCCTGGAATCGAGCCCTTCATCAGGCTCCCTGCTCAGCGGGGATCCTGCTTCTCCCTCTCCCACCCCCCCTGCTTGTGTTCCCTCTCGAGCTATCTTTCTCTTTCTATCAAATAAATAAGTAAAATATTAAAAAAAAAATATGCCTGGCAACTGTATCTAAGGAAACAATAGAATCAAATATAATTAAATAGAAAATTATTTCTATTTAACTGGAAAAAATGTTTATGATAAAGATGAAGAGACTGAAGAGTTTCACAGCCATGTGAATGGTGGTATATAGAAACAGCCCCTCGGGAAGCTGTCTGCCAGCAAGTAGAAAGGTTTACATTTCTCCTCCTGTATTTAAATCCCATTGCTCCAGCTTTGATACTCTAATCCAAGGAAATAATTTTTTAAAAATACAAAAAAGGTATATGCGCACACAAGTTAAGTGGAGTAGTATACTCATTAAAGTTTTAGAAGTTGATGTGGATTGGCTATTATAAAAATTAGAAGTTTCTAAAATCATTGCTAGAAAAGTTCTCCCCCTCCCACTTTTGTAACTAGAGGGCTGATTATGGAAAGCACACCTTATGCCCCCCTCCAAAAAAGGTTTTACATGCACATACAACTTTCCTAATTGCATTAAAATGGTATATTTTTTTTTAGGGACTTGGAGATTTGGCAAGCTATTTTAATGCCTGCCTGAACTGAAGCTATACTTCAATATCAAGACTAACATCTTTGTCAGTTAGTTTTAATATTAGAAACTTATAAATACTAGATTAATAATGTTAATTAACCATAATTTAAGTCTACATTTATTTTAATTTTTCAACTATCTAATTAAAGAAATATTCACTCCTTCTATCCACTCCCCCAACACATACACATTCCACACTTCCTTAACACTTGTTTTTTGGCTTTCTGTTAAGCAACTTGGGCTTAGAGGAAAAGTCTGAAGTTTCCAGAGCTAGGTGGCAGCAATGAACGTAGGAGAAATTATCAGAGGCATTAGGAGCAGTAATGAAATGCAAAAAAACAGAGGCAGCAAGTAATTTTTATTTCTCAGGGCTTTCCTCCGGAGTTTAAAATTTCATTCAGAAATGTGCAGAGTTTCAAAATTATTTCTAACCAATCATTTATGCTTTTACAAAGTTCAATTTTTTCTAATAAATTTCTTCATGAAACTAGCAGGATTTTTGAAAGCTTCTCTCACCTGGTTTATTTTAAAAGGCATTTCCCTTGTGTACCTTTTGTTGAACTGTTCATTCCACCTTCCTTTGAAGTAGATGGCACTGACAAGAACCAGCCTGGTGTTTGCACTGATTGAGTTACCTGGCAATACCTCTTGAATTTTACCTTCCAGGAAAAGTAGAGAACATATTCAGTTGGTTTTCATAGAAGTGTGATAAATAAATTGTGATAAGGCTTACTGGCAGAGCCTTGGCTTTTAATCAAGAACTAAATAGTCTTTTCTTTTCCAAATTTGCTGAGTTTGAAGATTGCTATGTGCAGAAATAAAAAAACAACATATACAAGTGGTTTTCATGGTCAGGTCACCAATGCTGTGGGAACACCCACAAAGTCGATGATGGTGAAACGTTTCTAAAACACTCAAAGAAAAACACTACACTAGGTCGGACAGCAAGGCAAGCAGGAAATGAGAGATGGGCTGGGAGGGACTTAGGTTATCTCAAGGGCTAAAATGGAGTGTTTGGTTTAATGTACCATGATACGACCAGTGCTAACATTCCACAACTATGCCCACAAGTCAGAGGCAGCCAGAGGGGAAAGAACTGGGTGCCTTGAGGAGCTTCTGGAAGCATCTGGAAGAGATCTCACTATTTGATCCTCTAAACAAAACACCAAACATTCCTGGAAAAGGTAAGGTAGGCAAGTGAAAGATACTCCCTTCTTCCCTAGATACCAAGTTGTACCTTTCCAATGAACTAAGAGCATCCCTACTAATTCACTGCCTCCAGAGGCCATAAGTGGCAAATATTCCAAGAAGAAATGATAGCAGTAACTGCTAACTCTCTAAGGAGAGACAACCTTTTGTTCTCTGTTGTCTGATTTATTGATAGAAATAGGAGTGTTCCTAGTGGTACTAAGTGGAGTTGGTACAGAGGGTGCTGAATGGTGCAAACATCACTGAACATGCGAGCCACGATCAGAACATGCCACTCTGTAAAATAGAAATGAATAAGGCTCAGCGCCAAACAAAGGATGATTTCAGTCTGTAGAACTGATCAGCCCTGAGAGAGCGTCTGTCGTTGGTCTACCAAATCTAGGCTTATCAAACCTAATTAAGGGAATGTCGTGGAAGACATGAAAGAAGCAATAGGATAAAGACTAAGTAAGCTTAATGTGTTGGGTAAAGGTGGTGGTAAGGGAGATCCACAGAGAATTTCAAAGCCCAAGTGTATGTCTCAGAGAAGATTTGACCGATAGCCTCCTTACTACGGAGGTGATGAGTTCACCCAACATACGAACGTTATGGGCCAAGTGAAAGTATGTTTCAGTGTAAGTCATTAAACTGGAAATCAACCACTTGAGTCCATCAAGGTTCAAATACGCCAAGAGGCCCAGCCCGTCAGCAGGACTCTGACCATCTGAAACACTAGTGAAATCAGAGCAGCAGGGAAAGCAAGGGGAAGAAGAGGGAGGGGAGGAGGACCAGGGGAAAGAGGGGAAGGCAGGGGAGAAGGAAAAAGGAGGAGGTAATAATATGTAATTCTGACCTTCAGTCTTTTCGGAGACCCAAGCGTTGATGTGTTCTCTGGATTGTTCTGCAGCACTGGCAAAGGAAAGCTGCTCTAGCTCAGCATGGTAGAACCGAAGACAGGATTCCTTAAAGGTCTTTGGAGAGAAAAGGGTTCAATATGGCTATCTTCCTAAAAAAAGTTTAGTTTCCAAGAAAATCAAAATCTTACATACATTTTATTAAAATGAGTATACATCTCTTAAAAGTAGTCATAGCTTAGTCTACTAGGTACTAAAATATCAGAGTTTATAAATAAGTAAGTACTAAGCCATGAATAACCAGAAACGGATAAATGAATTTGAGAAGTAGTCCAATTTTAAGTAATTCAAGGCAGTTATGGAATTATGATTTTTTTAAAAAAATGTTTACCATCATTTTCAGTTCTCCAAGATCTTTCTTTCGGACTCCATATTTTGATTGCAACTTTTATTGTTCTGCTGACTCAATAAATTGTTCTGTTGACTTACCGAGAGGAATTTACAAGTCTTTTCTCCAAAGAGTCTGTTGGCCGTTCTGAGCAAGTACTGGGTGCCAGGTTTGTTCACTTCATGAAGAAGTGACTGGAAACTCTGATGAATGTCTTTCTCTGCGCTTAATGAAAGCACCTGTTGAGAAAAACAATTTTAAAATTTATCAAGAGAACTGCCTGGGTGGCTCAGTCGCTAAGCGTCTGCCTTCGGCTCAGGCTCATGGGATCGAGCCCCGCATGGGGCTCTGCTCCGTGGAAAGCTTGTTCTCCCTCTCCTACCCCTGCTTCTTGTGTTCCCTCTCTCGCTGTGTCTCTCTCTGTCAAAAAAATAAATACAATCTTTAAATAAATGAATAAAATTTATCAAGATTGCTCTTTGGGGGATAGCTGGGTGGCTCAGTCAGTTAAGCATCTGACACTTGTTTTCAGCTCAGGTCATGATCTCAGGGTCATGAGATCAAGCCCTGCGTCAGGCTCTGCACACAATATGGAGTCTGCTTGAGATTCTCTCTCCCACTCCCTTTGCTTCCCCCCCCCCATACTCACCAGTTGCTTGCACAATCTCTCAAAAAAAAAAGACTGTCTCAAAAAATCTGTAAGCAAAATTCACTCTTAAATATTCTACAAAATTTTCCTTTAAAGTACATTGTTTTCTCTTTTAAAAAAAAGACATTACCTTCATTTTTTTTTTAAGATTTTATTTATTTATTTGACAGAGACAAAGAGATCACAAGTAGGCAGAGAGGCAGGCAGAGGGAGAAGGGGAAGCAGGTTCCCCTCTGAGCAGAGAGCCCGGTGCGGGGCTCAATCTCAGGACCCTGAGATCATAACCTGAGCCGAAGGCAGAGGCTTAACCCACTGAACCACCCAGGCACCCCTACCTTCATTTTAATTGAAGATTTAATATGTACTAGAGCAACACTGTGTGGGGTGGGGAGAAGATACAGAAAGAAAAGGACAGAGAGAGAGAGGAAGAGAACAGAAAACAGGGGAGTAAGACAAAATGGAAGAAAGACCTAAATGTGAGACAGGAATCTAACAGAATCTCAGAGAAGAACATAGGCAGCAACCTCTATGACCTGGGCCTCAGCAACTTCTTGCTAGACACATCTCTGAAAGCAAGGGAAACAAAAGCAAAAATGAACTATTGGGACTTCATCAGGATAAAAAGCTCTTGCACTATCAACAAAACTAAAAGGCAATCTACAGAACGGGAGAAGATATTTGCAAATGACATATCAGATAAAGGGCTAGTATCCAAAACCTGTAAAGAAGTTACCAAACTCAACACCCAAAAAACAAATAGTCCAATCAAGAAATGGGCAGAAGATGTAACAGACATATTTCCAAAGAAGACGTACAAATGGTCCAGACACATGAAAAAATGCTCAACATCACTCAGCATCAGGGATATACAGATCAAAACCACAATGAGATACCATCTCACACCTGTCAGAACGGCTGAAATTAACAAGTCAGGAAATGACAGATGATGACACGGATGTAGAGGAAGGGGAACCCTCCTACACTGCTGGTGGGAATGTAAGCTGGTGCAACCACTCTGGAAAATGGTATGGAGGTTCCTCAAAAAGTTGAAAATAGAGCTATCCCATGACCCAGCAATTGCAATACTGGGTATTTATCCAAAGGATATAAACATAGTGATTTGAAGGGGTACCTGCACCCCAATGTTTATAGCAGCAATGTCTATAATAGCCAAACTATGGAAAGAGCCCCAATGTCCATCGACAGATGAATGGATAAAGAAGATGTGGTATATACATACAATGAAATACTACTCAGCCATCAAAAAGAATGAAATCTTTCCATTTGCAATGATGTGGGTAGGACTAGAGAGTATTATGCTAAGTCATAAGTCAGTCAGAGAAAGACTATTATCATATGGTCTCACTGATATGTGGAATTTAAGAAACAAAACAGATGAATATAGGGGAAGGGAAGAAAAAATAAAATAAGATAAAAACAGAGAGGAAGGCAAACCATAAAACACTCTTAAGTATAGGGAACAAACTGAGGGTTGCTGGAGGGGAGGTGGGTGGGGGGATGGGGTAAATGGGTGACTGGCGTTAAGGAGGGCACGTGATGAAATGAGCACTGGGTGTTATATGCAACTGACACTAAATTCTACCCTTGAAACTAATAATACACTATATGTTAACTAAGTTGAGTTTAAATTAAAAATTTAAAAATTTAAATTAAAAGAATTTTAATTACTCTCTATTGTTTATAGGTTAAGTAATAGGACGGAGCGCCTGGGTGGTGCAGTCCATTGAGCATCCAACTATTGGTTCTGGCTCAGGTCATGATCTCAGGATCATGGGCTTGATCCCTGCATCGGGCTCCATGCTTTGTGGGGAGTCTGCTTGGGAGTCTCTCTCCCTCTCCCTCTGCCCCTCCTGCTCTCTCTCTCTCTCTTCTCTCTCTCAAATGAATAAGTACATCTTTAAGAAAAAAAGAAAAGGTAAGTAATAGGAATGAGTCACAAAGATCAGAGGGGTTCAGAAAAGGAGCTATTACAAAATCCTGCATCCCAAGGAAAACATAAGTGTGAAATACACCCTATATAGAGGAAAATTTGCTTCTAAGATTTACGATGAAAAAAAAACACAACATACACAGGTAAAGCATGACAAGTTCATGGAGAAATGGGCAGAAATACAGTCAGTGGGGAAAACATCACTTTCAGTCTCTGCCAGTGGACACAGAATCCGAAAGCTAGTTTTTTGAAAGAAGTTCCCTTAGTGCTATGAGCAGCAATGTGTATTTAGCATACTTAGTGCCATTACTATTCAGCTGAGCACTGGAGAATAAGGAATTTCCACGTCTCTGAGTAGAAAGTAACCAGACAATCTTGAGGTTCTCAAAAAAGCTCCCAGAGGGTTCATCAGCTAGCCTAAAGCATTGAAAAGTCCAGTAGGCCCAAAGAAGCCCCCTTCTACACTAAAGCCCTCAATCCCTCCTACCACAAGCTGAAAAATGAGGAACACGAGTAGTGACCCCAGAAAGGGCTCTCGAGGGGAAAGAGAGTTGTATGGAAACAAAGAGCCACACTGACTAGCACACCGATAGTGAAGGTGTGTGTGGAGGGCATGAGGTAAGCTCTTAGGTTTCGCCTGGGGACCATGTCCCCTACCCACTCTCTATAAAACCCCTTCAGGACAGGGATGGATTCTTAATCATTGCTAGATGTTTGCTGAATGTTTGTTAAACTAACTATTCCACATGCAGTCTGTATATATAATAAAGGCATGCTTTTTTTAGCCACTTTTGCATATTTTTGACCATCCCCTTACTGAGCTAGGAAGGTATGTTGGTATAGTAATGACTTGAAATAGATATTAACCTCCCCTTTGTATCAAAGAATAATTATAGTTATGAAGTCTTTTACTCCAAAAATGAGAGTTGCTTAGATTTCCAAATACTTTCAGTATCATTTCCTAAATGAAGATAAAGTGCTAGGACAAGATTTTGATAGTCTTTTCCAGGTTATTAATTACGGAACTGGCCCCCAAAAATATCTCAGTGAGGGAGACTCCCAGCCTTGTCCTTTGTGTCTTGGTCCGCAGGCAGCCCCACTGGCCAGAAATAAGCACAAGTGTGTGTACACATTGGGTTACCCTCCCATCCTGCTTTATGGCAGTTCTGGAGCCTGAGGTATAAAGCTGGGTGATGGACCCTAACAACAGAGAAGGCAGTCCCAACTGCTGGGTGACGAGCAGGCTTACCTGGGCCATCTGGGCAGCAGTGTTTCCTTTTGCCCCCAGGAAGACCATGGCGAGGGCAGAGGAGATGCTCACAGGAGAATAAAACACATTGCATGAAGGGTTGTCTTGACACAGCATCTTCAAAAGCTGGATGGCAAAGGTGCCATTTGCTTCGGAAAGAGCATCCATGATGCAGGGTCTGGAACCAGAGCATAAAGAGAAAGGCTGCTTCAACACCCCCCCCCAAACATTATTGACCTCATATGTGGCAATTTTGGAATTGTACCCTTTTTTAAAAAATAATAAAGCTCATAAATATTTTAAGTTGAAGGAAAACCCATTTCCTGTTGCTCTCCATCCAAAAAGTAAATCCAAATATTAAGATAATTAGCTGAGTGAGGTACTGGCAGAAGATCAAACCGGCTGGAGAGCCTTGGGGAAAATGAAAAGCACTAGTTCCCGGGCAGAGACACACAGCACCCAGCCTTGGAGATCACAGAAGTCCAATCTTCTCCATAATACTTTCCTCTTCCATACATTTATGGAGAGAACTTCTGAGAATTTCCGATACACAAGAGATCACAGTCCCCCCATCTATTAGCTGATTCTTGAGAAATGTTTGGGATGCTGGTAAGCGAAGAGAGACAAGCTATAGTTGGGTACGAAATTGGCTGTGAGGCCAGGACCTTTCATCTACAGGGACTGGTCAGCAGCTGACGGAGAGCCAATGTGCTCTCCTGCAGCGCTGCCCTCACCAGCCCCCCAAGGCCAGTTAACTCCTGATATCTCATAACCCAGCTGAGAGTGCCCCACCATTGCTAGCAGCTAGGCGTGACCTTTGGATCTCAGAACTGAGCTTGAGACTGCGTGTTTTTGTTCCACAATTTTTTTGCTAACTCAGAAACACTGATTTGGGAGTTTTACTCCATAGTCTCAGAGAAAGCCACTAGAGTGGACTGTGCATGAAAGGACCAAGCCCAGCCCCGGTGCAACACCAGAATGGAGAGGTCAGGAGGAAAAGAGAAGGGCCCAAGAAAGAGCAAAACCACTGAGAATGGGCCAGTAATCTGTGTAGCTACAGAGGTCAGAAGCATAAATGTGAGTGGGCAGGTCTGCTGACCACACACCGCTCCCATCCCCCAGCCCGCTCTTCTCCAGGAAATTACCTAAGGGTGGAAATGAGACCTTCACTCACCCAACTGCTGGCCTCATACCCTGGGAGACCTCCCGGACTCCTCCTTCCCGCCATCCTTCATGCCCTCACGCCCATCACCAAGGCTTGCCTTCTGTGGCCTACATGGCTCTTGAACCCATCTACTTCTCTTGAGCCTGCACCTAGTCTAGACCACCTGCTCCCTCTCCCCGCTGCCGCCTCAGAACAGAGCCACTCCCTCCCGCTCCCCCACCCCACACTCTCCATTCCGACAGGAAAGCAGACCCTAACAGCCCTCCTCTTAAACCTCCCAGGGCCCTTCCGATAAACTAAGCTCACTTCATTTAAATGGCTTATCCTCCACCTGCCCGCCTCCTCTGGCTCCAGCCTCCGCCTCTAGCCATCCTTTCGTTCCCTCCAAGGCACCCCTGGGCCTTTGAAAACACTATTTATCCAACTCCGTGCCCCCTACGCTCATGAATGGCACTCAGGCCTCCTCTGCACTCGAACATTCCGGCTTCTAGAGACTGCCGAAGGCCAGCCCTACACAGGGATCCTTTCGCCCGCTCCCCCCACCCCCAGCTTCCCTGGCACCACCACCCACCCTACCCCAACCCCCGGAATTCCTGCTTTGTCCCACTGTGGTCCTCCTGGACTGGAAACTCTGCTGCGCCAGGGCCTGCAAGAGCGCTCAGGAAACGGGAAGTTCCCCCACGAATTTGTGTGGAATGCCTGAAAGAATTAGGATGGATAAGAAGTGCTTGGATTTGCCCCTGCAGACTGGGGATTTTGGCAGGAAAGAGGACAGGTATGGAGATGTCAGTGCGCGGATCGCGGGGGGCGGGGGGGTGAGGAAGCAGGGCCGGTGGGAATGCGGCTGGAGCGCGGCGAGGCGGCGGGGAGGAGGGGTGGGAAGAGCAGAGAGAAGACCCTCGGGGAGGGCCAGCGGCTGGGGCTCGCGGGGATCGGGAGGTACCCGCAGGAGTGGGGGCCAGCCGCGGCGGCGCCGCCCAGCAACTGCTCCATTGTGCAACTGCGCCACCGGGCCCACCGAGCAGCTGCGCCACCGAGCAGCTGCGAAGGGACGGGGTCTCTCTCTGCGTCAGCAGGGAGCGGGCCCGGTCGGCTCGGTTTCGCTCGCGTCCTCGCGTCCTGTCTCCCGGAGCGCGGGGGTGCTCCCGGTCCGCGTCCCCGCCCTGCCCCGGAACTCCCCCACTTGCCGCCTCTGGCGCCGCGCCGCTCCTCCCGTTGTCTCCCTCCGGGCCGGGATCCCACGACCCCAAGCCGAGCTCTGCAGCCGCGCCGCAGGTCCCCGCTCGGGTGACTGGCACCGGCCGGACTCTGCCCGCCCCCAGGGCTCGAGACCACCCCTACGCTTCCCGTCCCGGCGGGGGCGGCGCGGGGGCGGTGCCGTAGGGGGCGGGTGGCGCTCGGCGAGCCCCCAGACCCTCCCTGGCCCCGCCGCGCGAGGGGGGACCCTGCAACCGAAAGGGCTGCAGGCGCCCGCGGTGGACCGGAGGCCTCTGAAACCGATTCTGAAAGGAAACGCGTTTTCAAACTGGAAGGTGAACCCGCTATGACCGCTGTGCTGGCGATCAAGTGGAGAAAAACCCCGGGGGTGGGGGACAAGGGCAGGACGCGAAAAGAACGCAGAAGTCCTGGTTTTTCTACTTCTAGACTTTCATGTTAGAGTAAGAAGGGCTGTGGGTTTAAATTAGGGGGAGGCGAGCCAGGCAACTAAATGCAGTTACCGAGGCACACACTCTTAACGGGCTAACTAACGCCTGTATTTACCTGACCCTGAGAAGGGGTGCCTCCTTTTAAAAGAAAAAATAATAACAGCTTTATTGAAATATGATTAATGCACCTTAATATTCACCCTTTTCAGGGGCATCTGGGTGGTTCAGTGGGTTAAGTGTCTGCCTCCGGCTCAGTCATGATCTCAGGGTCCTGGGATCTAGCCCCCAGTCCGGCTTTCCTCTTCTCCGCCTCCCTCTGCTCCTCCCCCCTGCTCATGCTCTCTCTCTAGGTCTGCTCTCTCTCTCCAAAACAAAAAAACAAAACAAACAAACAAAAAAGCTTTTAAAATATGCTTGTTTTAAAAGAAAAGTATACTAGTTAGTTGTATACTATACTAGATAGTTGTACAACTATCACCACTACCTAACTTCAGAACATTATATCACCTAAAAAAGAAACACCGCGCCCATTAGCGATTACTCTCTTTTCCCTCCTCCTCCAGCCCCTGGCAACCATTAATCCATTCTGCCTAGGTTTGCCTATTGTGGGCATTTCATGTATAGAATCACATATGATATAGTCTTTTGTGACTGCCTTCTTTGACTTCGCGCAGTGTTCTCAGGGTTGATCTTTGCTGGTTCAAGGTAATGATTATCTGTATTTCATTTCTTCTTATGACCGATAATATAATATTGAGTGCATGCACATATGTATCCATTTTGGTTATTCATTCATCAGTTGGTAGACATTTGGGTTGTTTCTCTTTTTTTATTTTTTCAGTGTTCCAAGATTCATTGTTTATGCACCATCCAGTGCTCCATGCAATAGTGCCCTCCTCAATACCCACCACCAGGCTCACCCAACCCCCCAGCCTCCACCCCTCCAAAACCCTCAGCCTGTTTCTCAGAGTCCACAGTCTCTCATGCTTCGTCTCCCCCTCTGATTTACCCCACTTCACTTTTCCTTTCCTTCTCCTAATGTCCTCCATGTTATTCCTTATGCTCCACAAATAAGTGAAACCATATGATAATTGACTTTCTCTGCTTGGCTTATTTCACTCAGCATAATCTCTTCCAGTACAGTCCATGTCGATACAAAAGTTGAGTATTCATCCTTTCTGATGGCTGCGTAATATTCTATTGTATATATGGACCATATCTTCTTTATCTATTCATCTGTTGAAGAGCATCTTGTCTGTCATGAATAATGCTACTATGAACATTCACATATAAGTTTTGTGTAGACATATATTTTCATTTCTCTTGAGTCTATACCTGGAGTGGAATTGTTAAATCATCTAATAAGTCTATATTTAACATTTGGAGGAAATGTCAAAATATTTTGCAAAGCAGCGGCACAATTTTACCACCATCCTTGTATGTGGGTTTCAGTTTCTTTTTTAATTTTAGCCGTCAGAGTGGGTGTGAAGTGCTATCTCATTATGGCGTCGAGTTGTATTTCCCTGATGACTAGTGATGTTGAGCATCTTTTATCTTTGTCTATCTTCTTCAGAGAAAAATCAATTCAAATACTTTGCTCATTTTCAAATTAGGTTATTTGTCTTTTTATTGTTGAGTTTTAGCACTGTAAGTTTTTATTTGCTTCATCATCATACTGCATAATCAAGCTGCTCAAAACCAGTGATAAAAAATAATCTTAAAAGTGATCAAAGAAAAAAGGTACAGAAAAACAGAGATGAAGAGGAAATCAGAGTTTTCTTTGGCAGCAATGCAAGCAAGAATACAGTGGAGTAACATTTTTCAAATACTGCAAGAAAAAAGAGAAACCATCAACCAAGAACTCTTTACCGTTCAAAAATATTTTTCAAAAATGAAGGTGAAACAAAGACCTTTTCAGACATACAAAACCCAAACGTTTTCATCACCAACCACCCTTGAACTTCAAGAAGTGTTAAAGTAATTCCTTCCGGCAGACAGACTAAAAATGGTAAAGAAATAAGGATCTACCCAAAGGAAGAAGAGCATTGGAAATGATAATTATCAGTTAAATATATATAAGACTTTTTTTTTTACTTCTTAAATGTCTTTAAAAGATAACTGTTGTAATGAAAATAGTAACAATGTATCATGGGGTTCATAACACATATGAAAACAACAGCACAAAAGCCAGCAGAGTCTAATTCTAAAAGTTATAGGGAAATGCAAAGTACCCAAAATAGCCAAAACAATTTTGAAAAATAAGAATAAAATTGGAGGACTAATATTACCTCAAAACTTATTATTTAAGCTACAGTAATGAAGACATTGTCATATTGGCATCAAGAAAGACTTTAGATTAGTGGAATCAAATAGAGTCCAAAAATAGAGCTATATGTATGTGAACAATTGATTTTTGAAAAAGGTGCAAATACAGATCAGTGAAGAAAGAATGCTTTTTTCAACAGATGCAAAATGAGCTCAAAATGGATCACAGGCCAAAATGTAAAATGTTATAATATTTCTAGAAGAAACTTAAGAGATAATCCCTGTGACCTTGGCTTCAGCAAAGAGTTATTAGATAAAAAGCACACTACATAAACAAAAAAGTTGAATAAAGTGGATTTCCTTAAACGTAAGAACTCCTCTTTGAAAGGCACTGTTATCAAAATGAAAACTCAAGCCACAAGCAGAATGAAAATATTTGCAAATCATGTGTCTGATTAAGGACTTGTTGTCTATAAGAACTCTCAAAATGCAATAAGCAAATATCCTCTCTCCACAAAACAAAACAAAAATGGGTTAGTGATTTTAAAAGATATTTTACAAAGAGAATATATATGGATTGCAAATGGGCTCAGGAAAAAATGCCGAATGTCACTAGTCATTATGGAAATACAAACTAAAGCCTTAATGAGATAACATTATACTCACATTAGAATGGTTAAAATTAACAACACTGACCACACTAAGCTTTGTGTGGATACAGAGCATCTAGAATTCTCATTTGATCTGGGAATGTTAAATGCTATATTTTGGAAAACAATTTTTCAGTTTCTTAAAAAATTAAACCTGCCATATGACACAGCTATTCCACACTCCTATGTGAAGAGGAATGAAAGCCTACATTCATACAAAGACTTTGCAAATGAATGTTCATAGTAATTTCATTTGCAATACTTAAAATCTTTGCAACAACCCAATAGATGAATGGATAAACAAATTATAAGGTATCTATACAAAGGAATATAACTTAGCAATTCAAAAAAATGAGCCCTACTGATGCACACGACCATGTAGCTGAATCTCAGAATAATTGCACTGAGTGATAGGTCTTATACCCAAAAAAGTACATGCTGTATGATTCCATTTATATAAAATTCCCCATAAAATGCAAACTAATCCATAGTGGCAGAGAGCAGAGCAGCGGGTGCCTGAGGACTGAGAGTATGTGGGTAGGATGGAGCAAGGAGGGAAGGGAGAGGAGGATTAAAAGGTAAAAAAGAACCTTTAGGGCGTGATGGATATGTTCATTATCTTAAGGAGGAGGATGGTTTTACCAGTGCATCCAGTATCACAACTTATCAAATTGTACATGTCAAATGTATGAAGTTTATTGTACTCATTATGCCTTAATAAAGTAAAATAATTTTTTAGAGGATAAAATGAAATTAAAATTTGTAGATGCCTGCTTTCCAGTCCTGCGGATTAATTTTTTTTCCAAATCCATTTTAGAAAGCACAGCCCCTGAAATGGATGGGAACATAGTCTAGCTGGGCATATTTTAATAAAAGCTACAGTATAAATGGTAAATGGCTCAAGTAACAGGCTGATGAACTGTGAATCCAAGTTTGAACCAGGAGCAACTATGCTTCAGTCCAAGTCATAAAGAACAAATCAGGCAGCAGTCAGTGGTAGCGTAACAGGAAGTGTAAATCAGTACTTTTTGGAGACCAGCTTGGAAGAAGCCTCAAAATGTGCCCAACTTTTATCTCAACTGTACTAGGTTTAGGAAGATTTCCTTTAGAATATTAAGGGTGTGAGCAAATAATTACATATTCATAACAGTGCAGTATATAATATAAGCAGTTTTAATTACGCAAATTGTCTATGAGTAAAGAGATCACAAGAAATATGGACAATCACACAATGGAACTGTATGCATAGCAACATTGACGATGTGGAAAGATAATCACCTTAAGGAAGGTATATAGTAAGGAGGGGCTATGAAAGTCTATGACTAACTTGTGGGAAAAGATGATTATAAGTTTATATTTGCATAGAGCTGTTGGTTCAAAACCCCCCTGGGAGCTTCCCTCTGAAACCAGCCTCATGCTCAGAGATCAGGGAGAGGCTGAAGAAAGAGGAAGCCCACTCCAGCTTGGTAGGTGGCAGTTTTATTAAGCAAAGGGAACTTACATACAGCAGGATGACTGGATCCCCGTACCCACCCACCAGATCTTCAAAAGTTAAAGAGGCCGTAACTGGGCTCAGTCTCATGTACCATGCATGTGTTTTCCACCCCACATCTCAAACCTATCTCCTTGGAGCAGCCTCTGGGAGTGGGCAAGGCAAGCGAAGCCCACATTCCAAGGACAGGGGAGAGGCTGTAGAGCCTCCAAGCGCCTGTGTCCTGCTCGAAGGTCAGCTGGTAGTCCTATCTTTTCAATGACCTTCCCCGACAGCACCGGCTAGGGAAGGAGATATATATACAGTATTATCTCCCCATCGACAGTGGTGATCACTAGGTGTGGATTTGCGGACAACTTACATTTTCTTCATATTTTCTATAGTTTCTAAATTTCTGCCACAATACATACTCTTTTGTAATCAAAAAAGTTATTACTGTAGGGAGGTCCTTTCTTAAGCAAGGGAGATGCTTGAACCACATTGGACCATGTAGGATTGCATGGGCCATGGCTCCCAGGAGTTGGTGAGTTTGTGAGGGATTCTTTGCAGGCTTCAGGAGAACCAGGCAGAGTGAGTTTTGTGTGTGCTTCCTGGGGATAGGGAGGGAGAGGACCGCGGGCATCGGCTTCAGAGTTCCACCTCCTAGCCTGAAGCTCACTGCTGAAGCTCATTGCTAAGCCCCTGGCCTGTATCTGAGTTGTTTTGACAAGGGACTCTCTGAGATGTGGAACATGTGGGTTCTGTGTATGAAACTGAAGACACTGAGAGACACAGTCTCAGTTGTTGAAGGGACAGACCCTGGGTGGCTGCAGGGCTAACATCCCAAGATCTCTGGCATCGCGAGCCACAGGGCCTGGGCACCAGCGTCTCCTGATGAGGTTGGCGGGGTGGCAGCAGAGCTCAGGTGATCCTAGGACAGAAGAGCAGAGGACTGGTCCACGGATCCCTGAGATGCTCCAAGGACACCCACAAATAATGAGCACAACCTAGGAGGGGAGCCATCTCAGGTTAGACAGGGAGAGCAGAACCACTCAGGGACACACTGAATACTACAAAAGAAGCATAACCTGCTCAGCCCCTTCACGCATCTGAAGCCTCAGTTATTCAAGCAGCCCCAGAATGTTCAGAATAAGCATTCACAAATCCCCCAAGAGCATACGTTTTATTTTGCCATTCAAACCGCTGCACTGATTTGGTCACACAAGATTTAAATTAAGATACAGTAGGCAGAAGGGGAAGGGAGAGCATGGACAGCAACTGTACCTTTTATGTGCCTTCCTCAATGGTCGCCTTCTGCAAGGTGTCTCTGCACGACCTTGGACACACACTTCTTACTTAACATTCCAAGAAAGTTGGCCTTGGCTTCCTCAAACACACCATTCACTCTGAAACTTTGGAGAAAAGACTGCAAACCATAAGTCTCCTCCCTTTTTAATCTGGGGAGGAAAACTTGGACTTTCTTTAATGAGCTTTTCTGGATTTGTCCACGCTCTGAACTTCTCAGAGGTCAGTGCTTTTTCCACGTGGAAAAACAGAGTTAAATCATAAAATCCAGATGACAACATCATGGGCCCATGTACACACTTATTATCCCCCGCCTGTCTCCCAGCCCCACAGCCCCTGTGCAACTAGGTGGTAAGTTCTGGTCCAAGACAATGCACAGATACTTTTCTGTATAAACACACCAAGACTCTTCCCAAATTGTCATGTTTTCCCTGTCCAAGGGACACAATAGTAAAACAGCTAGAAAACAACTGAGACCAGCAGAGGTTTTCTCCTTCTTCTTCTTCCTCTTCCTCCTCCTCCTCCTCTTCTCCTCCTCCTCTTCCTCCTCTTCTCCTCCTCTTCCTCCTCCTCCTCCTCCTCCTTCTTCTTCTTCTCCTTCTTCTTCTTCTTCTTCTTCTTCTTCTTCTTCTTCTTCTTCTTCTTCTTCTTCTTCTTCAAGATTTATTTATTTGGGAGACAGAGAGCAAAAGAGCATGAGCAGGAGGGGCAAGGGGGAGAGAATCTCAAGCAGACTCCCCACTGGACATGGGGCTCAATCCCACGACCCTGAGATCATGACCTGAGCCAAAATCAAGAGTTGGATGCCTCACCGACTGAGCCACTCAGGTGCCCCCAGCAGAGGTTTTCAAAAAGAACTATTTTCCCTAAACTCATTTAAAATATTTAATTTCAAAATTCTTATAACCAGTTGTTACATTTGTATTCATGCTGTCCACATTACGGTGAGTCAAAGGGCAGTCTGACAAAGGAGAGGCCAAGTTCATGGCGTGGACCTCTGACTGCAGAAGAGAAGGAAATCAAAGAAGGGTGGTGTGCTTCCTGTGAGCTGAGAGCAGAAATTGGAATTAGAGGAGTGTAGCTTCAGGCATCCCTGTTGGCCCTCACACGCCAAGCTAACTGCCTGCCCCAGAGTTAGCTTCGCTTATTCTGTGTGTCCACAAGGAAGGAAGGAAGGACAGAGAGGGGACCTCCATTTGCATCTGCTCCTCCCCTTACTAAGAGCCCCTGTGAGGGCTTCTCTTCAGTGACACTCATGGAACACCAGCTCCAGTCCTAGTCTCTCCTAATTTTCTCCAAGTAGCCATGAGAGAGCTCATCCGTGGCCCCACAAAGGAAGCACATTCTGGTCCCAGGAGAGAAGGCAGGGAAATCAGGCAGGCCCCCTCAGCATCCTGGGCAGTGGTGCACTGGAAGTGGCTCCTACCTCTGGCAAGAGGCCATTCGTAAACTTCCAGGAACTTTGCAAGCCAACTGTCAAACTCTTGGTAATAGAAGTCAGCCGTGGTGAGAGCGTTTACCCCACAGGAACCAGCAAACACTATTATTCAGCGCTTCCTCCTCCCCCTGCCCGAACACATACACACCACCTCTGGGTTTGCTGAGCCAGTTTGCTAGCAACATTGATCCTATACCTCCTACCTATGAGTTTACTTTGCCCTCCTGGACTCTCTTCCTTCCTGTCAGAGAAAAAGATCTAAGGTAAGTTCCTCACCTGTACTTTAGACCCTTGCTACTCAAAGTGTGGTCCATGGACTAGCGGCATCTGTATTATGTGCAGTCTTGTTACAAATAAAAACTCGAAGGCCACACCCAGACCTACTGAACAGAGACTGCATCGAAACGAGATTGCTAAGGCAGCCATAATGAAGGAGCCCAGATCGAGTGGCTTAAATGACAGAAATTTATTTACTCACAATTCTGGAAGCTTGAAATCCAAGATCAAAGTGTCAACAGATTTGGTTTCTTCTGAGGCCTCTCTCCTTGGCTTGTGGATGGCGATCTTCTTTCTGGGTCTTCATATGGCTCTTCCTCTGTATCTACTTGTGTCCAAATATCTTCCTCTTATAAGGACATCTGTGGCTTAAGGCCCACCCCAATGATCTCCTTCTTACTTTTACCACTTCTTTAAAGACCTCGTCTCTAAATACAGTCACATTCTGAGCATACGGGGTAAGGACTTCGATATATGAATTTTGGGGAACACAACTCAGCCTATAACAATTCGTATACATATTAATGTTTGAGAAATGCTGTCCAGATCAATCCCTACCCTGTCTTTCAAGACTCTTATTCAGTAATTATTGGGCCTTCAACAAACCCCTCCCTTCAGAATAAAGAATAACGTCCTTACATTTTTGGCATACTCTCTTCTTAGCTTCATCGAAACCTGTCCTAACCAGCAATTCCACTTTTGAATACGCAATAGAAATGCATGCACAAGGGAGTACCTGGCTGGCTCAGTAGAACATCTGATTCTTGATCTTGGGGCCATGAGTTGGAGACTCAAGTTGGATGTAGAGATTGCTTTAAAAAAGAAAGAAAGAAATGTATACACATGTTCACCAAAAGACATGCAGGGTCTTCATTCAGCACTGCTTGTGATAACCCAAAGTTGGAAACTCCTGGAATGCTATCTAGTGGATGGATGGAAAGAAATGAGCTCAGCCTGGAATCCACCAACACTCAGACTCATTGCCATGGGCTTACCATGGCCAGATGAGTGTTGTCATCAGGTAGCAGAATGACATCAGGTCCTGCTGTGCACAGGGTAGCCCCAGGTCTGGGGTTTGCACCTGTCTATATACCCTGTTTTAAATTTAGCTTGCTTAAATATCATATATACTATCTCTGTCTCCTCATAAAAATAGGAAGTCAAAATTAGATTCCTGAAACATGAACACAGCTTACCCCCTAAGTAATACATCTAACTGGAAGAACCCCTTGGGGATAGACAAGAGAGTTTTTACTTCTGTATGGATCTTTATGCTGATACATATGAAATCTTCATCAGTACATCTTGGTGTTGAGTACAGAGTGTTTTTGTTCCCACATATCAAATATTACAAAGTGAGCGAGAATAGATCAGCAAATATAGAGAGACCTAAACTTTCTATATTAGTTTTGGAAGGACTTGTGGTTTTGTTCCTCTTTTGAGAAGCTGCATAAAGAAACACCCCCCATGGATCTTCTAATTAAAAAATATTCCTCCAAGTTAAGAGGATCATTCCAGAACCCTGAAATCTTGACCAGAGCTGAAATCAAGAGTTGGCTACCCAACGGACTGAGCCACCCAGTTGCCCCAAGAATTGAGATGTTTTGAAATAAGTTATTTGCCTTTTTCCATCGGAATCTTTCCTGTCTTATTACTTTAAGAAAGTAGCAGTATCTGAAAAATATTTCCCTATCTGGGTGACTTTTAAAGATCCTCCCACACAACAGATAAAGGCTTTTATCAGAGGAAGAGGAAGCATTATTCAAGGATTTTCCCACACTGCTCAAAAGGGAGGAGGTTTAAGTACTTTTTAAAAATCACTATTACATGCTCTGATGGGCCCAAGACGAATCATGGAAGTGTGTTCTTGGCCCAAAATCCTGTCAAGCACACACAGACAGGCCTCTGATAAGTAGGTCAGGGTGCTAACCCCAAGGAGGCCATGCCCCAGCTAGGCTCAGTCCCTCTTTCCTTCCTGACTTGAAGACTCCCAAAGCTAGTGCCTCATACCACCACTGAGTGACCCAGCTCCCTGTCTTTTCTGTGACTCTTCTGTGTCATTACCAAAGGGCAGTGCCTCTAGCTCTGTCTGAGGGAACTCGGACAGAATTCCTTACAGAGAGCAAACAATGAGTTGGGCTCTATTCTGCACAAATTTCCACAACTTAAAAAAAAATTTTCCCCTCTTAACATGTTTCTACCATACATACTTGCACAGGTTATGCTGCATTTCAAGATTCATTAATTCAGTTAACAAAAAAAGTAAAACCATCTGCTATCCATCTGCCTGTCACTGTGCTAGGTTCTTGGCACCAAGCCGAAGACACAATATCTGACCTGAGGGGACTTACAGTCTGATGAGAGAAGCTGAACGTACAGAAAGGTACTGTCATGGTGTTGTGAGTAAAGGGATGGTGGCAGCCATGCTCCCCAAACCCCAAGAACATCCCTGTCCCACACTTACACTCCATATGGACTCCATTGCCTTTTCTGTCTCTCTTACTAGACTGTAAGCCTTAGGATGGCCTCACTCTCCTATACTCGCTTTTGTATCAATAGTATCAACCACAGTGTCTGAAACATATTTGTTAAATGACTGAGACACTTCATAGTGGGGTGTGATCATTTTATATATATATATATATATATATATATATATATATACACACACACATAATATATACATATATTATATATATATACATATATTATGTATATATATATATATATATACATAATGGGACAAAGAGGGAAATAGCATTTTACATCTGGGTCATTACTGTAACTTAAGAAAACAGAGAGCAAGGAAGGCCTTCTGGGAATGGATTAGGATAGGTCTGGAGGGGTGTGTGTGTGTGTGTGTGTGTGTGTGTGTGTGTGTGTGTCTGGGTGGGGGGTAGGGAGAATGCAATGGTGGGGAATGATCATTGAAAAGTAAGTTTGAGACCAAACAGGGAAGGATCTGTACCCAATACACTAAAACCTACAGACAACTCTCCCACGGTTATTTGGTCTCAGATATAAAGAGCTTGGCAATTGGTTCCCATCCTCCACTCATCACATGTTTTCCAATATTTCAGCTTTTATAGAAAAGGAAGTAGAGTGGAAGAGAAGCCAAGCAACCAAAGAGAGTGGTGGGTAATTCCGTGTCCCCAGTATTCTCCAATACTGAAAGATCAGGTTGATGTTCAAAAATGAACATCAATTAACCAGATGTTTCCTAGAATGACCAGGACTTATCCATGAAGACTCAGCCAGCAAAAGGACCCAGGATCATCCCCAAGGAGATTGAAGCCCAGAGCAGGCAACCTCCTTGGGGGTGGCACCATGTATTTTTGACTTACAGAAGAATGCTTGGCACAGCCAACCAGTGAGATGGTCAGAATCACTCCATCAGTTCATGAATTTTACAATAACACCACCCTGTATATTGCATGGTAGTTGTTTTTGTTCGTTTTGCTTCACTTACTACATTAAGGAAGGGTTTTTCTGAACTTAGGAATTTGGTGGAAGCTACCCAGATTTAAAGTCTCAGTTTGACAATAAGATTTTTGTTTAGAAAGACTATTTTGTCAGTTGTGTGATCCTGGTTGTGGGGCTCTCTGTGCATATTCAGATGTCTAGCAGCATTCATGGCCTCTGCCTACTAGGTACCAGTAGCACTTCCCCCATTATGACAATCCAAGTGACTCCAGATATTGCCATGGGTCTTCCAAGAGGATGCCATTGCCCTCAGCTGAAAACCAGTGTAGCAAATGTATTCCTATCAGAAAAGTATGATAACAGGGAGCAGAAAGAAAAGAAAAAAATAGGTCTTTGAGATTGAACCTAACATGGCCTCAGGGAATATGAGAAAGAGCAGAGACATAAAAACGAAAATGTCTCACTAGCAATTTTACAGAAGTTCTCCAGACCAGATTGTGATTAAATGTCAAGTCAGAATGGAAACTAAGATTGTTCCTGCATCTCCCACCCCAGCCCAAAGTCTCAGTCCTCCAATACAGGAAGAAGGAACTTTAGGGTAACCTCACTGAGGTTCATTGCTGCACTGTGGGGGAGTGTTCATATAACCCCCTGATATTATGTGCAAAATGTCCACATATCGCAATGCTCTGGGAAATTTTCACCAGATAGTCATAGAAACCCAAAACACAAAGAGGCTAAGGACTACTTCCCAAAAGCTTTACCCACTACTTCATTTGTATAGAAGGTCACACATAACCCATTTGGGAGAAGCTTATGTGTTCCCTCTAAATGACTCCAGAAGATATATATTCTCTCATTTGTGTTGTATTTGTCACTATACATAACTACACTCTAAAAACGACCCATTTACAAAAGTTCATTTAGATAACAGCCTTTCAGTTTTAAATGTTTTTAACAAAAGTTTAAAATAAAACAAAATTGAAATCCTTTGCCTTTTTGTGAAATAGAGTTGTAGTTTTATCTTATTTAGCAAAGATGCAATTTTGCTATAATGTACTGATACTTTTGTCTGGATAAAATAACTTAATCACTTGATTTCTCCCCATGAACACTATTGGAGATTCTCTGTCCTACACAATTGACCTTTCTACCCATGTCTGCTCTTTCTCCATTACCATGGTGCCACTCCTGCTACCAAAGGATCATACTGGTGTTCATCAGCTGGTGTGAAGGTGTGAAAAGATCAGCTGTTTGGAATCACAGAAAAAAAGCATGGTCTTGTTCTTCCTGTGTGACAGGCATGCACACCTGGGACGTCTGGGCAGCCGTGTTTCCTTTTACTGCCATGAAGACTGTGGCCGGGGCAAAGGAGATGCTCAGGGCCAAGAAAAACACATGTCCTGAGTTCTCCTTTTTCCCCCACATTCTTTTTTAAATTTTCTTTTCATTTAAATTCAATTAATTAATAGCGTATTATTAGTTTCCAAGGCTGAGTTCAGTGATTCATCAGTTGCATATAACACCCAGTGCTCATTCCGTCAAGTGACCTCCTTAATGTCCGTCACCCAGTTACCCCATCCCCCCACCCACCTCTGCTCCAGCAACCCTCAGTTTGTTTCCTAGAGTTAAGGGTCTCTTATGGTTTGTCTCCCTCTCTGATTTTGTCTTATTTTGTTTTTCCCTTCCTTCCCCTATGATCCTCTGTTTTGTGTTTCTTAAATTCCACATATGAGTGAGATCATATGATAATTGTCTTTCTCTGATTGACTTATTTTGCTTAGCATAATACCCTCTAGTTCCATCCACATCATTGCAAATGGCAAGATTTCATTTTTGATGGCTGAATAATATTCCATTGGGTGTGTGTGTGAGTGTGTCTGTATCACATCTTTTTTATATATCACATCTTTTTTTATCCATTCATCTGTTGATGGACATCTGGGCTCTTTCCATAGTTTGGTTATTGTGGACATTGATGCTCTTAACATTGGGGTGCAATTCGAATCAGCACTTTTATATCCTTTGGATAAATACCTAGTAGTACAATTGCTGGGTCATAGGATAGCTCTATTTTCAACCTTTTGAGGAACCTCCCTACTGTTTCCCAGAGTGACTGTACCAGCTTACGTTCCCACCAGCAGTGTAGGAGGGTTCACCTTTCTCCACATCCGTCCCATCATCTGTCATTTCCTGACTTGTTAATTTTAGCCATTCTGTCTAGTGTGAAGTAGTATCGCATTGTGGTTTTGACTTGTATTTCCCTGACACCGAGTGATGTTGAGCACTTTTTCATGTGTCTGTTGGCCATTTGTATGATTTCTTTGGAGAAATGTCTGTTGATGTCTTCTGCCCATTTCTTGACTGGATTATTTGTTGTTTGGGTGTTGAGTTTGATAAGTTCTTTATAGATCTTGGATACTAGCTCTTTATCTGATAAGACATTTGCAAATATCTTCTCCCATTCTGTGGGCTGTCTTTTGGTTTTGTGAGAAAAGCCCCCAAATAGCCAAAGGAACATCGAAAAAGAAAATCAAAGCTGGTGGCTCACAATTCCGGACTTTCCTCACATTCTTAATGAGCTAATGGCAAAAGTACCATTTGCAACACAAGCAAGTCTGTGACCTAAAGAATCATCAGGGAAAGTCGAGATCGAAAGCATAACCCAGAAGCACATCAAGTCCTTTTTTAGTCACCTTGTCATTAGTACCTCTGTTGGTGGACACCGGATGTGTTCAGCAGAATAATAGCCCCCCCAAAGATGTCCATGTCCTTATCCCCAAACCTTGCGACTGTGTCACCTTGTATGGTAAAAGGGACTTCACAGATGTGATCAAGTTTAGGACCTTGAGATGGGGAGATTCTCCTGAATTATCTGGGTGGGCTCCATGGACTCCCAAGAGAGAAGCAGGCAAGTCAGAATCAGAGAAAGAAGAACAGATGTAAAGACCAGACTGATGGGGGCCATCAGCCAAAGAATGTAGGGGGTTTCTAGGAGCTGGAAAGGCAAAAAAATTCTCCCCTAGATCATCCAGAAGGAAGCAGCCCTGCCGGCCTGTTCTGGACTTCTGATCTGTAGAACTGTAGGATAATAAACTTTGGTTGTTGTCAGCCACTAAGTTTGTGGTAATTTATTATAGCAAGAGTAGGACAAAAAGACACTGCTTTGTTCACAAAGCGGCCAATCCTGGGTGCCTGGGCTCGTGATGGCTAAGCGTGAGCAAGGGGACTGCCACTGGTTCGCAGACAGCCTCCAGGACCTGCTTCCTGTGCCAGGTGCGACAATAGCCAACTTCTGCGTGCTGAATTCACCGGACCTGGAGATTGGCTTGAGACGGTCTGATCTAAAACATGAGCAACGTAGAAAAGACAAATTTTACTTTGAAACAGGGGGACTCCAAAGAGATACACCATTTTCCACTACAGTGGCTGACATGCGGCCAAGGAGGGGCCCAGCGGGCCCATGGCATGGACAACAAATAGGAATCTAGCGCTGTTCAGTGGGCATTTTGCAGGCATTCATGTGGGTTCTGTATCGCCCAGGGCTGTATTGCGCATTCGCCCAGGAAAGGAGCTGCCAGATTCATCCACACGTATGTAGAAAAAAGGAAAAGAGAGGAAAAGATGCCTTCCAAGAGAAGCTTTATTACCCAATCGAAAGCTAGTACAGGTTACCATTCATTATTACAAGTTTAACAAATCATTACAAGGTTTCAATAAACCTTACTTAATAAGGGGGGCTGTTTTGGGCTGGGCTACTACTCAATACAATATTGAAGTTCATCGATGCACCTGTTTCCCTCAGCTACTTTGTTGTCATGATTGAAAACATTTTGGGAAATAAAAGGACAAATCACCTGTAATCCCATAGACCTGAAATCTGTTTTTTTTTTCTTTCTTTCTTATTTTATCTTTTTTTTTTTAACATGTATGTGTATTTTTAGCTCAAAAATTTTAAAACCACATAAGAACTATAGTTTCCAGTTTGGGAAAATGGAAAATCAGCACAACAAAGTTACTGAAAACTCTACCTAGAGATAAGGATTATGGTCCATAGATTTGAGATGTTAAGTTTTTTTTTCAGTTGTAGTAAAACACACTTAACGAAAGCTTACCATCTTAACCATGGTTAAGTGTGCAATTTGAGGCACTGTGACATTGAGTACACCCACACTGTTGCATTACCCTCACCACCATCTGTCCTCGGAGCTCTTTTCATTTTGCAAAACTAAAACTCTGTACCCATTAAACACTAACCGTGGATTCCTTTCCCATCGCCCCAGCCCCTGGCAGCCACCCTTCTACCTCCTGTCTCTGAATCGGACTATTCTAGGTTATCTCAGAAAAGCAGAATCATACATTTTTCCTTTTGTAACTGGCTTATTTCACTGAGCGTAACGTCCTCAAAGCTCACCCATATCTTGGCATGTGTCAGAAGTTTCTTCCTTTTTCAGGCTGACTAATATCCATGGTGTGCACATCACATTTTGTGCATGCATTCATCCATCTATGAATCCTTGGGTTTTTCTCCCTTTGGCTATTCTACCTTTGGCTATTATGAATAGTGCTGCTATGAACATGGGTGTACAAATATCTGAGTCCCTCATTTCTTTTGGGGAAATATCCAGAAGTGAAATTGCTGGGCCATATGGTACCTCTATGTTTAATTTTTTGAGGAACCTTCATAGTGTTACAGACTGATTTTCACAAGCAGATGGGTCATCATCTGATCTCTCGCCTTCCTCTTTCCTAGGTGGCTGCAAAGTGCCTCCCTCTGCATTTTTGAAAATGTGCTCCATTAAGACTTAGGCAAAGTCTTGTGAGTCTCATCGGGACACAACTGGAGGAGAGTAGAGGTGGATGAGACGAAGAAGTTGGGGGATCACCATTTCAATACGAGCGTCTCCTGGGTTAGATATTTTATGTGAAGCTTCCTCCGAAAATAGTTGTTTAAGAGGGAGTGTCTCACATTTAAAAAAAAAAAAAAGTGTGAAGGCCACTTTAAATATAGATCGGCTCAAACCAGTACAAATTAAGTCTCAAACAATGTGCGAAAACATCAACAAGAAAGTACGATAGTGGTATAGTTTGCTTAGCAAACCCTCCACATAATAAGTCATGTTAAATGTTAAAGTTCCTCAACTGTCCCCAAAACACAATGCCTTCCGGGAGCCTTCAGCTACACAGCTTGTCCTTGAAGGCTGCAGTTTAGGGAAGGCTGGTGTGTCGGCCATGGGCAAACCCCCAGCAGAGGGGGGTCCAGCCTCCTCCTCCACCTGGCCACTGCCAGCCCACACAACCTCACCTGACACATTTCGAGAAATGTCTGGCTGAGAGCCAAAAAGAGCTACTCAAACTCTGAAGCACTTGGGTCCACCAAGTAAAGAGACCCAAAGAGGGAGAGAACTAGGTAGAGTAGAGAGCACAGAGACACAAATAAAATTTGAGTTTGACCCTACTTGACCTTGAGAGTTTTGCCATCTAGATGAGGCAGGCATAAACCTTGGCTGATGAGTGTGCGTCCGTGTGTGTGTGTGTTTAATCTTCCTGTTTGCATAAGTCAAAGAATGAACTTGAATACCCCATCAATCTCAATCTTGGATTTTAACCACTTTGACTGCCTTGTTATGGCCTACTTCTGGTTTCTCCTGTCTTTTTTCTTCTTCCATCTCATTTCCTTGCCTCCATTCCTTTCCAGCACCCAGGTGCTGGTCAGCAGCATGGTCTTTCCCATCATTATCCACTCCAGAGCCAGGACACACAGGCGTGCCTGCACTCTCACATGGTGTGCCTCCACGGCGTGTCTCAGCTCACACCAATGTCAGCAGGGTGGGAGGGAGGTAACAGAAGGACTCATTCTTCCACTTCTTGGTGCCTCAGTCCCCTCGTACAGTAAAGCTTTTGAGAGGGCTGGAACTTTAAACGACGTGGATCTCGGGGGGCCCCTGGGGGGCTCTGTCGGTTAAGCAGCCAGCTCTTGGTTTCAGCTCAGGTCATGATCTCAGGGTCCTGGGATCGAGCCCTGTGGGAGTCTCTCTCTCTCTTTCCCTCTGCCCCTCTCCCCACTCCCATGTGCACTCACTCTCTCTCAGATAAATAAACAACGTGGACCTCCCAGCAAAAATCTAAAAAGGCCTTCATTTCAATATCACACGAACAACACATGTGGGTGCCAGGGCCACATACTCCAGGGTCATAGACACTGCACGGGGAGTGGGGGAGAGGTCTGATTTCCAGCCCTTGCAATGAATTGGCATCAAACCACATGTCCTTTTACAGGTGAACACATAAGTCCTGGGGCGATTAAATTTCTGTCCTCAGATGTGGCAGAAAGGGGGACAGAATCTCAAAAGCAAGTCTTCTGCTTCCTAGTACGTAGGAGCCTCCCGGGAGCCTTGCATCCCCGTGAACCACACTGCCACAAGTGAGTTTATACAGAGAGCATTTACGGAGAACTTTCCTTACATGTTTTGGGGATGAAAATGCAAACTGGGTGCTTTAGGTCCTCACCTGGAGCCCTGCCCCCAGGGGAGAAGCTGGCCAGTATGCATGAGCTGGGTGACCACAGCTCCCTTGCAGCAGGTTGATGGGTCTGAACTTGCTTGAGCCCAGCCCCCAGGGGAGAAGAGCTACCTGACCACATGGCTGGCTGGTGGGCCATGAGCTCGGTGGCCACAGCTCCCTCACAGCACGTGGCCCACCATCGGCTGGTGAGAGTCACTGGAAAGCCCATGGCGGGGGCCGCAGCAGCAGACTAACCAGCCGCTGGGAAGCAGAGGAAACGTCTTTGTCGGACATGCAGGAGACAGAATTGCCAGGCCACGTGACTGGTCCCTTAGGCTTGGGGAGCAGGAGAAGTCAAGGATTAGTGTGAGTTTGTAGCACACTCAGGGCGAGCCAAGGACCACAGGGACAGCGGCATGAGGAAGCCAGCTCAGAACAGGGAAGCTGATATATTCCTTGTGAGGTCTGTGGGACCTCCCAGCTGAACCTATAAGCAAGGCCAGCCAAGGGCTGCTGCGCATACAGGTAGGAGACTCAGAGCTCGCAGTGATTCTAGAGTTCCGAGCCATTAGCATCCCTATTCCGGGAGGTTCCAGGTGAGTGGATGAAATTCCTGAGAAGGTGTAGTGAAGACACAAGGAAAGAAATTCGATGAGTTCTGGGGACTTTCCGGTACTTGGAGGTAGCAAGAGGAAGGAGGAGGAGGTGCCTGTGAGCCTGTGACCCCAGCTGGGAAATGGGAGGAGAACTGTGAGAAGCAGGAGGTATGTGTGAGGAGGCAGGGGAGGCCCTGGGGCCCTGGGGGCAGCTGCTTCCAAGTGGGACGCCTCAGCCGCGGAGGATGAGGAGGCTCTGGGGTGAGGAAGTCAGTTAAGGGAGCTCCTTTCATGCGACACTTTTCCAAGTTGAGAGGAAGCAACAGATGAAGGAGATAAGGTTAAATTGTTTTGTTTCGTTTTGTTTAATCAGGCCAAAAGCAAGAACACAAAGGCGCCAGTAAGTCGCAGGCAGAGGGACCAGGAGGATACGCGGCTGGGATTGGCCCAAAAGAGGCCATGGCGGCTCCAGGCCCCACTCTCGAGGCCAACAAATCCAATGCAGTGTCACCACCCGCCCACCCCTGCCCTCGGGCCACGTGCCCAAGGAAAGATGCCTAGGCCCCTGGGGTTCTGCTCCCAGGCCTCCGAGGCCACAACTCCAGCGCCAGGCCAGGGCGGGCGTGGGGAGGGGGTCGGCGTGTGACGCCCCACCTCCACGACGCTGCAGGGCGCAGGAGGACCCCTGGTACCCGCACCCACAAGGCTCTCCTCCTTCCCTCCCTCCCGCTGTCACCCTCCGACCTTCTTTCCCTGTCTGCAGCTACCCTGCCTGGGCGCTCCCTCCCTTCCTCTTTCCTGGTTCACCTGGCGCTCCGAGGGAATGTTCCGGCCTGGACCCCTGAGCACCTCCCCAGTTCCCGCATCTGGAAGGTCCCGCAGGCCTGGTGACAGGAAGGTCTTGTTGGAAACACGTGTGCCTTTTTATTCAGGCTCATGGAAGTGTGGCCAACTCAACTCTCCTTACCTGACCTACCGCCCCTCTCCCCCTTCCGTTTCAAAGAAATCAGACCCCCTCCTTCTTCCCCAGGACCTAGTGGTTCCATTAATTGCCTTCTCTCCTCTAGCTTTAATCTCTTGTACCCCTTGGGAGTCATGTTATTCACATCTCGTACATATGCCCAGTCTCCCCCGTGTTAAAAACCAAGTAACCACACTTCTCTTACCTCTCATGGGCCTGTACTCTATTTTTCACTCTTCTCCTGACAGTCAAGTTTCTTTAAAAAGTATATACACTGTTGCCTTTTCCCCATTTCTGATTTATTCCTCACCCACTGCAGTTTGACTTTCA
>CM052886.1:109037652-109088215 GCA_028534135.1 Potos flavus
GAGTTTCCTCTTTGTTTCACGAATTATGGGAAATCACCAAAAGATCCTGAGTGACGAGAAGCTCAGCCATTTTTGTGTTTCAGAAGGACCCCTCTGGCTGCATTATCACGAGTTTATTGTGGGAGGCTGCCACCACGAGCAGTGAGACATGAGGTTAGGCAAACCCAGCCAAGGTGAGAGATGAGGAAGAGAGTCATGTGGTGGAGGCAGGGGAATACAGAGGTCACACTCACCAGTGAGGGGCAGTTGCCTGATGAGAAGTTTCCAGACCATGATTCAGAGTCTCGGTCTCACCTTCTGCCTTCTTAACCCCAACCTCGTTTCTCACACCTCTTCAACTGGTACCTGGAGTCTCTGTGGTTCCCAAGTCCCCACTCCTTGGTGTGATTTTTCTAACTGCCTGGGCTCCGGACTTCAGAGACCCCAGGAAGGACACATGCCTAGCTCACTCTCAGGCTGGGCTCCTCTCGTAATTCTCCTGCCTCACCTCCCACTCTCACCACAAGATGTCCTGAAGGTTTTCGTGGTTTCAAGAAGGTGTGGGGGAAAGAGTGCCTGGGCCTCGGTTGATTCATCCCAGGAGAGCTGAGCTAGCGTCATGAATCATCAGAGCTAGGAAACCTATAGACTGTGGACTGCTCCTCCTGTTTTCCTGGGGAAGAGAGGGAACGAGGCGGCGGTTGTGTGGTTCGCTGTGGGTCCCACGGACAGTTCATAGAAGAAACCGTGCCATGTCAGCAGTGGCTTGCTCGTGCCCTGTCATTCTCTCCCTTAATTTTAGGGGTGTTCTTTAGAACTACAGCCAACCCCTGAACAACACGGCGTTCGGGGCACCCACCCTCCTGGACAGCAAAAAATCTGTGTAGAACTTTTGACTCCCCCAAAAACTTAACTACTAATAGCCTACTGTTGACCAGAAGCCTTACTGATAATGTAGTCAATTAACACATCTTTTGATTGCTATATATATTTTATACTATATTCTTACAATAAACCAAGCTAAAGAAAATGGTTTTAAGAAAATCATAAGGAAAATACATTTATAGCACTGTACTATAGTTATTGGGAAAAATTTCATAAAAATAGACCTGTGCAGTTCAAACCTGTGTTGTTCAGTTGCATGACAATTAATCAGAGCAGACTGTTTGTCTTCTAAATATGTCCATTCTTCTTGGGGAGCTTTGACTTGATGTATTGCAGGTGGGAAGTTAACTAGAAACATAACCCTCATATAGTATATGGTATAGTATAGTCTAGTATGGTATAATATAGTATATGGAACATAGTATAGTATAATTAACGCACCCTGGTTTGTTAGGGACAGTCCCAATAATAGCTGCTGTCCTGGTGTCCCACTTAGTTCAACAGTTATCACAACTTTTTTATTTTTAATGAAGTATTTTTGCTAATAGCTACATTAAACCAGGAGGGGTTTGGTAGACTTTCACTTAATATGTCAAGATTCTGCCCTGGTCTTTCCAACACTATGTGACACTCATAGTTACATCAGTCAAGGCCCACTTAGGAGACAAAACCACCTCAGTTCTTTGAATGGGGGAAGCAGTCTGCAGAATTGTTCAATAGGTAAAGGAGAGAAATGGGACTCCCAGGGGAGTAGAAGCAGCAGGTGCAAAGGGCCAGCTGCTATCTCAGGGCTGAGAAGAGTGGACAATGAAAGACAATGAAAGGGCCAAGGACCTGGGAGAACCTGCTGAGATTCAGACCTCCTTGAAGAGGGGGTGGCTGCCACGGACACATGAAGCCAGCCGTGGGCCAGAGGGCCTGGGTCAGAGCTGGCCCAGAGAAGCCAGCTGCTCTTGCTGGGGGGATAGAGCTGATCTGTAGAAGCAAAATGCCAGGCAGGGATACCATTGGCTGAGGCTGCAGCCTTTGTGACCGCAGAAAGGCCACTGCCCCAGGGAAAGCAGGGAAGTGCAGGTGGAGGTGGGCAGTGTGGGCTGTGGGCCCCTGCACTGAGAACCAGAGGAGGACCAGCATCTGGGAGGGAAGTGAGTGCCTTTCTACAGTTGGCTCCTAGAATGTCTCTCTAGGGCCCTCTGCCGACGAATCGCAACATTGCACCAGCTGGGGAAGTAGTACTATTGATACGGTTGGTTTCCGGGTGTCAATGAAGGGTGGAGATAAAGCCCGGAGACAGTAAATTGATAACTGACATAGCAACGCATAGAGCTCTCACTGCTCACTATAAAACTGGGTGAACTCTGAAAGGCAACTAGTGAGTCTGTTCCTCTTTTCCTGACCCTTTCCAGGCCCTCCCTTTCCACGCACATCACTCAGACTGACCTCATTTTATGGCGCTTTGTTTTAGCACACTAGGCTTTACTGAGCTTTGCAGGTACTGTGGTTTTCGGTCTTAGGGTTTTGTTTGTTTTGTTTTGTTTTGTTTTTACAGATTGAAGTTCTGTGTAACCCTGCATCAAGCAAGTCTCCAACAGAATTTGCTCACTTTGTGTCTCTGTCTCACATTTTGGTAATTCTTGTAATATTTCAAATTTTGTCATTATATGTGCGATGATGATCTAGGCCTGGTGATCCTTGCTGTTGTTTGGGGGCACCACAAACCACGCCCGTACGAGAGGAGAACTTAATCAATAATTGTGTGTGTCCTGCTTCACTCCATCTCTCTCCCTCTCCTCGTGCCTTCCTATTCCCGAGACACAACAATAGTCCAAATAGGCCAAGGAATCACCATTCAAGTGAAAGAAAGCTTTACACATCTCTCACTTTAAACCGAAAGCTGGAAATGATTAAGCTTAGTGAGGAGGACATGCTGAAAGCAAAGGCAGGCCTCTTGTGGCCAACAGCCAAGTTGTGAAAGCAAAGAAAAAATTCTTGAAGGAAATTAAAGGTGCTACTCCAGTGAGCACATGAATGACAAGAAGACAAAACAGCCCGATTGCTGATACGGAGAAAGTCTGAGTGGCCTGGATAGAAGATGAAACCAGCCACAACATCCCCTTAAGCCAAAGCCTATTCCAGACCAAGGCCCTAACTCTCTTCAATTCTGTAAAGGCTGAGAGAGGTGAGGAAGCTGCAGAACGAAAGTCTGAAGCCAGCAGAGGTTGGTTCGTGAGCTTTAGGGCAAGAAGCCATCTCATGACATCAGAGTGCAAGGTGAAGCAGCCGGTGCTGATGGAGAAGCTGCAGCAAGCCATCCAGAAGGTCTGGCTGAGGTCACTAATGAAGGTGACGGCACTAAACAACGTATTTTCAGTGTAGGGGAACCAGCCTTCTACTGGAAGAAGAGGCCAGCTAGGACTTTCACAGCCAGAGAGAAGTCAAGGCCAGCCTTCAAGGCTTCAAAGGACAGGCTGGCACTCTTGTAAGGGGTTGATGTAGCTGGTGACTTAAAGTTGAAGCCAATGCTCATTTTCCATTCCAGAAATCCCAGGGCCCTTACGAATTATGCCGGGCCTACTCTGCTTGTGCTCTGTAAATGGAACCACAAAGACGGGATGACCACACGTCTGTTGACAACATGGCTTACTGAATATTTAAAGCCCACTGTTGAGACTTAGTGCTCCAAATAAAATAACTCCTTTCAAAATATTCCTGCTCACTGGCAATGCACTTGGCCACCCAAGAGCTCTGATGGAGAGGTGCAAATTGATGAATGTTGTTTTCACATCTGCTAACACAACATCCCTTCTGAAGCCTGTAGATCAAGGAGTCATTTCAACTTTCAAGTCTTGTTATTTAAGAAATACACTTCATAAGCCTAGAGCTGCTAGAGATAGTGATTCCTCTGATGGATCTGGACAGAGTCAACTGAAAACCTTCTGGGATGGATTCACCATTCTACATGCCCTTCAGAACATTCCTGATTCAGGGGAAGAGATCAAACTATCCACAGGAGCAGGAGTTTGAAAGAAGTTGACTCCCACCCTCATGGATGACTTCGAGGGCTCAGGACTCCAGGGGAGGAAGGAACTGCAGATGTGGTGGAAATGGCAAGAGAACTAGAATCAGAAGTGGAGCTTGAAGATGTGGCTGACCTGCGGCCATCTCGGGATCAAACTTAAATGAAGATCTGCTTCTTACAGATGAGCAAAGACAGTGTTTTCCTGAGATGAAGATGCCATGAAGACTGATGAGATGACAACAGAGGGCTTAGAATACGACATGACTTAGATGATAAGGCAGCGACAGGGTTTGAGAGGATGGACTCCAATTTCGAAAGAAGTTCTCCTTGGGTAAAATGCTATCAAACAGCATCGCATGCTACAGAGAACTTGCTCATGAAAGGAAGTCAATCAATACAGCAAATTTCATTGTTATCTTAAGGTACAGCTGCAGCCACCCCCGTCTCCAGCACCCACCATCCTGACCCACCAACTGCCATCAAGAAGGAGGCAAGACCCTCCACCAGCAAAAATATTATTCGCTCAAAGCTCAGATGATGGTTAGCAGTTTTAGCAATAAAGTATGTTTAAACTAAGGTATGTACATTTTTTAGATATAATGGTATTACTGCACACTTCATAAACAGCGTAAGCATAACTTTTATATGCGCTGGGAAATAAAAAGTTCACTTGACTGACTTTATTGCTAAATTTGCGTTATTATGGTGTCTGGAACCAAAACCTCAAGGTATGCCTGTATAAGGAACTAACTTACCGATAAAGCCACAGCATATCTGTTGACAAGGTGGTGTGCACGGTCACAGCAGGGACGGGTAAGTCCTTCTGGTCCCTAGTGTGGGTGGGAGAAATATTTGGTACTTCAGTTACCACTCGGTTGTGCTATGGTTCCTGCAAGGCATATGAGAAGCCATCATCTGGCAAAGGCAATTAGAAACACGGAAAATTATAGTTTAGACGTATGTAAAATATGTACAGGGAAAAAGAGTCCAGTTACGGTGTATTATAGAAAAACCCAGTTATAGAGATTATAGAAAAAAAGGTCTAAACTCTCAGGCAACAGTGATTTTATTATTCATTATGGAGTGAAAACCTACAGACATTTACTTATTGTGTGGTTATACTTCTTTATTTTGCAGTAAATCATTTCAGCAAAGAGTGGGCTCGAAAATTAAGTACTGAGTTTTCCTATCTCAAGAAATAGAGTGTGTAACGTGCACAAAATCGTGTTTACCATCCACCATAGTGGATATTGTAGTGTGATCTCTAACCACATGAAGACCTAAAGATGCTATCTATAAGAAAATACCAGCATTTTCTTTGAAGGGTAGTAGTTAAATTTTTAAGATTTATTTATTTATTTGAGAGAGAGAGAAAGTGAGAAGGGTAGGGGCAGAGGGAGAGGGAGAGAGAGAATCTCAAGTGGACTCCACGCTAAGCATGGAGGCTAACAAGGGGGTCATGACCCTGAGATCATGACCTGAGCCGAAATCAAGAGTCAGGCACTTAACCAACTGAGCTACCCAGGCGCCCCTAAAAGGTAGTAGTTATTTTAAGAAGATCCTACCCACAGATAACAATCTAATGAGTCCAGCTGCAGAGGGTACACACATATGTGACTTTGTGAAGCAGACTTTTCATTTGATCAACTGATCATTATTCTAAATGAGCTTTTGTCATTTCCAAAAAGCAAAGCCGAATTTGAACGTGTTGGCTCCATTAGCAGAAGAAAAATTACATATTGCTGAAGCCAGTTTCGTCAAGCCTTCAAAAAAAAAAAGCAGTTTAAGGTTTTCCTTTAATTCCTGAATAGAATCAAAGTTCAGCTTGTGGGAGTTGTGTCTCCCGGAGGTGAAATCTACAGTACTCTGTGAATAGATGCTGTTACAAACTTAGTTCAAATGTGGATCCGTGAAGATTTTTGTAATGACAATATGAGTCAAATTTGGATGGAACACACTCGTGTGAAAACAACATTCTTACTAAATTAAAAACCTTTGGAGAAGAAATGGCCTGGAGTTGGTTATGAAATGCACACAATTGGGACCGCATTAACAAGTTGCAATATTCTTCTAAGCAAGATATAATTTACAAATACTCTTTATAGAATCACAACGACACACTATTTGTGATGAAGCCACTGATGAATAAAAAAACAGATGTCCACTGGGCAGTACACGCTTTTCCTCTCCGGTGCCAATCAGCACATGGAATACAGTTATATGTGCTCTTTTGAAGAATGATTTTAAATTAACCTAAATGTCCAATGATGGTGTTCACCTTTGAACTGAGTCCTCTAAATGTCAGGGGCACTTCGTTCAAAATCAATTAGAAATGTTTGGTCAAAATATTTAAAGAATGAAGTATTTAAATTTATATTTTGATAGTCAAACCCAAAATTTGCAAACAAGGAGACAAAGTTGTACCTACAAAAACATGGGAGAAAGTAACAAATTAAATAATATGAGCTCGACAGCATACAGGACTTAATTCTGAAATTCTACAATTGAATTTTGGAATATCTTGGCTGGTGGGAAGCATCTTTAGATACAGTTCCTATTTTTAACTGGATAAATTTATACTCTATATCAGAATCTGATGAAACTGAGGTCCAAAAATCTGTAGCATATACATCTGGAGAAAACTTCAAAAAAAAGGGTTACATAGATAAATCATTTGATAAGTTTTGTCCGATACAAGTATTTGGAAAAGAAACACATACTGTGTGGAGGCAAAAAGACAGTAGCTATGGAAATATTCCCACTGAAATATTTATACATTCTGTCGACACAAAATGAGCAAATCTTTTAAAATTTCTTTAAAAAGAAAAAGAAGAGTGTTTTATTCACACTCAAGTGAGGACAGCTGCCCAGGATACTCAGTCTTTACAAAGAAGAAAGTGCGCCTCAGAAGGACTGTGTAATACAGAATTATACGGGGTTTTGTTGTTGTTGTTGTTATATCAAGAGCTACAAATCAGGACATAAGACATTCCAGAAAATAACAAAGTTTATCTTATGCTTTTAGTACGGGCAAGGTTGCACACCTTGAGGTGTGGGAACTCAGGGAGATTTTCACTCTTATATTTAGTCTGAAATGTTTCTTTTAGGTTGTTTGCTGACAAAGCAGATGGACGGTAGGTACTATGAGCAGAAATGGAGCTCATGCTTTGAAGTGTGGCTGAGTCATTCTGATCCTGGTGAAAGTTAAGCTTCCCTGGGAGCCCAGAGCAGGGCCCGCAAACAAGAAAGGTTGAAAGCTTCCTTTACCAATTTTAATATGAAAAAAATAGAATTGAGAAGATCTTTATTTTTCAGAATTTGCTCTGAGCTTACCTAGGTCCCTCAGCATCTGAAAAAATGAGTTTTCTCAATTAAAAAAAAAAAAAATGCCGTAGTCTACAGCAGGTCTGGCTACATAATTTGAAGGATCCAGTGCAAAATGAAAATGAAGAACCTTTTGGTCAAAACTCTGAGACAATGATAAGAGAGCATTAAACCAAGTGTGAGCCCTTCTAAGAGGGGCTCAGGATGGCTGCAGAAGCCACGTGCCTAAGAAGCTACAAGTGCTGGTCAACAGACAAGAGCCAAGGGATGATGACAATAATTTCAAATTTGTGAATAATATAATGAATGAAAAATCATTAAAAATTTTTAATAAGATCATACTGAAAAGTAAACTTTTGAGATAAATATCAGTGACATTTCAGCAGATTCAGCTACGAAGCAAATTAAAATATATTAGTAGGTAGCAAGAATAATTTTTCTGTTTATTTTTTAAACGTTTAGATAATCGGGTGCTTGGCCGGCTTGGCCGGCGGAGTATGCGACTCTTGATCTTGGGGTTGTGAGTTCGAGCCCCATGTTGGATGTAGAGATTACTCAAAAATAAACTCTTTAAAAAAATAAGTAAAAAAATAAACATTTAGATAATGTATTTTTAAAAATTTCCTTTATATGTTAAATTTAATCTTTTGAAAAAAAATATTTTTAAAGACCATTTTGACAAGAATTATTTTTAGGTCCACTTTAATAAAAGCCAAGTTGGCAATCAGTAAATCAATTTCTAAAACTAAAACAATCAAATATTTTCATGACCTCTTTCATTTTCAGGTGTTCCAGTTTGGATACACTACGTACCTAGCAAGGACATAAAGTACACACTTTAATAATTCATGTTATACAGATATGTATAGGTGTTACATATGCTTTCTATACTGAAAAAATAATTCTGTATTTTCAGAAAGATGTGTGAATTGTTCTCTAATCTGATTCCAGCTGCGTGTTGATCTGTTTCCTCTAAGAATGGGGGAGGAAAAGGAAATGTTACTTCTAAAAAAGACTTTTTAAAAAATATTTATTTATTTTAGAGAAAAGAGAGAGAATACTTGAGAAAGCAGGGGGAGGGACAGAGGAAGAGGGAGGGAGAGAATCCTCAAGCCGACTACCCCCTGAGTGTGGAGTCTAAATTGGGGCTGGACCAGGACCCTGACATCATGACCTGAGCTGAAACCAAGAGTTGGACACTTAACTGACTGAGCCACCAGGTGCCCCTAAAAAAGAATATTTTTAAATTAGCTACAAGTTCACAGAAGAGTTATGACACCTATTTTCAGCATTCATTTCCCTTTGTAGCTCACTACCTTTTAGCAAAGTGACATGGGTACGTGTGAATGTCCAGAAAGCTGGTTAAATAATTGCCCTTGGGGTTCTAGGAAAGTATCTAAATGACTAAAAAAGAAAGGGTTTTTAATGATGCTGGGAACACTTTTCTAATGTCGAAAAGAAAATGTATCCAAAGTTTTGCCTACAGATTAAAAATAACAGCAATAAATGTGATATTTATATTAAAAAGTGTCTATGGAAATTAAATAAGTGTACGTAAAGGGCTCTGCATTTGGTCTAGCTGATTAAAAAATAAAAAATATCAATAAATGGGCCTATTATTATGTCTCTTAGCCACACTGTCTTCTCCTGTAGGGTTAGACAGCTATTTCTGCATCTACTGATATCACTGTACAATTTCGCTCCTTTGTTCTGTAAATGAGACAGATGACATTAATTTGATCATGTTGTACTGAGTTTGCATTCCTGGGATAAACTCCACGTCTCCATAGTATCCTTGTATTATCAAGGCTGAGGAAGCCACATGCAATGAGACTGATTGTTTTGTTTTGTTCTGTTTTGTTTTGTTTCATCCTCTTCATATTTTGGCTAAGTCTGATTTGTGCCTTAATCACTACATACTACTACTTTCTCCTGCTGGGAATTTGAACCCAGGTTCCATCTGACTGCAAGGCTTGCCCTGTCCACCATGATCCAAACAGTCTCAGTGAGGGAGTAAATAAAAAACATGGCCCCAGTGCATTCATGAAACAGTTGGGCCTTACCTGATGATTCCATTTTCCTTTCTTCAGACCATGCATTAAAGCTTCAGAAAGAATAATATGAAGTCAAAGTACTTTACTGAACTAAAAATGTTGAAGTGCATCCAAGGACGGGCACCTCACTGGGCTCTGGCCACCATCTGCATGACCACCGCAGGCCAAATTCAGAGAGGGCCATTCCAACCAGAACTGTGCTTGCACTGATATTTCAAGGCTGAGTCATTTGAAAGAACGAATTGATATAAGAACTTGAGGGAAAAGGAGGATAAGATGGGGAAAATGGGACAAAAATCTTTGCAGGCATTTATGACAATTTAAAAGGAAAGTACATCTCCAACAAAATATTAGCAAACTGAATTCAATAATATATTAAAAGGATCACACACCATCATCAAGTGGGATTTATTCCAGGAATGCAACATTCACAAATCAATCAATGTGATGCATCACATTAACAAAATGAAGGATAAAAATCATATGATCATCACAACAGATGCAGAAAAAGTATTTGACAAAATTCAACATCCATACAGGATAAAAGTGCTCTTCAACAAAGTGGGTGTAAAAGGAACATACCCCAACATAATAAAAGCCACAGCTATGACAAGCCCACAGCTAAAATCATACTTAATGATGAAAAACTGAAGGATTTTCCTCTAATATCAAGTATATTACAAGGATGTCAACCATCAGCACTTATATTCAACATAGTACTGGAAGTCCTAGCCACAGCAACTAGGCAGGAATTAGAAATAAAAGAATCCAAATTGGAAAGAAGTAAAATTGTCTCTATTTACAGATGATATATTATATATATAAAACCCTGAAGACTCCCCGCATTTAAAAAAACTGTTACAAATGATAGACAAATTCAGCAAAGTTGCAGGATGTAAAATCAGTATACAAATATCAGCTGTATTTCTATACACTAATAACAGACTATCAGAAAGGGAAATTAAGAAAACGATCCCATTTACAATTGCATCAAAAAGAATAAAACACCAAGGAATAAATTCAACCAAGGAGATGAAAGACCTTCATACTGAAAACTATAAGCCATTGATAAAATAAACTGAATAAAAAGATATTTTGTGCTCATGGGTTGGAAGAAACAATATTATTAAAATATCCATGCTACTCAAAGCAATATACAGATTCAACATAAGCCCTATCAAAATTCCAATGGCATTTTTTAGAGAAATAGAACAAACAATCCTAAAATTTGTGTGGAACCACGAAAGACCCCAAATAGTCAAAGCTGTTTTGAGAAAGGACAGAGTTCAAACTACAATAATCAAAACCATATGGTATTGGATTAAAAAAAAAAAAAAACAGATACAAAATTAATGACAGAATAGGTTAACAGAACAGAGAGCCCAGAAATAAACCCACACATGTATGGTCAATTAATTCACAACAAACCAGCAAAAACAATATATACAATGGGGATATATTATACACACACACACACACACACACACACACACACACACAAAATGGGGAAAGGATAATCTCTTCAATAGTATTGGGAAAACTGGAAAGCCACATGCAAAGAATGAAATTGGACCACTATCTTATACTATCACAAAAATTGACTCAAAATGAATTAAAGACTTAAATATAAGATCTGAAACCATAAAACTCCTAGAAGAAAACATATGGGATGAATTCCTTGACATTGGTCTTGACAGTGACTTTGTTTGGATTTGACACCAAAAGCAAAGGCAACAAAAACAAAAACAAACAAGTGGGACTACTTCAAACCAAAAACTCCCATACCATGATGATAAAGGAAACCATCACCAAAAGTGGTTTCCTATGGAATAGTATGAAAAGGTATGAGAGGGTAACCTATAAAATGGGAAAAAATATATGCAAATTATACATCTGATAAGGACTCATATAAATATAAAGAACTCATACAACTAAATAGCAAACAAACAATCCAATTAAAAAATGGGCAGAGGAACTGAACAGACATATTTCCAAAGAAGACATCCAGATGGCCAACGGGTACGTGAAAAGATGCTCAGCCTCACTAATCATCAGGGAAATGCAAATCAAAACCACAATGAGATATCAACTCATAACTGTTAGAATGGCTTCTTTCAAAAAGATGAGAAATCCCAAGTGGTGGCAAGGATGTAGAGAAAAGGGAATCCTTGTGCACTTGGTGCGATTGTAAATTGATGAAACCATACCACCCAGTAATTCCACTTCTGGACATATATCCAAGGTAAACGAAATCAGTCTCTCAGAAAGATAACTGCATCCCCATGTTCATTGCAGTATTATTTACAATAGCCGAGACATGGAAACAACCTAAGCGCCCTCTGATGGCTAAATGGATAAAGCAAATGTGATACACACACACACAGCCATAAAAAAGAAGGAAATCCTGCCATTTGTGACAACATGGATGGACCTTGAGGGATTATGCTAATGAGGTAAGTCAGACAGAGAAAGACAAATACTCTATGATCTCACTTATGTAGAGAATCTAAAACAAAAGGGGGGAAACCCCAAATTCATCGATATAAAGAACAGATCGGTGGTTGCCAGAGGTGGGGGCTGGAGCCGGGGTGAATGAAATGCGTAAAGATGGTCAAATTTCCAGGTATAAGAAATAAATCTTGGGGTGCCTGGGTGGCTCAGTCAGTTGAACCCTAGATTTTCGGTTTACTCAGGTCATGATCTCTGGGTCCTGGGATTGAGCCACTAGTCAGCTCTGTGATCAGTGGGGAGTCTGCTTCAGGATTCTCCCTCTGCCCCTTCCCCACCCACCATTCAGTCTCTCACTCTCTCTCTAATAAATTTTTTTAAATCTTAAAAATAAGAAACTTTCAAAAAATTTAATTTTGGGGGTGTAATGTGCAGCATGATGACTATATTTTTTTTAAAAGGAAAGAACAGAATCCACATACCATATGAACACAATTCCACAATATAATAGTTTCCTGATTATATAAGAACACACGTTCATTGTAGAAAAATTTTAAATTACTAGATATATCTCCAAATAATATTAATAAGCAAACCCACCTACAATCCTGGAGCCTATTTTAAAAGTTGTTAGGGTGTCAGTTACTTGCAGCTCTTCTACTCACCGGGAGCCCGTGGAAGCTGATCACTGCTCAGGATGATCCACGCGGAGGAATTCGGGGTCTGTTTCCAGGCGTCTGACTCCTCCACCCTGAGTGATGCCGGGGCCCCGAGGCCCCTTCTCTGAGAACCTCGGCAGAACGGAGGGGTTGGGGGCGTAGGCTCCCCAGCACGTCTCTCTGGCCATCCTGGAGGGCTGCCAGCCCCGCGGGTTCCTAGAGCCTGCTGTGGCACCCGGCCCTAGTTCCACACCCGTGGCCCTGGCTCGGGGTCCAATTTCGTGTTCTCAGGGCTGGAACTGTCCCAGCCCCGCTTTTGCAGATAAGAAAACAGAAGCAGAGAAAGGAGACTTCCTGTTAGAGGCTGGCCTCATTTCCTGCCCTCCTGTGATGCTTTGCTGATCCCTGTCCTGATGGGAACCCTGGTTTCCACTCAGCCCCATAGAAGGCGAAGTTTGGATGCATCAGTACCGACCTTAGACCTGGGTTCTTTCCTGTGCTGGTTACAAGAACTTGTTCACTTTACTTAACCCTTTGGGCCTCAGATCCCTCCTGGTTTATTCATCGCTGAGGATCAAATAAAACCGCCTGTGTAAAACACTGTAGTGCAAAGCAAGTGCTCAGTAAACATTTGTGAGTGGGTGAGACCAACTCTTTCCTAGAATTAAACCCTGGGGGGATTTTGTGTTGTAGATCCTTACAAGAAGCACCGCCCGGCAGAAGAGAAATGTCTTCTGGTATAATTTCATAGGAGATATGGAAGCATTATTCAGGTGACTGTGCCTTTTACTAAAATTATATGTTGAGTGATCCTTCAAAGGCAACTTGACCGCTAAGTGAAGGCATTCTGGGAGAGCTCTGAGAGCAGCAAGTGTTTCTTCTACGTGCATCGCGACTTCTGACATGGTTAAGTTCTGTGTGATAGGTCTCCAACAGGAGCACTGGTGTTCATTTTTATGACTTACTACTGATGTGATCTGACAGTTCTCCAGAGAAAGGGCGGACAGACCCCTTGAAACCTGGATGCTTGGAGACTGTTACAGGACACGCAGCGGATGGCGGACAGTGCTGGGGGCAGGGAGGGGGATGCCAGCCCCCTAACCAGCAGCCCCCTAACCAGCAACCCCCTCTAGCCCTCTTTCCTCTTCTCAAGCCACTCATCATATCATTTCTTCAGTCCCAGCCTCTCCTCATGGCCAAGCTGCTGGCTTGGGCACGATGGGGAAAGTGGACCAGCAACTGAAGGGAAGTACGAATCCCATCAGTTAAGCCCTGATGGCAGCAGCACAGGTGAAGTCCTTGCAGCTGTCCCCAAAACATAGCACAGATCTCCCCACTGAACCTCACACATCAGTAGGCTCGAGTGTCACTGAGCACAGTGATCATGTTTCTAGCAAGTAACACAAGTGGCCACAGAAACCTTAGCCACCTTTTCTCAAATACTTGCAGCAGAAACCAAAAATCGTCCAGTATTTACAGCTCAGGAAGTTGTCTTAGACGACGCCACTGTGAATACAACCTGTCTAGTCATCTCTGGCCCCTGGTCGCCATTGAAAGTGTTCAGAGAAACTGGATGTTGTCCATCTGAACACGTGTGTGACCACAGATCCCTGTGACCGTGGGCTGCACTAGAAGAAGCCACGGGGTGGGCAATGGGACCTGTTTCTCACTGGTCTGAGTTAACACTCCCCAGCTCTGTGCTGGCTTCTGGAATGCTTGCAACACACGTGGGGCTAGAGCTCGTCGCGGGGTCTCCAAGACCTGCTCCCCCGGCACCCCATAGGCTGTGTCACCCCGTCCTCTAACGGTGCCACTGAGCAGAGGAGAGAGGCACCGTGTGTCCCCCTGTGCCTGCAGGAGAGCCGCATTCTGTCCAAAGCGAGGAGCTGGGGGCCTGGCGGGTGTAAGGGTGGAGGGGACCACACTGCTCCGAGCAGTGGGACTGGCTAAGTGGCCAGTGCTGGCCCTGCCCACGTGAGCACAGGGCTGCCTGGATGGCAGTTTGCGACCCTCGGAAACATATGACACGTGAACACACACACATACAGGAGTCCAGAACATGGGGTCTCGACATCAGGCCTTTTATTTTTGGATGATCACCCAAGGTCACTTAGCATTGTAGGCACATTGTGAAGAGTCAGGAAAAGCGGGCCAGTAGGAGAGAGGAGGAGGACTCCATACGGGGCCGACCGTGTCCTTACGGGGAGGAGAAGCGGCCGCAGAACAGGATGCTGTTGGTCTTGCTGTCCTGGATGAAGAAGAGGAAGGGGTGGTCGGCGCAGAACCGGGGCACGATTCTCGCACACCGGAACATCATGACGGCCGCAGTGGCTGCCACGGCTTCCGTGCCTTCCTCGTTGACCTCCACGAAGGCCTTGTGCACCACCTTGGACAGATACAGGTCTTTCCTGGACGACATTCCAGAAAAGTCTGCCTTGGTCTGCTCGAAGGCATCGGTCATGCCCAGAGAGCAAAGGACATTCTTCATGTCGTAATCCTCCTCCAGTTTAAATCTGGGGAGGAACACTTCCACCTCTTCTTCGTCCAGCATGTCCAGCCTCGTCCACTCTGTGAATTTCTCGTAAGTGAGCTCTTTCTCCACCTAGAAGAAGAGAGTTGAAGATTTTCAGATCTAGAACAGGGCTGCCCCACAGAACCATGTGCTGGGCCGTGAGAGCTCTGGGCGGGGCAGGACGAGGTGGCAGGAACGGGACGTCACACAACCTTTAGAGGTAGTCTCTGCAGCCCCTGCCGGCAGGCGCCATCACCATTCAGCGCTCCTTACCGTCCTCAGATCCGTGTTTTCATCTGGAAGCATGATGATCATGTTCAGCTCTTTGCCCACATAGGGAAGCACCAGAATTTTGGTGAATATTTCTCCTATATAGGTCATTTGAAAGGTAGATTTTTTAAACATCATCTGCACAGGTTTCTCCTCATTCTGTAAAGGAAACAGATAAACATTAAGCTGAAACCAGACCCAGGGGACACACGGGACAAATGGATAGAACCAGCCAGTGGGGGTTCTGCAAACACTTCCTCGGCCGGCTTCTGGAATACTACATCGGCCCCCTCTTCTGCCCACCCATCTCCGTTGCCTCAGCCCCCAAACACTAGGGTATGGGGCTCAGCCCTTACACTGCTTGTCTCTCAGTGACCTCAATCTTGTGACTTTAAACAGAAGTCCCAAACATATACTTCTAGCCAGCACTTCTCCCCCGTACTCCAGACATCTTGTTAAAGATGAATTTCAAGGAGAGAAATCATTTCCCTGGGTGAAAATAGGGCAGATCATTTCAGAATAAAGCTCAAAGGAAAATATATTTCTTGAGAAACTGAAAGTTCAGGCTCATGTCTGCTTAGAAGATCTAACTCATGGTCAATGATCAAGAATAGGCCGTAACTGAACTTTTCTGTCTACTTAGATGTGTGTGCAAAAATCTCTACAATTAAAGATAAGTAAAAAAGAAAGAATATACTAGATTCAGTAACAGAAAAGATATAAGGCCACCAACAAATAACATCTTCGAAGCTGGAGAGAGCTCAACTTGCTGCCTACCCTATATACATGTCCTTTTGTTTTGCTTGTTTTTAAACAAAAATTAGTGTTTGTTCTCCTTATTATCAAAAGAAGGCTGCAGATCAGTCATTTGTTCAGTGTTCACTGAGCACCGACTACATGCCAAGCACTGGTGAGACTGCGATCCGCCCTCAGACGGCCTTGGGCATTCCACCACCGCAATGCTGCCCTGGGGACCAGCAGGGGGCTCTGTGGCCGCTGAGAGGAGAGGTACAGAAATCCCCACCGGAGGATGGTCAGGGAAGCCTTCCAGATGCTGCTGGAAAGGAAGGGGTATACAGGTACTGATGGGAATGAAGATAGAGAAATGGGGATAAATGGGTAGGATCTGGATCCACAAAGAGCCTCATATACCATATTCTGGAGTTCAAACTTTATCTCAAAAGTTCTAGAAAACCAAGAAAGACCTTAAGCCTGACAACTGACATGGGACTTGTGATTGTCGACAGAATACCTGGCAACTGTAGCCTATGAGTATGTAGCTATGTTTGATGACACAGCAAAGGAGAAGGGCAAGGCATGCTGGGGAACCGGGCTGCCGGACCGCTTGAGGCCGCACATGGCACAGGTGAGCTTATGAGGTGAGCTTTCTTGCAAGTTTTAAAAACCAATGTGAACATAGGGACTGTTTCCCAAGAATCTTTGTTATTCCAAAATATTTACCTTGCTGACTTTAAATGGTCTTTCCATGGTCTGTGTTTTGTTAAACTGATTATCCCAGTTTCCTTTGAAATAGATGGCGTTCACGAGAATCAGATTCGTCATTGGATCAACTGAACCCGGAGACAGCAACTCTGTAATTTTACCTGAAAAGAAGAATTAAAGAATCAGTGAACTAAAAGAATTGCACGATGGTTAGAGAAAGACAAAGACCACGTGATCCCACGTGTGTGTGGAATTTAAGAGACAAAACAAATGAGCAAGGGGGAAAAAAAGAGAGGGAGAGACAAACCAAGAAACGGACTCTTAACGATAAAGAACAAACTGACCATTGCCAGAGGGGACCTGGGCAGGTGAGGGGGATTAAGAGGGCACTTATCTTGATGAGACATGGAGAATGTACAGAAGTGCTAAATCGCTACATTATACAACTGAAACTAATCTTACACTGTATGTTAACTGGAATTTTTTTTTTTAATATTCATTTATTTGACAGAGAAAGAGAGATCACAAGTAGGCAGAGAGGCAGGCAGAGAGAGAGGGGGAAGCAGGCTCCCCGCTGAGCAGAGAGCCCGATGCAGGGCTCGATCCCAGGACCCTGAGATCATGACCTGAGCTGAAGGCAGAGGCTTTAACTTACTGAGCCATCCAGGTGCCCCAACTAACTGGAATTAAAAAAAAAAAAAAAAAAAAGGTTCCCGATGTATCGATGCATGCATCTGGGACAATATTTAAACCGGGCAATCTCCTTGTGAAATACACAGATAAAAGGAGTTTACTGTCCCCCAAATATAACCATGTAAGGGGATTCTGGTCTGTAAAACAATAGCAGCAACAAAAACTTTAAAAGCCCTGGTAAGGGGCACCTGGGTGGCTCAGTGGGTTAAGGCCTCTGCCTTTGGCTCAGGTCATGATCTCAAGGTCCTGGGATCAAGTTCCGCATCGGGCTCTCTGCTCAGCAGGGAGCCTGCTTCCCCCTCTCTGCCTGCCTCTCTGCCTACTTGTGATCTCTCGCTCTCTGTCAAATAAATAAATAAAATCTTAAAAAAAAAAAATTAAAAAAAAAATAAAAGCCCTGGTAAGAAAAATATCATCACTTGAACAGAACATAAAATGGACAAAGTAGTTCATGCGGGATGAATTCCCAACAAGTGAGACAGAAAGGAACGCTTGGCGCCTATGATCAAAGACAGGCACGTAAGGGACGGTCAGAAAGGTGAGCGGTGGTGTGCATGTGCAGGGGAGTTTCAGTGAAGAGGCGCAGGAGGAGGAGGGCTCGAGCGAGTGTCCCCATGTGCGGCAGTCCCTATGACATGGGCAATGCTGGGCAGGCAGACGGCATGAGGCCTGGCTCTGTTTCTTTACAGTATTTGTGAAAAGAAGGACTATATTAACAACAATGACAACCATATGGATTGTTCTGAAGACAGCTTCTGAAGACAGCTCTTCAGAAGAGGTGTACTGAAGATTGAGAGATATCACAGATGCACTGATGAGACCAGGGAAGAGCTAGAGAAAATAAGCAGACACTGACAATATTTCAGAAGCAGATTTTAAAAGTTTACAGTTATTCAGAGAAAACTGTCATTCCTGTTTACATTTGGATCGTCTTGTGAAGGAACGGACTGTGAGATCGATTAAAATACTGTTAAGACAGAGTAACGCTATTTTCACCTTCTGTCTTTTCGGCCACCCAGGTGTTGATGTGTGCCCTGGACTCTTCCGCAGCGTTATTAAAGTCGAGCGCTTCCATCTCTGCTTGGTAGAACTTGCGGCAGGAGTCTCTGAAAGACTAGGAAAGACACAACAGTGTAATCACGGGGCTGCAGAAATAGTCAACACTTAGAGCTTACTTCTTCGTTGCGTCCAATCAGAATGTCAACGATGTTACGACTTACATGTGGAATGTACAAATAAGTATGAGGAACTAACCAAAATCTGTTTCTCAGCTACAGTTAATCTTAGCGTATAAACCAAGTGAAACAGTGGTCTGAATATCAAACAAACATCATGAGCTGCTGGATTCCTTGAGGGACTAGCTGCGCATCAGTGAGGCAAGTCCAGAGACACTGAGACTGAGGCTACTAGAGTGCCGTCCCTGGCCAGCCCATGCATTTGCTGTGTGGGTCCCGCCCACAGCAAGAGCCACAGCTGCCTCCAGAACATTCCAGAACAACGGACTGGAAACAAGGGCCTGCTGTTCCGTACAATAGGGGAAGTGCGTGATCCCTCTCCACCCCCTCCACTACAACTTTCTGTGATAATGTTAGCCATGTTCTAGTGCCTCATGCAGCTCCTGAACACTTGAAATAGGGCCCATGCCACTGAGGAGCTGAATAGTGAACTGGAATTGTAACTATTCACATGGAAATTCAAATAGCTACATGTATCTAGTGCCTACCACTGTGGATGGCTCCGCCTTAAGAGTGTGAGCAACTCTCAAAAAAGTTTAAACTGTATTTTGTTAATATAGCCTATTAAATGATGATGACATTCATGAATGCATACATCATGCCCCATAAAAGCAGAAAATCTGAGAGAAAGGAAATGAACTGAAATAATTCATTTGTGGCCAGCACACTACGGAATGGTTTCCCAATCTTTCTTTTGAACAGCTTACGGCTAAATATTCAATACCCCTCTTCAGGACTGGTTTTCTAATGCAGGATTTCACGCTTCTCCTTCGAAACAGCAGGACAGAGGGAATGGGGCACAGTGGCTACCAACACCGGTCCTGCAACTTACTAGCTGTGTGACCTTAAAAAATCACTTTGTCTCTCTCAGCTTCCTTGTCTTTCCCTGTGAATGAGGATATGGCGTTGGTCTAAGGGCCAGATGAATTCTTATCGTCAGTGCTATTTTGTACAACATCACTGAATTCTCAGCATGCTGCAGACGCTGCACTAGGTGGGCTGGGTGTAGCATTTCATTCCATCCTCACAGCGTTTGTGCTCTGCCAACATTGTGGCTCCATGCCCCTGAAAACCGTGGGAGTCTCTCGGTGTAAGAAACTACTCTGGAAGCAACCTGGGCCCTTGCGTATTCATAACCTGTCACACCCCTGGGTGATTTGTCAACAACTTTTTTTGAAAATAAATGTTTGCTATTTGAATTACTGTTTTATAAGCAATGACTAATCAAACTGAAGGAAAATCTCACGGTATGTTGTGATTGGTACTGGATTCTTGGAATACCAAATAAGAAATAATTGAGAAATAATTGTCTTATATTTCAATATCAAAATAAGATTCGAAACATCAATGCTGGGGCACCTGGGTGGCTCAGTTGGTTAAGCATCTGCCCTCAGCTGAGGTCATGGTCCCAGGGTCCTGGGATCCGGCATCGGGCTCTCCGCTCAGTGGGGAGTTTGCTTCTCTCTCCCACTCTACCTCTGTGTGAGCGCGCTCTCTCAAATAAAAAAAAAAATCTTTAAAAAAAATTTTCACTTTAGGGGCGCCTGGGTGGCTCAGTGGGTTAAAGCCTCTGCCTTCAGTTCAGGTCATGATCTCAGGGTCCTGGCCCTGCATCCATCCGGCTCTCTGCTCAGCAGGGAGCCTGCTTCCTCCTCTCTCTGCCTGCCTCTCTGCCTGCTTGTGATCTCTCTCTCTCTCTGTCAAATAAATAAATAAATAAATAATCTTTAAAAAAATTTTTTTTCACTTTAAAAAAAAGAAACATCTATGTTTTTCTTAAGTATCCACCAAAAAAGAAAGAAAATTAAAGAAAATCCACCAATTCTTTGTGTTTATTGGAAGTTTTGTTCTTCTTTATGCCAAAGGCTTATAAAAAGATGGCAACTGCTCAAGACTGATAAAATAAGGTTGCAAAAAAACCCACCATGGAGAACAAATCTTGCCAATATTTGACCTCATGCTTGACTACATTTTCTTTACTCCAATTATTTTAAAACAATTTCAGTCTGAAACAAGTTTAAAAAATAATGAAAAAGAATCATATAATAGAATAAGGTCAGAACCCCGAACACAGAGAGAACTCAAAAAAACGATAAAAGATATATAGCTCAATAAAGTGTGCAAAGAGAATTCTCAGAAAAGATACAAATGTTCAAATAAGCATAAGGAAAGTTGGTCAATCTCATTAATTATCAAAATTTAAGAGGTTAACCCCATGCAGTGTTGATGTGAGTGGAAATGAGCACTCTGCTAATATCTCTAGAGAGGATGTAGATGACCACAGCACTTTGGCCAATCTGGCAATATTTGCTCCAGCTTGAAAGCTTCACTCCCTTCCTCCCTTCTACGAATCCATCTTGGAGTAACACACGCACAGAGGCAATGGATCACATTCACTGTCTAAATGCCCGTCAACGGGGGAGGGGCGCACTATGTCCCTTTCAGTACTTGCGTCCTGAAAGATAGCAGATAACAGTGAAACAGAGGGAGATGCCCAAGATGCAAAGAATTTCAGACAGCGCTGGTTGAAAAGAAACAAGTTATGAAATAATATTATGGTAGAATGACGTTAGGTAGAGAAAACCCCACCAAACAGATTTCTCCATGTGTTTGGGGATACATCTCAAATCTGTAAAAGCTCATATACTGGGAAGAGAGGTGTGGAAGGGGTTGTGAGAGCTCTTGCTTTATCTGCTTTACTTGCATTTTTATATAATAAGAATATACTCATTATACAACAAGAAGGTGCTCACCTATTACTTGTGTAGTTTCTGAAAAATTAAAAAAAAAAAAAGCCTGAAGGTACTATAAATAAAGAGAACCAACATAATTAGACAAATAACTTTATAAAAATTCTGCACTGGAAAAAATGATAAAAATATTTACAAGTCTAAAAAGTTGACCAAGTATCACAATGCGCAAAAAATGGTCACTATGTGGAAAACAATGATTAGAAATATTCACTTTGATCCCTTCTTTGTTTCAGCCAATTTACCTTTTATTTTTTTTAAAGATTTTATTTCTAAGTAATCTCTGCACCCAACGTGGGGCTCAAACTCACAACCCCGAGATCAAGAGTCACATGGTCTTCTGATGAGCCAGCCAGGTACCCCTTGGCCAATTCACCTTGAACTGTGTTTGCTCCATGTTAATTCTTTTATAATTATCTCACTGAAGCTTCACAAAAATCTGGACGGTATTTGTGAGAAGGCTCATTTTACAGAAGATAGCACTGAAGCACGGTTCAAGGGAATGCATGAAGTTAGTCAATGGAGAGCCAAGTTCCCGCCCACTGGTATGAATTCATAATCCCCAGGCTTTCTGCTTTCACCTCATGACCCCTCCTCCCCGCCCCCTTGGCGTCTTGACTTTCTTGGTCAAAAACAGTGAGTATGACTTACTGAGAGGAATTCATAAGACTTGTCTCCAAAGAGCCTGTTGGCGGTTCTAAGCAAGTACCGTGCATCAGTCCTGTTGACTTTCGCGAGAAGCGACTGGAACCCCTGGTGGACGTCACCTCCTCCGCAGCTTTTATTTAAAGAAAGTGTCTGAAATCCAAAACAGAATACAAATGCACAACACATCAGTGTGCCCGGACTTCACAGAATGGCTATAACACTAACTCAGCCTAGGAACTGAACAGATCCAGCTTAAGAGAAGATTGGTCCAATGGAAGATAAAAGGCACTTCCCACAGGGGTGGGGTGGGGAGCAGAGCCCTGTGAGCACCGGCACAGGCCGCAGTGCCCTCTGCAAGCCATGCTCTGTGGGCTCACTACTTGTAGTCTGTCTGCAAATAAGGCTGCCAACCAGGCCTCCCATCTCCGCAAACACAGGATAAGCCTTTGTGCATTTAAGCTGGTCCTCCTGGAAGCTGGGTACCATCCTGCCAAGGAGACACACTGAGGAGGTCACGTGGAGGAGGCCCAAGACCCCACGCCAGTGACCCCGCTGGGGCCAAGTGGAGCAGAAGCAACCCCGACACAGCCAGAATCAGGCCCCGGGGAACTGTCATCTTAAGCTGCTAAGTTTTAGGGTACTGGTTAGTCAACAACAGACATCTGAGACGTTACTGAAAACATCTGTGACTGACCAGTGCCATTCTAAGAAGGTTTTACGCTTCAGTGAGAAAATTAACAACCTCTAACAACTGAAAAGCAAGTGACAACATCCAAAGACTATCACAGAACTCAGTGTGGGCCCTGTGACTGAACCCCTACTCACAAACTCAAACTCATAGAAAAAGCATAGTCCGGGCTGGCAACCTCACTCATCCTTCTTAATAGAGCACACCACATCCTCCCTCACAGATCTGAGGCCACCACTCCAGGTGCTCGCTCCCTCAGAACTAGCATGTCACCTGGCAGCTCTGTCCCCATTCCCCAGCAGCACCCACAGAAGGATCTGTTAGGAGCAAATCCTGGAGGCGAACGTGGAGACCACCTCAACTGACGAATTAATAGCATTTCCTGTCTCCCAGAAATGGCTTCGGGTACGTACCTGGGACATCTGGGCTGCCGTGTTTCCCTTTGCGCCCATGAAGACCATGGACAGGGCAGAAGAGATGCTCATGGGTGAGAAAAACACATTTTTTGACTTGTCTTCACCCAGCTTTTTCAGAAGACTTAAGGCAAAGGTGCCATTTGCCTCCGAAAGAGTATCCATGACGGTGAGCTTGAAAGAATGGTTCTAAAATCAGTATCACATTCCAAAACAAATAAATAATACAATAAAATCAGTATCACATCAATACACGTTGACTATATTTCACTCAATTATTAATGGTTACACTTTGGTTCAGTCGGCAAATAGGTATATACACAAATATTTCTTTTGGGGGCCCTCAAAATTATCTGTGTGCATCTAATATTAAGTGAAAAATAAAAATGAACGACATTAATAATATAATCCTGTTGGGGGGGGCAGTAGGGACGGCTACGTATCCACCTACCTAGGAGCACAGAGGAAGTGTGGAAAGTTACACACTTGACAGCCACCCCAAGTTACTTCCTGGGTGGGGGGGGATCGGGAAAGGAGTTATTGGCTTTTGCTTCCATTTCTTATTGTTTGGTGTGTTGTGTGGGTTTGTATGTATTATTTAATCATTCAAGAATCATTCAAAATGATCAATCCAACCACAGGGTTATGCAAAAAAAGATGGTTGAATGTTTTTAAGATGTGGGAGGACTCCATTTTAAGATAACCTGAAGCCTGAAGATAAAAGATAAATCAAACCACATGCAAGGATGTGTGAAAGTCTTAAAAACAAGGACTTCTGAACTTCAGTTCTCCTTCTATGAAACCCCTGCTTGTGTCGAGGATCAAATCTATGGCCATGGTCTCCAGACCCCCTGCTGCCATAGGCCCAGGCCTTCTTGCCCCTTGTTCTGGGCAACAAGGGTACGTGGCAGCAGGTGCATGCCCCTGGCCACCCTTGGATACCAGCCTCAGGGGTCAGGGGTAAGACTGCACATGCTGGGCATGGAGGGCATGTGGCCATGACCCTGGCGGCCTAGGCGGGGTCCAGAACAGGCATACTTCTGGGCGGTCTCGGATGGGGTGGGGGGTGGGTATGAGAGTCTTCAAGCAGGTTTTAGAAAGAACTATTATCCACTCCCCATTTTACGACGGGGGAGCTGAAGGCCACAGAGGTGAAGTGATACAGCCAAGCTAAGGAACTGAATAGCTAAGGCTGAACTCAGGGCCAATACCCTGTCTTTGCACTGCAGCTCTAGATGTCCCTACTTGAGGAAGAGCCTGAAGTGTAGGAAAGAAGGGTCGGCGAGAAAGCAAGAGGCAGCCAAGGGCCCCATCAGGCAGCTTAGCTGCAGACGCAGCAGCCGGTCAGGGAGGAGCAGACTCTGGGGGACGCAGCACCTGCCTGCTCTGGTATCTTTATAAGTATTTATCAGACTCCCATTTCCCCCATCAGAGATTGGGAAAACGACTCATCTGACCTGTGCGTGGGAACCTACAGAACAAGAACAAGGACACAAGGAAACAAGAACTAGGAAAGGGAGACACTAGATATTTCCGTGGAATAGAAGGGAGAGGGGAGGACAGATCTGACTGAAAGGCCCAGACAAGAGAATGAGGAGTTAACCCATTCTTCACAGAGCATGCTTTTCCCGTTTGTAACTGTGGTCCGCTGAATATGGGCAGCAAAGAGGCCCCCATCCCAACCCCTGGAACATGCGAATGATCCCTTACACAGCAGAGACCTTGCAGATGTGATTAAAGGAAGGATCTCGACAGGGAGGGAGATCATCGGGGATTATTCAAATGGCCCTTAAACGTCATCACGTGTATCCTAATGAGAGGCGGGCAGAGGAGGATGTGAGGACAGAAGCAAAGCGCTACCCTGTGGCTTGGAAACCGGAGGAAGGGGAGACAAGCAAGGGTTGGGGGAACCACAGCTCTAGGAGCTAGAAAGGGCGAGGGACAGACATTCCTCTGGAGGGAGCAAGGCCCTGCCAACCCCTCAGTGTCGCTCAGTGAAACCTGCCAGCCTTCTGGCCTCCAGAAGCGTGAGAGAGTAAATGCACTGAGTTTGTGGTGATTTGTTACAAGAGCCACAGAAAACTAATATTTAGCGAATATATCTGATAAATTTTATTTACCGTCCTTGTTTTTTTGTTTTCAAACTCTCCTTTATTCATTATAGAGAAAAGGTGGGGCTGGGCACTCCTGGTTTGCTCAGACTTTCCGTACGTATCTTAAATTGCTAATTTCTGATGAAAGTACAATAGAACACACCCATTACTAAAATTCTCCTGAATACAACTGATCATATGATACAGAAATAGCTTCAGGATTTTGCAGGGCCTTGGGAACATCAACATAAACAAAAGTAGCCATTATATGAAACCGATGCAAAGTTACATTGTTTATTTGGACTTTATATTAGCAAACGCTCCCTGCTTATCAATTTTAAAAGAAACGACTGTTAAAAATAGGTTTAAGAATTAAGAACTAGGTAAGAGGAGGTCCCACAGGACAAGAAGCACAGTCCCAAGCATTCCTGATACAATCAAATGTCAGGTGTCTGTGGGTCCCCTGACACACTAATCTTCTTCTTGCCTGGGGACAGGGGGACCTCTGGCTTTGCCCCAAGATAGCTCAGTCCCCACTGACAGGCTACACAGCCCCTCAGTGAATCGAGAAAGCTGAAAGATTTAAAAGTATATTTTTTTAAAAAAAGGAAAAAAGCTGAAAGATCAGTAGTTCCTCAACATAAAGCAGCTCCAGTCTTATTTTAAACACTGAGCCCAGGAAAAACAAGCCAGGACATTCAGAGGAAAAGGCACCAATCAGGAGGGAGACAAAGTTTATGATCCCAGCTCATGGGCTCTAAATATGTTCTTGATTTCTACTCTGTCCACGGAAGAGGATGTGCCACATAATCTGTGAAGGGAACAATGTCAGCTGAGTGTGGCTCACTCTTCAAAGCCCACAGGGAAGTCTAATAGCTTTAATTTCTCAGCTGCAAATGACTGATAGCCACCGAAGGTAAAATTCCATCCACATCCTATAAAAAATGCTAAATAAAAAGGAAACGTGAAATCAATGATGCCTCATAGGTTTATCTCAGATATGCAGGATAGTCTTACAGCGGAAAATATGTTAATCATGAAATAACTAAATTGCCCACTCACAATAAATGTCCTTGAAACAAAGACACTTCCTATACTTCCTTAATGTGATGATCATTGATGATAAAATATTAGAAACAGTTCCCTTGTTCTCCAAACAGGAACAATAACTAATAACTAGATTAAAAAGTTTTAACTTCAAAAAAAAATAAATATCGCTTTTTGAGTATAAACTACACACTGGGACCTATGTTAGCACTTTTCCTAAAAGACTCTCACAACTCTATAAGGCTGGTTGAGAATATCAGCATTTGATAAGAAAAGAAATTGAGTCATAGATCTTTTATCTTGCCCCTGTGATCACAAGGCTATACAAGTAGCAGGATGAAGGCAGGAAACCAGGTCTGGGTGGCTCCAGAGTTCACTCTCTTAATCACTATGACATACCAACTTCCAAAAAAAAAAAAGAAAGAAAGAAAGAAAGAAAGAAAAAGGAGAGGTGGAGAACAAATTAAAAATACCTTTCCAAAACACGATTTTTGAAAGTTCAAAACCATTACTTTCCGACAATGTCTAAGATAAGATAGGTATTCCTTCCTATTCTGTGTAAATGATGCTATAAATCTGTATACCAATATTTCCAGAGCATAATTTAGAATTATATAAAAAAATAAAGGACAGAAGACAAAAATGTCATGAAAACATTCATATTGCCTGAGCCAAAAACTCCACATCTACTGATTTAATTAAAGGTAAAACTCAGAGTTACTGATGCAAATACCAGGCACGGACCTACATGGCAACATAGATCGGTCCTGTCTTCAGTCTCCCTCACAAGACCTAACATCTATTCAAGAACAAGACACCACTGAGAGAATCCTAGAACATGGGGTGAGGCTGAAGACAGACTGCATTAGACAAGTAAGAGGAGCAGCGGCTACATGCTGACCATACTGCCCCCCACCCCTGCCCCAGACAGTGCCGCACATTATGGAGAGGTCTCCCCTGAGTCTCTGGTTTCTCCAGCGGGAAAAGAGAACTCAAGGAGACAACCAGCCTCCCCCAGCATTGGGGCTGTTTTGCAGGAGCCCCTACCCTGATCTCTCACTACTGAGATTGCAGGGGAATCTGCAGGGCTCAACCGCCGGGTATCTGTGATGGAGAAGAGGGGAGGGGCTTGCAACAGCCAGCACATGGACCTTGGCAGACCGAGTTTATACCTGCAATGTCCAGGCAGTAATCCCACCCGGAGGCTTTGCTCATCTGTAGGACTAAGTCACAGGTGCACTCTGACCAGGGAACACACCGCAGTGGAGATCTGCCTGATTCGGATCCTCAGACTAGGAGACTGCCAGCCCTAGAGCCCAGTTTGCAGGTGCCCAAGCTAACATGTTGAGTCATAGCCCCACCAGCTGCGGAGAGTGCCTTCCAACCCCATCTGACCAGAAGCCCTGGGGACAACTCGTGGAAGCTGTGTTGCCCAGTGGTGCTCGAGCTGAGAGGCAGACAGGCAGAGCTGACTGCCCCCACAGCAAAGCCAGTACCAGGTATGGAGGCAGAGGGATACATTCACAGAGGACTGAGGGAGCCTGGACTCTCCCAACCAGACAGCCCGTTTGGGAAACTGAGAGTAGCTTGGAGCAGCCTTCCCTTCCCACCCAGGCAAGGTAGCTGAACCACAGTAGCTGCTGTGGAGGGGGTCTTCCGGCCCCATCTGACCAGAAGGGCTAGAGACAGCCCCTGGGAGCTGTGCGGCCCAGGGGTGTTGAGCCAAGGGAAGGACAAACAGAGCTGAGAATTTGCAGAGCAAAGCCAGTGGTCCTGTTCACACTTGGGGTGTGGATCAGTCTGAGTTAAGGCAACAAAGAGCTTTACCAGCTCTAGAGCTGCTTCTCCCACTGCACTGGAGCAGGGAATCTAATTCATAGCCCCACTCATTGCTGAATACAGCCTTCGGCCTGTTCAATCAGGAAACCTAACCAGGGCACATGAGAAGCTCTGTAGCCCATTCAAGGTCCCTAGAATCACAGGCTCTTGGAATAGAGAGCACAGCCCGTGGCCTTCCCCCATTTGCAGAGTGAAACCTGTGGCCTCACCTGAGTAGGGAACTCAGTGCACACTCTGGCCTGATTCAGCCCCCCAAACAATGAGTTGTATAGACCCTCAGTTCTGGCCTGCTGCCCTGCCAGGGCAGGAAAGCTAATTCAGGGCCCCAACCGCTACTGAATATAGTACCCACTCCTGACCATCTAGTAAGCAGGACCAGAAATCCAAGCAACTGCTGAGCCCATCCTATAGCCTCACTTAGGTAGGGAACAAGCCAGTAGTCCTGGTCAACCATTCTCAGCCAGTGGCACAACCCACCATCTCCATCTTCAGAGCTCGAACAGTTGCCTCACCTCAAAACAGACCATAATAACAGGCCCCACCTGCCCAAAAACATTAGCAGCAGATGTATTCAGAAACCCAACTGTGCTGACCAGTGAAGAATTGTCTCTGCTAAAATAAATCTGAAAAGTCTAGAGGAACCCCATTAGTCAAATGCATAGATGCCAACGTAAGGAATCAAGGGTCATGAAAAATCAGGTAAATAGGAGACCACCAAAGGAAACTAATAAAGCTCCAATAACAGACCTAAAAGAAATGGAGATGTATGAATTGTCAGAAAAAGAATTCAGAATAATCCTCCTACGAGTTTGGTGAGCTAAAAGAAAGTACAGACAACTAAACAAAATCAGGAAAACAATACAGGAATGAAATGAGAAGTCTGACAAGGACATAACAACCATCAAAAAATCCCAAAACACTGAAATCCTAGAGTTGAAAGTACAATAGCTGAACCAAAGAATTTAAGAGTTTCAAAGGTAGACTTGATCATGTAGACAAAAGAATCCGTGATCTGGAGGATAGAACATTGGAAATTATTCAGTTACAGAAACAAAATGAAAAACGGTGAGGAAAGTCCAGGGGAATTATAAGACACAATGAAAAGAAACAATATTTGCACCATGAGAATTCCAGAGAAGAGAAAGAGAAAGGGACAGAGAGTTTATTTAAAGCAATAATGGCTGGAAACTTCCAAAACCTGGGGAGAGAAATGGATATCTACACCCATGAGGCCCAAAGGACCTCAAATAGGTTGAACATGAATAGGGCTATACCAAGACACACCATAATTAAATTGTCAAAAGACAAAGAATTTTAAGAGCAGCAAGAGAAAAGAGAGAAGTTACATACTTATGGGAACCAGTAAGACTATAAACAGATTTCTCAACAAAAACATTTCAGGCCAGGAGAGAATGAGATGACATTAAAAATATCGGGGGGGGAAAAACCCGAAAACCCAAAACTGTCAACTAAGAATTCTATGCCCGTGAAGCTCTCCTTAAGAAACATAGGAAACAGGGGCGCCTGGGTGGCTCATTTGGTCAAGCAACTGCCTTCGGTTTAGGTCATGATCCTGGAGTCCCTGGATCGAGTCCCATATCGGGCTCCCTGCTTCACGGGGAGTCTGCTTCTCCCTCTGACCTTCTCTCCTCTCATGTTCTCTCTCTCATTCTCTCTCTCAAATAAATAAATAAAATCTTAAAAAAAAAAAAAAGAAAAAGAAACAAAGGAAATAAAGACTTTCCTGTACAAACAAAAGCGGAGAGATTTCATTACCACCAGACCTGCCTAACAAGAAATGCTAAAGGGAATTCTTTGGAGTGAAATAACACCAACAGAAAACCACAAAAAGGTCGCATAAGTCTCACTGGTAATGGTAGTCATAGTTAGATTCCGCAACACGATAATAGTGGTACATAACTCACTTACAACCCTAGTTTAAAAGTTAAAAACAAAAAAAGAGGGCAGCCTAGGTGGTTCAGTGGGTTAAAGCCTCTGCCTTCGACTCAGGTCACGATCTGAGCCTGCTTCCCCCTCTCTCTCCGCCTGCCTCTCTGCCTACTTGTGATCTCTCTCTCTCTGTCAAATAAATAAATAAAAATCTTTAAAAAAAAAAAAAAGATTAATGTAGGAAAAAAATTTCCATACATATAATAATCTATTATTAGTTACTCAACATAAAAATAATGTTAGTTGTAACAGCAATTATCTATAGTGCGAAAGGGAAAAGAAGTAAAAGTGTAAAGTATATGAATTCTGTTACAGTTATTATCCGTTTAAAATAGGGTTTATAGGGGTGCCTGGCTGGCTCAATTAGTTAAGTGTCTGCCTTGGGCCTCAGGTCATGATCCCAGGGTCCTGGGATGAGTCCCACATCAGGCTCCCCACTGAGTGGAAAGTCTGCTTCTCTGCCCCTCCCCTGGCTCATGCATTCTCTCTCTCTCTCTTTCACTCCCTCTCTCTCTCAAGTAACTAAATAAAATCTTTAAAAATATATTTTTTTAATCACACCTTAGTAAACATTTAGACTTCTATAAACCTTATAAATCAAGACTTACACAGTCCAGTCAGCTAGGATCACCTAAGACTTTCAAACAGGTTTAAGAACACACAAAGCATTACAGTGGTTACAAAAATCATTTCGACACCTATGCTTAAGTCTAGCACAAACATATTAACACCATGGATTTAACATATTTTCTCTTTGTTAGATCTTCTTATAATTTCCTAAGGTGACAGTAATGTTTATTTTAATGGCTCCCTGGGGCTCAATCAATCTTAAGGGGTCATCTCCTCCCCACACGAGGAGCCTGGTTCTTGGTCACTGTGAGGTCCCAGCAGCTCCTTGGAGCTGGGCACTCATTCTTTGGTAGACAAGCACACCCCAGCAGGTGGGGGAGTTTCAATCTTCATTTCCTCCTTTTCTGGGATTTTACAAGGCCAAAGCCAAATACCAACATTCAGTTTCTTGTAACCCAGTGTCTTTCCTTAAAATGAAGTATTATTTGAGTTTTCCTCCATCTGGGTTGTATAACTTGGCTATGAGCTTCATTTTTAGGCCTCTAGGTTGGCCTGTGTAACTACTGTGCTTGTTAGCCTAGGAACCTGGGATAACAGAACTTTCTACAATAACGATCACAGATGGATCATCACACAGCATTTCCTGAAACATTACTGAAATTCCTTTGTGCCTTTTTAAAGCTCCTTTTGTCTGTCTCATTTGAAGTTACTAATGGACTCAGAGATTTTTACAAACAATGCATTAGCTGATCTCAGTTTTCTTCTTGGTGCTCAAACTGCCATAACTGGGCTAGTGGGGGGTCTCTTTAAATTGGTTCCTTTATCTTAATATGTTGATCTCGAACATCCTTGCTCTAGGGCAACAACTCTAGTTCTTATCAATCCATTTCGACTTTTTTTTCCAGTCCAAAGACCTCAGGTATCAGCCCCTCTCCTGGTTTCTTTTAATGGGGAAGCACTGTAAAGTACAAAATCTGAATCTTCAAGGAGTATGTGAGTTTTGGTGCTGTTGTCTGGGCCACACCAGCAACAAAGCTGGGTAGATGTTTCCTTTCAGGTACCAAATGCGCCATGCTGTAAGTAAGACTGCCACATAAAGTTTTTAATACACTTGACTTTTCTAAAGCATAATCACACTTCAAGGCCTTCTTTCATTACACTCATGTACTGATACCACTCTTTATCAGCCACGTTTTGGACACACCACTCTCCTGCATGCCACACTGCTATCTTCTATGAGAGATCTCTTTGCCAATAATATCCTTTGTGTCAGACCCTAGTGTCTTCCTGCTTCATGTTTTACTCCCTTATTTTGATGAAGCAAATTGTCCAATAGTTTCCAAAATTGAATACATACATTTTGGCTTCCTGCATGTCTGGAAGTCTTTACCATTCCATGTAATTGACAGTGTGGAAGGGTCCGGAATGAGTGGCACAGTGTTTTACCTCCAAATGTCTGACGCATTGCTACATTGCTTTCCAGCCTTCAGCTCTGCTGTTGGGAAGTCTGATGACATTCTGACCCCAGTTCCATCCCTCCTTCTCCATATCCCAATTCTTAAAAAGCTCATAAAATCTTATCCTTATCCCTGATATTCTAAAGTGTCACAATGTGTCCTTAAGATGGGCCCAGTTTATTTATTTTGCTGTGCACTTGGTGGGACCTTCCAATCTAGCAATTCAAATTTTCCTTCCTCTCTGGGGAAAATTTTAAAGCAGGTGTTAGTTCCCTCCAGACAGACTCTGTTCTCTTTTTCTGTATCCCCTATTAATCAGGTCTTAGAAATCTTGGACTGATCTCACCGGATATTGCCTAAGGGCCTTCATGTCATGGCACACACAGAAAAAGATACTTGTATGGCACTTTGGGATGGGCAAGCCGGCTTACAGCAGAGGTAGAAAGTTCTGCTCTGATCTTCTTCCCTCTCTTGCATTTTCCACCACAATGACATTTTTGTCTCATTTCTTGGAAGAGGTCCATGACTTTATCTTCTAACTTTTCTACTGATTTTTTTTTCTAATTTCATCCATTATACTTTTAATTTCCAAGGACTTCTTGTTCTCTGCTGTTCCTTCTTTACAGCTCTTTATTCCAATTCCTTGGAAAACATCATTACATTTTTACTGAGTTATCTTCTCCCTACACTGTCTCTTTCTCTGGAGTCTTTTTTGTTATTGTGGTTGGTGTTTGCTTTATTTTATTAGGTCTATTCCATACATAGGCTTCTCACAAATGCCTGACTGATTTGGGTATCAGTCACATTTAGGAGGAAAACACAAAACAGTGTTGGAAATTGTTTACATGGGAAAGAAGTCAGTTGGAGGCTTCGATGCAGTGTGATCAAGGGATCAGTAGCTCGTTGTGGTTGTCCAGCAAATGGAGGAACTCCCTGGTGAGGCTGCTGGTGCGTTTTGGAAGCAAGCTAGGTAGGGCTGGGGAATTTCTATTGGATCTGTAATCCCCTCGTTTCAACCCTGTACCTGGCAGTCCCTGAGTTTGAGCATCAAATTCTATATGAGTGAGACCTGATCTCCTGGTGGGTGGATGGTAGGGCAGGGAAGGTGGCTGCCTGGTTGCCAGGGTCAGGGATAGCAGGTGGAGTCTAATGGATCTGTCAACACATGTTCTAACAAGACCCCGTTTTGCAGCCCTGCACCTCAGCCCTGCCCTTCCAGGTACTGGAACCTCCAACCTTTAGCATGTGGACTCCGCAAACATAAAAACTGGGTATTAAGGTTTTATTAATGAACAATTTCATATATAAGTGTGTATGTATTTTAAAAAAGCCTAACAAATCTATCCTCACACCGTAATTTTTCCCGGTAGCACATCAGTAACTCTGAGCAATTAATGTTCACAATTGATTTGATTCAATCAATCAAGTGTTAATTTTTTAAAACATCACTATTTGTGCTTCCTTGCCTTCTTGCATTAAGGATGCCTTAATTTCCTACAAAATCTAACCATTTAATGATTGACTTAATGGAGACCTGGGCTTCTGCTTTGTCCCTTCCTATGTTTTCTCATGTACTGTGTGTATAATCTGTGTGTTTTACTTTTCTGAACAGCAGTTCTCCAATATGTAAACAGGAGATGATTCCTTCTATTTACAGCTTTACTGTGAGGATTAAATACACTAGTGTCTGGCATGCACTGGGTATTCAACCAATGGGTAGAATTATACACGATTTCCTTTCTTCTGATGTCTAGGCCTGATCTCAGGTCAGCAAGCTTGGAAATGTAAGGGATATGGTCTTCCTCCAGATTTTATAACAAATGCCTAGTGTGATATAGAGTACTCTTAGTATAAACAGAAAAGAATGGTGATTCCATTCATTCTAACTCTACTGTTAACTGTTAACTGTTAACTCTACTGTTAACAGGCAGAGCTAACTACACAGAATATGCTTAATTGTAATAAGATGACTTGGATTGGAATTGGCCTCATATAATTTTAAATACTTAGTTGATGTGGCCAAGTATGACAAAAGTGTACCCTTTCTCTGTGATGACATAAAGAAAATGATACAATCACTCAAAGGTAGTCATGAAATACTGGGTCACACCTCTAAAATACTGATAACAGCTTCATTCACATTAACCCCAGTGCACATTTCTTAGCTCAGCAATACAATACTGCCGCAGGACCTGAATCCAAAGGTTACTTTTGCCCTCTCATCTCACCACACCAGTCCTAAACCACACCAGGGAGGAAGAAGGCAGCCTCCGGCCGGTCATATTCCTGTCCTCAGGTACAGTTGTACAGACCCAAGGAGTAATAGTGCCAAGACTGACCCAGTTCCCCCTAGCATCTAGGTATTTATTCCTGGCAGCATGTGACTATTCATTTCCCATACTACTCTTTTTTAGAACTGAGCTTTATGGGGAGAAAGGGGGAAAGAAAGTAACTTATATGACAATTTCATCTAGCGCACAAGCCCCAAGTATGATTAAAATTTCTACCATGTCCTCTTAGCCCCTTAGACACCACATCTTGGAATATTTTGCCTGCGGGGAGTTTAACGAAAAAACACAGAAGTAACAAGATCTGGAATGATGCTCACGAGTTCTCTCTGCAGGCCTGGGCAGCCTGGGTGGCCGGGAAAGTGCTGCGGAATTTGCGAAGCCCCCCGGGGCACAGGCCACAGGGGTGGGCCAGAAGACCAAGACTCAGGTTCAGTGAACCAGAATCAGGCTGCCTCTCGCACCGACCCCCGGCTTTCTCTAGGGCCTCCAGCCCCCCTCTGGATTCCCAACGCCCGGCGCCCCGCGGGCCTGGGCCGCGAAGCAGGCGGGGGTCACCTGTGGCGGAGGACCGCGCGAGGTCACCTGTGGCAGCGGGACCCAGCGTGGCAGTTCCACACGCTCAGCGCGGTCCCCATGCCCGCTCGCGCTTCCTCCACTGCTGGCGCGGGGCTGCGCGTCCCGGTCTAAGCGGCCACGCACGACTCACCAGATGGCGTCACTGTCCTGTCCGCCACACCACCGGACGCCTCAGGAGAACCCGAACCCAAACGCTCACACTCCACCCCCGCCCAGCCAGGACTGCGAGGGTCACGGCCCCGCCTTCCCCACGCGCGATCGCGGCCCCGTGCGGCCACGCCCTCCCCATGCGCGTGCGCGGCCACGCCCCGGTCCGCGCCAGTCCCACCCCCTGTCCCCCTGTCCCCCCATCCCCCCACCCCCGGTCCCCTGAGCGACTAAACCCAGCCGCTCCCCTCGCCCCGGCCGCTCCATCCGGCGTCCCGTGCTCCCCTGGCCTGGGAGCGAAGAACAGACCCCCGCGTGCCGGAGCGAGTCCCACTCCAGGTACTTACCTCGGAGAGTCGGCTCCCCGGTCTGTAGGGAAGGGAGTAGCTCCCGGCCTCAAATAGCCACGCGACCGGTGGGCGGGGCGAGCCGGGGGAAGCGAGCCAGCGCGCCGCCCACCCCGGGATCGCGGAGCCGCGCGCGCCGGGCGCGGCCGGGGGAGCGCAGGAGGGCGGTGGAGGGAGATAAGCGGGTGCGCGCCAGGTACTCCTCTGCACTTTGACCCCCACCCCGGAGCCCGCCGATCCGCGGGCTGCGGGAGGGGCCGCGCCGCCTTTCTGGGCCTAGTTTCATCGACCTCGCCCACCGGGCCACGGGGGAAGTGAATCAAAGGAAGGCGTGACCCTCCAGAGGTTTTCAGTCAAAGGGCGGCCCTGCGCGGCCACACCAGCGCCTTATGGTGATTTTGTAGAGACCGTGAATTATGTTCTCAGTGACCAGAAAAATGCCAGTTCCTGGTACATGGGCATAAACTGTACAGTGCAGGACAGGAATTTATTTTCTATGTATTTATTTTTTAGAGGGGGTGGTGGGAGTGGGCAGAGGGAGAAGGAGAGAATCTTAGGCAGGCTCCATCTCAGCACTCCTGAGATCATGACCTGAGCGCAAATCAAGAGTAGGATGCTAACCAACAGAGCCACCGGTGGCCCAGGACAGAAATTTTAAATGTACAAACTCTGCGTGATCCTCTTGGGTGTTCAAAGACTCCAGTAGTCTTCTGACCCATGTCAATTACACTCCAGGGTACTGACAAATTAACCAAATGCGTAGGAAATCCACGATTGCCATCTTGGAGCAGCCTTGGAGAATGGAAAGGGCTCAGGTGACTGGAGGAGGGGAAGCTGCTAGCCACGTTTTAAAAATGAGTTCAATTTTGGAAACCTCAGACTGTTTTGTGCTTCCTCCATCCTTATCCTAGACCAGGAGTTCTCAACAGGGACACTATTAACATCGGAGCTGGATAATTCTGAGTTGTGCTCTGACACTATAGAATGTTTAACAGCATCCCTGGCCTCTCTACCCACTGCATGGCAGTAGCCAACCCCTCCATTCCTCTCCCAGTTGTGACTGTTTTGATATTATTTTTGGAGTAGTGAAAGGTAAAGGAATACCCAGAGGTATCACTCCACCTTTATCCTCTCCATTCCTTTTCATCCCAGTTGTATGGGCTTCAGGTTTGTCTTTCCAGCTTGCCCTTTTGCAAACATGTATGTGTGTGCACGCTTATCAAAAAGGTGGCATTCTGTTACCTATCTATCCATCTTTTATCTATCAATAGTTCTGCAACTTGTTTCTTTTTCACTTAACAATAAACTTTGGAGATCTCTGTATTTGCTACAGAGAGCATCATCATTCCTTTCCATGGCTATATCAAGTATTTCATCGCATGTCACTAACGGCCATTTGGGTTGTTTCCAATCTTATGTTATTACAAATAACGCCATCAATAATCTAGTGCTGTGCTTCTCAAACTTAAATGCACATGTGAACGATCTGGGGTATTGTTAAAATGTGGATTCTGATTCAGCAGGTCCTGAGATACAGCATTTCTAGCAAGCTCCCAGGTAGCTGAGGCCGCTGTCCCACAGACCACACTTTCAGTGGCAAGAGATTAGTGCAAATACTGTTTTGAATTAGTGGAGAAATATCCATTAATCCAGATTCCTAGATTCCTAGAAATGGGATTGCTAGGTCAAAGGACAAATACACATAGTTTTGTTAGTTATTGTCAAATTCCTCTCACAGGGATTGTATCCTTTTGTCCTCTCACCAGCTGTATCTGAACACTTCTTCATCTTTGGATACTTGGACATCTTTGGATTTTTACCAATCTGATAGGGGAGAAATGGTATCTCATGTCATTTTAATTTCCATTTCCTTTATTATAAGTGAGGTTGAACATCTTTTTATACGTTTAAAAGCAATGCCTCAGGACACCTGGGTGACTCGGGTGGTTAAAACATCCCACTCTTTTTTTTTTTTTTAATAAGGGGAAGCAGGCTCCCTGCTGAGCAGAGAGCCCGATGCGGGGCTCCATCCCAGGACCCTGAGATCATGACCTGAGCTGAAGGCAGAGACTTTAACCCACTGAGCCACCCAGGCGCCCCAAAACATCCCACTCTTGACATTGGCTCAGGTCATGATCTCAGGGTCAAGAGATGGAGCTCTGTGTGGGGCTTAAGATTCTCTCCCTCTCCCTCTGCCCTCCACCCCCTCTCCATGCACATGCATGCTCTTGCTCTCTCTCTTAAAAAAAAAAAAAAAAAAAAAAAAGCATTGCCTCTTTTCTGTTTCCCCCTGTGAACTGTTCATGCATTTTGTTCAATTTTTAAATTGTTTAGTCTTTTTCTTCTCGGTTCTTAAGTGCTCTTTGTATAGTAGCATTAGTCTTCTCCGATATAAAGTTGCAAATATTTTCTCCCAGCTTCTCATCTGCTTTCTAACTTTGTTTCTGGTGGTTTCAGCATACTTTTTGTTTTTAATGTAGTCAGATTTCATGATTTTACCTTTACTGCTTCTAGATTTTTGCGTCAAGACTTTCGCTAGAAAGTCTTTCCCTAGATTATACAGTTCACCAATACTTTCTTCCGGTATTTGCATAGTTTCATTTCAGCCCTGAGTAATGGCTGGAGGAAGAGAGGGCAGTGAAGATAGAAGGCAAGAGTATCCCAGTCCATGTCCTGAAGGCCACCCACACCCTATGAAGGCATAGTTTCATTTCAGCCCTGAGTAATGGCTGGAGGAAGAGAGGGCAGTGAAGATAGAAGGCAAGAGTATCCCAGTCCATGTCCTGAAGGCCACCCACACAGTTGTTGCTCAGTAGTACTTGGTGATTCATTGGTGTCTAATGTTTAGAAAATTCACTTCAAATAGAGCAGTGTTGTCAACAAAAAAGATCTGATTCCAGAGAACGTCTTTTCTTTCCAATCCCAGTTTAATTGGTCTCTGTTGTTAATCCTGACTGAAAACATATGGCTCTGACTCTTGGCAATAGCGTGGCATTTTATTTCCCCAAACTTCCCTGGATGGGGGATTGGTTCAATTTCAGTTTCAAGGGACTTTGGTACTCCATGTAAAATAAAAGTAAACAGAACCCTTTAGGTGTTTATAAAGTAGTCTGAATTTACAATCAGTAAATTGGAAATAAAGATTAACCAAGAATCTTGATTATGATACTACACTCAGCCCATTTTACTTATGAATTTGGGATTTTTACAGGTAAATATTTTGCTGTGTTTTATTTTTGAAAACAATCTCCTTTTTAAATGTTGGAAATAATAGATTGCCAAAAACCATTCAAAAAGCATGTGGCAACCTGTATTCAGCTCATTTAACACAAGTTCGTTTTGACATGAGTGTACAGCACAGTAACTCACCCGTGAGCAGATCAAAGAACAGTAACTGAAACATCATCCTGAATAAGTGCATTCTATTCTGCTGACATTTCAACCCTGATACAAAAGGAGAAGAAAGGAGAGGCGTCTGGGTGGCTCAGACAGTTAAGCGTCTGCCTTCGGCTCGGCTCAGGTCATGATCTCAGGGTCCTGGGATCAAGCCCCACATCAAGCCCTCTGCTCAGCAGGAGTCTGCTTCTCCCTCTGCCTCTCTCCCTGCTTGTGTGCTCCTCTCTCTCTCTCTCTCTCTAAAAAATAAATAAAATCTTTAAAAAAAAAAAAGAAGAAAGGAAGCTCCTCTCATAACTGGAATCTGTGACCATGACATTTATTTTATGTAATATTGTTCTCTCTCTATATTTTCAGTGCTGTGTGGACTAACTGGAACTAACTTCCATAAAACTGGTAGAGCATTTGTACCTTGACCTCAGTGGTAGAGATGGATTTGTACTGGTTTAGCCATGCCTTTTAAAAATCAGATTACAGTAAATGAGCCAAGCAAGACTAAGTGTCTAAATAGTCACCTGGGGCCTTAAATGAGTTAAAAAAAAAACAAAACCCTAATGGATTGAACCATCCCTGATTAGGTCAATTGCTTAGCAAACCCAATTTAATTAAATAGATATTTACCATACATCTGCATTGCAAAACTCGGAGACTGGCCCAGAACTGGAACCTCTGCCCTCCCATAAAGCACATAACATAAGTTCCCAGGCAACCATCTAACATCTATTTGATTTTCCCTACAGATAGTAACCACTGCAAGGTTTCCTAAAACATAAAAATTATTCAAATAACATGGCAATGGCCTGTTAGCAACATCACAATACTTAATAGTTCTTCGTATCTAATGTTCTTTCAGAGAAATTATAGCAGCTTCTCCCAGAGATTCACTTGACAGACATGTTCAAGTCATAGGTCACTTCTGAAAGACAGACCAGGTTGGCAGCAGATAACAGAGGTCATAAACATGGAGAGCGTTGCTGGAAGGTGGACCCCTGCTAAGGACAAAATATAACCTTGTCTTCTGCCAGTGAAAGGTCATCAAAGAAGCCAATAAAATAACACCCTGAAATCAAAACTACAATGAGCTATCACCTCATCCCTGTGAGAATGGATAAAATCAACAGCACAAGAAACAACACGTGTTGGAGAGGATGTGGAGAAAAAGGAGCTCTCTTACTCTGTTGGTTGGAATGCAAACTGGTGCAGCCACTGTGGAAAACAGCATGGAGGTCCTCAAAAAGTTAAGAATAGAACTACCCTACAATCCAGCAATCACACTACTGGGTATTTACCTGAAGAATACAGAAACACTAATTCAAAGGGATACATGCACCCCTGTGTTTCTAGCAGCATTGTTTACAATAGCCAAGATCTGGAAGCAGCCCAAGTGTCCATCTATTGATGAATGGATAAAAAGATGTCATATATATACACAATGGAATATTACTCAGCCATAAAAAAGAATGAAATCTTGTCATTTGCAATGAGATGGATGGAGCTGGAGAATATAATGCTGAGCAAAATAAGTCAGTCAGAGAAAGACAAATACCATATGATTTCACTCATTTGTGGAATGTAAGAAGCAAAACAAAGGAAAAAGAGAGAGACACACACATCAAGAAACAGATCTTAACTCTAGAGAACAAACTGATGGTCACCAGAGGGGAGGTGGGTATGGGGGATGGGTGAAATAAGTGATGGGGATTAAAGAGTGCACTTATCATGAGCACCGGGTGTTGTATGGAATTGTTGGATCACTATACTGTACACCTGAAACTAATATAGCACTGTATACTAACTAACTGGAATGAAAATATAAACTTAAAAAACATAAAATAAGACATTGCCCAAAGTGGGCAAAATATAAGAAGCAGAGATCCAATGAGTCAGCTGGCAGTGGGTGATCAAAGGCTACGCACTCCCTTCCGCTGGGAGGTGGTGACTTCCTTACCCAGGAGAAAAACATTTGGAAAAGTGAGGTGAGGTCTCGATTTTTTCTACCCCAGAGAAGCTTCTGGAATAATATCTAAGGAGCCGAGAGGTAGACGCCAGGCTTCTCTGCATTTTTCTCTTTAAGGAAAGTTTGGGGAGTATCCAACACTGAATCCTCCACAACCCAGCTTGTGAGTGCTGGCCCGCACTGCTCCCACCACACTCCCTGCTCCTTCACTCACTGCAAAGAGCTTGGCCTCCTCCCAGTGCTTTCTGGGACTGAGGCTAAGAACCTAACTGCCTGAAAAAAACAAAACAAAACAAAACACCTACCTGCCTTCTTTCCTTGGATACCTTAGCAGAGGTTTGGGCACCAACACTGGAACGTTTTTCAGGGCGATCACCCCCCAGCCTTCTTTCCAGACTCCTAGGGACCACATGCTAGAGAAGATTCCTTATCCCCTCACTTCCCTTCCCTAAAATGTGAGCATAGTCCTGCAACTGAGGTAAACCCGTGGTCCTTCAAAATAGACCTAACATTGACTTTCTTTGTCCTTACTTGAATTTGGGAAAATCCTGCATGGATTTGCCCCTTCCGCTTCCACAATTAAAAGAACTCATTCGTGAGGGTAAAGGACTGAGAGATGCAGCCAGGCAGTACTCTCCTGCTCTACTTTACAGTTTTCTGTCACACCATGTTTACAACTGAGAAAAAGTGACTCTTTCTTTTTAACCACGAACTACTTTTCACATTCAGATGCCTGTATTTTGTAAATCTTCCCCCAGCAGATCCATACCCTCGAAGCTCCACTAGATAGAAGAGCTGGAAACCCCTAAACTTCCTTTATTAAACATTCCTTATACTGAGTATTGCATTGGGCACTGAAGCTGCAGGAGGTGACTGATTATAGGAGGTGACCAACCTCCAGGAGGAATCAAAACCAGCAAGAGCTGGAGACCAGTCCAGCAGAGGCAGGCGAGCAAGCAACATTTCTAAACAATCAGATATAACCGAAATATAATGTGTTTAGAGGACCCAAGGGTCTTTCTCAGGTCTATGTGTAAATCAGGAAACCTTACTTTTTACAACCATAACAATGGTGCCTTGTGGTGCACAAGTATTTGGAGCCCTGATTGCAAGCAGGTGCCCCTTTCTCCTTGCAGCTAACAAGCTTCGGAGCAGTTCTTCTGAGCAGTTAGAAAGACTGCCTCCTGGACTGGAGTCCTCAGGAAGACAATGAAGAAAGCATTTGCTACCCTGCTTTGAGGTTGGTTTCCTTTCAGCAGACAGTATCAGGTCTCGAAGTTGAGCGATAAAACTGAATAAAACATGGTCCTTCCCTTTCTCAGCAGTTCAGATGGATGCAAAAGGGAGATTGTGTTTGCAATATGCGGTAGTGGGGGGATCTGTTCCAAGACCCCCAGTGGATCCCTGAAACTGCCTAGTACTAAACCCTATGTATACTGTATCTTTTCCTATACATACATACCTATGGTAAGGTGTAATTTCTAAATAAGGCACAGTAAGATATTAACAACTAAGAATAAAATAGAGGCAATATATGTAATAAAAGTTATGTGACTGTCGTTTCTCTCTCACAGTGAGGATAAGTAGAGTTAAATGGACAATGTAGGGCTGGCCTGGAAAGGGTCCTTACGCTGTTCAAAGGAGTGTGGGATTTATTGGTGAGGAGATAGGGAACCATTATAGGGTTTTAACTAGAGAAATAACATGATTCGTTCATTCTTTCATTCCTTTCCCTACTCTCCCTTCCTCTCTCCATCCCTCCCTCCTTCCCTTTCTTTCTGACTCTAGCACCAGCTTTTAGGATGGTTTGGAAGCAGAAGACAGTTGCAGCAGGAGTCCATTAGGAGTTGGCTTTAGGGATCCCGAGCACAGGCCATCTGGGCCTAAGTCTATGTCGTTGGCAACAGCGATGCTGGTGAGGCAGGGAGCTAGTCAGGAAGCAGAAATCACAGGGTAGTATGCCCAAGTGGATTTGGGGGGAAGGGACAAGCAAAAGAATGGAGTTCCAGATGACTTTTAGTATTCTAACGCAGGTAATCGGATACAAGGTGGTATAATTAACTGAAAGAGAAAATATGAGGGGAAGAGGATAGGTTCAGGGGTCAAAGAATTAGTTTGAGTCAAAAGGGCTTTACAGTGCCTGTGACACATTTAGGTGACGATATCCAGGACACAGGTAGAAATAAAGACAAAGCTATGGGATCCAGGGACTAGAAGCCAGAAGAGGGATGCATTGGTCCAGCCAAGCTTGTTGATCAGGAAGGCATCTATCTGGTGACAGAAGCCAAGGCAATAGTAACCAACATTTTAAAAGATTGCTAGGGGGGAAAAAAAGCACATAGCAAAGAAGACTAAGAAGAGCAGAAGAGGCTGGACATTAGAGAGTGAGGTCAGTGGCATTAGCAGCTTGTGTTGGAGGAAGTGGAGAGTTAAAGAAGGAAGAGGCCACTTGTCATTCCCAGGTCAATAGTTCCCTTAGTGACAGGCAGGACAACCACTACCGTGAGTGCAATTCAAGATAAAAAGAGACAGGTGGAGACAGCTGTCTTAGCATACTCTTTGAGGAAACTTCACGGTGATGACTAGGAGGGCTAGATAAAGCTGGGGGTCAGCTGAAAGGAGGGCTGTGTTTTAAGGACTGAACAGAGTTGAACATGCCATTTGCCTTCTGAATAGTCGGTGTCAGGAATAGCCAGGAAAATACTAGGAAATTATCTGATTTAAAGGAAAACCTAAAATGATAAAATGATTGTTTGGTCAAGAGTATAGTGGTGAAGCAAAGCAACGCTGATTTCTGTCTGGACAATTATTCTTTGTTGTTTTAGGCTATCTTTAATCCAAGGGCTCAGATGAAATTTGCACTTTCCAGCCCAACATGTTAACCTAGTACCTGAAAGACAGGTGTCCCTAGGAAGAGGGGCCGTAGGAAGGGTCCATAGGAAGGGGCTTAAAGCTGGTTCATCTATGGCGTGAATGGCTCTACCTGAAGTCCAGAAGGACTTTTTCAGAATCTATGCTTCAGTTATCTTACTTCATTCATTTTGTTATTCTCTTATTTCTTTCGAAATCATGCTCTTATTTAAAATCTGAGTTCAGTCAAGAGAATCTTATTACTCTGGAGATTTCTTTAATATTCATGATCATACAATTTTAAGAAATAGCTAAATAACTGAATAGAGGTTCCTCTCTCCCTCCCGCTCTCTTACATTTTCCCCCTCTTTCTTTCTTCCTCACGAGAGAAGCTTGTCTTCTTATATGGTCTGGAATTGCTTGGGTGATCCATTTCAGAATGCAAATGAAAAGAAAGGTGAATGGGAACCCTTTGTCCTGGTATAGGGTGCCCCTCACTCTGGGCCACCTTGCCCTGAGGTCCAGGTCATTGCTGAAGGGAGCCTGATGGATTTGCATGAGAAGCCTAAGGAAACTGTTTCCTCAAATGCCCGGCTAGAGAGACTTAGTGTGCTCAGCCAGAGAAGTCCCTGTCGGGGCCTGTGCTAATGAAGCTCCTAAAAAATTTTTAAAAAGCAAGCAAAGACAGGTGAGAGCAGAGCTCAACAGTTATGAGTGTAATTTCAGCCAGCCTGTTGTTTGTGCCAAAAGGTGTAAAAATCCCCTCCAGACCTGTCACATGTCACAGGGTGTGCCTGGGGAGACAGGGCCCGAAACCACGTCTTGAATTACTGAGCAGTGACCTTGGAAACTCAGAAGAGTGTCTTCTTGGCCACGCTTAGTGCTCAAGGAGTGGGAGACTCGTGAGGATGGACCAGATTTTGCACAAAGGGCAGGTGATTTCATTTCAAAATGCAGGTTTGGGTATCATAGAATGAAAGCAAAAAAGGATCATGAGATATGCATTTTCATTACTCCTACTTGGTGAAAGGTGGTCAGAACATTTTCATTCTTTTAAAACAAGGACAAGCAGTTTCATCACTTTCTAGGTGCCCATTCGCCTTGAGCTGGAGAACCTCAGTCCCTCATGAGGAAGGTAACTATCTGCTGAGCCCCAGGGACAAAACATCAAGGGCTGAGGGAGGAGCTCTGTACCTCAGCACTACTGTGTGATGTTCATACTTTCTCCCAAGGCCATCAAAAATTCCAAAGGCAGTATAAGATTGTGGGGAGTTCTTATCCTATCTTATCCTATGACTTATCTAAGCAACATGATGAGCAAAGTGTTTTAGATTATTTGCAATGGTATTCTTTGATTACTTAATGTTTGCTCATCAGCCTTAATAACTTTATTATATGAACTACCTGGCATTCACGAAATGGTAAGTGATGTCCTAACTGGTGCAATGACTAATTTTTTCATTCACTCCACAAACTTTTACTGAGCACCTACTATAGGCCAGGAGCTACACTAAGGTCTGGCAATATGATGACAGAAGCAAGGTCCCTAACCTCAAGATATCAAACAGATACTGTGAGATTATAGAAAACATATATATTGGTCTGCCCCCTGCCCCTGACAGGGAAACTCCCGAAACCTTTGTAATTTCCTAAGTGATAAGAACACAAGGAACATCTTTTGTTCTAATAGTTGGTCATTGACTACAGTTATTGACATAGGGCTCCTGAAACTCCTGTAATTTCCTGGGTAATAGTAGTGTCCTTTTCTAATGAGGCAACTCTAGGTGGGGTCCTGGATGGCTCCTGGATGAGAGCTGGTCGCTGGAAGGACCAAGCCATAATTGGAAACTTGGAATTTTCAGCCCCACCCCCCCCATCCTCTTGAGAAGGGAGGAGGGCTGAAAGTGGAGTTAATGACTGACCATCCCTACATTATGAAACCTCCACAAACATCCCAGCAAGAAGGGGTTTGGGGAGCTGCCACATTGGCGAACATATCCACACAGGGAGAGTGAAGCTCCCCACCCCCTACTCCAGGACAGAAGCTCCTATACTCGGGACCCTCCCAGACCTTGTCCTATGTATCTTTTGTTTTAAGATTATTTATTAGAGAGAGAGAGGGAGAAGGAACATGAGTGGAGGGGGAGAGGGAGAGGGAGAAATAGACTCCCTGCTGAGCAGGGAGCCTGATCTGGGGCTGATCCCGGGACTCAATCCCAGGACCCTGAGATCATGACCTGAGCTTGAGCTGAAGGCTACACTTAACCAGCTGAACCACCCAGGTGCCCCTATATCTGTTCATCTATATTCTTTATCTATCTTTTAATAAGCTGGTAAATGTGTTTCCTTGAGTTCTGTGAGCCACTCTAACAAATTAATCAAACCAGGGCAGGCTTGTGGGGGGAGGGCATCATGGGAACCTCCCATCATAGGCGAAACTGGACAGGAACTGCGGGTAACCTGGGAACCTATTACTTGCAACTAGCATCTGAAGTTGAGGGGGGTAAGAGACGGTCTTGTGGGACTGAGCCTCCCTAACCTGTGGGACCTGATGTGATCTCCAGGTAGAATGTGCTAGAATTGACTATAAGACTTCAGCTGGTGCTGTGGAGAACTGCCCGGTGTAGGAAATCCCCCACATATATTTGGTGACCAAAAGGGTCAGAAGTGAAGTGTTTTTTATGAGTAATAAAGGAGAAACACAGGAGGAGGAAAGGACTGTGGTTTTTCTCTATTCGAGAGGAAGACTGGACTGAGGTTTTTCCTAATACAGATATGCAAACAAACGAAGTAGGATGTGCTATGTGCTGTAATGGCCTTAAGTATCAGGGGCAAGAAAAAGTAGGAGCAGCAACAAGGAGTCTGGCTGGAGGAATCGAGAAAGGTGTCGCACACTCCATAACACTCGAGCAGAGATCTGCAGAATCGGGCTGAGCTAAGTAGGGGACAGTATTCCAAACTGGGAGATGGGGAAACTTGCAAAAGTATGCATGTTGGAGGAAGCAATTAATTATTGCAGTATCATCAAATATGAGGCAGTTTAGACTAGACATCTATGCAGGGCTTTACATGTCATGCCAATCCATTTTTATTTTATTTTATAGGCTGTGGAGAGTCTCCGAAGAGTTTGGAACCGTGAGACGCATAAGCAGAATTATGTCCTGGGAAGATTGTTCTGCAGGAATGCGGAGAAGTTGGAGGGGAAGGAGACTGATGTGTCAGAGCTGCAGTCCTTGAAATGAAGACCCCAATCAGTGGGGGTGGGCGGGATGGAAGTATTAAAAAACAAAATTCAACCGAGTAAACTTGAAGATCTAATTGGCTTTATTAAATGATTCCTGGCTCAGGCAGTCTCCCATAGGAAGGAGGGTGGGGCAAGAATGTTAGAAGCAAAAGAAAAAGATTATTCCAGGCAAGGTCTCATTCCCTGAGGGGGGAGAGCAAGGGGTTTCATCATATTACCTCATCTTCCTTCAGGGGGAATGGAGAGGGCCAAGTGATAGACTCATTGACCCCCATCAGAAAATTCCTGACTGACCTGTGAAGGCTACGTTGCTGGAGAAGGTTGGAACTGCGATTAGATTAGGTATTAAGCTCTGGTTTGATGACTCAGCCTGGACTAAGTAACACCATTTGGGGCCTGTGGTTTTCTTAACAGAAGGAAAAGCGGCTCAGGAAGGAGGTAGGATAGGACCTGGGGGTTGTCGGAGAGGTAGCTAAGGAAGGAGGAATCTAGCTGACCTTCAGATCACTGACTTGGACCAGTGGGTGAATGACAATGACCATACACGAGATTGGAAGATTGGAAACAGGAAGACAATTGACTTTGGAGAAGAGAATGAATTTTGGTTTTGTGAGGGCAAGGTTGAGGTTTTGTAGAAGGCTCAGGTGAGACGTCTAGGCACCAGCCGTCAATATGGGGGTCATCGGCAAATGGTCGAGGTGAAGTTATGGGCTGGAGAGGTTGGCCAGGGACAGCATCATCCAACCCTCAGGAATGCCAATACATAGGATGAATCGAGGAAAGAAGAGCCAGAAAAAGACAAGGAAAAGCTAGAGAGGCATGAAGAATCTGGAAAGAGAATTGTTAACAACAAACAAAAGAGAAGAGAGTTTTAAAGAAGGAAGCCCTGTGCGGTTTAGTGGCAGTGTTGTTGTCAGAATTGAATATGTGTAGGATCTGATGGAGACCCTAATGGCTGAGGTGTAGACTGATTGGACTGATGATTCCAGCGGAATGGGTGGCGAGGAAGCTGAGCCAGGTGCTGAAATCCTCAGCCTGTGGGGAAATGGGGCCAGAAAGGAGGGTAGAGGTTGGCAATACCCAGTGGCTTGGGAGGGGCCCCTCCGGTTCTACCCCAGGCTGAGCGGGAGGAATCGGAACCTGCGGCGTCTGCAAGAAATGCTGCAGGGAAGGCGAGTTTGGAGAGGGTTGGGGACGCGGCGGTTCCGGGTAACCAAGAAAGCAAGCGGGTGAGTCAGAGGGCAGAGCTCAGGGATGAGTCACCGAGCGCAGGTCACGATGCTCCAGGAAAGAGAGGGGAGGCAGACCGGGAAGGGCTCGACTCCCGCCTGGGAGCTGAGCAGGACTGAGCGACTACGGAGCTCAGAGCCCCGAAAGCTGCTACAGGCACCGCCCGGGGCCCACCGGGCCAGCCCGGGCTAAGGAGTGGCGAGACCCCAAGCGCACCGCCTGGCTCCTTTCCCGCCCGAGAACGGGGCGCGGGGATTGTGCCGCCGGGGACCGGCAAGAGGCAGGCGGTTCCGGGGTCCCTCGCCTGCCGCCCGCTCCTGGGGCGCCCCTACCTCCCTGCCACGCCCCTGGCACCCGCTGCGCCCTCGGCGCCCTGCGGGCTGGCTCCCGCCCGCTTCCCGGAGGCCGCACCCAGCGATCTCCGCGGAGCTGCGTCCTGCCAGCCGAGCCCCCTGCGCCCCAGCTCACCGCGTCTGGGAGGAGCCGGCGACATCCAGGCGGAATCAGGGGGACGCGTCCCGGCGCCAGGGCAGCAGGGAGTGAAAGGGGATCGCTTGGGGTGACTCACCTGGGGCCCAGGCTTGGTAGAGGAGGGTCAAGTGACACTTGGTACCCCCTGTGGAGGCCCGTTAGTTTCTACCACAGCGCCGTCTTTATTTCCTTCACAGCACTAGCCACCGTCTGTAACGAGTTGTATTGTCTCATTTTTGGTTTCCACTAGAAGGTGATTTCCGGGAGACACGGCCAGTTCTCCTTGTGTTCTCTACTGGCTGGAACAGCGCCAGACTCGCGGTGCATCCGCCAGGGAAGGAGGGGAGGCTGGGCAGGCTGGGGAGGCTGGAAGACCCGGGGAAGAGGAAGACACCGGCGTGCAGAGTGAGCAGAGGGGGGCGCAGCGCCTGCCAGGGCCTGGGTCAGCGTGGGGTGCTGTCATTGACTGTGTCCCCGGTCCAGCATAAGCGGGGGGGAGGCTCATCCCATTACACTGGACCTCCGGCCCACCTTGATGCCACTCGGACCTCTGCCAGAATCCCCCGGCTTTGCCAAGGTCATGTCCTGTGTAATCGTATAAAATGTCTGCACAGGAGCGTCCCCATTCTGAAGGTCCATTTCCTTCCTAGCTAATGATCTCGAACTGTGCCTGAAGCGGGTATTGTTTTACAAGCAGTTGCTCATAAAATCCAACAGATCACTGGCATTCGGACCATAAAACTGTTAATAGGAACTTTATGAAGACATAAATGCCAGGTATAGTTTGTTTGATAGCACCAATAAAATAGTCGGATTAGATGGTAATCGAAATTAGCACCGAATTAAGTTTTTTTTTTTTTTGTCTTCTTTTTCTCTAAATCATTTAATGATGCCTTCTTTCTTTCTCGTAAAAACCCCTTGCCTTCCCACAGGAACGGGACACTTTTCTGGTTACTCCAGAATCTATGCTCCCCAAACTGCAATTCTGAAACCCCAAATAAGGGTCTTTGTTCTGTTTTAGTTTAACTCCTTTTCTCAGTAGACGGCCCATGGGCCATCAGAGCCTTACCAAGTCCCACCGCCACTGGGACAGAGTTCACTCACGGAAGTCCTGAGGCTCAGCTTTCTGTGGTGGCTCTAATTTTTAATTTGACATTTGCGATCTTATCGACACTTTAGACCATTTTTACAGCACTTTCCCAAACAAGCACAAGGTATAAATAATTTAACTTCAACCCCAAAGTAGTTTTCATTATCCGATGCAAATTCTTAAAATACTAGATGCATCATGCTGGTCACTTACTTTAGTGTAATATGTGCAAAGTAGTCTGAATAAGCACTGTCAAGTTTTGCTATTCACGTGGGTGGGCAAGCAGCACTGTCTGTCATTCAAGAGCTGATCTTCCTGATTGCTCCTGCTGGGGTCCCTAATCAATCACCTGTGGTGGGTTGCCTGAGATCCAGGATGCTGTACCTGTAAACTGTGTCCCCAACGGTACAAGGCAGGGGCTTTCCTGGAGTTATTCCTACCTTTTATAACAGATGCTCCTATGAATGTTTTGATCGGTGGTCTACTTCTTTGCTAATCCCAGTTTTCTATTTTTTAATCCTAAGAGGTTTTTTGTTTTTTGTTTTTCTGATCCACCAAGGATTCTCTTGTTTTCCAGTGGGCCTGAGGATTTATTTATGTTTTTACAATATTTTTTTCTATTTGTAGGGATGTGGATGTGAAGGCTTCAGCATGGGTTCAGTCTGCCCTCCCCCAACAGAATGCTTTCAGCCTATTTTAATTCTGCAAATGGTAGCCTCTCCCCTTCCACTCCAAGCTCAGCCCAGATTGTTCTACAATCACCTTACTTTCAAATGTTGCAAAAGCAACATCTGTCCCTGAAACGAAATCAAGCAATCCAGAAAAATAAAGTTAAAAAAAGAAATACTCCTCTCCTTTCTCCCCTAGATGCCCTTATATGTATTAAAATATGTATATGTGAAAACATCTACATTTATATAATATTTTTACAAAAGTAGAATCATACTATCGATAAAAGGAACCACATTATCAATAAAAAAAAAAAAAA
>CM052886.1:109088715-109105589 GCA_028534135.1 Potos flavus
GACTTTGCAGACCGCAGTAGACATGGTAACTGTGAATTTCTTACCAACGCCCCTGATCTTCGTCTGTTCAGCTGTGTTGATTATTGTGGGGGGAGGCATGGAAATGTGGGAGAGGGAGGAAGGACACAGAGGCATGCCTCCTGCTTCTTACCATATCTCATTTTCTAGGACCTCTTTGTTTTAACTACCTTCATGGAAGATTCTGAGTCCTCTCAAAAAAAAAAAAAAAAATAGTCTTGGTTTTGGCACCCTGCATGATTTGTCCTCTGAGGCTGAAATCTCCAAGTGGTTCCTTACGCCCCTTGAGAAGGCTCTTTTCAGACATATCTGCATGTCCTTCCTGAGGCCTGCAGTTGGCACGCTGACCACCACATCTGCCCCCTTCCCTCACATGTTTGTGTTCTCTTCCAGATTGTTGGCGTTGCTGAGGAGAGCGACCAAAGCTGAAAGCCTGCAGCTCACCCCCTGAATCCTTCTGTGCCCAGGATTAATAGCAGACCCTCCGTTTGGTAGTAGTCAGAGTGGAAGAAGCCATTTCTTAGAACATGGCAGGTGACTGTTACCTATAGGGGAGAGAAGCTTTTCTAAATACAAATTTTAATTAGCAATTAAATGTTATGAAAACCCAAACAACACTGAAATGTATTGAAACTTGTTTTGTTTTTAACATGAATCACTATTTGGAATCTTGTTTTGTATTTTCTTACTTGTTTTATTGTCCATTTCAACCCCACCAGATTTTAAGTTCCTCAAAAATGAGAGCCATGCTTACCTTGTTTTTGCTCTGCCTCTAGTCTCTGGAATGATAATCAGGCTATAGTAGTGCTCATAAATATTTCTTAAGTGAATGAGCCCTAGGAGTAACCGTGGTTTAAAATTCAGTATGACTCAAATTTTACTCTGGTCTCTGCTTAACACACACACACACACACACACACCATTCTGTAACTTTTTTTTCCTCTCAACAATATGGCATAAAAATTCTTAATTTCAAGGGGGTACCGGTGGCTCAGTTGGTCTTCAGCTCAGGTCATGATCCCAGGGTCCTGGGATCATATCAGGATCATATCATATCATATCCCTGCTCAGCGGGGAGCCTGCTTTTCCCTCTCCCTCTGCCTGCCACTCCCCCTGATTGTGCTCTCTCTCTGTCAAAAATTATTCATTTCAGAATATAAGAGTCCACCTAATTTGACACAGTATGGTGTGTAGACTTGGGCTTCTGACCCTGAGCACTACTGACATCCTGGGCTAGTGACCCTTTGGTGTGGAGTGTCCTGTGCCTTGTAGGATGTCTAGCAGCTCTCCCGGTACCTAGCCACCAGATGCCAGCCGCACTCTCCCTAGCGGTGACACCCCAGAGCGTCTCCAGACGCTGGAGTGTGAGCTGACCCCTGGGAGGCGACACCGCCCCCACCTGAGAACCACTGATGTAGATGTTTCATTTGTGTCCATTGGTAGAGTTCCTGTGTCACCAGTGAGTCTGAGAAGTTAAAATAAAAATGTTAACCATTAACCTAAGCCCTTGAACCCAACCTTTACACCCAATTGAGTGCCTGAAACTGTTTGCTTCAAACTAACATTGGTGTTTCCTCCTTAGGGGCCTAAAATGAAAAATTTAAATCAAAATTTAAATGTCAAACATTTTAGTCTTTGACATTACTGAGGGCAAATTTAAACAGATGACCAAAGCCACCTCCCAGAATAAATCACTACATGATCTCCCAGAATCTTCTAAACAAGGGGAATGTTGCTTCAGAGGCTGTTGGTATTAATGACACAGCCAGGACCTGTAAAGCTCTGACTCTTCGTAGACCCTTTGACATCAGCTTTGTCACCCAAAGCGGGCTCCATCTAGACCTTGCCTCCCTCTGGGGTTAGGGGTCTGATATTCCCTACCTGGTTTACTTGTCCCATTTCAGTGGGCCTGGGGGAGACGGAGCTGTCCATAGCTGATGCCTGCCAAAGTAGGGTTAGCTGGAGAAATTAGTTATGGTAGCTTTCAATTTTGGTGTTCATCAACAGGGTGGAAACCTATGTTAGAAGATAACTGCTATAGCTTGGGCTTTTCAAGAAATTCGTGGTGTTATTATTTTTTTTTAAGATTTTTTATTATTTATTCATCAGAGAGAGAGAGAGAGAGCACAAGCAGGCAGAGTGGCAGGCAGAGGCAGAGGGAGAAGCAGGCTCCCCGCCGAGCAAGGAGCCCAATGTGGGACTCGACCCCAGGACCCTGGGATCATGACCTGAGCCGAAGGCAGCCGCTTAACCAACTGAGCCACCCAGGCGTCCCTCGTGGTGTTATTTTTGAGGAATCCTAATTTGACTCATTTTATATCTGCATTAGTAAACTCAGGCAATGATGAGCTATGTTCTAACCGGACTTTTAAAAACGTTCATTACATTAAAACTGTCACCCGTGACAAAGATTGGTATTTCCTAACTTGAGCCTATGATGCAACTACACATTTCATTATTATCTCAGTCTTCATGGAATCTTGACAAAGAGGAATTGTTCTTCAGGAGAAATCATTTCTTTTCTGATACAGGCAAGAAAGTGCTCATTGTCTATGCCCACCAAGAACCCAGGTCTTTCAATGGGTCCTTGAAGAAAGTAGCAGTGGAGGAACTCAGCAAGCAGGGCTGCGTCATCACTGTTTCCGATCTGTACGCCATGGACTTCGAACCGCGGGCCACCAGGAAAGATGTCACTGGTGAGTCATGGGCTAAATGGTTTTTGTTGTTTGAATTTTTTTAAAAGATTTTATTTATTTATTTATTTATTTATTTGAGAGCGAGACAGAGCACGAGCGGGGTGAAGGGCAGAGAGAAAAGCAGACTCCCCGCTGAGCAGGGAGCCTGATGTGGGGCTCAATCCCAATGACCTGAGCTGAAGGTAGATGCTTAACTGACTGAGCCACCCAGGCACCCCTGTTTTTTTTGTTTTTGTTTTTTTTTTTTTAACTTTCTTCTTTCTAGTTTTTTAATGGAAAAAATGTTTTGACAAAACTAACCATTGTGCACGGTACCCAGTTCTCAAGTCGGGAGAGTCCACGTGGCAAGTCTTTTTCCCATCCCTGTCCCACCAGGGTGCTCACTGGTCTCTGTGTCCCTCCGGAGACATCTGTGCTATGGAAAGCAATTACGGGCATAGTCTCCATTTTCTTGCCACTTTCTTTCAAAATGGTAGCATGTTTCATATGTGTTGCACAGTGCATTTGTTTTTACTGCCTAAAGTATTCATTGTATGGAGGTGTCATAGTTCAACTAGCCCCTATTGCAGGGCATTTCAGATCATTCCTGATCTTTTCCTGTTACATATGGAGCTGCAAGGAAGAATCACGGCCATGTGTGTTTTCCTACATATACAGGTGTATCTAGAGGTAGAATTGCTGGTCAGGGAAGGTGCAGTCTTGACTTTCATAGATAATATCAAATGGTAAATGGACCAGTTTACAGTCACACCAGCAATGTTTGCAAGTGCTCATTTCCTCTGCATGACCAATTTTGATAATTTCCAGTCTGCCAGGTGAAAAATGGTCTCCCAGTATAGTTCTGATTTGCCTTTCTCTCGTTGTAAGTGAGCTTTACTGCCTGTGTTTATGTAAGAAGCATTCTCTCTTTTTTCCAGCTACATTGAGACATAATTGACCAAAGTTATAGATATTTAAGGTATACAACATGAGGGGTTTTTTTTGGGTCTTTTTCCTAGTATTTTATTATTATTATTATTAGTTTCAGAGGTAGAGTTCAGTGATTGAATAGTTGCATATAACACCGTGCTCATCACATCCCGTGCCCTCCTTCATGCCCATCATCCAGTTACCACATCCCCCTTCCCACCTCTCCTCCAGCAACCCTCAGTTTGTATCCTGTAGTTAAGAGTCTCTTGTGGTTTGTCTCCCTCTCTATTTTCATCTTATTTTATTTTTCCTTCCCTTCCCTTGTGTTCATCTGTTTTGTCTCTTAAATTCCACACATGAGGGAAATCATATGATAATTGTCTTTCTCTGACTGACTTATTTCCCTTAGCATAATATCCTCTAGTTCCATTCATTATGTTGCAAATAGCAAGATTTCATTTCTTTTGATGGCTGAGTGGTATTTCATTATATATATATATACATACCACATCTTCTTTATCCATCATCTGTCGATGGACATCTAGGCTCTTTCTATAGTTTGGCTGTCGGGGACATTGCTGCTATAAACGTTGGGGTGCAGGTGCCCCTCCAAATTGCTGTTTGTATCCTCTGGAAAAATATCTAGTAGTGCAATTGCTGGGTCACAAGATAGCTCTATTTTTAACTTTTTTTTAGAAGATTTTATTTATTTATTTATTTATTTATTTATTTGACAGAGAGAGAGAGATCACAAGTAGGCAGAGAGGCAGGCAGAGAGAGAGGGGAAGCAGGCTCCCTGCTGAGCAGAGAGCCCGACGCGGGGCTCGATCCCAGGACCCTGAGATCATGACCTGAGCCGAAAGCAGAGGCTTCAGCCTGCTGAGCCACCCAGGCGCCCCTCTATTTTTAACTTTTGAGGAACCTTCACACTGTTTTCCAGAGTGGCTGCACCAGCTTGCATTCCCACCAACAGTTTAAGAGGATTCCCCTTTCTCTGCATCCTCGCCAACACCTGTCGTTTCCTCACTTACTAATTTTAGCCATTCTGACTGGTACGAGGTGCTATCTCATTGTGGTTTTGATTTGTATTTCCTTGATGCCGAGTGATGTGGAGCATTTTTTCATTTGTCTGTTGGCCATTTGTATTCTTTGGAAAAATGTCTGGTCATGTCTTCTGCCCATTTCTTGACTGGATTTTTTTTACAGCATGATGTTTTGAAGGCATTTTCTAAAATATTCTTTCTGAAAAGCGAGATACTTTTAGCTTTATATTAATATTTTGTGTTATATTTATAAATGTTTATATTACTATATTAATAAAATATTAAATATTTTATGTCCCTTACTCATTTTTCTCTTGTGTCTCTTATTGGTTTTAAAGAGTTCTTTATATATTAAAAATTTAGTTTCTCATGTGGGATATGAATTATAAGTAGACAGTTTTTACTTAATATGTGTTTTGTTTTGTTTTGACTTTGCTTATGTTGGTTTTTTTTTTTTCCATGCAGGAGTTTATTTACCTAGTTGACTTTTGATCAGTCTTTTTCTTCCATGACTTCTAGACTTTGTGTCACACTTATATAAACTCTAAGATTTTTTTTTTAATTTCATAGTCTTATCTAGTGTTTGACATATTTCACTTTAAAAAAATATTTTATCAACTTAAAATTTATTTTGGTATGGGTCCAATATTTTTTCCAAGAACCTACTGGTTGTCTCATCACCATTTATTGCATGATCCAGCCCCTGATTTAAAATGCCACCTTCACTGTGATTTAAATTCTCACGTACCTTTGATTCTGTTCTACACTTTGTATTCTGTTGGAGTTTTTTTTTTTCTATCTGTTCATGGATTCAGTACCACATGGCTTTAATTATGTTGGCAAGTGATACAGTATCTGATAGAATTAGATCACCATGTTTGCCTTATTTTCTATTTTTCTAGCTAGTTTTGTTTACTTTTCTATAAAATCTTTTGAATTAACTTTCCAGATTCAGAAAGTAACCTGATGATATCTTTATTGAGATTCCATTAAACTTACAGATGAACTTTCGTTATGCTGATCCTACCCAGAAGAATGGTATGACTTTTCCTTTGCTCCCGTCTTCCTGTACAACAACCCTGCAGCTCTCTTTACAAGTTTTCGTCATACAGATCTTGCATAATACTTGTGAATTGGTTTTCATTTCTCTACGTGAAGAGGGGTAATCTCTGTCTGCCTGTTTGTGTGCCTGCGAGTGTGTGTGTACCGAGCCACGACTAATTTTCTTAATGTTTGTAGTAGATTTTAGCTCATTCTCTGGGGCTTTCCAGAAATACAATCAAATCATCTGCAAATAATGATAATTTCACCTCAGCCTTTCCAGTATTTAATACCTTTAATTTCTTTCTGTTTATAATTGTGTTAATGATAATCCCAAGGTTTAATATTTAATATTGATGGTAATAGCTGACATCCTGTATCTTCTTGTCTTTCTTCCGCTTTAATAAATCAGTCAGTAATTTTCACTTAAGGAACAACAGAGCAGGGAGTGGGAAAATAGACTCTTATGTTAAGGAGCCACTGGTTTTTAAGTGGATAAAGTAACACAAGCTTATTATAAAAAATATTTTAAAATACAGTGAATAAGGTGAACATATAGGGTAAGAAGTACAACCCCTTTTCACATATACTCCATAGTCCGACCCTGTCCATGGAGACAAATTAGTTTAACTTTTTGGTGTAGATCATTGTGGATCTTACTTTAAGTATCAACAAGGGTACATATCCATGTAAATTATAGTTTTGAAATACTGTGGATATAGATGTAAATAGTACCATGTCATGGGACTTGCTTTTTATTCACTTAGAGCTTCGGAAGTCTTTTTAATGATTGCATAGCACTCCATGGGATGTAATATAACTTACTTACCAGTTCCCCTGCTGATTTATATTTATGTTGTTCCCACCTTTTATTTCAAGCTCTGTGCCAGTCTTTCTTTTATGGCTCTGGGTTTTCTGCCTTGCTTAGAAAGGCCTCCCCATACCCACGCTTACAAAAATACTCTTATTTTCCAGTGACACTTAGATGCCTTTACTTTGATATTTACTTTTGAAATTTACCTAGAATATATTTGGCCTATGCACATTTTTTCATCTCTGTTTACCATTATCAGAAGCACCCCCAGGCCTGCTGTAGGTTCCACATATTCGAATAGCCAGAACCCTACCTGGAACTTGCATGAGAGAACACGACCTCTTGGCTATAGCAGTTACCCTCTGGGTTTTCCTATTAATACAGAATCTTACACTGAGGAAACACTCAGTAGGTGCTTTTGAATGAAAATCAAATACAGGTAGATTAAAAGAGGAAGCAAGGAACATTGACCTATTTCTAAAGTATGAGTCTATTAAAGGACCTTGGATTCAGTCCTTTTTGGTTCCTCTCCACGCAGCTGGGGGTATGTCTGCTCCTCTCCAGACCCCGTGTCGTGGCGTGGTTCACACCCGGCCTTGTCGTCCCACCTCTGCTGCCACTGAGACCTCTGTGGTATTGAACTAGTCACTCAGCCTCTCTAAAGTCTCGGTTTCCTCTTTGACAGACTGGGATTTACACTCACCAGTTGTTATAAAGATAGAAAAGGTAATGTGTGTGGAGCACAGCACCTGACAGGTAGGAAGTCCTCAGTAAATGGTAAGCTGTTACTGATGCTGATTAATGCCTTTGATGAATCCTTTTGGTTGACAAGATCCCATTTAAAAGCGTAGATCTAAATAACTTCTTTTTCATTTTAGTTGCCGTGGGCAGTGCTGTAAGTTCTAGCCCGAGCCCCCTCCTCCCACCACCCACTGCCACTGCCTGACTGTGCCTCCCCCTACCAGGCTCGCTCTTGCATCCCTGTGGCTACAGTGAGCTTGTCCACACCCACTTCACAGCATTTGTGTATTTCCTGCCTATGCCACATGGCTTCCCACGTGCAGAAAAAGTTTCAAGCTCCTTAAGAAGGCTTACAAGACCTAGCCCATCTCTCTACTCACATCACCTGCAGCCCTCCTGGACTTTCACCTGTCGTCTCGGAGGTGCTCCTGGTGGCCCTTTCCTGGACTGGCGCGGTTGCTGGACACCTTGTCTTCTCTGTGTCTTATGTCCTCTGTCTTCCCTCCAGGACTCCAGGCTGCCTGGTGAACTCCCGCCCCATCTTCAAAGCCTGGTTTACAAAGCTCATCACTAACCTAAGCAAGCAGAGCCAGCCACTGCTGTACAGGATTAGACCACATGCATCTTTATCGTAAGACAGGAGGCTTCTCTGGCTGTAACATTAGACTGAGCTAGCTGACTATTGTTTTGTATGTTAATCATTTGGTTATTTATCTACTCTTACTGGACTTTGAGTCCCTCCCAAGGTGAGAACAGTAGCTTCCTCTCTTTTTATTTCCATAGCCTGACCCCAGAGCCCAACACCTGGTGGGGTCTCAGTGAATAGCCACTTGCTTTAGGGAGTCCAGGTAATGCGGATGCCAGTGGGATTAGCCAGGATGGGCTGTGGGTGCACATGTGAGAGTGAGAACATTTGGCCTTTTCTTCTCCAGGTGCTCTCTCTAATCCTGAGTTCTTCAACTACGGGGTGGAAGCATATGAAGCCTTTAAGAAGAGGTCTCTGGCCAGTGACATAACTGACGAACAGAAGAAGGTTCAGGAAGCTGATCTAGTGATATTTCAGGTTTGTTTTGCCTCTAATTATTATAACAAATTAGATTCATTTCACGTACAAGCTCTTTCCAAATATTGAGTCGCACACTTCTAAGAAATGGTATTAATGTTGTTAGCATATTTGCATACTTATTTATGTCTAAATGGGTAAGGAGATCCATGTAGCCAATATTTATTCAAAATCCTGACTCCCAAGTAAGTAGTAAGGAATCCCCCTTTAGCCCAGTGGTCAAGAAACATCTGCATCATGCCAGGAGAATTGCCTTCATTCCCTTCTGATCCCCACCCCACACAGGCAGAGGCTGCATGAAAACCAGATTTGTTGACGCAAGGTAATTTGGTCCAAATGCAACTCCTACCCTAAATATCTCAGTTATTAAGAGGAAAGTATTCTTTTGTTTCCTTCCTGTCACTGGTTGCCTCATCAGCCCACCTGTGCACTCATTTACAAGGACTAGGACCAGGCTAGGACTCCCTGCAGAGAGAACTGGCCCAGGATCCTGCTTCTGTGGACTCTTAACTCATCCTGGCCACCCTCCCCAACCCCCCCCCAGCCCCCACCACAGCTAGATAGGCATGTGTACCCACAGAGGGAACCGTGAGCTGGCAGCAAAATAAACGTGCTTTTGGGGAGCTGTTGGGTTGACAGAAATCCAAGTCAACTAGAAAAAAGGAATTTATTCTCAGGGCCCTGGTCCCTTGGGTCTCCTGGAAGCCAAGGACAAGCTAGCTGGGCTTCAGGGACCGGGGAACTGGAGGCTCGGGACCCCTCTGCCCTCTCCCTCTGATTCTCCTCTGCTGCTCCCCACATGCTGGCTCTGTCCTCTTGCTGCACATCAGGTCCTGGGGGCCCTAGATCTGGAATCTCCAAGATGGATCTGATGGGTCCCAATTGTCTCTGTTTCCAACATGGTGGAAAGGCGGGGAGTGGGTGAGAGAACAAGACCCCCACGTGCGGGGGAGGGGTGAGGATTCGACCAGTTTCCAGGCAAAGCAACACGTCCAGAAGGTGAAGTTCACAAACCCTTGGTAAAATAACCCTACCCCTATCAGAGAAGGGAATGCTTCAGCCCTCCTCTTCTGCCCTGCCCAGGTATCTCTAGACACTCTCTCCTGGCACCTTCCCTGTCTTTCCCAGGCAACCTGGAGCTGCTAATCTGATCAGAGTGCCAGATGTGCTTCCATTCTAATTCCATGTGGCTGGGTCACGGTGCCACCGAGCGTGCTTGCCCCGTGCTTTGTCATCCACAGGATAATAGCCACACTGGGACAGTGAAGCTGTATCACAACTGGCCAGCAGTCTGGGCCCATGGTCCAAGCAGAACCACACTTGGCTCTCTCACTCTTCTCTTCCTGCCCCCTGGGGTCAGGTGACCACGTGGAGCCCATCTCTCCTTTCTCCCTGCTCCTGCACTCCTGGATAGCTAAAGCAAGCCAAGGCCTGTTCTTTCTGTACTCGTCTTTCTTTTTCCCTACTCCATCTCACAGCTCCTTTCCCTCTGCCTTTCCTCTTTTCCTGATACTTTGCCCAGAGGGCCTGCATTGTAAGTTTATTGTTTTTCATTCAACACTAATAAGAACTTCATTCCTCACTACTACTTAGTAGTGATCACTACTCCCCATCATTCACTGAGCATTTACTCTGTTCTAAGCACTGTATCGTGTCATGGAATCCTCCCCATGATGCTGTGACCTAGTAACTTGTACTAGCCCTGTTGGCAGATGAGGAAAAGGAGTCACAGAGAGGTGAAGTAACTTGTCAGCATCACACAGCAGTGGGTTGTGGAGCTTAAATTTCAATGCCAAGTCCTATGTTAGATTTATAGCAAAAGCCCATGAAACATGGGCTTCCCTCTGCCTTTGTAACAGATTATTATCTGCTCATCTCCTGTCATTGATGATGTTTCTGGATATAGCGTTAGGGCTTCTATGGAAACCAGAGTGGACTTAATGTAGATCTTATTGCTGGTGTGTGGAATCTGAGGATAAGGCTTTCGTTTGTGTCAAAATCCGGAGCTTCTCAGAACTTAATTCAGTCTGACTTCCAGAAGGCAGCAGCTCACCCCCAGGAAAGGAACAGATCCTTTTCCACACTGTTCCTCTTGTGCCCCTTGATTGGATCAGTCACAGGGACTGCTGCCACTGAGCCAGTGTCTAGGAGAACTTCCTAGCACAACCCCACCTGCTCAAGGAGCAGCCGATGGGGCTGTCGCAGGGAGACACAGAGCCACCTATAACAGCAACCAGGACCATGGTCAGCTCTGCCCCCATCACCCTGTCCACACTGCATGCCCCCAAGCGAAAGGGAAGAAAGGCTCCCGGTCATGCTGCCCTCCGGTTATACTCGCCTGCCCAGGCCTCTGGGAAGAGGAAGACAGTGGGATTCCTTCTGGATCAGCAAATCTGCCCCCTGAGGCAGCCCGCAGCATCCATTTCTCTCTGGTGTTGTGTCCCCAGTTCCCGCTGTACTGGTTCGGCATGCCAGCTATCCTGAAGGGCTGGATGGACCGGGTCCTGTGCCAGGGCTTTGCCTTTGACATCCCAGGATTCTACGATGCCGGTTTTCTCAAGGTACGTACCCCAGGATGCGGATCTCTGCATACTGGTTGGGGGCATCTCCTCAAGTCCTGTTTCTAGTTTGCTTTTTTATCAGCAAATACTGATGGAGCACCAACTGTGTGCAAAGCCCCGTGTGCTGTACTTGGGCAAGAAAAGCGTCGTTTCTAAGGTCACGGGGCTTTTGTCTTGCGAGGGATATAGATGCATCCACCACAAACTGCATGCGGGGCCAAGGAGGGCCCGGAGTTGGTGTCGCAGGAGGGCTGCAGTGGGCCCCACGGTGTCAGCTCCAGCTCGGGAGAGGGAGTCTGCTCTGTGATGCAGAAGTGAGCCAGGGCCTCACACCTCTTGACCTCGCAGCTTCACGTTCCTCCTTGAAAAACAGGATAATATGACGCGTGTTGCAGGGTGGGCATTGCATGGAACCTGGTGGGTGCACAGTGCATAGTAGCTGTGAATTTCTTACTAAGTTCATTCCTTAGTGAAATAAATAATGTCTTAGTTCCGAAAGCCTCTGAAAATAAGTGCATGTAAGGAAACCGTAGAGCCACACGGTCCGTCGTGGATGGTGAGGTAACGCTGCCATTCCGTGAATCGTCCTGGGCCAGGGGCCACGCTGCCTCATTGGCCCTCACAGCAGCCCGAGCGGTGGGCACCTGGGCCTCGCCCGTCCACACCCGGCGTCACACCCACTCTCTGCCAGAAGTCGGGCGCAGCGGAGCCCCGTGTTCACTCGGTCCAGTCCCTCCCCTGTCCCCTGCGGCTGTGTTGCCGCCTGTAGCTGCGCGGGTTAGAGGAGAGTGTTACCATTTGTCCGTCCCTGGAGGGACTGACCTCAGACTCTCCCTCCTGGTCCTTCTGCACCTTGCTGCCAGTCACATGGATTTGTTTCCTCCTCTGCAGAATAAATTGGCCCTCCTCTCATTAACCACGGGGAGCACAGCCGAGATGTACACGAGAACCGGAGTCAGCGGTGATTTTCGATACTTCCTGTGGCCCCTTCAGGTACCCACTGCACCCCCCACCCCCTCCGCTTCCCCTGCAGCTCCCCCCCGGGTGTCAGAGAAGATGTGATGGAACCCCAGAACCCAGACCATTTTGACTCCACCTGAATACAAGAAGATAAAACATTTTGCCTTTCAAATGCCTTACTTAGCACTGAAAAAGTGGGCCAATGGGGAAAACACATACTTATTATAATGATAGCCTTTGAATTTGCTGGATGGAAGCTAAGCCGAACTTGGTTAGCTGACGTCTGCTCTGTGGGTATGCGCGGAGCACCGGGGGCATCGTCTACACTGATGGGCGGTGCTTTGTGAAAGCAGCATCTCGCTCAGACCCTGGCAAGAGGTGCCCCAGGGCCAGCAGCCCAGATAGCCTCACACCTCCCACAGGTGTGGTCGGTGGAGCCAGGGGCCGTGCCCTGTCCCCAGAGCCCACACCCCTCCCTGGGTTCCCAGGGCTCTGGGCCTGCTCTCTCAGGCAGACACCGTGCTGCCTCTGTGCACCCCTGGGCCATCTGTGAAGGGGACACAGAGGGGGCAGCGCATATGCAGGCAGGCTGGGGTGTCCCCGTAGGAGGCACCCCTTGCTGAGGGACTGAGCCGGGGGTCGGGGCAGAGGGAGCAGGCTCTGGGTCAGGAGGCCGCATTCTGGCTCCGAGCTCCCAGGAGACCCAGAAACCTAGATACAAACCACTCTTTCAGGATGTTATGAAGGGACATTTGTCCAGGCAGGAGGAGATCACATATTCAACAGTTTGTGAACTTGCTTTAAAGATGTGGACAGTGACCTGTGGGCCTCTTGCCCCCTGACTTAGCCCTGGTAGGGCAAGCCTGGGTTTTAAGGCAAGGAGTGCAGAGAGGGCAGAGTGATATTTCTAATAAGAGTTGTCTTTGAAAGGATAGTGATTCAATTTGGTGATGCTCTGCGGGAAAAAGTGATAACTTACAGGCCTGAACTTCCTCCTCCACAGGTCAACTAGTCTCTTAGGGGTCATGAGTCAAGCTTAAATTCTTCTGGTTTCTAAAAAATCTTTATATATTCTTTTCAGTTTTCAAAAATACGTATTATGAAAAAAGAGTGAGAGTATAAAATATAAAAATAGAAAGTCTTCTTAATCCCCCCTAAAAATAATTACTTTTAATAATTTGATGTATTTCCTTATGGCCATACATATTTTTTTTTAATTTTTTTTTTTAAAGATTTTATTTATTTATCTGATAGAGAGGGAACACAAGCAGGGGGAGCGGGAGAGGGAGAAGCAGGCTTCCCACAGAGCAGGGAGCCCGATGGCGGGACTCGATCCCAGGACCCTGGGATCATGACCTGAGCCAAAGGCAGCCGCTCAACAACTGAGCCACCCAGGAGCCCCTGGCCATACGTATTTTTATATGTTTATATTTTTATTAGGGTTATTATGTTTATGTTTTTACATAAATGGTATACCACAAATACTGCTTCAGATTTCTTGTCATTTTTACTTGACACATCTTGAACAACCATACGTGGATATACACTATAGCTAAAATAATGTCACATCATTCTAGAATAATCTGCTGTATGAATGTACCATAATTTGCCTAATCAACCAAAACCATAGGTTTACTGTCTGAGTCAGAAGCGAATATTACAGATGAATCTCAGCATCTGAAGTTCCCAGCTGCCCAGAGTTCTTCACCTCACTTGTCAAGGCCAGCATCCGAAGGTTATAGGGCAGCTCAGTTATCTTTGGTTACCTAGTAGCAGTGAAGTTCTTTTATTTTTTGAAGGCTTATTTCAGATTATTTCCCCCCTTTCGTTGTTTACTTGAATGACATGGAAGGGATGCGGCTTCTAATCAGCTCTCTGCTTTCCTTGTGGCCGCAGCACGGGGCGTTGCACTTCTGTGGATTTAAAGTCCTCGCCCCGCAGATCAGTTTTGCTCCCGAGATTGCCTCAGAAGAAGAGCGGAAGGCCATGGTGGCGTCCTGGGCCCAGCGGCTGAAAACCATCTGGGAGGAAGAGCCCATCGACTGCACGCCTCCTTGGTACTTCGGGCAGTGATGCTTCGTGCCACATCCACGTCTGCCTGCACGTGCAGAGAAGATGGTCCTGTAATAAAACGAAATTACGACAGAGTGAGCTGGAGATATTTAATGTCGGGCAGGACTGGGTGTGTCTGAATTCTGTTCCAGCTGAGGCCATTATTCACCCGGGCTTGCTTTTCTCTTCTGAGGTCTTTCCATCTCCCTGTGATCAACCTTCGTGGGTATTCTTGTTTTCAAACAGTTCTCCCGGCATGGCTTAGTTTTTTTCTTTTGCTTTCTTTCATTACTCGACTTGGCAATTTCTGTTTTTTCATAGAAAGGTTGAATCTTTGATAGCTACTGTTTCGGTGCTATGTTTGGACTTTCTTCTTCCATTTCTTTTTTTTTTTTTTTTTTTGCACGTGCATGCATCATGGCTTTGAAGTTTTCAGTGAACAGCTGTTTGACCCCTGTATGTAAAGTCATTGCATGGGGGTTACCGTGAAAGTCTCCCAGCATCACTCCTATGGCACCCTCTGCCTGCGCATGTGTTCGATTGACACTACTAGTAATTACTCTGAGTGAAGGCGCCTGTAGCGAGAGGGAGCTCCCTAAAAGCAGGTTTAAGAGATTAAATCTCCTTGTCCTCCTCCTCATCGTCGTCACTTCCAAGAATGGAGCCACGGCCTGTGCACAGGGGCCATCCTTCCTTAACATCCCCAGTGCCACCCACCATCCCCTCGTCGGACTGGCCACACAGCTTGTCCCTGGACTCTCCTCATCACATTCCTTCAAGCTGGTACCCTCATTCTTTTTTTTTTTTTTAAAGATTTTATTTATTTATTTGACAGAGAGAGAGATCACAAGTAGGCAGAGAGGCAGGCAGAGAGGGAGGGGGAAGCAGCCTCCCCGCCGAGCAGAGAGCCCGATGTGGGGCTCGATCCCAGGACCCTGAGATCATGACCTGAGCCGAAGGCAGAGGCTTTAACCCACAGAGCCACCCACGCGCCCCTGGTACCCTCATTCTCGAGCAGCCTGTCCCCTGCTTCGCCATCTCCTCACTCTTTCTCATCATCTCCAGACCCTTTTCCATCTGCCTTCTCTTCCTCCTGTTTTCCATCTGTTGTATCATCACACACTTCTCTGTGCGTGTCTCCTTCTTCCTCATCTGCATCTCCACAGCCTTCCCCCCAAGACACTCCCTCGGAGCCGCCATCCCCATATGCTCAACTTTCAGGACGATTCCTTCCTAACTCTTTTTTTCAACACCGTTTCCTTCTAGTTATATTTTTGGAGCCCTCTTCAAACTCCTTTTCAGAACAATATTCAGATTCTCTTTCCAAGATGTCTTCCTCTTCAGATTTTCAGGGTCAACTTCAGACTTTTTTCAAAGTCATTTTCTTCAGAGTCTTTTTTGAGGTATTCTTTCGAGACTGTTCTCATCACTTTTGAAACTGCCTTCTTCAGACTCTTTTGGGACCGCATTCTTTAACATGTTTTTCAGAAGTGTCTTCATAATCTCCCCATCTTCTCATTTTCCGAGTCTCTTTCCACGTCTAGATTCTTTACGTGCCATGTTAGTTGTGGCTTCTTGCGCATTCATCCTGGGTGTTCTTGAGTGCTCTAAAAATGCCTTACTCTTTAGAAAGCCTCACCTTTTGGAGCAAAGATGGAAGTTGAACACTGAAGGCCTCCATTGGCCTCGGGACACTGAAGAAAGACTTCCCTTCTCTCAGCTGTTCCCCCCTCCCTCCCTCTTGGGGTCTTCTCAGCCTGGCCATCTGTAGTCCCACCCCATGTTTAGACGGGGATTCGAGGCCACCAAGCCACCTTCCATTGAAGCTTTGAGTGCACAGATAGTTTCCTCAAGACATCTGGATGTCTCCGCAAGAGAAGGAGTTTCCTGACTGGCCCAAGCTTGAGCAGTCTCCAGGGTTTTCTCTGACCTTGATCAGCACCAGTGGACCATCCTCAAAATCCACAGGATGAAACATTTTGGTGACGAGCACTCCCCGTTGGGGCATTCCACAAGTATTCCAACAGCCCAACTGCTTTTGTTCCAGAGCCAGCTCCTTCCTGTGGTGCTCGCACCTCTTCCCTCCTGATGCCCCCTCGTCCCCTTCCGTTGAAACTGAGCTACCTCAGTATGTGATTTCTAGCTTCTCATTTCATCTTCATCCAAAAGCATTATTGTGCAATCCAGATTCCCTCTTCAAATAACTGTAGTGCCCATCTGCTTTAAGATTCCCTTGGTTTATTGTCGTAAAACTTGCCCAAAAGTTCATTCTGAGGATCTCATAATCATACCAAGTTAGATAGAAGTTGTACAAAGGCCTCTACGGTGATGTCGGTAGGCAGACCGGTTGCATTTACATTTGTAGTTCTGTCTTCAGCGTGAAGCCTTTTTTTTTTCTCTTTCCGAGATCAGTGGGTTTGAGGCTATTTTCCACAGAGGTTTCTTAGCCTTGCTGGCACATCCCATACATTGGCCACGGAGCCAGATGTGCTGGCACTGAGAAGCCATAATCAGCCTGCTGCAAGGGTAAAGTCTGCAGTGATCGCACACCAGCCGCCTTGCCCGGGTGTCAGCCAGCTGCTGCCCGAAAGACTGGCTTTTTCCACTGGGATTCTTGGTGTCTCTGTATCGTTCTCCATTCACAATTGCTCATATGCAAATTCCTTAGCCAAGTACACTTGACCCGTGAACAACATGGGCTTGAACTACAGTCCACTTACAGGTGGATTTTTTTTTCATAAATACATTGGAAAATTTTTGAGGGATTTACAATAATTTGCAGAAACTCACAGGAGACCCAAGTAGCCTAGAAACCCTGCAAGTTTTAAGAAAAATGTATTATTGTAAAAATACGGTAAATGCATATAGAAAATATGTGTTAATGGACTTTATATGTTATGAGTAAGGCTTCCAGTCAACAGTAGCCCGTTAGTAAACTTTGTGGGGTCGGGAGTTACACACAGACTTTCTGGGGGC
>CM052886.1:109106089-109123497 GCA_028534135.1 Potos flavus
GGCAGGAAGGCGGAGGCGCCTCCGTGGGGCCGCGGGGACAGTCCCAGGCAGCCTGCCGGTCATCCCCATCCGGTGTGCGCTCCCGTTAGTCTGTTTGCCCTGAAAGGAAAGTGCTTCTCCAGGCGGGACTAGAGGGCTTGAGATTGCTAGGATCACAATGGCACAAGGGTACTCTGCGGTGACACTGTTGCCTCTGTGCTGCCCAGAGCGCCCTGGCAGCAAATAACAGGGGCTGGAAACACAGCCGGAGCTTTGACCAGAAGATAACACCGACAGAAATGTATTCTAAGGAAATACGCTGAGGGGAAACTTAATTATCTAAATTAAATGTTTGCTTTTTTGGCAATGCTAGTTATAGTAACGAGTAATAATCGCTAACATGTATTGGATACTTAATACATGCCAGAGGTGATATACAAACTTTACAAGTATTATTAGGTCCTTTAATCCTCATAACATGCCTATGAGCAAGTACCCTTGCTGTCTCCACCTCACATCTGAGGAAACTGAGGCAGCGTTAGACGAAGACACTTGCCTGTGGGGCACAGCTATAGAGAAGCAGATGTGGGATTTGAACCCAGAGCATCTGGTTCCCCTCTGGAGGATTGGGGTAATGATGAAGAACGCCATGGTCACCCACTAGGCTATTAGGGTGGCGGGGGTCACAAACGGTCACCCTTGCCTGTCCCACATCTGTTCCTGTTTCTTCTGGTGGCAACACCTTGATTTTCCTTTGGGAATCATGCCCTTTCACCAAGCCATGTGACCTTGATAGGGGTGACAGCCGCTCAGTACCCAGGAGTGGAACCTGACCAACCTGATCGATTGCGGTTCCATAGGGGAGACAAACCAAGTCAGGCAATGAGATTACACTCGAATTCACTGATCTCCTGGGAGAGAGGACACTGGTCTTGCTTCTGGACTTGGAGCTGTGACCATGTAAATCGGCCAAGTGCCAGGACATAGAGAGCATTGGCCTGCAGGTAAAGGCGACACTGAGGGAAGCTTGTCCCCGCTGTGTAAAGAGACAAATTCCTAATGACGTCCTTTGAACACCTGGAACCATCCTTGCCTGAAGCTGAAGTTTCTTCAGTTCTTCAGTCATGCAAGGCAATACATCGCCCCTTTTGCTTACATGGTTTTATAACAATTGCAATTAGTACAATCCCAACGATTCCAACAAGCACAAGTAGTATCTCCATGAAAATATGAAATACTCCAGGGAAAAGAAAACACAAATTAATTTTGGAATCTGATTACAATGACATAAGAACATACATAGAGGCATATAAGGTTAGAATAAAATTTGTACTAATATATCGCATTCTTTTTCTCACTAAATGGGTTACATGTATAGTGCCTGATGCACAAAGGAGAAGATGGGAGAATCTGCCATTGTGGAGACCTGAGGGAGGCAGCAGAGGGCAGTACCGAGTCCAGAGTTCAGTCCCAGTTCTGCTGGTAATTGACAAAGTAGCCTTGAACAAGGTGATCAAACTGTTTGGGCCTCGGTTTCCCCATCTATGAAAAAAAGGGAGTCTGGCTTCCATAGTTACCCCACCCAATGTGCAAAATTCCAGTAGACCCTTAGTCCTGTCATACTGTAATCTTTTTTCCTGAGGTCCAGAACCAGTCTGAAATACTGTCTGGGATCCACAACGGTCCTGGGGCTGATCCAGACTCAGACTGGTATGTCTGATTTCTCTTTGTCTCTCACTGTTTCTTTCCATAAAGTGGGGTGGATGCTTTGAAATTAAATTCATTCAGTCATTTGTTTCATCCAAATGTATTAAGGACAGAGCTTATTAGGAATCTGATCATGTGTCACTTGAATTCCTCTATCACTGTTGGAAGGACTGTATTTTGTTTGATTTCTCCTCGCATGAGCTGGCGGTATGAAAGATTTTATTATTATGTCCATTTTACAGGTGGAAAAACTGAGACTTACAAAGTTGAAGTAACTTGACCAGGGTCCCACCACTGCAAGGGCAGAGCTGAGACTCAACCCAAAGCAGCCTTTTTCAGACTTTGTGCTCAGAACCACTCATGTTAGGGAACTCCATTCGGGGGGTCGAAGTAGGGGGAAAGCAGCACTGAACAGAGGCCATTTTGAAGAAATGACCCTCAAAGACCCTAGAGGGTGTTCATAGTGGGGAAAGGAGAAGTCTGAGCTGAGGCCTCCTGCTCAATAAAGACCTAATTTTTGGGGGGGTCAAGGATTCTTTTGCCAAGTGTCTGGTTGAGGTCAAAAACTCAACCTAGACTTTCATTTCCTGCTCTGTGGCAGATAAGATTTCTGAAGAGCTCTCCTGCAGCAAAACTTCTAGAGGCCAGAAAATCACAACAAACACACTTTTGAAAAATTTAAATTCGATTAATTAATATATAATGTATTATTGGTTTCAGGGGTGCAGGTCTGTGATTCATCAGTTTTATATACCACCCAGTGCTCATCATAACACATACCCTCTCCAATGTCCATCACCCAGTTACCCCATCCCCACACCCCAGCAACCCTGTTTTTTTCCTAAGATTAGGGGTCTCTTATGGTTTGTCTCCCTCTCTGGTTTTTTCTTGTTTCGTTTTTTCCTCTCTTTCCCTACGATCCTCTGCCTTGCATCTTAAAGTCCACATATCAGTGAGATCATATGATATGTCTTTCTCTGATTGACTTATTTCGTTTAGCGTAATACCCTCTTAGTTCCATCCACGTCGTTGCAAATGGCAAGATTTCATTTTTTGGTAGCTGAGTAATATGTCATTATATATATATATATATATATACCACATCTTCTTTATCCATTCACCTGTTGATGGACATCTGGGCTCTTTCCATAGTTTGGCTATTGTGGACTTTGTTGCTATAAACAGTGGGGTGCAAGTGTCCCTTCTTTTCACTACATCTGCATCTTTGGGGTAAATACCCAGTAGTGCAATTGCTAGGTTATAGGGTAGCTCTATTTTCAACTTTTTGAGGAACCTACATACTGTTTGCTAGAGTGGCTGCACCAGCTTGCATTCCCACCAGCAGTATAGGAGGGTTCCTCTTTCTCTGCATCCTCGCCAACATCTGTCATTTCCTGATTTATTAATTTTAGCCATTCTGACTGGTGTGAGGTGGTATCTCACTGTGCTTTTGATTTGTATTTCCCTGATACTGAGTGATACAACAAACACACTTTTAAATGCATTACTGAGATTGTCAGAGACTAAGGAACATGTTCAAGTGTATCCCCAGCCCTTTCTCTCCCTATCTCACCCACCAACCTAGCCCTATGGCAACAAAAACCCAACTAGTTGCTGATAACAGAATGATGAGCAAATGCAGAGCTTTACACTTCCTCAGGGTCAAATGCTCATATCAATACTCTAGAAGGATCAAGAGACCAGATTTGGGTCCGTGCAACCTGGGCAACTAAGCTGAGACCTTACATAAATGGGGCCACTTGTGAGAAGGTGGGTAGAAGATGACATCTGCCTTTAACGGGAGACAGGAAGCTAGCCTATCTATCTCCATCTCAACTCTGGGCAGAAGAAAACAACTCTCCTGTACTATAGGATTTGGGAATGGCATTTAGTCTACCCACACTTACAGAGTAGGGGAAAGCTATTTAAATAAAGTGGCCCAAAATGATGAGAACCCTCAGTTCAGGAAAAAGTAAACATAAATTTGCCCTGGAGGGAAGAAAAAAAAAGTCATTTCATACCTGTCAGGACTCTCCCTGATTACAATCAGCCTAATATAAGGCCCTCTAAATTGTGAGACGTATGAGGAAACAAAACATCATAGCTGAGAACAAGCAGAAACACCAAGAAATAGATTTTATGGCACATAGTTTCAAAGGTCAGCATTATGAGATATACAATGCAAAACAACAAAGTATAAAATCCTTATTTTCTTTTATTTGTTAAAGATTTTATTTATTTATTTATTTATTTATTTATTTATTTATTTGTCAGAGAGAGAGAGAGCACACACACAAGAAGGGGGAGCAGCAGGCAGAGAGAGAAGCACGCTCCCTGCTGGGCAAGGATCCCAGGCCCCCGGGATGATGACCTGAGCTGAAGGCAGCTTCTTAACCTACTGAGCTACCCAGGTGTCCCAGTGTAAAATCTTTAAAGAAGTAAAAATGGAATCAAACCCTGAATGATACAGAAGAGACATTCAAAAGTGACCAGATAGATTTGAAAAATCAGTGAAGAGGTTAAACAGATTACACATAGATGAAGAGAGAATTAGTGAACTAAAAGAAAGATGTGGATGGATAAAGAACAAAATGGAAAGGATGAAAGATAGACTCACCAGGCATAAAGAATAGAGTAAAAAGACCTGCTATATTTTTTTTTTAAGATTTTTTTATTTATTTATTTGACAGAGAGAGAGATCACAAGTAGGCAGAGAGGCAGGCAGAGAGCGAGGGAGAAGCAGGCTCCCTGCTGAGCGGAGAGCCCAATGTGGGGCCTTATCCCAGGACCCTGAGATCATGACCTGAGCCGAAGGCAGAGGCTTTAATCCACTGAGCCACCCAGGCGCCCCAAAAAGACCTGCTATATTTTTAATTGGGTTTCTTGAATGAGAAAATGGGGAAGTGTCATAATTTCAAAATATGCAATATCTGTGAATGTCCCAGAGTTTATAAAAGATATTAGTACCACTGATTTTAGTAAGTACCACATGTCTCAAGCAAGCTAAATAAAAGAAGACCTATACACAGAATAACATCATGAAACTGCTTAACACAAAAGGAAAATGGAAAGAATAGATATATCACCTATAAAGGAACATCAACTTAACTGACAACTGATTTCTCAATAGCAGCAACATAAACCAGAAAATGATGAAATCGTATCAGCAATACATTGCAAAAAAAGATAACTATAAATCAAAACCTCTATTTCAATTATTAGAGTAAAATAAAGAGATTTCACAAAATTTAAAAAAAAAGTTTGCAGTAAACAGACATTACTAAAGGAATTTCCAAAAGTTGCATTTCTTTTAGAAGGGCAATGACTCCAGAAGGAAGGAAGGAAGGCTTGAAATGCAATAGGAAATGGGGAGCAAGGAAAATGGCAAACGGGCCAATCTAGACAAACAATGACTATATAAAACAATAACAATAGCAATAACCATACTGTCTGACTCATAGGGTTAAAAAGCATGCTTGACAAAAATAACATATAGAGAGTAGAACCTAAATTAAAACAGCCAACTTTAGAAAATGTACTGTGTAGAACTGAGCATTTACACATTTTGCTACCCATTAAAAAATAGTTAACCATAGGTACCCACATCAAGATATATACATTTCATAATCATAAGTCGAGTGAGAGAAAAAAAAAGGTCACAGAATATCACTTAAACTAAGTATAAAAACATGCCAAGTAAAAATTATTTGGGGATACATACTGAAGTGGTAGGATTACAATGGAATATTCAGAATAGTCGTATGATGGGAAGGGACACACAGGTCTTTAAAGGTGTATTAATGTTTGTTAAATTAGATGGTAGGTACTTGCTTATTCATTTTACTGTCTTGTAATCATATTTATATAACATTTACTTTTACATATGTGAAATTGTTTGTTTTTAAAAAGTAATGATAATAAAGTAATCTAAATCCTTATTGTTGTAGATGCCAGCTGCCTAGGCGGGAGGCTCTGCACTGGGGACAGTGGCCGAGGGAATGTAAGCCGAAAGAATTGTCCCTTAGGAGCCCACTGCAGGGAACGTGAGGGCCATGAGCGCTCCGAACCATCTAGGGCATGACCATCCCAGGGAACAAATGTCCCTGAGGCCGTGTAGGTCGGTAAACTCGGCAGTGACCCCAAAACGTCAGGGTCAGAAGCACCGATGGTGGCGGAGGGAGACGACTTTCCAAGTCTTAAGGTTTGGAAGCAAAAATCGTGAGAACCCCCCCCCCCCACCCCAGGTTCTTGTGTAATTTAAGGGTAGTAGTGGGGATCCTAACTAATATAGGCATTTCGAGACCCACGGCTTAATTGGAAGAAAATGAAGGCTTCGTGTGCCAAGCTGGTGCAGGCGGGTGACTCTAGCCAGGTGCCTTTGAGGTAGGGCTGGCTGGCTCTCTACAGCGCCCTCACGCGGGCTCGGGCAGCAGCTGCAGGACGGCCGACCTCTCTTGGTTCCTCCTTGGCTGGGAAGGGCCAGGTCAGGAAGGACGGCTTTAGGGCGGGCAGATAATCCAGAGCTCTCAGAGGATCCTCCTTTTTGCAATATCCAAACTGCAGCCATCAAATCTACTTCACGGAAAAAAAAAAAAAAGGGGGGGGGAAATTCCTATTCTTGGGAGAATGGCCTAAAGCTGATAATTTTAGTATTATGTATATATTCCCTTTTTAGGGACTGAACAAATCCTACAAAATCGAGGATCTATCATTTTAATTGTAGTTGCTCTGGCTCCCACTTTAGCGTTTGGATTTTGTTGCAACCCATCCCGCACAGAGGGCATCTGCCATTTTTGCCTTCCAGAAGGGTGAAGACCTCACAGGGACTTCCGAAATACTAGCGCTCTATACGGGTGGCGAGGTGCGGGACATAGGCAAAGCCTGTGAGCCATCACCAGTTGGGATGTCTCTCGGCTGCCTGTATCACCACCCAAAGCAGAATCGGTCTCAGACTTGCCGAATCTTAGGTCAGTTCTTTGCATGGTGGATTGAGCGTGGACTTGGAGAAGAAAACTTAACTCTGTTCTTACAATCAGATCGATATTTATCAGGGTGTGGCCATGGCTGAAGGCAAAATATCAGAGCCCCTGTCATTCAGCACAGAGCATGAACTATATTTATTTTCCCAAGAACAGGGTTAAAATCTCTCACCCCAAAATAACCAAAGCATATGAGACTTTTAATAAAGTTTGCTTGCTTCATCCTGAGAAGACATGATTTATTCCACTCTATTTTCTAATTGTAAAATCCAGTGAAAGTGAACCTTGCAAATTACCACTTAAAACAATATGAAATGATCACTCTTTTTAAGAAGTATGCACTAAAAATCTTATTTCTCTGCTTTGAATATGGTGATGCATTTAAATACAGTATTTGCTAATGATTTTCTTCTTCCTTGAATCATGGCCAAGAATAATTTTTTTCCCCAGAAAGTTTTATTTTCTTCTTCAGATTTAGGTGAGAACGTGCCCACCTGGGGAATTAATCACAGGGATGAAATGTGCATCCCAGGGAATAGAGAACATGGCATTGTAATAGCGAGGTACGGGACGTGGTCGCTACACTGTGGTGACCATAGCATGACCTAGAAAGTTGGGGAATCACTATGGTGTACATCTGAAACTAACATAACATGGTGTGTCAACAATACTTCAAAAAAAGTAAGAAAAAAGAAAGTGCTCACCATCTATGTGCACTAAAAAAGAACCCAGGTCTTTCAATGGAGCCTTGAGAAAGTGTCTATAGATGAACTCAGCAAGCAGGGCTACGTCATCACTGTTTCTGATCCATATGCTGTGGATTTTGAGCTGAAGGTTACAAGGCAAGATATTACTGGTGAGTTACTAGATCAATGTTTTAATCCCCTATTTAAAGGTTTCCTTTCTTTCTTCATAAGAAATCAACTGTGACCATAATATTGAATGGCAAAATAAAGACCAGGAAAGGGGTTTGGGGAAAGGAACTAATGGTACCCCATTAACATGTCAAAGTTATAAACAGACACCCACAGTCCAAGTACAGATAAATGAGCCTTTTGAGCCACTGCCCAAGAGATAACCAGATGAGCTTATGAGCCTGAGAATGTTTTCAACATTCCTAGACTCTACCAGTCCCCTTTGGCCCCAAAGTTTGCATTGGTTCTTGCCTTTCTCAAAGATTCTTTCAATGTCTAGTATAGATATCTAAGTAGAATAAATGTACAAAATATTTTTTGATCAACTACTACAACATTATCTGATATCACTAGCTAATAAGTCATAAGTTACCTAAAGCAATTACACTGGGAGGTTTCCTCAGAAAATATGCTCTTATACTCCATTGTTCTCTCCCTCTCTCTTTTCCACCCAAACAATATAGTAGGTTGAGAGAGAGAGAGAGAGAGGGAGAGGCGGCAAATAAAGTTTTAAGCCAATTATGACACCAGGACAGATGCTAATTTTTCTTTCCTCAAGACAAATCAGTATTTGAAAACTTTTTTTTAAGACTTTTTTATTTATTTCAGAGAGAGAGCATGAGCAGGGGGAGGGGCATAGAGAGAGGGAGAGAGAGAATCTCAAGCCAACTCCATGTGAGCATGAATCCAGAGACAGGGCTCGATCTCACAACCCTGAGATTATGACTTGATCTGAAACCAAGAGTCGGTTGCTTAGCAAACCGAGCCACCCAAGTGCCCCAGTATTTGAAAACTCTGACATACACTGTAGCTTAGCGGTTTTGATCTCTAACACTGTACAGATTTGCGTCTGAGTCCCAGTTCTGCCGCTAACTCTGTGACATCAGGCAAGTCATCTATCTTCTCAGAGCCTCAGTTTGTTCATCTGTAAGACGTAGATCACAGTGAGCTCATAGGGTTATGCCTATGATTTCAAAAATGTTTTCATGCCAAATGCATTTAGTGTAGTATACTGCCTGACATGTAGTATGCTTGGGTTCAAGGTGGGTAACTCTGTTATTAACTTTGGAGTCCACGTGTGTGTTCAGGGAATAAATCAATGTAGTCCTCCTTTTAGTCACCATGACACTCCAGCTCTCTAGTCTAGTTCTGGGGATGCTTCCCTGTAGCATCATGGGTCCTAGCCATCCTTGCTTTCCTCCCATTACTAGCACCTGGGCTTAGGTCCTTATCACCTCTCACCTCCTGGGATAGAGGCACAAGTCATTCATATCTAGGTGTTCTCAGCCTTTTTTCCATAAAAGGCTCTCATCTTTATCCCCAGAGCTTTATACCAGCCTCTAAGCAGAGCAGACCGCCAAGTGAGTTCCCAGGCTTGTGAGGTGCAAAGAGAGGAAATGGGAAGAAGGAGAGAGGCCACAGGGGTCGAGGGTGGGAAGAACTGGCTTTGGAGTGTGAGAAGCTCTGCAGTGGAGTAAAAAATGACTCACACGGTGTCTGTGAAGCTCCAAAGGCTATTCTAAAAACTACGGATGCAAAAATAAGCAAAATAGAATCCCTGCTCTCCGGGTGCTCCCCTTTAGGGAGTGTGGATTGCTAAAGAGGAAGAACTGCCAAGATGTGTTGCTATGCCCTTTAGCAATTTTTTGAAGCACAAGGAAAGAATGGAATTGCTTTTTATTGTTGTTTCTTAGAATATGAAACCCTCAGGTTTCATAAAGCTGGGCCTCATGGTGCCCTGGAATTTTTATCATTATATAGTCCTCTCTGAGATAGGTGCCAGACCTCCCACCTTGCCCTTTTCTACATAGCTACCAAAGGATGTGTCTAAAACACAAATCTGATCATGCTCTAAGTTAACCTTCCAGCTTAAACACCTTCCATTGTTGCCCTTTGCTTCCAGAAGAAAGCGCAAGACTTTATTAATATAGCCCTACCGACCCCTAGTCTGCTTTCTCATCAAGGCTCCCTAGCCCTCGCCTGGCTGCCACAAACTCAGGCATAGCCCAGCCCTGGCGCACACAGACCTCACACTCCAGCAGAGAGCTTTCAACACAATCAAATGCTTTGCCCACAGTGGTCTTATTCCTGCCATCTCTTGGACTCTTCTCTCTGGAAATTCCTAGGCGTCCTTCAAAAGTCCATTCAAGAAGGTCCTGTCCGGGAAGTCTTCCTGACCCATCCTAAGTGGAGCTAATCTCTCCCCCCTCCTAGACTTGCTATACTACTTTAATACACCTATTATTGCCTCAGGTTTTGATTATTAGTTCTGAATGATTCTGGCTGAAATCTCTGTTCTCCAGGGTTGATTAGACAGATATAGCTGACTAAGCAAGTAGCTCCTTTTTCTCCCTACATTGCTCCATACATTTTGGTTCCTTTTATCCATCCATTCCTCTTAATACACTGTGCACCTGAGGAAAATGGGAACCCATGGTGCCCAGCACATACTAGAACATACTAGCACATACTAGAACTCCAGTGAATGAATGCATGTAGAATCAAAAAGAGACAGGAATATCCTAACCCTGTCTGCTGGGGATGATCTCAGATTTTCTTGCGCTGCCCACTGATCTTGGGAGCGAGAAGACCTAGGTGTCACATATTTCTCCCCAAGATCTCTCCGCAGCCCCAGAGTCTTCAAGTGTGAGTTGAAGCAGATGGGAGGCTATAAGAGGCTTCTGGTCAGAGATAGGATAGAGGAGCAAGAGAAGATTCAGGAAGCCAATCTGGTGATATTTCAAGTTTATTTTTCTCCTATTTATTATATTTAATATTTAATGTCACATAAACCAGGTGTCTTTAGAATGCAGCGTAGTGTAAGTGCCACACGTAGACTTAGTAAAGGGCATCAGGGAATGGCACTCACATCACATATCTGACCGCTGTAGCCAGAACCACAAAGAGCCCAAATTGGAAATCCTGAGGCTCCAGGCTAAATATGGCTTGAGGGCCCTTTGTCCCCAGTGGTGGCTCCAGGACATTCTCCTCATGTCATCCCTGCTCCTTCTATGGGCCAGGCTGCCGGCCAGCTTGGACCTGCCATTGCCAAGACAAGATGGTCAAAGTCACTTAGGTTCACAGCAAGAGATCCACTGAAATCTGAGAATTGAAGGAAAATCCTCATTGTCTTTGTTTACCCTGATGATTGTCACGTGCTCTTTTTTTTTTTGTTTGTTTGGGTTTTACATGGTTCACAAATCGATCGGTGCCCTAAGTGAGTCAACACTTTCCCAACTCATTGATTCTAATACATGGCTTGGCGGGTTCTGAGTGGTGAAGCCGCTAACTGCGTACCGCGGGGTCCTCAAGCATTGTGCGCCTATGCCTGCAGAAGGTGACTGGGGCTCCCAAGACCCTCTGGATCCACACCAACACAGAGTGAAGCCCCTGGACCTGACCATCTAATGCTCCCAAGTGCTGTGGTCACGACTGGTGTGGGCTGAGCCCGCAGGCTGTGCATTTCCTGGAGTGAGCCTCGGGACTCTGTCCTCCACGGGATGAATGGATGCCTTCCAGCGTCTCTCCCAGACCATTCCTGGACACCTAGCCCAGAAGCTAAGCTCATTTTTTCACTGAACACTGACCATAACCATGACTAAAGTTTATAGAATGCTTACTCGGTGTTGTACACTGGGCAACAGACTTTATAGAAGTGTGTCATTTAATCCACACAACAAGTAGGTACATTAGTAATAGTCCTATAGAAGATGGTGGGGGGAGGGGCAGCCATGCTGGAGAGAAAGGAAACAGCCCAGTTCATGAGTTTTGGAGCTTGGATCCCACCCCAGGTCCTCTGCCAAAGAACGCAGGCTCTTCACCTCTGTGCGCACTGCCTCCCTCAGTGCCGATGAACTCTGAGCTACCTTCAGATCCACGGCCCCCACCCGCAAACCGAGTACCTTGCATGGCCCACTCCCGGTACCGAAGCTGTAGGCTGGGCGGTGTGAATGCAGGCCATCTGTGGGCATACGAAAAAGTCTCATCCAAGTACATAAACCCAGCAGGAATATAGCCTTTAGCATGGGTCGAAACCATAACGCTTCAGAACCTTACTCAGACCAAGTCCAGGATGGCCAGCAACATGTTATTCCAAATACAGAAAAGGGAAATGCTGTGTCCCTCTGTCTGTCGGGGGCTCTCCGTTGGCCAGCCCCTTGTGCTTGAGCAGAGAACAGACTCCGCAGGGCCAGTGCCCAGCACAGCTATCAGCAGTCTGATATGTGCCCAGCACATCATATAAAGAGGCTTTTGCTAAGGGATCGCGTTACTCTGGCCACACCAGACACAGCCCCCATAGGACAGGAGGAAGGAAACAGCCCCGTTTATGTAAACCTGTCTGATCTGCTTGGTGAACGAGGATGGCTGGATTGATTCTGAGTCAGATTCAGTTCATGTTTAGATAGAATAAAGATGAGCTGTGTACACCCACCACACCCAAGTCTTCATTTCTGTTCCGTTAACTGCGTTTCTTGGGTGTTGCCATGGCCGGGGCCCTCGGTGCTGGCTCGGCGCGCCGGCTGTCCTCAAGGGCTGGTTGGACGGGATGCATGAGAAAGATTTTCTTTCGAGCCACCAAAATGCTGTGAATCTGGCTTCCTTCAGGTCTGTGCTCAGGAATACTTGGGTTAGAAGTTCCACAAAACCTTTCATAAAGTTTTTTTTTTATCGCATCAAGTTAAACCTCCAATCTATTAGATGTGTTTATTTTTTATTCCATAAATGTTTTTCAAGCAATTATGTGCAGTGCTGTACCTTAAGTACCTACAGATGGGGACAGCATAGGCCACATTCTAAATGAATTGTTAAACTAGACAGGGCACAGACTCATACACAAATAACTATGACATGTGGCAGAGAATGTCACATCTGTCTCTCCCTGGAGGACACTGATTTGGATTTGCCCTCCAGGGTCGTTATCAACACTTTGTGTTGGATGTCACTTCTGCTCTTCACCCAATTGTTACTTTTTCCCAGAATAAATTAGCCCTCTGTTCATTCACCACGAAGGGAGCAGCGGAGATGCCCACCCAAGCAGGACCCGGGCGGAGACTAGCGTCACTCCCTGTGGTCCTCACAGGGATTTAAGCCTTGGGATTCTCTCCTACAGCTGTGCCTCACTGCACCCGACCTTCCTCCACCTCCTGCCCCACCCCTGAGCAAAGCAGCAACCACTGGGTCCTTAATGATCAATCATTAGTTGTTAAGAGCTGATTGTGAACAGAGAGATAAAGCCAGGCTTGGGGGATGATGGGCTGTCTTGCCCTAATTGTTCTCTCTCTGACTGTATGAAAAAGCTTGATGCTGGCTGACCGTGCCTTCTAACAAGGCCCCCGAGAGCTGATTCACTGAATCCTTTTGGATGGAGTTGGAGGCAAACCTTCTGCTCTGTGCCTTCTGCTGTGTGGCTGAGCTCACAATGCAGGTGGTGGATACCAAGGAGAGTCCCGTGTCTCAGGGTGTCCAAAGCAAAGTGCACTCATCCTAGACCTGCTTTCATGAAGGATGGTCTTATACAGAACACAGAATACAGAAGAGAGGCGTTCTTTCTCCGCACAGAATGTGCCTGCTTAGAAAGGAGGTGGGTTAATGGTTCTATGGACGGAAGCTCATGCAGAGTGAGGGGCTTTGGGCTTTTCACCGCAGGAATTGGCTTCTCTCCTTACTAATGCTGACACCAGGATTTGTCCCTGTCACAGTCAGACATCAAAATTGCCTTACTTACAGGAAACTTGCCTTACTGAAATCAAAATTGCTTACTTATTTACTTGGCTTACTTACAACATTGTTTACGTTACTTACAGAAAGCAAAATTGCCTCACTTACAGGTGCCTAACTTGCAGGAAAAATTGTATATCCAGAATGTTTTGACCTTACACTGAGAGGGACTTTGGTTTTAGCTAACTGCCATTTAACTCTCCTGGAAAGGCTTTGGGGGTTTTGTTTTTCAGAGGAATTGTGAGGGATGGCTTCTAACCAGTTCTTTTTTCTTTTCTTTTATCTTCTCTTCTTCTTCTTCTTTTTTTTTTAAAGATTTTATTTATTTATTTGACAGAGAGGAGAGAGATCACAAGTAGGCAGAGAGGCAGGCAGGGAGAGAGGGGGAAGCAGGCTCCCTGCTGAGCAGAGAGCCCGATGTGGGGCTCGATCAAAGGACCCTGAGATCATGACCTGAGCCGAAGGCAGTGGGTTAAAACTGAGCCACCCAGGTGCCCCTCTTCTCTTCTTTTGTTTTCTTCTTCTTTTCCTTTTCCTTTTCCTTTTCTTTTCTTCTTTCTTTCTCAGCCACAGCCACAGCCCAGACACACTGCCAACTTGCAGCCTTAGCCAGGCAGACCCTGGGCACAGTCCCCTTTGCAGGGAAAGCTGAGCCCCCTTTTGCAGATGTTGCCCATTTGCCTGCACCCCCAGGGTGGCCTATTGTTCTCCCAGCAACTCCAGTTCAGCTCCAGTGAGAGCAAAGCATTGAATTTCCTTGCCATGCTGGGGCTGAGCCACAGTCTCCCCAACAGGTCTGAACCCAAGCACTATCTCTCTCTGTGGTAGTCTCTCTCAGCCCAAAGGAACCTTACAGAGTTGTCTTCGATCTTATGTTCACTCTTTTATCATAGTTCACAATTCTTTACATTAAGCCCCTGTATGCCCTACTGTGTGCTCTCTGATTAGATCCAGATGCTACATTTAATAATGTGCCTAAAGTAAGTAACCCAAATGGTAAATAGCTTTCAGGAACTAATATGTTTAATATTCTACAAAATCAAATCTTTCTAAGTCTTCAAAAGCTACTCTAAAGATACCTGGGTTCAGATCCCTGGGATACAATCTGTGTTTTCATGGAAACTATTCTCGACGTATTATTTTTAATCATGGAGCTATATTTTCCTCTTCTTCTTCTTTTTCTTTTTTTGAAATCATACCGAGTATATTTTCCAACCACAATGGTACAAAAGTAAGGATCAACGATAAAACAAAGCTGGAAAATCTACGATGTAAATATTTAATGTGTAAATATTAAACAACACGCTACTGCACAAGCAATGGGCCAAATAAGAAATCAAACAGCAAATCAAAATATGTCTCAGAACAAGAGAAAAGAAAGCACAATATTCCAAAACCTATGGGAGGCAGCATAAGCAGATGTTATAATGAAACTTATGCTATAAATCCTTGTATTAAGAAAAAAAGTTCAGGGGCACCTGGGTGGCTCAGTGGTTTAAAGCCTCTGCCTCCGGCTCAGGTCATGATCTCAAGGTCCTGGAATCGAGCCCCGCATCAGGCTCTCTGCTCAGTGGGGAGCCTGCTTCCCCCTCTCTCTCTGCCTGCCTCTCTGCCTACTTGTGATCTCTCTCTCTCTGTCAAATAAATAAATAAAATCTTAAAAAAAAAAAAAAGAAAAGAAAAAGTTCAAATAAACACCATGACACCACAAGGAACTAGAAAAAGAAGAAACTTAGCTGAAATTTAGTAGAGGAAGAAAATAACAAAGAAAAATCATAAATAAATAAAATCAAGACCAGAATAAACAATGACATAATACTGAAAGTGACTAGTGAATAGTGACTAGTTTTTCCCCCCCAAATAAACTAAACTGGCAACTCTTTAACTAAACTAAGAAAAGAAAGAGGGAAGACTCAAAAACCAAAATAAGACATGAATTCTCCATTCCACCTGTGCAGTAGATGATGACAATGTATTTGATGTTATTTTATGCCCAAATAAAATTGTCTTTGATATTAAAGTTATATCTTTTACATTTAAAAAAAAAAACAAAATGAGAAATGGAAAACAATACAACAGATACCACAGAAATATATAGTATGATAACGGATTACTATAAACAATTATATACTAACAATTCAGATAACTTAGAAAAAAAAAAAACCAGATAATTCCTAAAAACACACAAGGTACCAAGTTTAAATCATGAATCTTGAATCCAAGAAATAGGAAATCTTCTTAGGCCAATAACAAACAATTCAATAACAAAGTTGAATTAGGAATTAAAAATCTCCCAGCACAGAAAAGCTCAAGACTGTATGGTTTCATTGGTGAGTTCTACCATACTGAAAAAAATAATTAATGATAATCTTTATCACAATAAAAATTGTACAAATAATGGAATAGAGGGAACATATTCAAAATCATTCCATGAGGGGAGTACTACCCTGATACCAAAGCAGGATGAAAACAATACAAGAACAAAAACAAAAATGTCCAGTTTGTCTTACATAAGTATGCTACTCCAACTTTCTTTTGACATCCATTTGCATGATAAATGTTTCTCCACCCCCTCACTTTCAATCTGCCAGGGTCTTTAGGTCTGAAATGAGTCTTTTGTAGGCTATATTTTCTTCTATTACTAATTTTTTCTTTCAGGAAGTAATGGGACAATTTATGAAGAAATTATTCATTACATTTAATACTTTAACTTCATTCTTGAGAATTTATCCTAAGAAATTATTTTAAAAATCACTAAGTTATAGATTTTTTTAAAATGAAAAGAATCATAAATATGGGTTTGATTAAGCAAATTATGTTGTATCACTTCGATGTAACATTATACATTTAAAAGAAAAATTATGTGTTCTTATGCACGACCTACAAAACCTGGTCATGAAAAGTTGCACACAAGAAATGAGTAAACTGGGACTACATAATTGTCAAGCGCTGTGTGGGTTCTAGGATTTTACCATACTTACAAGCTAACAAGTTAGCCTCTTACATCCTATTTCATGGATGCAGACAGAAGACATGAGACTTCTGGGCCAGAGACAAAGGACTTCATTCATTATTCACAGCAAAAGCAGCAGGTAGAGCTTATCATATTCTTTTGCGTTGGTTCCCCATGCCACCCAAGTCCCATAAAGGGGATGCAAAAGACCTTTCATGGATGCCTTCACAATCAGAGGATTGCAATTCTTGGGAGAGGAATATGGAGCTTGGGAGATTCACCGCTTTTACAAAAAAACAGAAACAAGCTTGCTCTTTCCTGGGGAGAGATGTTAACTCACCTATTGAGGCTCCCCACTGCAACTATAACTCTGAGAAATAACCCAGGCAAAGAGCATTCAAGCATTCTTGGCATACTTGGCAGGAACCTGCAGGGAGCTCGACATCCTTGCTGGATTGCCTTTCCTTTTTTTTTTTTTGTTAACATATAATGTATTATTTGCCCCAGGGTACATGTCTGTGAATCCTCAGGCTTACGCATTTCACAGCACTTACCATAGCACATACCCTCCCCAATGTCCACAACCAGCCACCCCATCCCTACCCCCCCTGCTCCCCAGCCACTCTCAATTTGTTTCCTGAGTTTAGGAGTCTCTTAGGTTTGTCTCCTTCCTAATCCCATCTTGTTTCATTTCCCTCCCCCACCCCCCACGGTCCCCCGCCCTGCCTCTCAAATTCTTCATATCAAAGAGTGGATTGCCTTTCCTAACAACAAAGTAAAAACTAGGCATAAGTCATGAAGACTGAAAAAGGCATGAAAAAAATAATATAATTTTGTTAGTGTGGTAATATTTTCTTTAGGATTGTTCTGTGCTCTTGTCATCTACATACGTGTGTGTATATATATATAATATATATATTCAGATACAAGCACTGGGCAGAAAACACAGTCCAATATCAGTTTTCAGAAAACTAAGGAAGAGAATTTCCCCCTCTTCCTGCTGCTACCATCTCTGTTTCTTTCCTTTGTCAGAGATGCCTCCCGAATTCTCCCTGTCCTTCGGAGAGGGACATTAAGCATCACTCATCCGTGAATAATGATCATTTGTGTCTTCTTTTTCAATTCTTGTACTGTTTTTACCTTTTTTTTTTTTTTTTT
>CM052886.1:109123997-109187638 GCA_028534135.1 Potos flavus
GGTAAATACCAAGGCATGTGGTTTCTGGACAATATGAATGGTTAAGATTATTTTCAGCTTTTAATGCCCAACTCTCTTCCAAAGTGGATGTACCAATCTGAACGCATACCAACAATGAATGAAGATTCCTGTTGCTCCACATCCTCGCTAACATGTATCATCCAGTGTTTTAGATTTTGGCCATTCTAATAGGTATGTAGTGGTATCTCACTGTTGTTTCAAATTTGCAATTCCCTAATGACCTATAATACTCAGCACTTTTTCACATGTTTGTCATCTATATGGTGAAATGTCTGTTCAGATCTTGTGCCCATTTTCTAATTGGGTTGCTCCTTTCTTTATTGTTGACTTTTTGGTATATTTTGGATAACAGTCCTTTATCAGATGTCTTTTGCAAATATTTTCTCCCAGCTTGTGGCTCCTTACTCTCTTGAAGTATACATTTGACCCTTGAATACAGGGGTTAGAGGCACAGACCGACCCCCACACAGTTGAAAATTAACATATAACTGACTCCCCAAAAACCTTTATTAATAGCCTACTGTTGACTGGGAGCCTTACACTAACAATTTAACACATAATTTATATATTATACATACTATATACTGTATTCTAACAATGAACTAGAGAAATGTAAATGTTCAGAGTATCATGAGGAAAATACATTTTCAGTACTCCACTGTATTTACCCAAAAATATCCACCTATAAGTGGTCCCCTGCAGTTCAAACCCCTGGTGTTCAGTGGTCAACTATCTTTCTACAATATGTAATCATGCTATATATCATCTGCTTTCTAATATAACACTATGGCACTTCCCATTTTGCTTGAGCCTTCCCAATCACCATTCTAAAGGGCTGCAAGATAAATATCACATTTCTTCCTCCACAGCTCCACAGAGCGGATTATTACGCCCACTTCACAGGTGAAGGGAGGAGACAGGAGAATGGTAATTTGCCTAAGGTTGTAGGACTGATAACTAGCAGAGCTCAGAGCGGGAGTTGGGGGGAGTGGTGGAATCTGCCCAGTGCTTACCCCTAGGCCAACCTGCTTCTCCCCAGCGGCGGCGATTTCTATGATTAGGTAACATACCCTCTTTTGGCCTCCCAGCTGACTCTAAAACAAAGTAAAGCCACGATCCTCTGAGTGGCATCTCCGGGATTTTTAAAATATGGGCGCAAGTACCGGCTGGCCGCGCGGCAGGCGCTCTCCTCTTTCCCGATTGCGGAGCCTGCGGAGGCGGAGCGAGCAGTCCACGCCCTCTCGCCCGCTCCAGCGCGCTCACTCAACACCCAGAGGGCGCGGACAGCGGACCAGGGCTCCCGGAGCGCGGCGGTCCTGACGGGCCCCCATCTCGAGGTGCGCCAGCCCGCTGTCCCGCTGCAAGGAGGGAGCCCGAGCCGCGTGGCCGGAGGCGCACTGACCGGCGGGGCCCACGGAGCCGGGCGCGGTGAGCGCGCAGCGGGGCGGCCACTCTGCGGCTCGGCCTCCCGGAGCCGGACGAGCTCTGTCCCCGGCGACCCCCGTGTCAGGCTCGGGCGTCCGCCCCCTGCCTGTCCCGGCGAGGCTGTCGCGGCGTCGGAGTCATTCCGGAGTCTCCCACCGCTGCTGTTTTCCTTCCTTACCCAGGCCTCGGGACGTTTGCCGCGGAAACGAAAGTAAATAACTCGGGGCGAGTCTGCGCGGAGGCAGGGACTGCCACAGTCAGTTTCCGCCCGGGACCTGCTTCCAGGCAGGGGTGGGGTTTCCTGATTAGACGGGCTGGCGGTGGGCGGGGACGGCGTTCACCGGAAGTCTAGCCGTGACTGGGCCTTTCGGTTGGTGGGCGGGGCTCGCGGCGGAGGGGGAAGTTGAGTTGTGGGAAAGCCGTCCGAATTCCCGGAAGTAGGGAGGCAGGCTGGACCCGTGGAATTTCCCTGAGCCGCTGCAGAACTGTCAGATGCCCAGCTGCGCTCCTTTCTCACCAGATGTTTCTCACCAGGTGTTAACTCCGTCCAAGGGCGCAGACCTGGCCTCGGGCCAGGAGGACCGTTTGGCGTTGGGTTGTTGCTATCGTTGTTTTCTAGCGATGTTGGATTTTTATTACAGTATCATTAAGATACGGTGGCTCATGCACTTCTCGTAATAGGATGACGTACTGATCCTGGGCTAGGATCAGCCCTTTCAGGGCTTTTACTCTTGCCCTTGGGGCCCCGCGCAGGGATCGCACAGATAAAGCATTTTGCAAAGCATTTCCGCATAATCTTAGATGTGAGCTGGCGAGTGGAAAAGAAGGGTTCACTGCCACAGCGACAAAAGGGATGAATGTCATAACCCTAGGAGACCTCTCAGGTAGTCAGTGGCGTTTGCTTTTACTAAGTGTTGCAGAATCTTGTTAGAGTTTGAAGAGGTTAAGCTACATCCTCCTTTTCTAAGCATTTGACAAAACCCAACCAGTGGCAGGTCGGCAAGCGGCGGGGTGGGGGGGCGGTGGAGGCGGTTATTTCTTTGTCTCTTGCTGATCTTTTGGCTCTTCCTTGCCCTGAGCTCTTGTTTATCTTGGACAAAGCCCGAGGCTGTTATAGTCAACCAACTTTTCAGAAGTCCTTGGGTCTTTAGACCACTATTAAGTCTTCCCTTGATTTACACTTGAGGAAATCAAGGCACAAGTAACCTTTGGAACACAGAGTGATTTAGTAGTTGATCTGCATTTTGTAAACACCAGGTAGAGGCCAGGGGAAGGAGGAAATTGTAGTCAATTAAAAATGTGGCGCCTGGGTGGCTCAGTCGTTAGGCATCTGCCTTTGGCTCAGGTCAAGATATCCCGGGGTCGCGGGGTGGAACCCCGCATCGCGCTCCCTGCTTGGCGAAGCCTGCTTCTTCTCTCCCACTCCCCCCCTGCTTGTGTTCCCTCTCTCACTGCCTCTCCCCGTCAAATAAATACATAAAATCTTTTTTAAAAAATATGGAAAACTGCAGCTCTTCTAAACACAGAAAGTAAAGACTAAGTTTGTTTAAAAAATTTAGGGCGTATGGGACACCTGAGTGGCTCAGTAGGTTGAGTCTCTGCCTTCGGCTCCAGTCATGATCCCAGAGTCCTGAGACTGAGTACTGCACTGGGCTCCATGCTCAGCCGTGAGTAGGCTTCTCTCTCCCACCTGCTTGTGTGTGCTAGCTCTCAAATAAATGAATAAAATCTTTAAAAAAATAAATACAATTTAGGGTGCATCATTATAATTACTGCTAATAAAACAGTAATAATGATTAACTTTAATTTTCATTTTCCTCTGCACTATATTGAGCAACAGAGATATGTTGCACTTGGGGGGGGAGTGGCAGGAGCAGAGGGAGAGAGAGAATCTTAAGCAGGCTCCATGCCTATTGGAGCCCCATGCACACAACCCTGAGATCATGACCTGAGCCAAAGTCAAGAGTCAGGCCCCCAACCAACTTACTCACCCAGGCTCCCCAATAGATTGCACTTTTAAGAATGATTATTCCTAAAATATCAACTTCCAAAATGGCAAACTACTATTTGGTGCTTATTAACCCATAATATGTTAATACCATCAATATGATCTGGAATTTGAAAAAAATATATATAGGTTCCCATACTTCGGTTGGATGTTATACTCTGGCAAAAACGATTGACTGCATTAGTCTGTAAAATACTGTTTTTGAACCACATATTTTGTTATGTTTTAAAAATTTAGTCTGTGCATTCCCCATGTTTCTGACTATAGCGTATTCATTTAATATAGGTGAGCAAGGTTATAAGATTAGTCTTTGAATGGGACTTTAACAAAGATTATAGTTTGCTATCTAGAGAAGCAGCATTGTGTCAGTGAATTGATAGTGGAAGTTTGAATGAAGAAACAAAGGTTCAGTGCCAGATCTGCCACTTTAGGTGAATCATTTAGCTCCAGATTTTAGTTTCTTTATTTCTAAATTGGGATAAGAATAAAACTTACTTCATGGGGTCATATGTGCTAATGTATATGATAATACCTGGTTGAACTCTTCCAGTCCTGTCCTTTGCTCTTCATTTGGTTCTTCCTTACTCAGAGCTCTTGTTTATCTGGGGCAAAGCATTAAGCCATTATAATCAAAGAACTTTCGAGAAACCCACGTTAGATACTTGAGTAAAATCAGAGTTCTATTAGCAGGGGAAAGGAAGGCAATGATAGATAGGCAACTGACATTTTCTGATTCTTGATGTATGATCATCATTGAAAAATTGAGGAATAGTCTTCTATCACTGAAAGGTAAGTATGAATATTTTTAAAGTCTTTTTAAAACTTTTTAAATTAAAGCATAACATAATCAATGTGAAATGCACATTTCATAATTGTACAGCTCTATGAAGTATCACAAAGTGAACATAACCCGGGTTAAGAAATAGAACATTGTCATTATTCCTGAAACCTTTTGTGCCTCTCTTTTCTCATTTACTATCTACTGTCTTCTATCTTATTATAACCACTAGCCTACCTGTTAATATCAGAAATTAATTCTGCCTTTGTTCTTGGTATTATTATTTATTATTTATTTGCATTTCCCCCAGTTTTATTGAGGTGTAATTGACAAAATTGAATACAGATGTGAGTATTTTGATATATAGACTCTATCTGCCTTAGAAGAAATTTGTGAAATTTCTTGAAATTGTCAATTAATTTCAGTGGGCAAAATTTGCTTTCCTGAGTCCCTGAATAACATCCATTTATGAAAAAAACATTAAGAAATCCTATTAAAATGGACACTATTACATTATTAGTTGAAATTAGTTATCATAAGATGATACAAGAGGGCAGTGTGCTTTTGTTAATTACTCTGTAACATGGCTTTATAAGGTGGTTTTTAACCTGCCTACTTTCAGTGTTTTTGTGACTTTGGGGTATCTAAATCACTCATAAGAGCTTCCTAAGACATTCAGTGCTTATAAAGTTGAATTGTTCATAAGAAAAAAAGAGGATCAAAAGCAGTAAAAGCAAAAGAAATCACTGGGAACCATGCAAGAGGTGCATAAGGTTAAAGTCAGACTAAACCAGCAAACTGCAAGACTGAGAGGAGAACTGATTTGGGTCAGGAGCCGGCTTCACAAAGTGCAATGGAATCACTAGAAGGCCTCCTTCCCCTGAGGTCCATCATGCTGGCAGGAGGCACTGCAAATCTTAGTTGGTCCTGGCAAATTCCAGGAGACAAGATCTTGGCTGAAGGAGAAAGAGCAAGTACAACTCCTCAAAAAAGTTGAAATCTTATACTCAAATGGCATATTTCATGGTTAATAATTCCTTCCTGTTTCTTTCCTCTGTGAGCCTTTTTTTTAAAAGGTCATATACAACAGTATTTTTGAAAACTGCTAGATGTATTTCAGAGTATGGATGGGCTATAACTTATCCTCTCTTCTGTGTATGTAAATTGTTTTATGTGTTTTTGCCGTTCTGTGTAATGTTGCCAGGATCATTGTTGTAAATAACCTGTCTCATCATCTCTGATTTGATTAAAGAAATACTGAGTGAAGTAATTATTGCCTTTAAGAAATAAGTTTCATTATAAATGTAATTATGCTTATTGTAAGAAATTTGGAAAATGTAAAAGTGTGCAGAAGAAAGTAAATATCACCCTACTATCCAAATACAGTCCTTGCTAACATTTTGGTGTCTTCTGCCTTTTTTTCTTTTTTCTGTATGTATATCTATATCTAGCCATCTACCTGTAAATATATTTTTTATTTTTACCTATAATTTTGAATGGTTATATGATATTCCATCTTATGAATGTCCTGTAATTCAGTGAACTGTATCCTTTATTTTTGGACAATTAAATATTTTAATTTTAAAAAATTTAAAAAAAAATAATTATCCATGTAATGATCAGCTAGGACATATGGATTCTTCATGGTTTCCTATATATAATATCATGTCTTCTGCAAATAGTGACAGCTTTTCTTTTTTCTTTCCAATTTGGATGCTTTTTATTTCTTTTTTTGCCTAATTGCTATGGCTAGGACTTCCAACATTATGTTGAATACAAGTGGCAAGAATGGGCATCCTTGTCCTGTTCCTGATCAGTGCTTAGGACAAAACCTGGCATATGTCTGTTTTTTTCCTAGGCAATAGAGACAACGTACAAGGTAGTTTCCTGTCTTCTGTGTAATTAATTAGAAATAATTCTCAAATTACAGCTATCTTAACTGTTTGAAAGAGAAGTAAAGGTTGCTCTGAAAATGTCTGATGGGAAGACCTAGGATGGCTTCCTTGAGGAAATGACACTTCATTGAGACCTGAAAGATGAGCAGGATGAGCCTGGAGATGAATGTGCACTCAGAGGGCTGTAGGGGGGAGTGGAACAAATTACTCTTATCTCCCCTCCCCCCACCCTACCATCCTCACAAGGATGAATCAGTAGAGAACTGCTGAGCAGAGGATCCCAGGTGCACACTGGCATTCTCAAAGTCCATTGAAATGGGAGAAATGTGGATAAATGTGGGCAGCTGGGCCAAGCAGAGCCAGAACCATTATGCAAGCAACAAATCTGTTTTCCTTTCAGAAATGAGGAAATTGAGGCTTGTGAAGTTACACAAGTCATGGGGCTAATAAATTACAGAGCTACAGTTCATACTCACAAAAGAAAGGCCTATGCTCTTTCCACAGTAATACGGCTCTGCTACCTCTCCATCAGCGCCTGCCTCAGAACCATCACCACCCTCTGCTTCTCATCCTCCATGCCTTTATCTGGGTAGCCTCCCCCACCCTCTTCTACCCCATACCTAGATGTCCTTCTTTCCAGAGGGTGATTCCTCTTGTTTGGCAATGTCTCATGTTACAGAAAGATGGTCCATAGCGTTGTCTACTGTGCTGATATGTGAGCTTTGTTGGAGTGACATGGCCTGCCCACAGCCTTTGTATAAGGTGCAGGTGGTAACCCGAGCCACTGTGCCACAGGCCGCTACACAAGACCACCATCAGGCCAGGCATTTTCAGAAATCCCTCAGTTACTTTTCTTTTTAAACTTTGTGCTTCCCAATACTTTATCGTGAAAAATTTTGAAGTGAGAAGTTCAAAGGATTTTATACTCACAGCTAACATCACATTCAGTAGTGAAAAGCTAAAAGCTTTTTCTCTAAGATCATGAACAGGACAAGAATGCCCACTCTTTCCACTTTTATTCAACATAATATTAGAAGTCGGGTGCCTAGGTGTCTCCATAGGTTAAGTGTCTGCATTAACTCAGGTCATGATCCCAGAGTCCTGGGGTCGAGGCCCACATAGGGCTCCCTGCTCAGTGGGACATCTGCTTCTCCCTCTCCTTCTGCCTGCAGCTTCCCCTACTTGTACTCTCTCTCTCTGTCAAATAAATAAATAAAATATTTTTAAAAATGTTTAAAAACCCCATAATATTGGAAGTCGTAGCCACAACAACTAGGCAAGAAAAAGAAATAAAAGGTATCAAAATTGGAAAGAAAAACAAAGCTGTCACTATTTGCAGAAGACATAATAATATATATTAGGAAACCGTGAAGATTCCATCAAAAAACTATTAGAATAAGTCATTTCAGTAATATTATAGGATACAAAATCAATATACAAAAATCTGTTGAGTTTCTATACACTAATAATGAACTACCAAAGAGAAATTAAAATAGTTCTGTTTACAAATGCATCAAAGGAAAAGAAAGTGCCTAGGAATAAATTTAACTGAGGAGGTGAAAGATCTGCGTACTGAAAACTACAAGATATTAAGGAAAGAAATTGAAAAAGACTGGACTGGAAGAATTAATATTGTTAAAATGTCCACACTACCTAAAACAATATACAGATTTAAAGCAAGCTCTATTAACATTCCAATGGCATTTTTCACAGAAAAAAAACAGACAGTCCCAAAATATATATGGAACCACAAAAGACCCTGAATCAGCAAAGCAGTCTTGAGAAAGAAGAACAAAGCTGGAGGCATCACACTCCCTGATTTCAGACTTTATTACAATGCTATAGTAATTAAAATAGTGTGGTGTTGGCATAAAAAGAGACATATAGATCAGTGGAACAGAACAGAGAGCCCAGAAATAAACTCACTCATGTGGTCAATTAATTTACAACAAATAAGCCAAGAATATACAATGGGAAAAAAGACAATCTCTTCAAGAAATCATGTTGGGAAAATTGGACAGCCACACAAAAGAATGAAACTGGACCACTGTCTTGCACCATACAAAAAAATTAACTCAAAATGGATTAGAGACTTGAATGTAACATCTAAAACCATAAAACTTCTGGAAGAAACCATAGGCAGTAAGCTCCTTGACATAGGTCTTGGCAATGATTTTTTTAATCTGACACCAAAAATAAAAGCAACAAAAGGAAAAATAAACAAGTGGGACTACATCAAACGAAAAATCTTCACAGCAAAGGACACCATCAACAAAATGTGAAGGCAACCTACGGAATGGGAGAAAATATTTACAAATCATATATCTGTTAAGAGCTTAATATCCAAAATATATAAAGAACTCTTACAACTTCATAGCAAAAAAAAAAAAAAAAGATTCAACTAAAAAGTGAGCAGAAGATCTGAATAGACATTTTTCCAAAGAAGACATCCAGATGGCCAACAGACACATAAAAAGATGCTCAGCATCACTCATCATCAGGGAAATACAAATCAAAACCACAATGAGATATCACCTCACACCTCTTAGAACTGCTGTTATTGTACAGACAAGATAACCAGTGTTGGCAAGGATGAGGAGAAAAGGGAGCCTTTGTACACTGTTGGTGAGAATGTGAATTGTTTTAGCCACTGTGGAAATAATATGAAGCTTCCTCAAAAACTTCTGAGTATTTACTCAAAGAAAACAAAAACACTAAACTCAAAAAGACATATGCACTCTTATGTTCATAGCAGCATCAATTACAATAGCCAAGATATGGGATATGGAAATAGCTTAAAAGTCCATCAATAGGTGAATGTATAAAGAAGATGTGTGTGTATGTGTGTGTGTATGTGTGTGTGTATAAATTATATAAATTTATGTAATTTATATATATAAATTTATATGTGTATATATATGTTTATATATATATATAAATTCAGCCATAAAAAAGAAGGAAATCTTGCCATTTGTGACAACATGGATGGACCTTGAAGGTATTATGCTAAGTGAAATGTCAGAAAGACAAATACTGTATGATCTCACTTATATGTGGAATCTTAAAAAAAAAAAAAGTTCATAGATCCAGAGAACAGATTGGGGGTTGCCAGAGGCAACGGCTGGGAGAAATGGGTGAAGGAGGTCGAAAGATTTTTAAAAATTAAAAAATCACAATCTACAAAAGGCAATGTAGTATTCTGGGTTGAATCCTAGAACAGAAAAAGGGCATTTGTAAAAAAAAAAAATGGGTAAATCAGAATCAAGTAGGGTGTTTAGTTAATAGTAATATACAATGTTGGTAAAAAAAAAAATACAATGTTGGTTTCTTAGTTTTGATATTTGTACTATTAGGAACTGGGTGAGGAATATTTGGGAAAATTAATAAATAAACATGGAAATGTAGAAACAAATTTTTAAAAATTTTACAGTGAACTTTTACGTGTCCACCGTCAATATTATTTTATTCGGTCTGCTTTATCACAGAATATCTGTTTACCACACCCTTTATCCACCAGTCTGTCTGCAAAGTAAACTGCAGATATCAGTACCCTTCCTCCTAAATATTTTCGGCATGGGCACCACTAACTAGATTTCGCTATGTTAACAAATTTTTCTTTTGATGCAAGATTTGCCTACAGTACATTTGCTGAATATTAACAAATGCTTATGTCTGTATAACCTTAATCCCCACTGAGATGGGAGAGCACTACCATCACGCCAGAAAGTTTCCTTGTGGTTTTTTGTGATTCTTGAATATGTGACAATCAGTTTATCTTACAATGTCTATCCTCAAAAAAAAAAAAAAATATTAAGGCACACCAAGCACATGGTGGAGCTTTACGTGTTTTTTGAGTAATGACTTTTTGCACTGAGATGTCCTCTTGTTTTCGTTTTGTTTTGTTTTATAGGGCACAGCTCCACGTGGGAAGAAGTGGTGCATTTCTGGACATTCTGAGGGTCTGCAAGGAAACCAGCCATGTCCTTGGATGACATTAAGATGAAAACCAGCGACTTTTTGGAGAAGGAGCACCTGGACAGCGGGGGCTTCGGAAAGGTGTCTTTGTGTTTGCACAGATCCCATGGACTCGTGATACTGAAAAAGGTGTACACGGGACCCAAGCGCACTGAGTGAGTTGGGAGCAGACCGGGTGGGCCAAATCACGGGCTGGCCATGGGAAGAATTACTGTGGAGGTGCAGGGCAGGACAGTGGATAAACACGGCCCGGGCGTTAGAAGGAGACAGACCGCGGTGTGTCAGGGGGGGCACTTTCTGTCCAATAACCCTGAGAGCTGGTTGTTATTATCCCTGTACCGCTAAACGGGGATTCTGAGGCTGGTTAGCAAAAAGCTCCCAGCTAACAGACCATGGAAGAGAAGCGAAGGGAAGGAATGAGAGAAAGGGAAGGAGATGAGGGGTGATGAGGGAGGCAATGAGAAGACAATGGAGGGGTCAGTGAGATAGACTTGTGTACTTGCTACACCGTTTTGGTTGGGACTAGTCCTACGTATAGAAGAAAAAAAGTCATTAATTAGAGGTTCCAGAAGCCCTGCCTTTAAAGCAGTTGGTAGATTTGGTTTACTTCCCTCTCTTCTTGCCAGGGTCGTTACCAAGAGAGGCCGCATTTTCTATTATGCCATCTGTTCAGGCTGCCTCTCCTTGCGGCTCTCTGCGTACTTTGCATTCATTCGTTCATTGCTCTGATGTTTCTTGAGCGCTCACTGCCTGTCACTGAGAAGGACCGAGAAACTCCTCTGCCTGCTGACGCCCACTGTCTGGGCCTGGAGGAGATCAGTACATGCACAAGCATCAACACCAGCACGTGATGCACTGGAGGCGCGTACTGCGTTTCTTGGGGGCCCAAGGGACCAGGGCGCTAACTGCACCCATCTTCACAGCACCTTTCTCCCCGCAGGTACAACGAGTCCCTCCTTGAGGAGGGCAAGATGATGCACAGACTGAGACATAGTCGGGTGGTGAAGCTCCTGGGCGTCATCATAGAAGAAGGGAACTACTCCCTGGTGATGGAGTACATGGAAAAGGGGAACCTGATGCACGTTCTGAAGGCGGAGGTAAAGAGGGCTTCGCTGCAAGCTGGACCCGCACCGGGACCCGGGCGCCGCTCGTCCGTGATGGTTCTCGCCATGGTGTTCGTTCTTTTGTAGCTTGTGGGTGTCAGATAACCCCCTTGTGAGTTGCTGCATAGCTTGGATTTTCTGAAGTTGATCCCTGGTGAAAACGTCCTAGACTTTCCCTGCCCAGAAGGTGGTCATGCCTTCCTGTCAGTCCTTGCAGACCCCTCACTTGGGGAGGGGGGAGGCGGGTGTCCCTGGCTTTGGTAAGCCACTCCAGCATCCACAGTTCAGGGGTAGGCACTGTCTTCTGGAAGCCTGCGGTCTGACCTGACGCAGATGCCTATGGGGTAGCCAGGAGCTGACTGAGGGACTAAAGGATGCACACTAGAGGTGGCGGTATGTGAAGATGGAATACTAATGATTGCTCTTTGATGCCAACTGAGAAACTTAGAGGCTGAATATAGAACATCAGAGGCAACAACACTGAATAAAAGTAAGACTTAAAATAAGAAAAGAAAAATTGTTTATGCAAACCACATCACCTTCATAAAGCATTTTTTAGAGGTTATCTGCCTATTAAGAGCAAAGCCTTGTGCTAGTTCCTCGGGAGACAATAGCAAATAGGACACAGACCCGAACCATGGACAGCTAAGGAGGGGATGGTATGGCGTAATGGTGTTTTGATAGACACCTGCCAGCGTGCTGCTGGGAACACAGGGGAGAGGTGCTCGCTTCAGTGTGGAATAGATAAGAAGGGGTTCCAGAAGGAGGATGCTTGAGCCAAAGCCTGAAGGACAAGCAGAGACTTAGAGAGTATGTGTTCTGGGCGAGAGAATGGCAAAGCAAAGAGAATGTGCCAAATTTGGGACACTGCAAATAACTGATTTGGCCAAAGCATGGATTGCATGTGGGAATGGTGGGATGTAGCAGTCTGTAGAGCAAATATCCCCCCTTTTCCCATCTTCTCCCTCACCCTACAACTGCCTGAGGTTACGTCCGTTCTTCAGTTCTTCTAAACCCCAGACATCTCTTGCAGACAGCTGTGGGAAGGGTAAGAGATGTTTACTTATACACATTGTGTTATAATTGAATTAGACTGCTCTTCTCACCCAAACTAGGTTAGACCAGCTGCTGCATGAAGTAAGTAGGCATTTTGATCAGGAGATAAATCCTGTGTGACAAGAGGCATTCTGCTGGATCAGGTGAAGATAAGAGGGCTAGTTTGGGCTCCAGAGGAATTCGGGAGGATGTGATGGAGAAAAGCAAAGAGGGGAATGTGAAGGGGACTTCCTTTGCTTGCTCAGAATTTTTTCCTAAGTCCAAAGATATACTAAGGAAGAAGGGAAAATCTGGCTCTTTTTTGGATGGTGGTGATCAGGCTACCAGTTCAGCTACATTATGGGTTTTAAATATGGTTTGGGGGGTTGACTTGGGATTCTGACTCCTATCATTTAAACTTTTGTCCTGTTTACCAACAACCAACATATTTTTATATGTTTTATAAAGCACACACACACAGTTTGCATTTTTCAGTGTTAAGCAAAACTAATGTTTTAGAATTCTCTATATTAACATTGATATTTATGTAACTAGAATACAATTGTTAAGTAAGAATGACTTGAGAATTTACAAAGACCTGCTGAAGTATCTGATATCAACTTACCAAATAGCTATTAAATTCACTTCCACATTGTTTTAACATCATGATATCTCATAGGTTAATCTTTCTATGTTTGTAATCAGTGTGAGCACACTGAGAATCTCTTGTATTCTTTTTCCTCAGTATTATTTCATCTACACACTGCTGTGACATTGCTCACCCATTTAGTAAGTATGTAGTAGCATATATTAGTGCACTGAAGAAAATGCCTGTTTTTTGTTTATTTATTTACACCTTCATTCAACAACAATTGTAGGCACTGTGCTAGGTAGTAAGGATGCATATTATAATCATCATCGTGTTCCTCTCTCAAGGGGCTTAATTTTATAGCATTTGAATATATTACCATATTGGCATGATAGTTTTAGTTTTACATGACAGAACACAACATTAATACCCTTAGCACATGGGATGAAATCTTTCTTTCAAAGGGGGCTTCTTTTAAAACAATGGCAGTGCTGCTGATCATGATAGAAGGGCTCCTGGTAACTACAGATGGTCCCCAACTTACGGTTCCCCTTGTGATTTTTTTCACTTCATGATGGTCAAAAGCAGTGGGCATTCAGTGGAAACCATACTTCGAATTTTGAATTTGGATCTTTTCCGGGCTAGCAGCATGCATTATGATCCTCTTTCGTGAGGCTGGGCGGTGGCAGTGAGCCACGTGATCACGTGGTAGACAACTGATAGCCTCACAACCATTCTGTTACTCACACAGCGATTCTGTTTCTCACTTGCTGTTCAGTATCAGTCAATTACACGAGACAGTCACCAGTTTATTATCAACTAGGCTCTGTGTTAGATGATTTTGCCCAACTAAGGCTAATGTAAGCATTCTAAGCAGATTTAGGGTAGGCTAGGCTAAGCTATGATGTCCGGTAGGTTAGATGTATTAAACACATTTTTGACTTATGATATCATAAATGTATGATGTGTTTATGAGGACGTATCCGCACTGTATGTTGGGGAAGATCTGTATATCCTCAGGTTCAGACACCACTACTCTCGAATACAAAAGTCGCTTTGGCCTATTTGACTTAACCTTTCCATTTCATAGACTTAATGTCACTTGTTTTAGGTCAGTATACCCCTTTCTCTAAAAGGAAGGATAATTATGGAGATCATTGAAGGGATGTGCTACTTACATGGACAAGGCATAATACACAAGGACCTAAAGCCTGAAAATATCCTCGTTGATGATGACTTTCACATTAAGGTAAATCATAATCTGAAGGTTTCTAGAAGATTGGGGTGATTTTAGTTTTAATTCTCTGCTATAAATCCATTTTTGTACATGGTAGACCCCTAAAGGAAGACCTCACTCAGCTTAGAACTGGCAACAGTAGTGCTGGAAGGTTCTGCCAAGGATTGACAAGAAAGTTACAGACTTAATGGAGTTCATATTATTTACTTATTTATTTACTCTAATCTACATTTTTTATCAGTTTTTTTTTTAAGTGTAACTTACTCCATTGTAGTAAAGGGAACAAGGGGAAGAGATTTTCCTTTTGTTCACTGAAGAGCAAATTTAACTAGGTGGAACCAGGTCACATATAATTGTGTTTTGGCAGCAGGAATCCAAGCACGGGAATTTGAAAGGGGAAGCAGCATTTGGGGGAGGACTCAGGAACTGCTTATGCAAGCATCCTTCCACTACGAGATTCTGCTTCTAACACTTCCTTCTAGTCTTGGACAGATTTTATTCCTACGACTTTGAAAGAAGTTTCCTTCTTTACATTAGTAACATCTCTTATGTATCTCTTATGTTAAAATCTGGGGATTTTAGATCATCACATGCCAAAACCCATACCCTTATGCTTGGATTCCTAGAGGCGAAAGTGAAACTTCCATCTTTGATTTCTTCTTAACTCTATTGTTCCGTACTTTTGCCCTTGCCACCTCTCTCTCTGTTCTGTGTCTGACCTTTGTATTTTTCTTTTTGATTTCTTGTCTGTTTTCCTCCTCCTACCTCTCTCACCTTCTCTTAGGTTCAGGCTACCCACTCAAAACAACTAGCACTGCAGTCCTTATCCTCAGGACTTTGGAGTCCTTAGAATCTTGCATCCACGGGCTTCGGGACACCCTTTGGGAAAATTGAAGGTGCAGTATCTCGTCACCATCGGCTATACAAATCTGCTGAGAAGAAAATACCTTTTCTTCCTAGCCCCAGAAATAGTTGAAAAAACATGCAGAGTAAATGAGGAATTAGAATAAACATGTTTTACTGTAGTTCATGTCAGAAATGACTTCTGCTTTTTCTCTTCCCTCCCCCACCCCTAACCCCACTAGCAAATTCCATGGTTTTATTGCATAAGAATTTGAGATACCAGAATTTCACATGGACATTTCTTAGGGGACATTGTCCAGCTAGCTGAGGAAACACAAAGTTCCTATGAATTTGTTCAGAAGTAACTGCTTTATCTAGTGGAAATCCACTAGACCTGGAGATCCACTAGACCTCCCATCTATTAGTTAAGCCCCAAACTTAAAGACAGTCTGATTTGCCTGTGGCTGTCACAGAACAATTCCATTGGTTTGATCTCTTGCAGATAGCTGATCTTGGCGTTGCTTCCTTTAAGATGTGGAGTAAACTGACTAAAGAGGAACATAATGAGCAGAGGAAATTGAATCGCGTCTCTAAGAAAAATGGTGGAACCCTTTGCTACATGGCCCCTGAACATTTGAATGACATCAACGCAAAGCCCTCGGAGAAATCAGATGTGTACAGTTTTGGCATAGTACTTTGGGCAATATTTGCTAATAAGGAGCCCTATGAAAGTAAGACATTTGTAGAGGAGTGGGATATGGGTATTAATCAAAACTGCTGAGTAAAATAGTGGCCTTCAGTGAAGTCAGTTAAGACTTATAACTGTTCATTCGGTGTGTTTCTTATCCTCTATAAGCTACACAGGTTCGGGCCATATGTGATTTATTCCGTGCTATTTCCCCAGTATCTACACACACAGTGCCTGGAACACAGTAGGTGCTCAACACCATGATGTTGAATGAATGAGTAATCTCAGTTTAGGAATCAAGGATCACAGACCAAGTAGGAGCTTTGATGATGTATCTGAGTTCGGGAGGTGCCGTAAAATTCTGGGATTCTTCCTGAACAGGAAAGCTTGCTTGCTTCTGCTCATGAGACATGTACTTCATACTTTGATTCATTCACTTGCTCCCTTACTCAAGAATTATTTCTTTTCAGTACTTACTGTGAGCACTTTAATTCAAATTAAGAATAAAGAGATGAGAAAAGACATGGTTCATGTAGGAGAACAGATACAGAAGTAGTCATTCTTCAGATTAATGGACATTTTCTGGTCCCATTTTCTTGGGTGGTTATCAGCTCCCCTGGTTTAATGATCACCCATTGCCAAGGCCTCTCAAATCTCTTATCTCTAGTCCTGGCCTGGATATCCACTTATCTCTTAGGTCCATTACACGTACCAGAGGAACCCCAAAGCAACATCCCCCAAACAAAGTCATCTTCTGCATGCTCCCCTTGTAGTCCACTCAGCTTTGGTCTTCTCATGTTCATAAAATGGCATCACCATCTAGCTACTGAGTTGCCGGACCAGAAACCTCACGCATCCCAGTCTCAGCTTTGCCCCTTGTCTCCCACATCCAATCAGACATCAAAACCTATGAATTCAAGGTATACATACACTTCTATCCCCACCAGACTCTTTGTTGGTCATGCTCCATATTTCTGCTGAAGCCTGCTCATGCCATTCCCCACTCACACTGCAGCCAAGCTGGTCATCCTAAAAGGCAAGTATGACCATCTCTCATCAATTTAAATCTTTCCAAGGCTCCCTGGGCCTTCAGGATAAAGTTTAAATTCTTCAGTATGGAATACAAGGCTCTCTCTGATTTGGCTTTTCCATCTTTCTCTAGCCTTATTCCTTACCTCTCTTTTCTTAGTCAATATGTCCAGTGAGAGTGAACTACTCGTAACTCCTGGGACACAGCATGATTTCGGGGACTTCCAATCTATTCATATCCTGCTTCCTTAGCTTGGAATCCTCCTCTCTGAGTCCTCCTTCCTGATTCTTTACATGGATAAATCCTACTTATTTTTCTTGACTCAGCAAAGCCTTCTCTGACCTTCTAGTCACGGTTGTGTTAGCAGAACCCTTTGTACTCCTTGAATAGCACTTACCACTCTATATTCTTAGTCGCTCTCAATAGACTGAGCTCCTTACAGGGAAGAGTTATTTGTTTTTGTATTAAAATCTGGAGTATTCCATTGGTTTTATTATATATTCTATTTGTTCTACCAGGAGGCCACTTTTTGGTGAATTCTGTCTCTCCTCTGCAAAGGTTAAAATGTTGTTTGATCATCTGGGCAATAGAATATGTCAGTGCCTTGTCAGAGGGTCATTCTGCCCCTATCAGATGAGGCACCTGGACTAAAAGCACAGTTTTGTCCAAGTTCTGCCACCTCCCTGTCTGAGACACGCAGGACCTGAGGAGAAAGTCAACTTAAATCCTTCTTTGCTTTATAGATGCGATCTGTGAAGAGCAGTTGATAATATGCATTAAATCTGGGAACAGGCCAAATGTGGAAGACATCCTTGAGTACTGCCCAGAGGAGATTATCAGCATCATGAAGCAGTGCTGGGAGGCAAAACCAGACATTCGGCCAACATTTACTGGTAAGAGCCTTTTTTATGACCATGTATGTTGTCAATAAGGTGATTTTTTCCTAGTAAGATGTTGTCAAGAAGTTCCTTTAAGTTTTCAGAAAACTCAGTTCCACTTGTGATTTCAAATTGATTTTCTAGATTTCAAACATTTTGTTCAATGAAAAGATACCAGCTGCCTCAAAAGCATGAGGCATACAAGGTGCTCTTCTTTCTTTCTTTTTTTTTTATGATTAACTTTTTAAAAATTGTGTTAAAATATACATAACATCATTGACCATGTTAACCTTCTTTTAAGTGTACAGGTCAATGGCATTAAGTACATCCACAGTGTTGTGCATCTGTTGCCACCACCCATCTCCAAAACTTCTTCTTCCCCAACTGAAACTTTGTACCCATTAAATAAATACCCACTCCCCTTCCCCCAGCCCTTGGCAACCACCATTCTAACTTTTCATCTCTCTGAATTTATTCTGTTATTTCTGTTATTACATAAATAGAAAGGTACTACTCTGGGTACCTCATGTAAGTGGAATCATACAGTATTTGTCTTTTTGTGCCTGGCTTAGTTCAGTCAGCATAATGTCTAAGGTTTCTCCATGTCGTAGCCTGTGTGAGAAGTTCCTTCCTTTTTATTTTTATTTTTTTTAAAGATTTTATTTATTTATTTGAGAGAGAGAGAGTGAGAGAGAACATGAGAGGGGAGAAGGTCAGAGGGAGAAGCAGACTCCCCATGGAGCTGGAAGCCCGATGCGGGACTCAATCCCAGGACTCCGGGATCATGACCTGAGCCGAAGGCAGTCGCTTAACCAACTGAACCACCCAGGCACCCCAGTTCCTTCCTTTTTATTACTGAATGGTATATATTCCGTGGTGTGTATAGATCTGTCGATGGATACGTGGGTTGTTTCCACTGGCCTCTTTGTGTCTTAGCGTCTATATTTCTTCTCTCCCTTTAAATAAATAAAATTTAAAAAAGAGCTGACATCTTTGGAAATGTATGTTGTTATGTAGATTGGGCCTGTAGTAGAGGGAGAGGGAAAGGCACATGGATGGTTGTCACATCCTTGCACTTCTTCCCACTCCCCTAGGTTACCTAGGATCTTGATAAGATCCTAGAGGCAGAGGAAACATGGAAATCAGAAGAAAGAAAATCAGTTGAGCAAAAGATAAATAGTAAGAAATCACTTAGGAGCCTATTTCTGCTATGAGAAAACAGAATTAAAGCCCCACCTACCACTACGAGCAAGGATTAGAGGGGTACTTTGGTTTATTTGCTTTTCTTATTCTCTTTGTCAGCCAATCTTCTCCTGACTTGGTCTCTTCTCTTGTTTTATGCCTTTTTCACTTTTTTAAAATTAAAGTTCTCATTTTGAGATAACTGTAGATTTATGTGTGGTTGTAAGAAAAACACAGGAAGATACCTGGCTGGCACAGTTGGTAGAGCATGGGACTCTTGATCTCGGGTGTTGTAAGTTTGAGCCCCAGGTTGGGTGTAGACATTACTTAAAAATCTTTAGTAAAAAAAAAAAAGAGGGGCACCTGGGTGTCTCAGTCAGTTAAGCCTCTGTCTGTGGCTCGGGTCATGATCCCAGGGTCCTGGGATCAAGCCCTGCATTGGGCTCCCTGCTCCATGGGGTGCCTGCTTCTCCCTCTCCCTCTACCTGCCGCTCCCACTGCTTATGCTCTCTCTCTCTCTCTCTCTGTGCCAAATAAATAAAATAATATCTTAGAAAAAAAGGAAGAGAAGAAATAACAGAAATATCCTTTATCCTTTTATCAAATTTGCCCCAATGATAACATCTGGCCAAACTACAGTATAGTATTACAAGTAGGATATTGACATTGATACAGTCAGATACAGAACATCTCCATCACCACAAGGATCCCTTATGTTGCCCTTTATAGCCACACCCACTTTCCTCCCCAACCCCACCCCTCTCCTTCACCTCTGTCGATCACTGATTTGTCCTCCATTTCTATCTTTTTTTTTTTTTTTGTCATTTCACAAATGTTACATAAATAGAATCATAAAATACTTTTTGGAAACCCTTTGGGATTGACTTTTTGCCACTCAGCATAAATCCCTAGAGATTCATCAAGGCTGTTGTGTGTATCAATGCTTTGTTCCTTTTTCATTGCTGAGTAGTATTCCATGGTGTGGATATACCACAGTTTGTTTATTCTCACCTCAAAGGAAATCTGGTTTGTTTCCAGTTTTTGGCTATTTTAACTAACACTACTGTAAATATTCACGTTACAGGTTTTTGCATGAATATAAGTCTTTATTTCGCTGGAATAAATACCTAGGAGTGAAATAGCTAGGTTGGATGGTAGTTTCATGATTGTTTTTTTGTGGGGGTTTTTGCCACTGTTTTCCAGAGTGGTTGTACCATTTTATGTTCCTACCAGGAATGTGAACCACCAGTGATCCAGTTTCTCTACATCTTTGCTAGCATTTGGTGTTGTCACTATGTCATTTTAGCCATTCTGATAGGTATGTAGTGATATCTCGCTGTGGTTTTAATTTGTATTTCTCCAATGGCTAATGGTATTGAATATGTCTTTTTTTGTGCTTATTTGCTGTTTGTCTGTCTGTTTTGGTAATATGTTGCTTTACTAACTTTTGCCCATTTTCTAATTAGATTGCATTTTTTTTTTAACTGTTGAATTTTGAATGTTCTTTATATATTCTGTAGAGTATTCCTTCATTGGATATGTGGTTTGCAAATATTTTCTTCCAACATGTAGTGCTTTTTTTTTTTTTTTATCCTCTTAGCAGCATCTTTCACAGAGTAAAAGTTTTTGATGAGGTCTAGTTTATTAATTTTTCCTTTATGGATTGTACTTTTGGTGTCAAGCCTAAGAACACTATCAGGGTTAGCTTTCAAAGATTTTCTAATATGTTTTGGTCTAAAATTCTTGCAGTTTTATATTTAAGTCTGTGTTAAGTATTTTTTTTCTATAATTGTCAAGGAAAATTTTTAATTGATAATCAAAGAATAATAGCACAGAACTAAATTATTTGATTGTCTTTCTTGCCAGTTATTCAATTTATATTTTATTGGAAAAATACCACAATCCATTTTGAGTTAATTTTTGTATGAGATATGTGGCTTGGGTTGAGTTCATTTTTTGCCTATCAATATCCTCTTGTTCCAGCACCACTTGTTGAAAGTCTGTCTTTCCAGGGCGCCTGGGTGGCTCAGTTGGTTAAATGTCTGCCTTCAGCTCAGGTCATGATCCTGGAGTCCAGGGATCAAGCCTCACATCGGACTCTCTGCTTAGCGGGGAGCCTGCTTCTCCCTCTGCCCCTCACCCTGCTCATGCACTCTCTCTCAAATAAATAAATAAAATCTTAAAAAAAAAAAAATGTCTATCTTTCCTTCATTGAATGGCTTTTTCTTCTTTGGCAGAAATAAGTTGGGATATTTGTATGTGTTTATTTTGAGATTCTCTATTCTTGTCCATTGATCTGCGCATCTATCCCTCTGCCAATACCCACTGTCCTAATATAGTGATATGTCTTAAGACCGAGTAGACTGATTCCTCCCATTTTTTATTTAAAAAATTCTTTTAGGTACTCTAGTTCCTTTGTCTTTCCATATAAAATTTAGAAAAATCTTGTCTATATCTACAAAAAGAGATCTTACCCTGATTTTGATTGAAATTATGTTAAATTGGTATATCCATTTGAGGAGAATTAAGATCTTTACTATATTGAGTTTTCTAATCCATGAACACAGTACGTCTCTTCATTTATTTTTATCTTCTTTGATTTATTTTATCCGTGTTGAATAGACTTCAGCATACAAGTCCTATATAGTTCTCTTTTTTGAGTAATTATAAATAGGTTGTATTTTAAATTTAGGTGTCCATTTGTTCATTGCTAGAATATTGAAATATAGTTGGGTTTTTTGCATGTTAAAAATGCAAAATCTTGTATATTATGACCTTATTGAACTGACTTATTAGTTCTAGGAGTTTTTTGGGATATATTTTTTAGATTTTCATGTCATCTCCAAATAGAGACAGTTTTCTTTCATCCTTTTTGATCTGTATAACTTTTATTTCCTTTTCTTACTTTATCACATTGGCTAGAATTTCTAGCATTATCTTAAATAAGAGCAGTGAGAGCAAACACCCTCATCTTTTCTCAATATTAGGAGAAAGCATTCAGACTTTTAGTATGAAGTATGTTAATTGTAGGTATTTTGTAGATACTCTATATCACTTGATGAAGTTCACCATATTTATTCTTATTTCTGAGAATTTACCATGAATGGGTTTTGAATTTTGTGAAATGCTTTTCCTGCATTGATTGGTATGGAAATGTGATTTCCCTTCTTTTAATTGTTAATATGGTGAATTACATTAATTTTTGAATACCAAACCAGCCTTGTATCCCAGGAATAAAACCTATTTGGTAATGGTGTATGATTCTTTTAATATATTGCTAAATTTCATTTGCTAATATTTTGTTAAGACTTTTCCAAGTATAGTCATGAGGATATTGGTCTATAACTTTCTGCTTTTTGTATTATCTTTGTCTGGTTTTGATATCAGGATCAATATTGGCTTCATAAAATAAATTGAGAAGTTTTCCCTCCTAATTTTTGGAAGAGAATGGTGTAAGTAATGTTAATTCTTTAAAAGTTTGGTAGAATTCTCCCAAGAAACGATCCAGGCCTGGAAATTTCTTTTTTGGGAGTTTTTAAATTGAAAAGTTGATTTCTTTAATAGTATAGGAGCTATCAAGATGATCTGTTTTACATCAGAGTAGTCTGTTTTATATCAAAGTAGTGTATCAAATGGTTTGGTAGTTCTGGTTGTGGTAGTTCGTATTTTTTGAGGAAATGATATTTCAGTTAAGTTGTCCAATTTATATATGTAAAGTTGTTTGTAGTATCTCTTATTATTGTTTAGATATCTGCAGTGTTTGTAGTGATATCCCCTGTTTCATTCCTGATACTGTCTTCTGTTTTCCTTTGTCAGTCTTCCTATTGATCTTTTCAAACAACCAGCTTTTTGTTTCATTGATTTCCCCTATTGTTTTTATGTTTTCCATTTCATAGATTCCTGTTCTTTATCATTTCCTTTCTTCTAGTTTTCCTTTTGTTCTTCTTTTTCTAGGTTCTCGAGGTGGGAACTTAGATTATTGATTTGGATTTGAGACCTTTTCTCTTTTCTAATGTGTATATAATGCCATAAATTTCCTTCTCAGCACTTCTTTAGTTATATCCCACAAATTTTGATATATCCTTATTTATTTTCATTTACTTCATGGCATTTTTAAATTTTCTTTGAGACTTTCTCTTAGATCTATGCATTATTTAGAAGTATGTTGTTTTGTTTCCAAGAGTTTGGAGATATTCTCATTATCTTTCTGTTACTGATTTCTGGTTTGATTTCATTTTAGTCAGAGAACACATTCTATGTGTTAAACTTCTCTCAAATTTATTGATGTTTATTTTATGGCCCAGGATATGGTGTATCTTGGGATATGTTCTGTGGACACTTGAAAGGAATGGATTATTCTGCTGTCGTTGGGTAAAGTGTGCTGTAAATCTCAGTTAGATCCTGTTGATGATGTTGTTGAGTTCTTTTACGCCTTGGCTGATTTTCTGTCTAGTTCTTTGAATTGTTGAGAAAGAGATATTCAAGTCTACAACTGTAATTGTGAATTTGTCTATTTCTGCTTTTAGTTTTATCATCTTTTGCTTTATAGATTTTTCCATCTCTGTTGTTTGGTGCATATATATTTAGGATTGCTGTGTTTTGATGGATTGATCCTTTTATCGTTATATAAATGTCCCTTTTGTCTCCAGCAATCATCTTTGCTCTAAAGTCTACTTTGTTGGATATTAATATAGCCACCCTTCTTTCCTTTTATTAAATTTATATATCTTTCCCCATTTTTTTACTTTAAATTGCCTATAATTGTTATATGTGAAGTGAGTTTCTTGTGACAGCATGTACTTGGGTCATGTTTCCTTAACCTGTTCTGCCAATGTCTGTCTTTTGATTGGCATTTTTAGACCATATTAATTTAGTATAATTTTGATATGTTAGAGCTCACATCTGCCATTTTATTTTGCTTTTTATTCTTTCTGTTTCTCATTTCTCTGTTTTCTTTTTGTTGCCTTCCTGTGCATTCTTGAACATTTTTAGAATCCCATTTGAATTTATCAATAATATTTTTTCTTTCTTTTCTTTTCTTTTCTTTTTCTTTCTTTCTTTCTTTCTTTCTAGAGAGAGAGAGAGAGGGAGAGAACATGAGCAGAGGAGGGGCAGAGGGAGAGAATCTTAAGCAGGCTTCATGCCCCAGTACAGAGCCCAGTGTGGGGTTCCATCTTATAACCCTGAGATCATGACCTGAGCTGAAATCAAGAATTGGACACTTAACTGACTGAGTCACCCAGGCTCCCTTGAATTTATTGGTAGTATATTTGAGGATAGTTTTTCCAATGGATACTCTAGGTGTTAACATTGTCTTACATAATTTATCACAGTATACCAATATTATTTTACCAGTTTGAGTGGAGTATAAAAACTTTATTTTCTTTACTTTCCTTTACCTTCCTCTGTATAAAATTGCCTTAAATATTTCCTCTACATATATTTAGAATACATTGACATTGTTACAGTTTTGCTTCAACTGTCAGTGATAGTTTAGAAAACTCAAAAAGAGAAAGAAAGCCTATCGTATTTACCCATATTTTTGATTACTGTGTTGTGGGGTGTTTTTCGTAGTACTACTTCTGACACTAAATGTGTTGCAACTAGATGTTCTAGAATTCAATTAAATTCTGACACTAACCACCTGGAGTTATTATCAGACTCCACAGGTTTAAGGGCTTAGCCCTGCTGTAATATTGTTCCCACTTTAGACACCAGGTGTAGATAGGATGCCCAGGCTACCCGCACTTCTGCTCTGCTCCACCAAATAAGAATTTGAAGGTCCTCGTAATACCCTCTTAAGGTTCAATAATTCACTAGAACTCACAGAACTCAGGAAAGCATTTTACTTATATTTACTGGGGTATTATAAAGGATACAACTCAGGAACAGCCAAAGGAAGAGATTCATTAAGTTATTGGTGGTGGGATTGGTGTGCCGCAGAGCTCTCATGCCACTTTCCCAACAGTGTATTCACTCAATGTATTCACTATTGGAAGCTCTCCAAACCCCATTGTTTAGAGGCTTTCATGGAGGCTTCATTAGGTAGGCAGTATTGATTAAGTCATTGGTCATTGGTGACTGAACTAAATCTCTAGTCCCTCTCCCCTCCCTGGAGGTCAAGGCTGTACTGTACTGAAAGCTCCAATCTTATAATCATAACTAGGTGTTTCTGGTGACCAGCTCCCATCCTGAAGCAATCTAGCTTCTCCTCCTCATCCCTCTAGCCAGGAGCTGTCTCATTAACATAGAAAAGACATTCTTACTGCTTAAGAGATCCCAGGGATTTGGGGAGCTTCCCTGCCATGAACTAGCTGAAGCTGGGAAAAAGAACAAATATTTATTTTTTTAATTATACCACATGTGTTCTTTCTTCCTCCCTAATGTTCCAAGGTATCTTCTTTTATCATTTCCTTCTTGTTTAGGAAGTTCCTTTAGCCATTCTTTTAGGTATGTCTGCTAGGGACAAATTATCATAGTTTTTCTTCATTTGAGAATGTCTTGATCTTACTTTCATTTCTGTAGGATTTTTTTTGCTGGGTATAGGATTCTGGGTTGACAATTCCTTTCTTTCAGGACTTAATAAATACTGTGCCATGTACTCTGGCTTCCATGGTTTTAGTTAAGAAATCATTTGGTTTTTTTTTTAACCTATAGATAAGGTATTTTCTCTGGCTGCTTTCACAACTTATTCTTTTTCTTTATCTTTCAGAGGTTTAATTATTATTTGTCTTGGTATGAATTTGTTTGGGTTTATTCTCTTTGACTTTTGTTTTGATTTTTGAATCGGTAGGTGTATGGCTCTTCCCAAATTTGAGAAGGTTTCTGCCATTATCTCTTAGAGTACTTTTTTCAGTCATGCTCTCTTTATCCTTTCTGAGATTGGGATAACAAAAATACTAGATCTTTTGTTATAGTTTCACTTGTCCCTGAGGCTCTGTACACTTTTTTTTCCTCAGTTTATTTTCTTTCTCTTGATCAAATTGGTTTATTTCTGTAATTCTGTCTTTCAGCTCACTGATTTGCCTTGTCCCCTTTATTCTGCTGTTGAACTCATCCATTTTGGTTTACTATATTTTTCAGTTCAAAAATTTCATTGAACTTTCTTTTATATCTTCTGTTTCTTTGTCGAGGCTTCCTGTTTTGTTTTGTTTTGTTTTTAAAGATTGTTTATTTGACAGAGAGAGAGCCTACAAGAGAGAGAGCACAAGCAGGGAGGGTGGCAGGCAGAGGAAGAAGCAGGCTCCCTGCTGAGCAGGGAGCCCAATGCGGGACTTGATCCCAGGGTCCTGGGGTCATGACTCGAGCCGAATGCAACCACTTAATCGACTGAGCCACCCAGGTGTCCCTGGTTTTTCATTTGTTTTAAGCTTATTTGTAATTGCTTATTGAAGTATTTGTATCATGGCTGTTTAAAAATTTTTAAACAGTGAATTCTAATATCTCTCGTATCTTGGTGTTGGGATCTATTGATCGTCTTTTTTCCTTCCTGGTTCTTAGTGTGATGAGTGATTTTTCCCTTGAAACTCGTACATTTTCTTACAATGTTAGGAAATTCTGGATCTTCTTCAAGCTTTCTCTTTTAGCTGGCCTTTTCCGACATGGCTTTGTCAATGGAAGGTCCTGCTACCTTGTTTGACAGGTAGAGGGAAGTCCAGATTTTCTACTGAGCCCCATTGACACCTGAGGTGGGGGGGCACCTTGTTTGTACTGGTCAGGGTGGAAGTTCCAGTGGAGTCCACCTGGTCTCCATGGACACTGCAATGGAGGTGAAAGTTCTGACTCCCAGTGGGGCCTCTCCTGACACTTTTCCATTAGAATGGGTGGGAGTACCCTATTACTGCAAATTAAGGGGGCAAGTTCAGTTTACCCTCATAGTCCATTGACACCATGGAGTGGAGGGGGTCATTACCATCTGGAGGAAGGGAAGCCCTGGTTTCCCATTTGGCCTTCTCTGACATCACCCTGGTGGGGTGTTGGAGTATCTTGTTACTGTTTCATGAGATTGGAAGTCTTAGCTCTCCTTACTTGGCCTTAGCTGGTGAGGTCCAAGAAACATGCTATTAGGCAATAGCTCTTGGTTTCCAGTGTTCTCTTGTCTCTCCTTCTGTCCACCTAGTTATTAGTCTTATTAGTCTCTTCATGGAAGTTGGTAATCTGTCATTAAAATTTTTATTTTACTGCTTTATCCACCAATTAAGGTAAGTAATTCAAAGATAATAGATTACCAATATTTAAATTTTACTTTAGGAAATACCTAAGAAATTTAAAGTACTCTCTTTTTTAATACAGGTCTTGAAGAAAAATTTAGGCCTTTTTATTTGGATCAATTAGAAAAAAACGTAGAAGATGATGTGACAAGTTTAAAGGTAGGTAACCTAGCAGGTACTCAATGCATTAACATCAAAGCATATATATTATCTATCTATCTATCTATCTATCTATATATATATATATATTATCAATCTTGAAGACCAAAGCAATATAATTTGTTACCAAGATTTGAGGTAAGCGAGCTTGATAACCACATGTAACAAAATTAGCAGTTTTATACAGAAATCATCAAGTTGGCACACTGGACCCATTCCTCCATCAAAACTAATGGAATGAGAGAAATTATACACAGCAATATGAAAACAAAAGCACAACATCACTGGAATAGAATGGAAAGTACCATAGGTGGATCTGTCATTTTGAGGAATTCTCGAACGATAGAAAGCCAACTGAATTATATTTCCTGAGTCATAGAACAGAAAAAGAAAATGCAAACCCAAAACATAATGCTGAAGAAGTACTGGTGGAGCAAGCCTTGGGTCCGTGTGTAGAAGAAATAGCATGGTCACCTGGGACTTTGATGCTAAGATTGTCATTTGGGAACCAAGGTTGCGCGAGTTACAAATGTTGGCTCCTCCCCCTGATTCCCTTGCGCTAAGCAACAGATGGGAGCTGCATCTGCCTTGACTTGAAGCAGTGAATTTCATGTCTGGGCTCTAAGAGGTATGTCAAAGGTTGTTACCAGCTAAGTAACCAAGAGAAACAAAGACCTTCCCTACATACACACTTCAGAAACAAGTTGCTGGCATAAGTCTTACAGCAACATGCTGCTATAATCATGAGGGGAAGACTACAGTAAATAAAACAGGCAGGTATTTGGAGTTTTTAAAATAAAAATAAAAAACCAGAGAGTCAAGAATTACCAGACTTTTGAGGTATACCTACGGTCTAAAAGGAGAGGTATCCAATGGAACCATTCTTGGGCATCCAAGGGCCATCAGGAAGGATAGTCCCTAAGGCTAAAAAACATTACCACAGTAATCAGGAATATTTCATAATGATAAAAAGTTCTATTCACCAGGAAGATAATAGCAGCTTTAAATATGTATATGCCCTTAATAACATGGTTTCAATATATACAAAGCAAAACTTGACAAAATTCAAAGGAAAAATAGACATATTGGAGATTTTAATACAGATTTCTCACTGATAGAACAAATGGACAAAAACATCCATAAGGATAAAGAAAATTTGAAGAACATGATGAACATTTGACTGAATGGAAATGAATAAAACACTGCATTTAATAACTGCAGAATACCTAACCTTAAAAGGCTTTTCAGGAATATACAGAACATATTTACAATTGGCCATGTCTTGGGAAATAAAACAATTATTAACAATTATTATTAAAAGGATTGTAATCATATAAAGAATTTTCTCTGATTTTATTTTAATTATGCTACAAATTAATCTTAAAATTAGAAAATCTCATTTGGTTAGAAGTTAAGAAATATATTTTTAAATACCCTGTGGATCAAAAAGGAAACCACAATGGAACTTAGAAAAATTTAAAACAAGACTAACAGAAACACTACATATTAAAATGCAAATATGACTAAGAAAAAAACTTAAAGGAAATACTGAAATTTTAATTTTGTGCTTGAAGTGGAGGCAGTAGGTGTAGGTTTCTTTTTAAATATAATTCTATACCTTTTCTATATTTTCAATAATGAGTAGTATCACTTTTATAGCAAAAAAGAGTTTCTTTTTCTACTTTTTTATATTTTGGTAAAATATACGTAACATAAAACTTACCATCTTACCCATTTTTTTCTTTTCTCTTTTAAAGATTTATTTATTTTAGAGAGAGCGTGTGTGTACATGATGGGGGAGGGCAGAAGGAGAGGGAGAGAGTCTTAAGCCGACTGGGCGCTGACAGTAGAGGCTGACACAGGGCTCGATCTCGTGACCTGGAGATCATGACCTGAACTGAAACCAAGAGTCAGTCACTTAAAGGACCGCTCCACCCAGGCACCTCACCATCGTACCCATTTTTAAGTGTACAATTCAGTAGCATTAAGTACACTCACAATCTTGTACAAGTCACTAGTATCCATTTCCATTTCTTAAAACCTCAAACAGAAACTCAATACCCATTAAGCAAGAGCTCCCCATTCCTTCCTCTCCCCAGCCCCTGGAAACGTTTAATTCCAGTTTCTATCTATGAATTTGCCTCTTCTAGGTACCTTACAGACGTGGGGATCAGACAATATTTGTCTTTTAGTGTCTACCCTATTTCACTAAGCGTAATGTTTTCAAGGTTCATCCATGTTGTAGCCTGTGTTAGAGGTTCATTCCTTTTTAAGGCTGAATAATTCTACATTTTATGTGTTTATCACAGTTTGATTATTGATTCAGCTGTGATGGATACGGAGTTGTTTCCACCTTTTATCTGTGAATAATGCTGCTATGAAACAATGGTGTACAATTTTTTTTTTGAGCTCTTCCCTTCAGTTTTTTTGGGTATATACACGTAAGAGTGGAATTGCTACATTGTGTGATAATACTATGTTTAACTTTTGAGGAACCATCAAATTGTTTTCTATAATGGCCCTGCCATTTTACATTCCAGCTGCAATGCGCCAGGTTCCAATTTCTCTACATTCTCACCAACACTGTACATTCTCTGGGTTTTGTCTTGTTTATTAAATAATAGCCATTCTAATGAGTGTGAAGTCATATATATCTTACATGGTGGTTTTGATGGGTATTTTCCTAATGACTAATGATGTTGAATCTTTTTTCATGTGCCATTTGTATATCTTCTTTAGAGAAATGTTTAGTCAAGTCCTTTGGTCATTTTTTAATTGAGTTATTTGTGTTTTATTGTTGAATTGCACGAATTCTTTATATAATCTGGATATTCATCCTTATCAGAGATATATGATTTGCAAATATTTTTCTTCCTATTCTGTGGGCTACCTTTTCACTCTCTTGATAGTGTCCTTTGATGCACAGAGGTTTTAGTTTTGATGTAGTCCCATTTATTTATTTTTATTTTGTTGCCTATGTTTTTGGTGTCCTATCCGAGAAATTATTGTCAAATTGAATGTCATGAATCTTTTTCCCTATGTTTTCTTCTAATATTTATATGGTTTGAGCGCTTAAGCTTCAGTCTTTGGTCCATGTGAGTTAATTTTTTATATATTGAAGGCAAGGGTCCAGCTTCATTCTTTTAGGTATGGATATTCTGTGTTCCCCCAATGCATGGTCTTGGCACCCTTGTTGAAAATCAGTTGGCCATGCAAGGGTTTATTTCTGGGTTCCCTATTACCTTCTCTGCCTGTCCTTAGACCAATACCACACTGTTTCGATTACTGTAGTCTTGTAGTAAGTTTTTAAATCAGGAAGTTTGAACCCTCCAAATTTGTTCTTCTTTTCTAAGATTGTTTTGGCTATTTGGGAAAAAAAAAGTTTATTTTTTTTAAAAAGATTTATTCCTTGTAAGAGCTATATAAAATATCTACCATTTGAAAAGATTCATTTTTCTTATAATACTTTTCGGGAACTATTTTCTACTGTTTATACTAAAGTTTACATGTATGCTGTTAATTACAGAAAGAGTATCCAGACCCAGACCAAAATTCATTTGTGAAGAGAATGCATTCTCTCCAGATTGACTGTACAGCAATACCTCCAAGCAGGTCAAATTCAGGTAACATCCGTTGATTGAAAGTAATGTATTCACTTGTTTGTTCATGCATTCACTCTGTTCTCGAAAATACTCTTGATGACTGTAAAGAAACAGAAGAAGTTATAAAATTTAGCCCCTGCCTTAAAGGAATTTATAATATATTTGGGAGTGAAGATATATATATTTGAAATAGTAAATAACAGTGTATTCACCAAAATCACAAAGCATCCTGAACGTAAGAGGCCTAACATACCTGATAGGGAGAAAGTGACGGCTCAGGAACAAGAGGGGGCATGTGTGGAAGCAAGGGCCTTGAGGTCAGGGATAACAGATCCAGAGAACAAGCAGACTGATCTCAGATTCAAGGAGGGATACTTTTTTCATTATAACAAAAGGAAAAACAGAGTATAGGATATCGAAACCACTTGTTAGCTCTCTGTTCTAAGGCAAATTAACCTCTTGTAAACCTCATCCATCAAATCATGATAGTAATTGCTCCTACTCTTACAAGGCTTTTAAAGAATAAAAGAGGCCATGGAGAGTACTTAACACCAAGCTGCTCCTGTTCTTATTTTGTAGCCCTGCCTCACACCAAGGAGACAGCTACCTTCTCTGCTACAAAACAAGTCCCTTTCTTCCTTGGTCATTCCTGTGACACTCATGTTTCTGTTGCCTGTTAAAATTTCCCTAGCGCTCTTTCGCCACCATGCAGGGACTTCTACGAATTACTTATATAACTTGTAGGAAGAGGACCATCAAGTAAATGCTTTTTTATTTGTTGTCAAAGGTTTCAGTATGTTATTCTGAGATACAGATGTGCGATGGTGCTCAGCTTTTATTTTACTTCTTGTTGCCTTGTGAAACTCTTTCCAATGTTGATCATTTCTTCTCAGCCCCAGAACAGCCCAGCTCGCTGCACAGTTCCCAGGGACTTGGGATGGGTCCCGTGGAGGAGTCCTGGTTTGCTCCCTCCCTAGAGAACCAGCAGGAGGAGAATCAGCTCAGCTTGCAAAGTAAACTCCAGGAGGAAGCCAACTACCATCTTCATGGCAGCCGCATGGACAGGCAGACAAAACCGCTCAGACAGAATGTGGTTTATAATAGAGAGGAGGAAAGGAGACGAAGGGTCTCCCATGACCCTTTTGCACAGCAGAAACCTTATGAGAATGTTCAAAACCCAGGAGTAAAAGGCCTTACTTATTCTAGTACAACCAGTCCTGGTAATGCTCTACACCAACCAGCAGGGCCAACCAGCCAACCCCAAGTACTATACTGGAACAATGGATTGTACAATTCATTCCCTTTTGGAACAAGACCACAGGATCTGGGAACAGCAAGTTCAAGAGTTTGGTATGGGCCAAATCCAAGCCATATGCCAAGCGTGCATAAAACTCCAGTGCCTGAGACCAACCTACTGGGAAACACACCCACCCTTTCATTTGGCTCCTTCTCATCAAGAGGTAAACAGTTTTTTTAGCTACAATTTTTTTTAAATGTTTCTGAAAATAAAGCAGCCATTAGCTCACTTGTAGACTGTAACATAACAAGGGTGAGTTGCTTGTGGTCTTCAGCTACCAGATGCAATTTGCAACTGTGGAATAGTCATCAGATCACTTGGCCTCAGTTTGGGTGGGATTCATTGCAGCTGCCCACAAGTGTTGGATTATAGGTCCCGTAAACGGTAGGCATCTTCTGCTGTAATCTGCATCACAGTGGTCCCATTATACCCAGTCTCTGATGGAAGTGAAGGTCACTGCTTGAGTTCTTTTACTTGCTTGCTGTTTTCTGAAGGTTAAGAAAGAAGTCTTAGATATTTTAATTCTTATCTTATATAGGCCAAAGACCGCCATTTGTGATGAAACCAAAACGTTGGCCTACCGTCACCACCATTTATCTCCAGAGCTCTTTTCATCTTCCCAAACTGAAACTCTGTACTCATCAGACACTAATTCCCCATTCCCCTCCCCCTAACCCCTGGTAGCCACCATTCTACTTTGCATCTTTATGAATTTGACTACTCTGGGGTACTTCATATAAGTGGAATCATACAGTCTTTGTCCTCTTGTGACTGCCTTATTTCAGTGAGCACAGTGTCCTAAAGGTTCATCCATGTTGTAGTATGTGTCAGCATTTCCTTTCTTTTGAAGGCTGAAAAATATTCCACTGTCAGTATATAACACATTTTACTTATCTGTTCCTCTGTTGAAGGACACTGGGTGACTTCTACTTTTTGGCTCTTGTGAATAATGCTGCTATAGACATGGGTGTATAAATATCTGTTTGAGGCCCTGCTTTTAATTCCTTTGGGGTATATACCCAGAAGTGGAATTGCTAGATCTTAGGGTAATTCTATTTTTAATTTTTGAGGAACCTCCATACTATTTACCACACCATTTTATATTCCCACCAGCAGCACACAGGGGTTCCAGTTCATCCACATGCTTGTCAACACTTGTTACTTTCTGGTTTTTTGTTTGTATGTTTGTTTTTTATAGTCATCATCCTGATGGATGTGAGGTTGGTTCAGCTACATTTTAAAGAAGGAAAATTTCAAAGGTTGGCATACGATAAATAATTTAACATATATTTGGAGTAAAGCTCTGCCCTTTTACCATGTTGTATTTATTTATCTTGCTTTCAATCTAGCTATACTTACCTGTGTATTTCACTCTATTCAGATGAGTCTGCGAAATGTTCCATATACAACAGTGCTTGTGTTCAGGTTGGAGACCATAATTATATGGAGATCGGTGGAATGAGTTCAGTGCCACCAGACATGAACTTGAAAGAAGAGCCAGCTTCTAAGTACCAAGATATCTTTGGTAAGATGCCCTTTAACGACCTGTCGTCTAGCAACCTTGAACTTTCTTACTTGTTTAGAGGGATATAGTGGAATCCTCAAATTTCTCTGATTATTCTCCCTGAAAGTTGCTCCATGTTTTCTCTGTAACATGCCTCTGTAATTTCCATATAATTCCTTTGTGATTTGTTTATGTTTATTATGGAGATAATTATAATATCTAATACATGGAGTTGTTATGAAAATTAAATGAGTCAATATGTATAAGGAGCTTAGAACACTGCCTGGCACATAGTAAGATCTATGAAAGTGTTGAATACATCACTATCATCATCATGGTCAATATCACTACTTAGACCTAGGAGAGGCAGCTCCCTCGGGTCTCATCAAAAAGGATTCTGAAAAGATAGAAGACTATGCCCTCAAGAGCACCTCTGTAATAAAAACAGAGAGCTTTCTCTTATAGGGTTCCACTATGTAACTTACATGTAACTTATGTGACATATGTAACTATGTAACTTACATGTAACTCTTATAGGGTTCCACTCAAAACATTAATCCCAAAACACAACCTGGGAAACGCAGGCATGAGGCCGAAACAATGGGATTTAAGAACCCAGCTTTATGATTAACCACAGGATTGGCAAAATGTTTCTATCAAGGGCCAGATAGTAAATATTTTAGGTTTCACTGGCCCTGAGATCTCTGTTGCAACTACTCAACTGACACTGTAGTACATAGCAGCCACAGACGATATGTACATATATACATGGTTTAGTTCCAATACTTTATTTACAAAAACAGGTAGCAGGCCAAATTTGGCCTACAGGCCATAGTTTACCAATCCCCAGCCTAATCCATTTGAAGAATAGTCCTCCTTAGAGAGGAGGTTCCTAACTTTTGGGGTGACACAGGTACCTTTGAGAATCTGATGAGACCCAGGGTCCCTCTCCCGGAGAGGTAGCGACAAAATTTGGCAAATATCTTGGGAGGTTTTTAGACTGCTGACATCCAGTGGTGATAACAGAAGCTGCATTGTGGGGAACTAAGGAAAGAATGAGAGTTGGGGGTGGGGCGGGAATGAGATGTCTTTTTCCTTATATTCAGCTTACTGGTGTGGGATGAGGATCAAGGAAAATGTGTGTGGTGGTGGTTTTATACTTTAGTTTCTTTTTGTTATTTTTATGAAGACCTAAGAAGAAGGAACTAGTAGGAAGCGAGGCTGCGGCTGTAGGAGAAGAGAAGATAGCACTTAGGGTAGAGGAGAGAGGAGTCTCAAAATAGACCTTGAAAAGTAGATACCTTATTCCTTAAAAGACAAGGGAAGGCATTGTAATTGAACGAGTTCACACTTGATGGTCTCGGCTTCCCTAAGAGGAAAGTGAACTGTTGGGTGCAGGGGATCAGGAGTTGAATGACCCTCCTTCTGGCCAGATAAAAGTAGACAATGCCAAAAGGAACAAAAATGGTGTTTCCCCTCTTTACATCAGGGAGGTCTGATATTAACGGGGCCACTGGCTAAGGTTGTATAGAACAGCCTCGTAGCCAAGCAGGGCTTTTATTCCCAAAGCCATTAGGTGTGGCTCAGAGAGGTATCTGCTAGGAGGAAGAGGTTCTCTATTATATTCACATAAACACTCCAAATGGGCTTCCAGACGCGTAAAGTATCAACTCAAGGGTCAACAACTCCATAATTAAGAAGTTCTCTTTTTTACCGTCTCCCAATACTCTTTATACAGATTTTTGAAACTAGAATGTTCAAATGGGTTATACCCTGATGCCTTCTTCTCTTTTTTGTTTGGCAGAAAATATCACTAGTCTGACTGACAAACATCTGGACCCAGTCAGGGAAAATCTGGGAAAACAATGGAAAAACTGTGCCCGTAAGCTTGGCTTCACTGAACCTCAGATTGATGAAATTGACCATGACTATGAGCGAGATGGACTAAAAGAAAAGGTTTACCAGATGCTCCAAAAGTGGCTGATGAGGGAAGGCAATAAGGGGGCCACGGTGGGAAAGCTGGCCTATGCGCTCTACCAGTGTTCAAGAATAGACCTCCTGAACTATTTGGTGCATATCAGCCAGAGCTAACTCCCCAAAGGGGCTTTGGCAGCATGAGGTCATCTCACCTAGTGAATAAGTAACCCCCTGAAAATGTGCTGCCTCCAACCCTGCAGAATTCTTTCCTCACCGATATAGGTTCTCTGTCTACATAAAAATCTCCCGCATTCTGTAGCTGGAGAATGGAAAAGAAATCTACAGCAAACAACCTACTAACCAGTAAGACCTACTAATGGCCAAGGCCCAATCCAGAAAGAAGCCTGATTGGGCTTTGAAAGGGAGAGAAGGATATTTGAGGAAGATAATTTTCTTTCAGTTCATTCCATAACCTTCAACAATGCCATTCATTTATTTCCCTGGAGTTTTGTTCCAGCAAGAAAAAAAAAAAAATTCAGGGGACGTAAACAAAGTCAACTTTCTTATTTTATGCTCTCTTTTCCACATAGACTCCTGTTATAACCAAAGTACAGTGAAATTGTGAGTTCTCTTCAACTAGGTCTTTTTTGATATTCTAGCCACAGTTCGTTCCAAAACTAAAAGGTCTGTTAACTTCAGTATCAAATGTTGTGTCAGTTACTATGGGCTCGAAGAATTACATGGAGTCTCCACTCGATAAATTAACTGAAGGGATTTTCAGGAGTACTAAAACGAAAAAAAAAAAAAATAGAGAACAAAAATATTGCAAGGAATTGCTACTAATTGTGGTGACTACATCAATTCTTGTTGAAGTTTTTAAGTTCTTTCCTGGCATTCTGATACTTTATGTACTTTCCCAACCTCTATGCCCCTCAGAGGGAGCATGTATGTATTGATCTCTTCAGACCTGGTTGTGACTGGAGCCTCAGGGCTTATCACTGTTGAGCAGCTTCCTCAGTTTACCCCAGGATACTGTAGAAATATTTTCATTTTTTTCTGTGACCAGCTGTGATGTAAAAAAAAAAAAGAAAAAAATGGACGCTTCAAAGCCTGATAATTGTGCCTCTAACACTCAACCTTTCAAAGCCCACTCGAAACTCAGGAAAGAGTGAAAGGAACCAGAAGACTAGAAGACTGAAGGCAAGCAAGCCATCCGGTATCACGACCTGCACGTGGCTTAACAGAGAGGGTGTGTCATTGTGCTTAGCCCTTACAGGAAGGAGGGAGTGATGAATGCAGTATGGTAACTCTGGATATCAGAACAGATTCTAGGGTCTGGTGCACTGATAGCACTATTGTGGTTCTGATTCTAAAATCCCACTAGCCCCAGCTGATACACACACACACACACACACACACACACACACACACACACACACCCCTACACTTGAAGTGGGACTATAAAACAGAATTTCTCAACTTCTGCACTATTGGCATCTTGGGCCAGATAATTCTTTGTTGTGGGGGCTATCCTGAGCATTTTAGGATCTGGATGTCTGAAAGTGTCCTCTACCCACTAGATGCCAATAGTGCCATTCTCCCCTCCTCCTGTCCCCAGTTGGGACAAGCCAAAATGTCTCGAGACATTACCAAATGTTCCTTGGAAGGGCACAGTGGCCCCAGTTGAGAAGAACACTGCTACAAAGTAATGAGGCTCAGTCTCTTATCCACACGTATCAAGGCTCACTACTTAGTTGCCACATAGCAGTAGGTCACTAGACCAAAAGAAAAATTGGATGGAGAAAGAGTCCCAGGGTTTGCTAGAGAGGAGTGGGTGGATGATTGCTTTTCTAAATGTATCCCTTGTACCTCTGTCCTAAGTGTTTAAATTTTCTAAATTCCAAAGCGATTGAATGATCAAGGTTAAGAGGCAAAAATGGTATTTTTAATGGACTTTTAAAAATAAAATTTTGTACCTCAAATATAAGCAACTGAAATGATGTGTTTGTATAAAAAATCGTTTGGGCTTCTCCACTTAGGTTGGCATTTCCTATACGTACTCTCCCTTTCACCCTCCTGCTATTAGCAGGCAACAGGAAGCTGATAGTAAAAAGAGGAGAAGCTTCTGGACAGCTTTTTGGCTCTCAGGATGAAATTATGCTGCCTTGAGAGCCTGCAGCCCCACTGTCCTTCAAACATGGTTTGGAAGTCTTTCCTTCAGCCCCCACGCCCTAAAAACTGGGCTGAAAAGAGCCAAATTTGTATCTAAAGAGTTTCAATACAAGAAAATCAATTGGGCAGAAAATCAATTAAGTGAGATGACACGGACTGCAAGAAGACTATCCATACTTGGCTCCAAAAAAGATATTCAGACCCTAAGGTTTCCACTGGTAAATAATGCCCACTCCTATCTCTTACAGCCTTGTGAAGTCAGTGGATTTTCCACTTGCTATGCTTACAATATTTGTTTGGGGTCCATCGTATGAAGTTAGATCTTCAGAAATAGTTCTTTCTTTCTCAGAAAATGTCTTAAATAGTATTTCGATGTATATTTTAATGTGTCTATTGTATAAAGGTTTTTCTCTTATAATAATATAAATAAAAGTAGGTGTTTACTAAGATAAATGACTTAGCCAGTTCCAGATAAAAATGTGTTGTGTCACAGCAGGCTGTGACACTATAATGGAAGACAAGTTCAACCTGACTTTATGTAAAAACTTCCTTGCCAGGAATGTGCAATGGTAGATGATATTGTTAGTATTCGTTTCTCGCCATATGAGGGTAACCATGTCAACAACATCGATTCTTTTAGTCACATCTGTGGTTGTTGGATAAAAAAAAAATCTACTAACTGCCAAAACTGAATTTAATACAGAATCGCGGTTTAAATTTTAAGTTTAACTCATCAGGTTTCAGTGTTTTAGGAGTAAGAAGTGAATGATTAATGATTTTTACCTATAGCAATCAGGCAGGGTTAATGTGCAATTTCACTGCAAAGGACTTAAGTCAAGAAAACAAAAAACAACAACAAAAGAACAAAGGAAAGCAAAACACTAGGTGTCTATATGGTCAAGATTTTAGAAGTATCCGATTACAAAGAAATCACTGAAGGCCTAATGTTATTCCAGTGAATTCCATAACAAATAATCCAAGTACAGGTTGTGAAATCAAGCAGGCTTAAATTCTCCTCTGCTGCTCTTTAGCTATGTACAGAGGGCCTGCTTCTTAACCTCTCTTAGCCTCAATTTTCTCTTCTAAAAATAAAGCAATAAAGTTGATGTGAGGATCAAAATAATGTATCATAAGGTACCAGCACAAAGTTATTTTTAAAACTGTACAATAGTGTTATACATAAAGGACTAGTTCTCAAGTATGCACTTAAAAATCAGTTGTGACACCAATAACCTAAAGCCTCAGAGTGCTACCGTTTTTGCTTCTTGGTGGGGTAACATGTTAAAATTGTACAATTATTTTTACTCTCACGATCTTTGACCAGGAATCCCAAATCAACATCTCAGGAAAAAATAAGGAAATGTTGACCCACAAAAGGTTTCTGAAAGTCAGATGATTGTCGTCAGCTGAAATTATTTCTCTTTCCTTCTATATGGGAAATTGATGTGACACATTTATGTTGAGAGAATATTTTTGCATAATACATTTTTGGGCCAGCCTTGCCTTTATTGCTCAAGAAACTCAAATGGCCAGTGAGGATACTGCAGGTATCAGAACTTTCCATGGCCGTAACACTTTAAAAAGCACTATGTATCTAGGACTATTACAATAGAGGGGTCTGGTGGGGGAGAAAGAATGTAATATGCAAGGAAGTTATTGCTATCCTGAATAATTGGAGCCAAGGATAAACAGTGATGGTGAATCTGCCAGTTATTTCCAGTTTTTTCTCCACTGAATTGTGAATTGCAGGCAATGTTTATAACCTTTAGAAAGCTTGAATTATGTGATCTGAAGAAGAAAAATAGTTTAATTGTGATAAAATACAAATAAAACTTACCATCTTAAGTTCATAGTTTAGTGGCATTAAGTACACTCACATCATCTTGCTACCACCACCATTTCCATTTCCGGAACTCCTTTCATCTTACAAAACTGAAACTCTACACCCATTAGACACTAACTCCCCATTCACCCCTCCCCGCCACCCCTTGCAAACCACCTTTCTACTTCGTCTCTTTGAATTTGCCTACTCCAGGTACCTCATACACATGAAATCATACAGTATTTTACCTTTTATGACTGGCTTATTCACTTAGCATCATGTCTCAATGTCCACCCATATTATGGCGTATGTCAGAATTTCCATCCTTTTTAAAGAACGGTATTCCATTATATGTATACACATTTATACTTACATCCCTCCATTGATATTTGGGTTGCTTTCCACTTTTTGTTGTGAATAACGCTATGACCATGGGTGTATAAATATCTTCGAGACACAGTTTTCAATTCTTGAGGGTATATACTCAGAAGTGGAATTGCTGGATCTTATGGCAATTCTCGGTGTAATTTTTTGAGGCCCCACCATACTGTTTTCCATCGCCACCGCAGCATTTTACATGGTGCACTGCACCAGTGCACAGGGTTCCAATTTCTCCACATCCTCGCCAAAACTTATTATTTTCTGATTTTTTTTTTGGACAATAGCTATACCAATGGGTGTGAGATGGTATGAAGGAAAATTTTAATCCCAACATTCTTAGAAGCAAAGGCATTTCACCCCACCGATAGCAGCCAGCCTGAAGCTCCCCACCCCCCCTTCTCCACCCATCCCTCCCAAGCCCGGCCTCGCCACCCGCTCCCTGAGAAATGGGCGGAACGGGTGCACGCGGCCTCGCCTCCTTGAAGGGCCAGGTCACCGTCGCAATGAATAAGGCAGAGCCAACTGGGACGTGCTCCTCGTGAGCCAGAGCTGATACCCCGAGAGGAGACAATCTGTGTTGGAGTACCCGTGGGACCCCGAGCCCCGCTTCTGTCAAGGGTCAGAGACTGCCCAGCGGGCTACGCAGCCGAGCACCTCGGCGTGACAAGGGTAGGCTGGCGGAATGTCACCAATGAACGCATCTCCCGGCAGAAGCCCCGGCACAAGCGTTTTCCCGGGCAGCCAGGCGGAGCGGGTCCTCAGCGCAAGCGTGTTTCCTAGCGACTCCGCGAGCTGGGCTGGGGCTGGGGCTGGGGCTGGGGCTGGGGCTGGGGCTGGGGCTGGGGCTGGGGTTGGGGCAGCGGCGGCGGCAGGGGCAGCGCGGGGCGGGGCTCAGGCTTGCTCCCCCGCGATGCTGCGGGGCCCTCCCAGGGCACACGGTGGAGCCCGGCGCAGGCGCGCTGCGCGCATGGGCGCCACCTTCGTGATCATGGCTGCGGCGCTAAACAGCCAGGGTTTGCGGCGGCTGCGGATCCTCCTCTCGGCTCTGAAGCCCGGGAACCACGTCCCGCGTGCCCAGCCTGCGGCCTCATTCGGGTAACGGTGCCCGCTTCCCTCCGGGAGCCCGCGCGGCCAGGTCCGCGCTCTGGGGGGCGGGGGGGAGAGGAGCGCGCTAGCCTGGGGGCAGGCTGGGCGGTGCGGGTAGCGGCCTCGGGCGCCGCATCTCCGCCCTCTTGCCTTGACCCGGCGACCTGGAGCCTGCCCAAGGTGGGTGCGCAGGAGACGCTGGAGATAACCTCCACCTCTGCTACTCCGGGACTGAGCCCTTCAGCCATGCATCAGCTTCAGTTCTGTGACTCGGGAACCTTAAAGGACTTGGGTGATGGAGTTCAAACCCTTCATTGTGCAAACTAAAGAGACCCAGGGAGGTAACGTAATTTGCTTCTAGCCAGACACTCACGACAGAGATTAGAATCCCAGACGCTTCATTCTTATTCGTTGCTCTGTCCAGTCTCTCTTCACACCTTCAGGGCTCTGATCGCTCATGCTTCTTACATAAAAAACCAGCCTGAGTATGTCCGTGACCTGTTAGCTCTCATAGTCACGGATCCCAAGTCCCTGCGTCGTTTTGTTTTGTTTTGTTTTGCTGATTTTGAACTTTAATGTGCAAAAGAATCCCCTTGAGCCCCTGGGAAAATTCAAAATCCTTGGCCTGACTCTGAGGTTCAGTTGTAGCCGGAAAGGCCAAGAATCTGCCTTTTTCTTTTCCAACTGCCTATCCCCCATCCTCACGTACACTTCGAGATCAAATAAAACAAAACTAGATTAATCTCTGACCTACTGTCTTAAAAATGGGTGCCCTTGGTCCCAAGAGTTACTAAGCAGAAAATGTGGCTAAAGCAGCATGAGGCTTGCTCTACTTTATTCCCTACACACCTACTATATACTCTACACACAAAGATACACGAGCATGTATGCAATTACTGGTGATGGGTCAGTTCCATTTATGACTAGGAAAAGTCAGATCCCAAGTGGGTACCTGGCATTTAGAACTTCAGTTGATCCATTGTGGAAACTTCTCATTTGAAAATTTAATTTGGAAGAAGGGAAAAATCTGACCAGCTTTAAATTTTTATGTTGTGACTAGTCCCTCAGTTTCATATTTAAGATTTTTTTTATTATTATTTTAGAACTTTCAGATTTTCGGGACTATCAATACAGGTGGAAAAGTAGGTCAGTATTCACAGCTGTGTAAATCAACATTGAAAAGTGGCAATTTATCCAGTTTCCTATTTGCAGAAAGAGATTGAAATAAGATTACTATGTACCAATACCCAAGTTAAGATAGGTTATTTAATAGTTGCAGGAAGGCCCCATCCATTTAGTGCAAATCATTCTTCCTATAATCTCTCTGAAAAACAGGTTTCTCTGGATTTTGAACTGCCATTTTGTAAATGCAGTTGCAAGTTAATATGACATGTAATCAGGGAAAACCAGCAGTGGTATTGGTTGATCCTGAAATGAAGCTGCAGCCCCATATAAGTAGATGAAAACACCGCTTTAAGGCCTTTGCTTCTTGGGGCGCCTGGGTGGCTCAGTGGGTTAAAGCCTCTGCCTTCAGCTCAGGTCATGATCTCAGGGTCCTGGGATCGAGCCCCGCATCGGGCTCTCTGCTCAGCAGGGAACCTGCATCCCCCTCTCTCTTTGCCTGCCTGGCTGCCTACTTGTGATCTCTCTCTCTCTCTCTGTCAAATAAATAAATAAAATCTTAAAAAAAAAAAAAAAAGCCTTTCTTCCGAACAGCCAGTACCCATCCTACACTTACTTGAGTTGTGTTCCGGAAGCTTGTTTTGTCTGTGGTTTGGAACTCTCTTTTTTATTTTATAATCTGTAACTCTGACTCTTTTTTAGTTTGTAATCTGTAAACTGGTTTGTTCCAGGACCAGGTGAAAAAATAATTTTTTTTAAAAGCCTTTTCTACCTGCAGTTGTATGTTGAGTACAGTTCCAGTATTGATGATTTACAGAATCTAATAACCTGCCAGAAGAAAAATGTTTTCTGAGTTCAACCTTGGGATGCTCTGCCTGAGAACCAGAGACCCTCCTTTCCCTGGCACCTGCCACCACCTTCTTTCTGTCTGGCAGTCAGGGTGGGTGGGGCCCCTTTGGGAGACTTTGTTCAGCCATGAGGTAACAGAAAGAGCATGGACATGGACTCTGGCGTTTACCTGGCTGCCTTGCCACTTCCTAGTTGCACAACTGTGAGCAAGTTACTTACCTTCTCTGAACCTAGTGCCTTGCAGAATTGTTCTGAGGATTAGAGACAATGTAAAGGGCCTGGAATATAATAAGAATTCACTATTAGTAGATACAGTTAGTACCGATACAGATATGACTATCTTAGTAGTAATGCAGTGTGTAAAAGATCCAAAGTAAGTCATCAAAATTCATTTAATTCCAAGCCCTAGGGGTAGCTGCTACTCTATTGTAACTAATGGTTACTTTAGAAAAAATATACCAAAAAATCAGCTGAACATAAGATAAACGGAGAATGTGTAGGACTTTCAGAGTGAGGATGTATTGTATTAATTGGCTCCATTTTTATTTCTAAGCAATGGCAAAATGCCAAAGGCGCTGATGTCAGACACTCAGGTGTAAATTACCAGTAATGTGACTGGGGCCAGTTGTCTAAACACTCTAATCCTCAGGTTTCTCAATGGTAAAATTAGGGTAAGTGTAATGTACATCACAAAGCAAAACAAATGAGATAAGTAAGCTCTTAATAGAGTTCATTATTTAGCTTAATAATGAAACTAAATGTTAGTTTGTTTTCCCCAAGGTGTTAGATTCTTGAAGGAAACTTTCCTTCTTGGAAGGGAGCAGCTCAGCTCCCTCAGTCAGGGAGTTATTATCATTGTATTGCTTGTGACCTCCTTCCCTTTCACATAATTGCTTATCCAGCTTCCCGGAGAGAGTCAGGGACAAATAGGTAAGGCGATTCTAGGTAAGCATGCCCTCCTACAGGCTGTTGTTAATAGGGAGTTAGGATTTTCTTTTTCTTCTACAAGAAATTAGTACAGTCGTTCTCAACTTTGGTTTCGTTATTGGAATCTCTTGGGGAATTTAACAAATACAGATGCCTGTGTCCCACCCCACAGATCTTGCAGCCTGGGCATCTGGAGGTTTAAGCGTGCCAGATGACTCAAATCTAAGTTTGAGCTTCCCGCTGGAAATGCTCTCAGAAAAAAGGGCCGAGTAGGCAGCTGTGTCGATGTTGGTTAAGGTGTGGGGAACTTAATGTCTGCTGGATCTCCTGTATCCTCCCAACTTCTCGGTCATAATACCAGGCAAACTGCATAGTACCTGCTGTTTGCAGATTTAATTATCTGTCTTTTCTGCCGGCCTCTAAGCTATGTGGAGGACCCAGAACAAAGTAGGAGTTCAGGATATGGATGAGTGAATGAACAGTACAGTAGAGTTTTGGTGTTTTTGAAAGCACTTGCCAGCATGCTCGCTTCGGCAGCACATAGACTAAAATTGGAATGACACAGATTAGCGTGGCCCCTGTGTGGGTGTGATGCGCAAATTCGTGGGGCGTTTCATATTTAAAAAAAAGAAAAAGTAAAGAAAGCACATGGCAGGGCTCTACCCCAATCACTGAGTGATAGTCTCCTGGGATTGTCCTAGGCAGGTATATTTTTGACTCGCTGCAGGTGATCCTAACGAGCACACCTGCTTAAGTACAGGTGGGTTAGAGAAGTGAAGTGATTTTTAGCGGGGAGAAAGTGGTGGTAAAGAGGGATGGACACCCCAAAGGAAAGATTAGTTTTTGGTCTTTAAATTTTCTGAAGTTTTCTATCCTCTTTCATGTGTGAGAGTTTGGGAAATTTGGTATCTTGATTGTGGCTCAAGTAATAATGCACATTTCAGGGCCCCTGAAGGCCTTGTCTCTCTGCAGCCTGATTTTCTTTCAACAGACACATAAAATGAGGCCTGAACTATGGTCTAAGAGCCCCTTGCTAAGCTGGAGAAAATAATGCTTTCCTCGTTTCAGTGTTCTTCTATTGATGATAAGTAAATCATTCAGTAAATGATTTGATAACCTTATTTTTTTTATTCAGTAACTTTATTTTTTTAAATAAATTTTTTTCCCGGCATTTGAAATTGATTTGCTTTGATTTACTTTTGTTCATAAACACTTCTCTGTCCTGTTTCCCCAAACTGGAGATCAATAAAAGGTTTTTGGCAGCCTCCATTAACCCCATGGGGTGGGCTGATGTGACAGTGGCAGGTACCTCTGGTATGGGGACACATAGGATGTTGATGACAAGGCACAAGGGACATCTTCTTTCCCCTTAGCCTAGGTGCAGACCCCCTCGGCATTCAGCCCAAACCTTGCTCCCTCTCTGACCCCACACTCCTGCCAGGCTGAACATTGCCTTGTCCCCACATGTATATGTCCATTGCTCCCGGGCCTTTGATCTTGCTGTTTCTCCTTCTAGAAGCACCCTCCACACCACATTCTTTTTTTCAAAATTTTACTCCTCTTGAAATTTAATTCAAATGCTACTTCTTTCACTCTTCTCCAGATACCTCTGCTCAACCCGATATGGTCTCTGTCTCTCCTCTAAAACTATCTTCAAAGTCTTCTGCCTTAGTAACCCTCACTGACATTGAGTACCCAGTAGGCCAAATTCTAGACTACATGGTTTTGTTTTTACCTTCATCTTGGGCAACCAAAAGATGGGATAGGGATAATTGGGGGGAAAAGTTTGGAATGGGGAACCAAAACACAAATACAGCAAAGCGCAAAGGGAGGTTAGAGGTTTTTTGCATTAGAGACTTTGGAATGATCATGAAAGCTGAAAGAAAGGATGCCCACGTGAGGCAGTACCCTTGCCGGGGCCCCTGAACGGTTACAGACAGTGAGAGTGAGTCAGCAACACGCAACCATGAAGCCCCACTGTCTTGGACGTTGAGAAAGATGCCATGGAGACTGGGGTTCCTCTCATTGTATGTGACTGCGCCAAATGATTCTTACATGCATGTCCTTGAATGCGGCAAGGAAGGGAGCCCCTCGAAAATCTTTAGGGCACGAGGTGCAAAAAAGGTACACGTCATCGCTAACGTGAGCTGTGCGAATGCTGGTCATCTTTAGTTAGGAGCTGCCTCATCCCTGGGTGATGAATATGGAAAATCCTACTAAAGAGTTCCAGCTGTGCTCCTTGTGCTCCTGGCCTCAGTCATAACCTTCTCTCCCTGATGGTTTGCAGAGGGACTGTCTTGTCTCTTTATCTTCTCTCCTGCTAGACCATGGGCAAAAATAAATATGTCAATAAATGTTTGCGGAAATGAATCTTTATTCCCAGAGTATTATTTGCCTTTATCTGAATTCTAGAGCCACCTTAACAATAAAAATGAATGACTCCAAAGAATAGGACACTGATAAGTACTTGGCAGTGTCAGTATGCTACCACTCTTGCTCAGTGGCTTTATTGTTGTTTCTCATGATTTTTCTGTAGAAAAGGAGCTTATAGTTATGTCAGGCTTTATTGCCACCCAATTCTGTCATTTTTGCAGAAATTGTGTTAAGACTTAATGTACCTGCATCCAACACATTTGTTTCTGCATTCTCATTTGAAATTGGCGATAAGTGAAAACCAAAAAAGGATTTTTTAAAAATATTTTTTTATTTATTTGAGAGAGCATGATTGGGGGTGGGGCAAAGGGAGACGCAGACTCCCCACTGAGTAGGGAGCCCAATGCGGGACTTGATCTCAGGACCCTGGGATCATGACCTGAGCCAAAGGCAGACGCTTAACCAACTGAGCCACCCAGGCGCCGAGGACCTCATTTTTTAAAAAATGCTTCATTTCCATAAGCATTTTGACTAATTGCAGACAGGTAATAGGGGTAGAGAGTACGTAAAGAAAAAGGGGGGCAGTGGGTAATTTAAATTCCTTAACATTCTGCCAGGAGAAGAGGAACATCTCCTTCCAGGACCTGTCCTGGCATGCCAAAATGTCCCTTACACATGTCACCCAGCCACCTGGGAAATAGGTGGGGAGGCTGTTAGAGCCTGATGCAGGAGCCTTGTACGTGCTAATTGCTGTGTATCCCTGCATAGTCATTCTGGAGGTTCTGGAAGAGCCGCAGAGGAGAGGTTCATCAGAGCGGCATCCTTGATGTGGTCGGTACACACATCAGTCTGAACAGACCCGGGCACTCTCCTATGCCAGCATGTCCAATTAGATACTATCTCATGGGAGGTGTTGGGCTAAGGAGGGTCAGCAGCCCAGGGAGGGCTCTTGACATGGAAGCTTATGGAGCTGTGTGTTTTAACCATCAACACAAATACTGCAGCATGTTAAAAACCAGGCTGGCCATAGCAGTGCAGACAGGCACTCCCGCCAAGAGCCCTGCTGTGGCTGGCCAGAGAACATGAGAAGCCATGTGCCTAAAGGACCGCCTAGGGACCACGGCCTTCTCTGTGGACTCCTGAGACCAGCCTCGCCCTTAGGAACACTGCCAATGCAGCAGAAGGCCCAGGCCACCTCTCTAGATCTGCTAAGGTCCTGACCAGTGGTCCAGGCTCTGTGTCCTGGTTGCTCACCCTCACATGTCATTGAGTGAAGCTTGTGCATCAGCCTGCACCTTGGCACCACCGGCTTCCAGCTCACCAGGTGTGTGCCCTTGAGGGTGTATGGCTGTTGATTTCAGCAACCTCTCAGTACTGTCGTAGGGAAAGCCCTGGGCTGGCACTGTAGGGCATTCAAACATGAAGGCATAGTTCAGATCTGTAGTCTAGTAAGTGGTCCCCTGTTAGATTTGGGAAACTTAAGCACAAATCAAAGGAATTCAAGAACCTGAGAAGGGTACTAGAGTTGACTCAGGTATATAAAAGGGCAGTTTGTTCATATTACGTTTATACTGCTAAGTAATCTTTCTTTGGGGCTGGGATTTTTCTCTTGCAGCACCTCAGTGACCTCTGCTAAAGTGGCTGTGAATGGCGTCCATTTGCATTATCAGCAGACGGGAGAGGGAGAACATGCAGTCCTCCTGCTTCCTGGAATGTTGGGTCTGAAAATTTTTAATGGAATTTGCGTGCTGTGTAGTCTATGATGCATTCACATTATTAGATGCCAAATATTGATTAGTAATTTTAGTGCTTTGCTAAATGCTTCAATATTTGCTACAAATTTAAGGAACAGAAAAGAAGGAAAACTTTCTACTATATGTATTCTTTATTCCTTTAAATACCCAGGTTTTTTTTGTTTTTTTTTCATGCAGTTACACTATGTAGTTACCTACAATTTGGGAGGATGACAGGGGTCAAGGAGAGGGTGTGGGCAGAAGGGATCGACGAAGGAACTAGACAAGCTACTGACCAACCATCCCAGTGAGCCTGGAATTGAGGGGTTCCAGGATGCAAGACTTCCAGTGCTAGAAGATGGATTGATCCCCTTGTTGCAGTTGATTATATGCTCAATTAAAATAAGAGCTAAGAGCAAGAGTTGATTTAAAGGCTTTTTGGAAGTCAAAGTTAGATTGGCATGAATGGAGCCTGGTAAAGTCAACTGGATCCCAATTTTATCTTCCAGATAAGTAATTTACATGTAGCCAGCTCAGGGAGATAATGTCCAGTGATCCTAGGACACTTAAGTTTGGTTTTAAGGGTTTGGTATTGTTTTAATTTAGTTAAATAATACCAACATATACTATTCCCTTATGATTTCTTCTAAAAGTTAAATGTTAAAATGCCTTTCCAAACTTATATACACACACATATGTGTGTGTGTAAAAAACATATATACGTGCAAAAAACTTATATATACTATATATTATACATTATATACACATATATCATATATATACATATATATGTATATATGTATATATATATATATTTTTTTTTTTAAGTAGGCTCCATGCCCAGCGTGGAGCCCAACACAGGACTCCATCTCACAACCCTGAGGTCAAGACCTGAGCTGAGATCCAGAGTCGGACATTAAACTAACTGAACCACCCAGGCACCCCCTCCATTTATATTTTTGCCTTAGGTTTTCTGAATGATTTACCTGATGTTCCAAAAGGTAGATCTTCCCAGAAAGAATGGTGCTCCTTGATAATGTTAAATGATCCTATACCATCTTAAAAGACATTGTGTAATAATAGCTAGTTTATTAAGCAAGAGGTTTAGTATCCATGTGTGGCCTGAGCTACAAGCCTATAGAAGCTAAGCTGACTTTAAAAACGAAATGCTGACTTGCCCCTGGACTGGGTGATAGGTGTGTGCACACAGTGGCCGTGACCTCGTGGGCAGGCTGGAAATTGCCAGTCAGCTCCACCACAGCCTCGAGAACGTGGTTCTACTTGTTAACATGCTGCTGTTTGAATGAAACAAGCTAGTCTGATTTCTCCCCTCCACACCCTGCCCTCCTGCTCATTTTAGTGTTTCAGTTGAGTTTTCTGGTGTTTACTTATAACCGGAAAATAAAATCTCCAGGGCTGTTCACATTAGCCTAGTAAAAAACGCCTGGGAATTTAGAATTCTACTTTGAATAACTTGGATCAAATCTCATAAATTTGTTGACAAATAATATTGGGATCTCTCTCATTTGTAACTGTCATTTTTTAAAAAGAAAGAAAAAAATCACCCAGAAACATCATATCGGTGTCTATTTCTATGCAGTTTCATGAATTCCTTTTTTTTTTTTTTAAGATTTTATTTATTTATTTGTCGTAGAGAAAGAGAGAGCACAAGTAGGCAGAGCTGCAGGCAGAGGGAGAGGGAGAAGCAGGCTCCATGCTGAGCAAGGAGACTGATGCAGGGCTCGATCCCAGGACCCTGGGATCATGATCTGAGCCGAAGGCAGATGCTTAAATGACTGAGCCACCCAAGCGTCCCATAAATTCCTTTTTTTTTTAATTAAAAAAAAATTTTTTTTAAGGAAGATTAACTGGGAATGTATCAGAAATGCTGAGATAATACAGGACGAAGTGAATCCTCTAAGTAGCCACTAGGAGGAGACAAAAGGCAGGTTTGAACTCCACTGGGAAAGGAAGTTAGCCTCCCAGGAAATGGATTTCTTTTATCATCACAAGGCTACTTTTCTGACTGCATCCTGATGTCTAACTTTGAGTAGAAACTAGTTACTTTGTTTTAAGATTGCAGTTGTTTCTGCTTTACTTTAAAGTGCTTGAAATAATGAAATCATTCACCTGAGGGTAACGGACTGGCTATTTTTAGGAAGTGGAGAGACTGATTTTGGGCCCCAGATCAAGAACCTGAATAAGAAGCTCTTCACAGTGGTTGCCTGGGATCCTCGAGGATATGGACATTCCAGACCCCCAGATCGAGACTTCCCAGCAGACTTTTTCGAAAGGGATGCAAAAGATGCTGTTGATTTGATGAAGGTGGGTCTCTTAGGGAAGAGCCCAGAGAAGGGAGGAGGGCTGGGCCTATCTTCATCTATTTTGTTTTTTATTTCTGTAATGGTAATACCGTGTAATTCCTACAGAAAGTTCAGGGAGTTCAAATAGGTAAGAATTAGGAAGTAGAAGTATCCCACAACCCAACTATTTAGAGATACTGCTGCTATGACTTTAAGACTCTGCCTTTCCAGCCGATCTTTTTTTTTCTTCAATTCAGTTAACATATAGTGTATTATTAATTTCAGAGGTAGAATTTAGAGATTCATCAGTTGCACATAACCCCCAGTGCTCATCACATCACATACCCTCCGTAATGTTCATCACCCAGTTACCCCATCCCCCCATCCACCTCTGCTCCAGCAACCCTCAGTTTGTTTCCTAGAGTTAAGAGTCTCTAATGGTTTGTCTCCCTCTCTGTTTTTATTTTATTTTATTTTTCCTTCCCTTCCTCTATATTCATTTGTTTTGTTTATTAAATTCCACATAGGCGTGAAATCATATAGTATTTGTCCCTCTCTGACTTATTTCGCTCAGCATAATCCCCTCTAGTTTCATCCACGTCATTGCAAATGGCAAGATTTCATTCTTTTTGATGGCTGAGTGATATTCCATTGTATGTATAGACCACATCTTCTTTATCCATTCATCCATTGATAGACATCTGGGCTCTTTCCGTATTTTGGTAATTGTGGACATTGCTGCTTTTATAGCATTGGGGTGCGTGTGCCCCTTTGAATCACTATGTTTGTATCCTTGAGATAAATATCTAGTAGTGCAATTGCTGGGTGGTAGGGTAGTTCTATTTTTAACTTTTTGACGAGCCTCCATTCTGTTTTCCAGAGCGGCTGCCCCAGCTTGCATTCCCACCAACAGGGCAAGAGGGTTCCCCTCCATATTACATATATAAGTACACATTTTGTATTGACGGCATCATCCTTATACATAATGTTTTTCCAAATTACTGTTCTTTGAACAATTTGTCAAGGAGATACTTCCATGTTAATAAATAATGAGTTTATGTAAGTCTTATAATCATCACACAGTACTCCATTGTGGGGGTGCACTGTCTTATTTTACCTCTCTCCAATGGCAGATAAATCCTCAAATTTTTAAGCTGCTTTTTTTGTGATTATAAACAGCAGTGAAGGAAACACTATTTTGTCCATGGACATTTTCGGTCTCTTATATACAATGTCGGTGTGGATACCCCTGGGCCTGTCCTCTGATGCACAGCTGTAGGAGTTCCTTACCTATCTAGGGGATGATGCTGGGGTATAGAAGATGTAAATGTTCCTTTTACAAGATAGTGCCAAATTATTATCCATGCTACTTACAGCAATGAATAGTGCCCCCAGTATCTTGGACTGATATTTGTTAAATCTTCCATTTTCCAAGTTATTCTATTTTCACTTGGAAGCAGCATCTCTGAGATGTAATCTTTGTTCAGTTTCCCTGTGGAACACGTTTTCGGAGCCTGATTGATTTAAGGACGAACATAACCTCCCCGTGACACCATTCTCCTCCAGCCCATTCTTCCCACAGTTACAGTCAGTGGTTTTATCAGATGCGGTGACTTCATTCCACCCAGTAAATATTAAGTTTCCCTCTCTAATCTGCATTACTATTCTCAAAGCCTTCGCTCAGGCGTGGGTGTGCGTGCACATGTAACTTGTCATTCCCAAGGACTGCTGATTGCTGCTGTTTCCAGAAATTCTATCCAACCAGAAGATGTGGTTCCCTCATTAATTCAAAACAATACTATGTACTTAGTTTTTTTAAATTAAATTTAATGGACATACACTGCATATTAGTTTCAGAGTTCCTTAGGATTTTATGATACTTATATTTACACCATAACTCATTGAGAAAAAAAATTTGCATCATCAAATGGTGGATTCTAGGATTTTTCTTTAATTACCAATGGCTGCTCCAAACCTCACAGCTGTATTGATTTTGACGATTGTCAGTTACGGGATTCCTTTAGCAGAGAGGAGCAGTCGGCTGTGCTATGCGTTTCACTGTATTCCTCGCAGACGCTGAAGTTTCAGAAGGTGTCTCTGCTGGGGTGGAGTGATGGTGGCATTACAGCTCTCATTGCGGCTGCAAAATACCCATCGTACATCAACAAGATGGTGATCTGGGGAGCCAATGCCTACGTGACTGATGAAGATGAGAAGATTTATCAGGGTAGGTTTCACGAATCAGAGATGTCATGACAAGTGGCACCTTTGCTTTCCCCTTCTTGGGACTTACTTCGATGTGTATTGACAAGTCCCGTCTCATCTGCTTCCAGTTCTCAGCTCTGAGGTAGGAAAAGTCATGAGTTCTCAGAAAAGTCCTGCAGTTCAGCCTGTGTCTTAACGCTTTCTATTTGCAGAAGCGACACCTTCGTGACTCAGGAGAAGATTCTAGAAAATCCGTGTTCACATTTCCGACTACCGATAGTGAACTTCAAGGAGGGAGGGCTTGATGGAAAGTGTTCTTCAGAACCTCATTTAAAATTATGGGAGCGTAAAAAGGAACATTGTATTCAAATATGAAACCTTATATTTTGATAAAGAAATTTTGTGCTGTTCACATTTCATAAGGTTGTCCTTCAAGCTTATCTTTGAAGTTTTTAGAAGCAGAAGAATGGGGACCAGCAAATTACAGCCTGTGGGCTAAATCCAGCCCATCTGTTTTTGTAAGGCTGGGCACGGATGGAGAAGACCAGCGCCGTCAGGCCTAGAGATCAAGCAGGGGCGCCTCCTCTGTCCCTGTTTCCTCCTCTGTGCCCAGAGTTGCTGCCCAGGGTTTATACTGGTGGCCACTTACACACTGGTGACTGCTGGCCATTCCCAGGCACCCAGCTGTGGGATTGCTTTCAGCAACTCGGAACTCGCTTAGCCTCCAGCAGGCTGACCAAACTGAAACTTCTTGGCTCTCTGGAGAAAAGAAGGACACATCGGGATCTAGGAGTGTCTGGGGCAAAAAGCAAAACTGCCCTGGGCTACTGGACCACCACCATTTGCAAGCTTGACCCACCAGGATCCTCTTCTTCAGTCTGGTGGCTTTTTATTAAAGTATGTTTCTACTGGATCCCAGATGGCCTGGCCCAGGCGGTTGGGGTCAAGCAGGTCAGAGGTCTCTCACCTTAAATCTACCTACCTAATACCTTTGATTTTGCCTCTTGGCTTGCAAAGCCAAAAATACTCTCTGGCCCTTGATAGAAAACATTTGCAGGGGCACCTGAGTAACTCAGTGGGTTAAAACCTCTGCATTTGGCTCAGGTCATGATCTCAGGGTCCTGGGGGTCGAGCCCCACATCGGGCTGTCTGCTCAGCAGGGAGCCTGCTTCCCCCCCTCTCTCTGCTGCCTCTCTGCCTACTTGTGATCTCTCTCTCTCTCTGTGTCAAATAAATAAATAAAATCTTAAAAAAAAAAAAAAAACATTTGCCGACCCAGGCACTTGAATATGACAAGTCTAGTTTTATTCAGCTGGTTCTGCAAGTCACCTGACTTAAGTAAGCCACTAAATGGCAGTGTTCTGTTGTAGAATCTTAGTTCTTTGTACTGTTTGGGAAAGGACAATCAGCCTCTTAAATGATGAGTCTGAAGCAGTCACCCACCCTAATCAGGACTCCTGCTTGTCCTTGTTGTATCCCTACCGGGTGCAGAGAGAAGAAAATCCTGTAAAGGGAATGGAAATGCCTGTGACAATGCCTACCTTCTCTGTCTGATGATTCCAATGTCTGGGTCATCTTGGGGTCAGCATTTGCTGGTTGTCTTTTCCCTTGAGAATTGGTCAGATTTGCCTGGTTGGGGGTTGTAGAGTTTTTTCATCTATTTATTTGTTGGTTTTGTACATTGGTTAATTTGGAATTGTTTTTATTGTACTATGTTGCGAGACTCGGTATCCTGTTAAAACTCTGAGGAATGATTTTTTTTTCCCTTGGCATGCGGTCAGCCTAGTTAGGTTCATACTGCAAATTCTGTTTAGCCCTCCGTGGGCTGTAGTTCCAGCATCAGGTCCATTCTTGAAGCCTCCGCTATGCTTCCTCATGTCTGGCCCCCACAGCCTGTAACTAGTGTGTCTGCATAGAACTCGCTACCTCATGACTCTTCTTCCCACACCCCAGCCCGTAATCTCCATCTCAGTGAGTGGGGCCTGCTCCCCCTGAGATCCCTCCAGGGTCGGCCTCTGAAGGCAACCCCTCCTCTCTTCCTGCCCACCATTTTCCTGCTTTGGGCCCTCGGCCTTGGAGGGCAGTTGGTCTTCCATATAAGAGTCTCCTCGCTAAGGCAAAAGCCTGGTCATTGGATTCTGCGACTTAAATTCCTTCAGTGACTTCAGTGACGTCCAGGCACCTGGGCCGGGCCCGCCCCGTAGCCAGCTGCTCCTTTCCCCTCAGCCTTCTTGTGCGGCTCCCACGTCCAACAGCTGCCATTCCTGAAACAGCCTTGCTCCGCCTCGGCATATGCTCCCGCGCTCGCCTGCGGGGCCTCCCCTCCCGCCCAGTGTCCTCACCACACGAGGCCGCTTCAGCCGCCATCCCCAGCTCCCGTGGCCTGGGGCCCCTGCACCGGGTGGATGCTTGTGCTTCTTGGGCTCTGGAGCGCTTCGCACATCCTATCACGGGGGGCCGACTGTCCTGGGCGCCGTCACCCTGTGACACCTTTCCCTCAGTCACGACTGTGTGAACTCCCCACGTTCAGTGACTCTGACTTCCCTCCTTTATGCAGACAGACCCTGAGAAGCTCCCTCTTCACCTCCCACTCTTCTTTTTGTTACTGTCTGCTGTATTTCGGCTGCCCTTCCCAGCCACCAGGCCCTTCCCTCACGCCCCCTCTCTCCCTGACTTGTGCCGGGGGGTGGCCCCCGACCCACCAGCCTCGTGGAACCAGGGCCTCCGTGCTGCCGAGCCCCTCAGATGCTTTATGGCCCTTCAGCTCCTTGGTCATTCTGCAGCATTTGAAGATATACCCGTGATGGTAACATCCATCACACCCTTCTTCTCGAAACTTTCTCTGCCTTGAAGTTCTTGCCTCCAAGTCCACAGCTTTCCCCTTACCTCTGCCTGTTCTCTGTGTTCGACACCTTCCCTGCTCTGCCGGCCACCATCCTTAGCTCTCTGTGCCTCTTCCCGTTCTTACGCCCAAGAAGCTTCCCTTGTCCCTCGGCGTCCTCAGACTCCCAAATTCCAGATATTCAACTTCGTGGCCATTTTTCTTACTTGGTTGCCCCACAGGCCCCTTACCTTCAGTGTGTCTAAAGTCAAACTCATAATCTGCCCTCCGCGCCTGTCATTGTAGCCTCCTGCTACATTTCCCACCTTGCTAAGCAACACTCAATGGAATGTATTCTTTCTTCTGCAAAAGAATATTTTAGTTATGATTTATTGAATGGCTGCTATGAGCTCACATTAACATAGCTACTTATGACTCAGCTTGAGGCTCAGACAAGCGAAGAAACCTGTGTTGATGGCCCAGCTGGGAGGTCTGCCAGTAAAGCCCAACGTTTCACGTCTGCAGTGTGGTGTTCCCGCCCTCCGCATTCTTCCTGCATTCTGCTGAGCTCCGTCTGGAATCCATCTCACCTTTTCCGTTCCTCCTGCCAGGCCCCAGGTCCAGGCCTCCCCATCTGTCTCCACTTAGATCCACCAGCACTTTCCAGCCTGCCCTGTCTTTACTTCCTTTCAGTCTACTTTCCAAACTGCTTGGAGGGTAGTTTGCTAAGATGTAAATCTCATTATACCTTACTTGAAAACCCTCCAAAGTCCCGCATAGCTTTCCAGTTAAGTAGAGTTCAGACTCCTCTGCTTGGCTCACAAAGTTTGAGTGAGCCTGGATCCCCCGTCTTTCTAGGTCCATCTGCTGACACTTTGTCTCCTCTACCCCCACACACCCTTCCTTTTCTTTGGCCGCCTGGAAACTCCTGAAGTTTTAGCAATAGATGGCATGGCTCCCATATTTGCTTGCTGGCTTCTGTTCTCACAGACTTAGACCCAGCAGTGCCTCCTCCGGGAAGCCCACCACCACTGCCACTTCCTGCCATCGCCCCTCTAAGCTCACTGACCCTCCTCCATCCTCCCCCAGTCTCTCCCATGGCATCTATCCCACTCTTCGACAGAGGTCGTTTATAACTTTAGACAATAAGGCTCTTGAGGGCAGAGACCAAATCTCGTTCAAGTTTGTACGTGCTGTGACTAACACTCAGCGGCCTCCAAATAATGTTTACTGGATTAACTCACTAATTAATAGTGAGTGAATGAGTTTTCTTCTGGTGCTTAGCAAAATTATATGCTCAAAAAAAGATATGTATCCATTTTGGGGGGATACAAATTATATCTATTTCGCATCAACAAACAGTTTGATTCAAATAGTTATTTTAGGAACTTAACTATGAAACATAATTGCTACTTATTTTTTGGTGGAAATTATGCTTTGGGGTAAAACTGGCTTCTTCTTGAAAAAAGTTAACAGAAGTAATATATAAATACATAGAATATTTTTGAGTGCTTGTTATATGCTGGGTACTGTTGTTAGCATACTTCATATCTAACTTACTCTTTATCTCAGTATTATTATAATTCTCATTTTTCAGATGAGGAGACTAGCACAGACAGGTTAAGAAAATTGCTCAGGGTCACAGAGCTAGCAGGTGCAAGTGCTGGGTTCAGACCCAGCCAGTCTGACTTCTGAGCCTATGTGCTTAACCACAGTGCTTGGGGTGAACATCTGGCTTGCCCAGCTACTGCTGGATTTTTCTGCCCCTTAAGATTTAGATAATATTTCCTCTGAGAGTCTAAATCCGTGCCCCAAGGTTTACATACTAATAGATACTTCTCACTCTAAATGCCTACTTTTACTGAGTTAATTCACTTGGAGAAATCTCTCCCTATCCTGAGGAGGAATTTACATGTTAGCAAGAAAAATGTCTTCACAGTGACCATTAGCCAACTTGGATCTTAACTGATCTTGGCCTTCCTGTCACAGAGGAATTTTTTTATTTTATGAAAATATATATAATTTTATGCAAAATATAAATGTAAAATGTTACATTTGTATTACATATTAATAACATTAACAATATAATAAATATATTTATTATGTAAATATTTCTAGTAAATCTATTTGTGTATCTTATAAATCTATAAGTTAAACATGAATATATATATTTACACTATATGTTATATAAGGCATACAGTATATATTTAAATTTTATTTTGTAATTTATTATATAATATTTTATGTAAATTTAATATTTTATAATTGAATTTTATTTAATTGATACATATAATGCAACACATGCGACCCTGTAAATTATGGACACCCACCATGGAACGTAAGACTGATCACTGTTTATACCTTCACAGTATCCTCATGTTTCCTCCTCGGTCCACCCCTACCTCTAGCCTGAGTCCAGTGATTATCCCTATGCCTTTTTGAAAACACTTCTGTTGCATTTGCTTATATTCCTAAACAATATGTAATTTAGTTTTATTTGTTTTGAGCCGTACAAAGTGACTTCATACTATAGATCATCTTCTGTGACTCACTGTTTTCAATGAACGTTGAATTTCTAAGATTCTTTCATGATATTGCTGTATCATATTCTATTGGGCAGCAGTATTTTATTTTTCCTCTCTTTTATCAATAGATTGTGGGTCTATTTTCACTGTCGCTGCAAACATTCATGTACGTGTCTCCTGGGGCCCATGAGCAGCAGCATCAGTCTGGGGTATAGCCCCATACATGAGATTTCCTGAATATTGTGGTATGTAAATACACCATGTTACAAGTGACCAGCTGTTTTCCAACGACATAAATTTGCATTTCCACCACCAGCACACTAGATTCCTTAATTTACATCCTCAACAAAAACTTGGAATCATCAGACTTCTTAGTGTGAAATATGTGAAATGTGTGAAATATGTGAAATGGTATCTTACTGGGGGACTTAATTTGCATCTTCCTCTTTCTAATAGGATTGAGAATCTTTCTATGCATTTATGCACCACTGCGATTTCTTCTCGTACCCATTCGCGTCTTTTTGTTTCTTTTTGTTGATTTATATGTATCAAAGATTACATAAACATTTTAAAACTATATGTTTAACAGGTATACTGTGTGAAGTCTAATAACAGAACAAATACCCAGGGACCCTCCACCCAGCCTGAGACTAGCACACTTCCAATATTATTACAATGTTACTCATTTGCAGGGTGTTTGCTGTTTGACAGTCTGATTATTATCCCCTTGCTGGTTAGTAATTGCCTTAGTCCTTATGCAGCATAGGTTGTTCCTTGTGCTTTCACTTCCTTTATAGACAGAACTAATTTTAACGTAAAAAAAAAATGTTCCATCGTTCTGTTTTCTCATAGCTTGGCGCGTTTTGTGTGTTTTCACACTTACGGACACGTTCGTCAGTTTCTTGACTCCTCTTTCCTTCTTTCATCTGAGATATTCCTCCCAAGCTCACTTCTCTTTCTCCTCAAGTTATTTTTTAGAAGTTTTTCAAGGGCAGCTCTGTTAATAGTGATCTCTGTTTTCACCTCAAAATGTCTTTATTCCACACTCATTCTTGAAAGATTGTTTGGCTAAGTGCAGAAATATAAGCGGCAGATTATTTTCTCTACCATTCCACGGTCTTCTGCCTTCCTCGACCGCTGTTGAGAAGTTTTGCCCGTATAGCTTTCCCTCCTCTGGAGTGATGTCTCATCTCTGGTGGCTTTCCAGGTTTTTTCTCTCCTTGATGTGTTGCTATTTTACTATTGTGGGACTAGATACAAATTCCTTATTTATCCAGTTTGGATTACATTTGATTTTTGTCTGTGGACCCTTATCATTGATCAGTTCTGAAAATCATTCTTGCCTGTGTCCTCTTTCCCGTATTGCATCTCCTCTGTTCTCATCCATTCTCCCCCTCCTCTCCTCCATTGGGGGCTGATTGGACTTTGTGGGCCTTGCCTTCCCATCTTCCCTGTCTCTTGTTCATCTTCTTGTCTCTCTGTGTGGTGGGCTGTATCATTTCTTAAGCTTTGTCTTCCAATGTTCTAGCTTTTTCATTAGCTTTATAAAGATTCTGATTGTTTTGTGACCTGTGATTATGAGCAAATATTTGCTTACTCTTAATCTGAAAACACACACACACACACACACACACACACACACACACACACGAAGACCGTGCATACAAATTGATGATGCTTTCCTTCAGAGAGGATTTACATTTGCTACTCCAGGGAAGCACAGGATCATACCAGGTTGGGGCCATTCTCTTCTCTGTTTAATCTAGAAATCTCAGATTCGGTTCTACCCACCCAGCCCCAACTACTAGTTACATTTCCCCCAAAAGCAGCCCTGCCTTTTGAATAGTCTTACCACTCTTTGCTCTCTTCTTAGGTTCTCTTTCTCACACACACACCTTCATATCCTAGTTTCCATTAATTGCTGCAACTCCAACAATGCAACAAAAAATATGTTTTATGAACGATCTAGTCGTAGGGACACCTGGGTGGCTCAGTCGGTTGAGTGTCTCTCGATCTCAGCTCAGGTCTTGATTTCAGGGTCGTGAGTTTAAACCCTGCATAATGCCCCATGCTGGGCATGGAGCCTACTTAAAAAAAAAAAAAAAATCTAGTCATTCGCCTGCTGCAAGGGCACCTTGCAGAGGGTGCGGTCTGTAATAGAGCCCAAATAGAGCTCAGGGTCTATTTATCTATGAAATATTTATTTCATAGTTATATTAATATATATTATTAATATTATAATAGTTAATATTATTAATTGGTAATACATTTACATATCTATTATATATTAATGTAAATATTAATATATATATGAAATATATCTATATGAAATGTCTATGGGAGATTTTTTTATTGGCCATCTTTATGACTTCTTGCTGGCTCCTCTCTCCTCTCCCCTCGTCCAACTCTCCTTTTTCTTCTTCCCAGATCTCCTACATACCCTCTTAATTTCCAGACTTCTCCACACCCCTCTATGAAGTCTTTTCACTCCTGTGCGGGGCAGCTCAGCTCCCCTCGGCCTCCATGTGCACCCCTGGGCTTACCTCTGCAGATGGGTACCGATCTGGAGCTGGCTGTGACAGCGTCCGCCCTGCTTCGGTGGCAGTCGTAGTTGTAAACAGCAGTTTTCCCTCCACTCTGTAATTTGCATCCACTGAGTGCAAACAGGCTGCCTGCCGGTGGCCTGGTGCTGTCGGGAGCTCTGCAGAGAGGTTATTTTCAATACGAGTTCATGTCATTAGTCATGGGTTATCTTTGAGTTGTATTGTGTAGCAGAAGCACTGTGTTAAAAGCTGTCATTAAGCAATGTGTAATATGCTCAGAAGCATTAGAATTATCAGCGTGTTTAAAGAAATACGGAAAAGAGTGGGCTAAGTAATTGAATTTGTTCCTGAGTTTTATTTTTTTAATAAAGATTTTATTTATTTGTTTGACAGAGAGAGAGAGAGAGACAGGGAGAGCGGGAACACAAGTGGAGGGAGTAGGAGAGAGAGAGAGAGGCTTCCCGCTGAGCAGGGAGCCCAATGAGGAGCTCGATCCCAGGACCCTGGGATCATAACCTGAGCCAAAGGCAGATGCCTAATGACTGAGCCACCCAGGCTCCCCAAGTTTCAGTTTTTTAAAATATTTATTTATTTATATATATTGAGAGAGAGCACAAGCAGGGGAAAGAGCAGAGGGAGAAGGAGGAGCAAACTCCCCGCTGAGCAGGAAGCCAGACATGGGGCTCGATCCCAGGACCCCGAGATCATGATCTGAGCTGAAGGCAGATGCTTAACCGACTGAGGCACCCAGGTGCCCCTGTTCATGCGTTTTAAAAGTGGTTTTTAGCTATTATTTCATTTCCTTCTTTTAATATTTTATTTATTTATTTGAGACAGAGAGAGAGAGCATGAGCAGGGGGAGGAACAAAGGGGGGAGCAGAAGGAGAAGTGGGGGCAGAGGGAGAAGCAGGCTCCCCGCTGAGCAGGGAGCCCGACATGTGGCTCGATCCCAGGACCCTGAGATCATGACCTGAACTGAAGTCAGACACTTAACTGACTGAGCCACCCAGGCACCCTATTATTTCCTTTTCTGAGAGTGAATCATCTGTAATATAGTTTCGAGTTCATAGTTAGCCTTTTACACCCATATTTCTTCAGTAGCAGAAACTAGAATGAATAATTTGTCTGTTTTTAGTGTACATGAATGCACTTCAGAAAAAACGTTCTCTTTTATAAATCACGTCAGTCTTACTCAGATAACTCTAATTGGAGAAATATCTTCTTTTTTTTAAGATTTTATTTATTTATTTGACAGAGAGAGAGATCACAAGTAGGCAGAGAGGCAGGCAGAGACGGGGGGGGGGGGGGAGGAAAGCAGGCTCTCTGCTGAGCAGAGAGCCCGATGCTGGGCTCGATCCCAGGACCCTGAGATCATGACCTGAGCCGAAGGCAGAGGCTTAACCCACTGAGCCACCCAGGTGCCCCACCAGAGAAATATCTTCTTATATCTTATAACTTTAACAGAAAGCATTAAATGCAGATCTAATTTCATTCAGTGGGTGAAAACTTATTTTGTGCCTCTTTTGTGCCAGGTACCGGTCAGGCTCTGGGGATAACTGGGAAACAAAACAAAGCCAAGTTCCTTATGCTGGAGCTTTCGTCTTAATGGGGAGACAGACACTTGGCCGTGGACACAGAAAATGCTACAAAGCGCTGATAGATGCTAAGCAGAGTAGATGGAGGGAGGGTGCTCTGCGTGTATGTGTGTGTGTTGGGAGGTGCTGTCAGAGAAAGCCTCAGTGACCTGGGCAAGATGAGGAGTAAGCCATGTGACAGCAAACATGGCTCTGGAGTGGACTATATTTGCAATATTTAAAGATAAACCTTACTTATCATTAGACTAAACTTGTTTTTTGGTTTTTTTTTTTAAGATCTTACTTATTTGAGAGAGGGAATGAGAGCACAAGCAGGGGGTAGGGGCAAAGGGAGAGAGCGAAGCAGACTTCCCACTGAGCAGGAAGCCCCACATGGGACTCGATCCCGGGACTAGAGGCTCATGACCTGAGCCGAAGGCAGGTGCTTAACTGACTGAGCCCCCCAGGTGCCCCTAGACTAAACCTGTTCTTGTCAATACTTCTATTTTTCAGGTATCCGAGATGTTTCTAAGTGGAGTGAGAAAACAAGAAAACCTCTCGAAACCTTATATGGCTATGACTACTTTGCCAAAACCTCTGAGAAGTGGGTGGATGGCATAAAACAATTTAAACATCTTCCAGATGGTAGGTTAGGTGAACAGTTTAGCTGTTCTTTTGCTGATTAGAAAGGCTGCTTGTGTTCCTCCCCCGGAGTTCCAGAATCCCCTGGTGATGAGTGCACTCAGCCACCGTCCTTTCACGCTGATGTGCGAACAGAGGGCACCAGCAATCGTGAGCCACACACACTCTTGTGTAATAAATCCGCCTTAGCGATGCTGTAGCTACACACCTCCTCCAAGTATCAGGGTTCACAGTGGGAAGTCTGTAATAGCAGACTGTTCCCTTTTCCTTCTAATCCTTTGTGTGCATGATGACAAACCAATTCTCCAGAAGCCTCAAATAGCGTTTGTTTCTTTCTAATTCTGGAGTGGGTAATCAGAAAACAAAAAAGCTGTCGCATGTACAACATTTTTTTTTTTTTCACATTTAGACGCATTAACCGGCTCTATCCTCTGTCCCCAGGACAAAAAAGAGGGGCCTTTGTGTCATGACCTTCAGGTCCAGCAGAATTAGCCTGAGGAAGAGCGTTCAGTTTATTTCCCACCTTCAGAACTTAGTTATGTGACTGTAACTCCCTGTCTTCAGCTGAAAAATTAAAATGATTTCCGATAGCAGGAAGAATTGACATCTTTTAAGAGAAATTCTGAATTAAGTCTGTTTTTCAATAGCTATTTGCATTGCTCATCTCTCACTCTTCTATTTTAACTGCTGAAAGAGAGGGGCTAAGATCGAATCTGGGAGCACATTGGTGACAAAATTGATCTATTAGGTAATCATTTCCAGAGTGAGTCACCTATCAAAACTTTCACAATGAAAAGGACATTTGCAAATGTTACTTTTCTGGTTCAAGTTCAAAACAGCAAATATGTCCTGTTCCAGGGCAGTACCCACCCATGGAAATAGGTCTTTGAAAAATGTGTCTCCCTCAGCGCTTAAAACAAAAAATGCTATAAAAAAAAAAAAGTCTAAGACAGTTCTCCGTTAAAGAAGGCAAATTTTTTGAAATGTAAACTTTTATGCTTTCCGGATTGGAGAGCAGAAGGGGTAGGAAGACTCAAAGGTAGAAGTAGAATTAAATCAGCAGCTCAAAAATATGTCCTATGTTAATTTAAAGCTTCTCTTCTGCAAAAGACCCTGTCAAGAGTATGAGAAGACAAGCCACAGACTGGGAGAAAACATTTGCAAAAGGCATATATCTGATAAAGCAC
>CM052886.1:109188138-109212165 GCA_028534135.1 Potos flavus
CAAAACATGAATAACTGTCGAAATTAGAAGAAGGGTATTCAAGAATTGACCGAGCTATTCTTTCATCTTGTAAGCTTTGGGCTTTTTTTTTTTTTTGATATTTTGTTTATTTGACAGAGAGAGAGAGAGAGCACAAGCAGGGAGAGCAGCAGGCAGAGGGAGAGGGAGAAGCAGACTCCCTGTGGAGCAGGGATCCCGATTCGGGGCTCAATCCCAAAACCCTGGGATCATGACCTGAGCCAAAGGCAGACGCTTAACCGACTGAGCCACCCAGGCACCCCCATCTTGCAGGTTTTAAGTGTTATCGTTTAAACATGTTTTTTAAAAAAAGGGTTAATGATTAATTCCAGGCCTGAAACATAAAAGAGACTTTTTTAAATACTAAGTGGTGCAGTTAGTTAATGTTTTGCTGACTCCCTCTTTATAAACATGGTATCGTCCAGAAAGGATAGAGTCAGGTAAAAATGCTACGGTTAAATCCACCAGTTAAGAATGCGTTTCATAAAGCAGGCTGGTGAGTTCTATTTTTAGCTTGTGTTTTCTTGTTCTCACATTTTCAATGTTTAATTGTTTTTCTCATTCAGAAGAACGTTTTATCTGACTACCCATCCTGTGGCAGGAAGTAGAAGGGAGTGCTGTCTGGAGATTAAACCACAAAAGAGGACAGCCAGTCTTCCAGATCCCCGTTGTGGTTCTGCTTTTATAGCCCTGAGGAAATAACTCCATCAACCAAAACACACAGAGCTGCCACACTTGTACATAATTAGCAAGATCATTAAAAAAAGGGGGGAGGGCATTTCTATTTGGTTGCTTATGCGGGCAGAACATGAATACATGGCTCAAATGGGTAAGTGTGTGAAACTCACATGATGATATCTATCTCCTCTCCTAGACTGAATGTCCTTAAGGGCGGGAACGATGTCTCTCCTACTTATATTTGTACTCTAATTGCCCAGCTCCATAAATATGTGTTGAGTAAATGAGTAAATAAATAAGCAAATGAATGCATGAAGAAAGTAGAATAAAGAGATGTGACAATATTTGAATTTCACAATAGCCAAGGATTGTGCAAATGCATAATACAATTGTTTTTTTGTTTTATCACGTTCGTAGACTCAATATAACAGACCGTTATAGGAGAAATGCTTAGTTAATGACACACTATGATATGCATTTAAAATATCTGGAGGTAAGCAATGATTAAAGCTAATATTAAAAAAATGGAACTAACTGCTTCTGTTAGAGCAGTGGGATTTCAGGCAGCCTTCTTGAGCCTGTATACCGTTTTGTTTTTAATCAGAGTAATTTATAAATGGGCATGACCCCTGCAGGCAAGCAAACACAAACTGTTTAATATATAAGAAAATTGCACAACGTGGAAAATTACTTGCCTCTGTCATGTGGAACGTAGATTCGAAAGATGTGTTTATTTTTATTACGATATTGGGAAGGAGAAGAGAGATTTGGGAAGTAACAAAATCCTGAATCACACGGAGCCTAGTGCCCTGGCTTTGGTTCCAGAAGCCAGAGTTGATTCAAAGGCATGGGCAGGGCAGTGCACGTATGAACACCAAATTTAACTTCCATGATGAGCAGCATCAACATACAAGACGGGCAGAAGGCCAACTTGAAATGGAGGTCTGTTTAAGTGAGTGGTATTTAATGCTGGATGGACTATAAGTCTCGTCATTGTGAGGGTAAATGTCGGCGCAGGTCGGCTCATCTGCAGAACCCGCATATGTGAATTTCACTGCTGTTCAAAGGCACTGTGGTGGATTCAGATGTGACGCCCCCAACAACAACTGAGTGATGCTCATCCTCACCCATAATTAGGAAATAGAAATAAAAATCGGGGGCGCCTGGGTGGCTCAGTGGGTCAAGCGGCTGCCTTCGGCTCAAGTGATGATCTCAGGGTCATGGGATGGAGTCCCACATCGGGCTCCCAGCTCAGTGGAGCGTCTGCTTCTCCCTCTGCCACCCTCCCCCTCCCCTACCCGCCGCTGCTCTAGGCCCTCGCGCGCTCTCTCTCTCGCTTGCTCAAATAAATAAAATCTTTAAAAACAAACAAACAAACAAACAAACAAATAAATAAATAAAATAAAATTGAGATTGAGGTATTTTTCATCAGGTTGGCCAAATTTTTTAATCTGATTGTCCATTGTTAGAAAATACAAACTTTTAGGGATACCTGGGTGGCTCAGTTGGTTACGTGTCTGCCTTTGGTTCGGGTCATGATCCCAGGGTCCTGGAATCCAGCCCTGCATTGGGCTCCCTGCTCCGCGGGAGGCCTGCTTCTCCCTCTCTCACTCCCCCTGCTTGTGTTCCCTCTCTCACTGTGTCTCTCTTTGTCAACTAAATAAATAAAATCTTCTTTAAAAAGAAAGAAAATATGAACTTTTAGGACTTAAACACAGGCATATAAAAATTTTTAAGTTTTCCTGAAATGGATCTTCATTTCTAACTCGAGAGCCACTGTTCTATTTGGTAGAAACAACAACTTCAACTTAGTCGGTGCGCGTTAGTATTTGTCGGATTGGGAGACCCTCAGTCACCTCAGGGCTTCCCCCCCCCTTTCTCCCTAATGTGGATTTTGAGCAATAGGAGGTGGCGGTGATGCCGGCTGGGGGTGAGGGGGTGCCAGGGAGGGGCGTCCCGCAGGGCCTCTTCTCTGCCTGCCATCCAGGCTCACCTGTCCCTGGAGTCTCCCATTATAAAGTTCTGACTGGACCATGGAGGCAGGGGTCCAGATATTGGGCTAAACATTATTTCTGGGAAGGTGGTTCTGGATGAGATCAGCACTTGAATCGGGAGACTGAGCAGAGCGGATTGCTCTTCCCAGGGTGGGCAGGCAGTATCCCATCCACTGGAGGCCCAGAGAGACAAAAGAGAGGAGGATGGGAGGATTTGTCTTCTAGCAGACTGTGGGGGCCGAGATGTCTACCTTCTGCTCTCAGACGCTGACTCACACCGTGGGCTCTGGAGCCTCACCCCTTTGGGCTCAGACTGGAACTACACCCCCGGCTCTCCTGAATCTCTAGCTCGCAGATGGCAGACCGCAGGACTTCTCAGTCTCTGTAATCTTGTGAGCCAATTTTTTAAAAAGACTTTATTTATTTTTCGAGAGAGAGAGAGAGAGCATGAGCAGGTGGAGGGGCAGAGGGAGAAACAGGCTCCTTACTGAGCAGGGAGCCCGAAGCAGGGCTCAATCTGAGGACCTTGGGATCATGACCTTAGCCGAAGGCAGATGCTTAACAGACTGAGCCACCCAGGCGCCCCGTGAGCCATTTTTTTTTAAATGTCTTTGTATATCTCCTATTGGTTCTGTTTCTCTGAAGAACCCTGACTCACATATCCCCTGTCTAGATAACGAGGACTCTGGCTACCTTTGTTACTCCCCGTGAAAACACGAAACTTTCTGAAACTCTCTTAGAATGTTCTAGGGCCCCACGAGGCTCCCAGGGTCTGTCTCAGGACCTCTCAGCCCCGACATGCAATGCGATTTCCACTCTACTGTGAGCACATCAAACTGGTCGGAGAGAACGTGGTTGGCTTGATGTGCCATTTCCCAAATCCTAATAGAAACCGATATACAGATTTCTGGCTTGAGAAACTACCTAAGACTTCATCAGCTAGGCTGCTTTTGTCTACAAGGAATGGAAGAGCCAACTGAAAATGCCTTTCGCAAGAAGAAATGTGTTATCCCATATAACAAAAATATTACAGCAGCAGTTCTCAAAGTGTGGTCTAGTGACCCCTAGAGGTCCCGGAAACCCTTTTAGGGACCTCTGCATGGTCAAAACCATCCATTCCAAGGGCAGGATAGACCAATGGGTTTTAATTGTCATAAATCAGAAGTCAGCAGTTATTTACAAAAAAGGTTCTGTAAAAGTTTTATTGAAATACAACCACACTCATGTTTATGTATCATTGTGGCTGCCCTTGAGCTGCACGGGCCGACTTCAGCAGTTGTAACAGAAACGTCAAGGCCTGCAGAGGGGAAAATATTTATTATCTGACACTTTATGGAAAAAATGTACTGTCATAAAGTATAAGTAATAAAGTATAAATATTTTTGGAGGTCATTTCAGAGTCCGCATTATAAATAACATTTAAGGAATTACAACTTGTTAAGTTTTTGGTGTCTACCAAAGAAGAGTACCCACAATTATCTGAACATGAATAAAAATGCTCCTTTTCTCCACTACGGATCTGAGTGAGGCCAGATTTGTTTGTTTGTTTGTTTTTCAACCGAAACAACAGAAGAGAACAGATTGCATGCAAAAGCAGTTACGAAAATCCAGTTGTCATGAGACCTATGAAAAGCCAGACATTAAAGGGATTTGCAAAAACAATGTCACTCATATCCCTAAGTTATATTTTCGTTTTATAAAACATTGTTTTTCATAAAAAATGTTAGTTATGGTAATATGTAATGGGTTATCGATGCAACGGTAGATTATCTATTTAAATTCATAATCATTATACCTTTTTAAATGTTCTCAATTTCGATTAATAATATGGTAATTATTGACAGCGGTAACCCGCACATACAAAAGCTTGTTGGGATCTTTGGTGATTATGAAGAGTGTAAGGGGGCCCTGAGGCTGACAGGTTTGAGAACAGCCTGTTTAGAGCTAGGATAGGTCCAGGGTTGGTTATTCCATCATCTCACTGTCTTTACCACAGACCCAGGTGTTTTCTAGACTGTACTCTCAACACGCTGTTGGCCTTCCCCTTAGATCGGCTTCCCTCATGGGGGCTATGGCAATGCTTTGTGGCATCACATGCTTTCAGAGGCAGAAAAAGCACTACTTATTTTGACCAACTATTTTCTAAGAGCAAGGAAAACTTCCCTCAGAACCAGAGTACTCTTTGGGTTTGTTTTTTTTTTAACCACATAATAATCCCTCCCCCCCGCCAAAAAAAATAGCCTCATTAAAAGGAGTACATGGGAAGTAAATTGATTCCAGACCAACCTTTGCGCCATAAGCGATGAGAGTACTGGACAAAATCTATGAAGCAACTGTTTTCAGTTCCCAGAAAACAGACCCAGGAGGACTGAGTGCACCTTCTGGAAAAAAGAGAAACAAATGAGGCGAACCCTCCAATCACTTGTGCTTTCTGCCTGAAGAACCTTCTGAACCATGGCACAGGGAGAAGGAATGCACGCGGAGCCCAACTGTCTTGCTGAGCTGAGAAGACAGAGACGGATGTTTGGAACACCGAGAGAGGTCAAAGCTGCAAAGCCACGCGAAGAAATTGCCCCATAAATCTGCATGGCACCTTTGAAGGTTCTGGCTGGAGGCTGGCTTTGTGATGAACACAAAGTGAGTGAGATTCCCCAGGGCTGAGCAAAGAACAAGCACCAGGGGAAAGAACAACTATTTGGTAATTATTGCTCACATGGGACTGGAGACGTCTGAGTTCTGACCAGCCACATGGAGATATTCCAGTGAACTACCCAGGATATTCAGTAGAAATCCCAGAAAGGTCCCACCTTAGGACTAGAACTTAAGTAGCACTGAAGGAGAGGCTATTCCAGACCCACCCAACGGAGCTTGGAAACAAGCCTGGGAAGGACCACGCTGATCTACAAGTAAGTTAACTACCTGCAGGGGCAAAGCCCAACACTCTTTACAAGAAGACAGCAAGTCCATATGCTTAAAAGTGAAACATCTGCAATGCCCTACATTCGATTAGAAGATGCTAGACAGGAAAGGAGGTAGGAAAATGTGATCCAGAATCAGGGGGAAAAATCAAGACAATAGAAAGAGAGCCAGAAATGACAGATTTTTTTAAATGTCAGTATGAGACAAGGATTTTAAAACAGCTGTTATGAATATATTGAAGGATTTCAGCGGTCGGAGGAGCAGGGCTTGGGGAAGAGGCGTTGCTGGCCTGGCAGCCGGTTTGGGGGCAGTTCTGCATGAGGGGGGTGGGGGCTGTGGGGCTGGCAGGGCCGGGAGGGGGGGCAGCCACTTGCCTGTGAGCTGGGCACCGCTGTTTCATCCCTTTGTGCGGCAGGTGCACATGCCCGCCCCGCCCCCCCAGCCTCACCGTGATGCCTTCCACTGAGGCCTCTTTCTCTTCTGCTACCCAGAGCCACGGGGCTAAGCCGGCTGTGAGTTTTTAGGAATCAGCTACCCAAGAAAAAGTTTTACTCATCTGAGCACCCTTCTGAGAATCCTTCCCCATAGACAGGGAAATCCTGGTGCCTCCAGCTGGGGTCTGGTGCTCCTCTCTGCAGGGCCTGTGGCTATCTGGGCCCCCAGACCTGCCCCAGATGTCACAAGGCACATTACTGCAGTAGGTAGCATCCAAGTCCAGACCGGAGACTGGGACGCAAGCAGCCTCGTACACCAATCATCTGGACAGCAGAATTCCAGACCGCCACTTCCTCTTTCCAGGACTTGAAACCGGAATGGAAACAGAAGATGGGATGACACCTGAAGTTGTAGAAAAGGATGAATGCCGCAGAGATGACAGGAAGCGTGGGAGAAGCGCCTGAAAAAGAACTGGATTCTGTAGCAAAACATGAATCCAGGAAAGATAGCATTTTGCAGAAGTTTAAACCCAAAATAGCTTCTGAATCGGGACAAATTCTCAGAGATTGGGAGAGGGATTGTCCTCATCTGGATTCCTGGGGAAAATAGCCCTCAAGAAAAGGATATTCCAGATTGCCCCTGTCGTGCCAAGAGAGTATTTGAATTCCTGGCCGTGTCTCAGCGGCAGACACACTGGGCAGGCGCGTTGATGAGGCCACCCAGCGGGCCTCCCCGGCGCTCAAAGCTATAGACTGGGCGCTGGCTACACAGAGCAAATCATAGGAAGCAAGATGTAACAGATTCACCTTAAAGACGTTGCTGTAAAACCTTAAAAATGCTGCTATTCTCTTCAACTTCCAAAAATTCCATGTCTTGGACTTTCTCCTAAGGAAAAATGATGCCAGAGATGCAAGTTCAAAAATGTTGTTTTAGGCATTGCTTACAATGTCTAAAAATTAGTGAAACTGAAATTTCCAGTAACAGGGAATTAAATGAATTTTGGTAGATCCATACAGTGCGAGGCTATGCAGTCTTAACAATAGAGACCTATATGGACACCACATAAGATATGGATCTAAATTGATATCAAGATACCATTATGAATGGTAGTCATAGTATGATTGTATTTTCCTAAGAATATTTATACATATGTGCGTGCATGGAAATAAATCTGGAAAGATATGCACTAGGTGTGAACTGGTTACCTACAAATGGTGGGACCAAGTGAAATGATCTTTTCACTTATATGTATATATCTTTCTGCAGTAAAAATGCATAATGTGTCCAATAAGGGAAAAATAAGTCTTTGTTTTGGGTTGTTGTTGGTGTGTGTATGTGTGCACAGTTTTTGAATGGGGGCTATGATTTCAAGAGTGGAGCAAGAAAATTAAATATTTTCCAAAACCCTTTTCCCATAAAAATGAAGAATGGATTTTTAGCAATCCAAAGACGTAAAATGAAATGGTTTACAAAACTGTCGAATTAGGAAAAATCAGCCATGCCAAACATTAGGCGAAGAAGATAGAACCAGTTTAGAAGGCGCAAAGCACGTGAATTCCTTTTTCATAGCATTTATCCAAAGTTGAGAAATTTCCAGGGCAGGAGCAGATCTGAAATTCCTGACCCTGTCTGTCTCTAAGTGCTTGGCATTCAACATCAGCACCCTACCCTCCTGTCTTTCATTTGCCTACTTCGTATTCTCCTCACCTTGAGCTGATTTGATTCTGTCCCAACAGCTGGGCTGTAAAAGTCACATAAAACGGATGACGCACGTTCACCCTGGGACATTTTTCATTCCTCAGCAGTCTGTCGCCCAGCCCTTCGCCAGCTGCTGTGAGGCCAGAACTAATGACTTGGAAGCAGGTCAAAGTCCATGGGCATCTCAGATGGGAAGACCTGCCAGCAAGGAGTTCCTACCAGGACGCATAGTACTTATACCAAAATACAGTTCAGCAAAAAGTGGCCGATGGGGAAATGGTTGAGACATTTCTCTACACTTAAGACACTTCAAGTTTAGCAGAGATACAACCAGAATTTCAATGTAAAATTGTCAGAACTGAGGGGGTGCAGGAAATCTACCCAGTGTTCAGAAAAGAATTCCTGAAAGGAGTGGTGGGGGGTCACATCTGGAAGTGGGTAAGTGAGCCATGAATGTCTATATTAGATTAGATTCTATAGATTGCCTATAGGAAGAGGGAGGGAGCAGGTGCCAAAGCTCAGACCCGCCCAGCAGGAGACTGTGGGGACAGGTTTCTAGAACTGGGCAGGTCCTGAGGTAGGGTGAGTGGTCTGTGAGAGGATAAATCGACTTATAGCAAGTATCTGATGGGCCATATTAGGGCACTAGCACTTTATGTTTGCAGAAACAGAATTGTGAGAAGAGAAATCACAGGGTCAGGTTTCATTTCCAACAATTACTCCTGCCGCAGTATGAAGCGTGGGTTGGAATTTTTCTTCATTACATGGTACCTCTGACATGGTAGGGGCTCAGGAAAGATCTGTTGAATGACGAATCAGTGAAGAAAGGAAAGAAAAAATTCCCTTTTTATAGGCTTAGTGGGTTTACAACAACAACAACAACAACAACAACAACAACAACAACAGAAGTAGGTTATGGAACTCTCCAGACCTGTGCGTGGGGGTGGGGAAATGGGACAGGGATGTTATACACAACCAGCTGCAGCTTGGTTTTATTTTGTTTTTAGTGTACTAATGTTGCATGGGAAAGATTCATTCTGCCATCTTCAGAGATGGAATGTGTTACAACTCTACCGAGGACGTTCTAGAGCTTGCTCCTCGTGGGATGGTCTGGCGTCGGAGGCATCCCCAGCGTGCTGGCTGGAAATGCAAGAATCACCAGCCCCACCCCACCGACTGAGTCAGATTCTGCATTTTAATGAGTTCCCCACGAAGAGGAGGCAGTTTCACGTTGGAGGTGCCGGTCTGGATGCAGAGACTCTGTCGTACCGGAGGAGTCATCAGGAGAACCGGGGAAGTGAGAAGAGCTGGGAATCCCCATTTGCCCAGTTCTCTGCTTGAGGCTAAAAGTGGGACTGACAGGAATCTACGGTTTTCTCTCCAAGCTCCAGCAATTCCACATGGTTCAACCTCACACTTGGTTTGTTTTTTTGTTGTTGTTTTTTTTTTTGTGTTTTTTGGCGTATGAATATTTATTACTGTCAGTGTGCACCACCAAACATGTTCTTGGTCTTTCCTTCTTGCCTTTTATGAGGCTGAAAGAGAGACATTGGCTACTTTGACATCCTTAACGTCTCCAGGAATGTCACTGACAGCTTGACTTTTCCAACCCAATCCAGCAACCAAAACCTGGTCATTTTCTTCCAAGCCAGCAACCAGAACTTGTTTGTTTTCCTCAATAAAATTTGAAAAACCGTCATTGGGTACAAAGGCTGTGATATTTATTTATTTATTTATTTATTTATTTATTTATTTATTTTGCATTGTTGATCACCTGGACCCTGACATATACTTCCATACTGACTGTTTGGCTTCAACCCCTACTTTTTCCAGCACAATTCCCTCTGTGTGGGAAGCGCCTCCAAAAGGGTTGGCCTTCAGGGCTGTCCCCAAAGAGCTTTCTTGTACTGTTTACAATGCCACTTCTGATCTTGACAGTGGCTATGGAGCTTCCTGGCAATACGGAGACCGCAAAAATTTGCCCGTCCTGCCAGCACCACAGGCCTGAGCAAGAGAGCTCAACCTCACACTTTGGGAGCGCCTAGAATCAGTCTCATGCGTCCATGACTTCTTGCTCAGCTACCGTGTTTGCGTGTGTGCGTGCGTGCATGCGCAGGGTGTCGCCCTCCTCCTGCTCTCTGACCTGAGGGCCAGCCATGTCTCCTGAGGGGACCAGCAGGAGGCTTGCCTAGAAGGGCCCTCTATTTAAGAGATGACAGTTTTCCTGCATTGTCTTTAATGCTCTACAGAGCCGTGACCACAGCCAATGATGATATCAAGCCCTGCTGTGCAGCAAGCACTGTTCTAGGAGCTGTGTGTGTATTTCACCTTACCGAACCAGCATAATGAGGGTTCCTATTTTACGGATGCAGAAACTAAAACCCGGAGAGGTTATATAACTTGCCAAGTCTCACAGTTTGTAATCAGAATGATGCCTGATTATCACTAGAGCTGCTTGACACTCTAGTGGACAGAACCTTTAGCAAAAGAGCTCTTTTACTTATTGCTGGACCTAGGAGCTACAAGCTAGAGAAACCACTCAGAATGAACTAGGGACTTAGTGAATGGTTTAAAAATGAGTTAAAACCAGGACACGAAAAGAATCTGGTTATCCATGCCCCTGTGGGGTAAATGTGTTCCTGGGAACCAGGGTGCTCTGCCTAAGTCCCCATAACTTAGCATAATCAGTTCCAAACTCCAGCCCATGCCACTGGGGATGAATGGAGGTATCTTACTGAAGGATGTTATTATCATGAACAATCAGTCAGCTGTGTGTGTGGAAGGCTGGATAGCACCAGGAGAAATGGAGTGAAGGTGGGGGAAGAATAGCAGGTCAAGGTCACAGAGCTGAAGGATTTGTTCAGGAAGGTTTAAAGCCCTGAAGAGAATGCTGACTGTCCAAAGGGGAAGTGTCTTCTCCACCAGTGGCTCAGGGATCCCTGAGGGAACAAAATAGAAATTCCAGAGGCCACGCCCAGAAGTGAGAGAGAAAGAAGGAAGCCAGTACCTGGGGGGACAGAGGGCTCTGTCTCAGGTCCACTGTATCCCAAATGACAGAGTCTCTCTGCTCGGTGCCCAATCCAGGCAGAGTTGAAGCAAGGAAGATGTGGGAGGGAGCCCAGTGGGTTGTGCCAGTTGAGCCAAGCTGCAAGACAGTTGAGTTAGGACAAGAATCTTGTAGCTCCGGGGCACCTGGGGGGCTCAGTGGGCTAAGCATCCAACTTTTGATTTCGGCCCAGGTCGTGTTCTCAGGGTCCTGGGATCAATCCCTGCATCAAGCTCTGCACTCAGCATGGAGTCTGCTAGAGAGTCTCTCTCCTTCTCTCTGCCCCTCCCCCCCAAAAAAGCTTGTAAGTCCTTTGTAGCTTGTAAGTCCTTTGCTTCCAAGCTTTAGAGTTTCTAATTTCTTCAGTGAAGTTTCTAAGCTCATCTTACGGAACTATCATGCAAAGGGGCTCCCCACCTGGCGAGGAATTGGGGATGTTAGTGAACCCCTAGATTGTAGGAGCAGTGGTGATCCGCCAGTGACTTGCCTGAAGACTTGGGTAGGGAAGCTAGCATAGGGACAGTGGGGACCCCAGAAGGGCCAGGGTGAGGAGCAGGTGGGAAGGCTGCTAGTCCCTTCCCTCCTGGACTTTGAATTCTCTTCCTCTTCCTCCTTTTTAGTCAACAGCTTTGGGGTGTGTTTATCCTTAGCAGGCTCCCCTTTCCGGAAGGTCATTCCTGGGGCTCCCAGAGAGAAGGCCTTCTTTGGCCACATCCTCCTTTCTCCCACCTCCTGCCTGGTCTCACGGGTTACTTTTGGGCTTCCGGTTCTGTAGGAAGCAACAGCATCACAGACCAGAAAATACTGCAAAAAATAACCACATCTTCTATGTTTTTAAAGAAATTTCTAGTTGAAACCTTGCATAATTGAATACAGGACTCAACACTTAAAAAAAAAACCCATTCTTATGAATAGAAGTGAGACCCACACACTGGTACTGTATAATGAAGATCTGCCCACAAAGACTGCTGCGGGTGGAAGCGGGGTAGATGGCGGCCTGCCCTCCTGCTGTGCCAGCACACACATCAACCCATTGGCTTTATGAGCAGATCCAAACAAAGGGACTTGATTGTGTGAAATGCCAGCCTGGCTCCTTCGCCAGCCCGTGAGCCTCCTCAGATAATGGGGTGGTGCAGGGCTGAGGGGGTGAACATCACAGGTCAGGAGAGCAGGACTCCTCTTCCAGCCAAAGAAGGGAAAGCTGTAATCTGCTGTGTCTCCCACGAAGAGAACGAGATAGGATCTACACCAAGCCGCAGCCATCCTGTCTTTCTCCCAGAGAACTGTCAACGTTGCCAGGGGAAGAGGAAAACAGATAAAAGGAAGAGGAGGCCAGGCTGACGGCGACGAGAAGCACGCAGCTCTCCAGCGCTAATTACCTCGCCACAGGTTCTTTAATGACATAGCTTGGGTATTTTAAAGCTGCTGTTTAAATCAGTCCACCCTCCTACAAGAACCCTGATTCCTATTATTAGGTGGATCGCATTAGACTTTCCAGTTCGGGGGGATGTAAGTGTTGCTTCTTTATGAAAACTGCCCTGATTTCAAACCAATAAGAATTAGTCGATGTCATCGCTGTGTTTCCATGGCACCTTTTTTTTTTTTTAGTTTCAGAGGTAGACTTTAGTGATTCATCAGTTGCATATAACATCCAGTGCTCATCACAAACAAGTGCCCTCCTTAATGTTCCATCACTGAGTTACCCCATCCCTCACCCCCCTCCCCTCTGACAGCCCTCAGTTTGTTTCCTAGAGTTAAGCATCTCTTATGGTTTGCCTCTCTCTCTTTTTTCATCTTATTTTAATTTTCTTTCCCTTCTCCTATGTTTATCTGCTTTGTTTCCTAAATTCCACATATGAGTGAAATCATATGGTATTTGGCTTTCTCTGACTGACTTATTTCGCTTAGCATAATACCCTCTAGTCCTATCCACATCATTGCAAATGGCAAGATTTCATTCTTTTTGATGGCTGAGTAGTATTCCATTGTATATATAGGCCACGTCTTCTTTACCCATTCATCTGTTGATGGACATCCGGGCTCTTTCCATATCTTGGCTATTGTGGATACTGCTCTTATTCTCTAGGATCTTCACAGCAGTGACCACAGCCTGGCTGTACTTAATGTGTGTGTATTTGCCTTCCCAGCTAACTCCTTCAAGACTAGAGTTTGTTTATTCGTATTCATAACTTTAGTACAGCATCATGCAGTAAACATTTGTTGAAGTAAATGAGTGATGAAATAAAAACATGACAGTCAGAACTATAAGACTTAAAAAAAAAAAAAAAGAACTACAAGACTTTAGACATGACTGGATCCTGGAAGATCTGGAAGATCGTGGAGGTGGGACCATAGGTCTGAATCTTCCTTGACCATCTACCCCTACCAGCACCCCATCAAAAAACAGACCAAGGGGCTAACTAAATGAACTCTCGAATGACAAAATCAGAGTTCCCTTTCAGAACAAGCCTTACAGTGAGTGCAAACTGCTGGATGAGGACTCCATGATACAGAGGATAGGATTAATAGCAGCAAAGGAAAAAGAACCTGGTTAAAACAAAGGAGGAAGCATTAAAGATCTCTAACTTAGAGTGGTTTCCGAAAACAACAGAGGGGGGAGCTATAGAGCCACGCAGCTCTTAAAGCTATCCTGGCCTTTCTTTTACTCCTAAAACCACAATAAAACTCGTTTCCCTTAAACACAGAAAAGGATCATGATCAAATCCATACAAAATTGTTAATAAAACGAGGGAGAATTAGGAGCAGAATAATGTCTCTGCAGAGGGTGGGAATATGCCAGAAAGACAACAGATGCAAACTGGTGAAAACTATAACCTAAAATTTCAAATTAGCTAACAAAAGAAGAAAAAGTCGAGCAAAGGATCACAAATACGAAAGGAAAAAATACATTAAAATTAGAAAACCTCTGAAATGAGATTCTTGGAGAAAAGAAATGCTTGTAAATAAGTGAAAGAACTGAGCAAAAAGAGAAAGAAAAAAATTATAAATGAAGTCCAAATTAAAAGGAATGCAGGAGCAAATAAATAGGACAGACACAAAGAGAATTAGTAGATGGAAGGCAAGAAAACGTATTTTTTATTTTATTTTTTTTAAGATTTTATTTATTTATTCGACACAGAGAGAGAGAGATCACAAGTAGGCAGAGAGGCAGGCAGAGAGAGAGGGGGAAGCAGGCTCCCCGCTGAGCAGAGAGCTGGATTCGGGGCTCGATCCCAAGACCCTGAGATCATGACCTGAGCAGAAAGCAGAGTCTTTTTTTTTTAAATTATTTATTTATTTATTTGGCACAGAGAGAGAGATCACAAGTAGGCAGAGAGAGAGGGGGAAGCGGGCTCCCCGCTGAGCAGAGGAGATCATGACCTGAGCCGAAGGCAGAGGCTTTAACCCACTGAGCCACCCAGGTGCCCAAGAAAACACATTTTAATCAAAAGAAAATGAAGAGGAGAATTCTACTTCCAGCTGAGATGGAGCAGGAGGAGTTGGATTTATCTTCCTGACCACAATAACTAAAACAGGGGGCAAAATATATGAAACAATGGTTCTCAGGACATTGGACAACAGGCAATGCATGACAGTGACCCCTGAGGAAACGGAAACACATGAAGTTGGCTTATAATTGCCCCAACAGATTTGGAGGCTGCAGTGCAGGGAGGGGCACTCAAACAGAGCTTGGTGGGTGCACTCAGTTGAGCAGAGAAAGAGCAGAATTTAGAGCACCCAAGTCAGGGGGAACTATAAGGCAGAGCACAGACATGGGAAGAACTTCACTGAGAGAGCTCTGGAGATCTGCAAAGAGGCCCTTTCCAGGCTCGGACTGAGAATTGATACGCACATGCAAAATTAGAAATTACTCGAAAATAGGGAGGGAACAACTGGAAAGCAGCAGACCAAACAATTCCTTGAGCACACACAGGGCTAGGAATGATTTGTGTTCCTGTTGACCGGAATGGAAATGCCTCAAAGGCATTGCCTTAATAGTGAGGTTAAATTATCCCTAGACCAAAGAGTGCTTTGAACTTACCCTCGTAAAGCTTAAAAACAAGCTTTGAAAAGATCCAACCAATTCCAAGTAATGTCATTGTGTGCCAGGATGAAGTCCAACTACATTTAAAGGACTACAACATGTCCAGCACTCGACAGGGTAAAACTCACCATGTCAACCATTCAATCAAAAGTTACAAAGAAGCAGGAAAGTATGGCCCATAACCATGAAGAAAATTAATCATAGAAATAGACTAGAAATGACAAAGATGATGAAGACAAGGCCCATAAAGCAGCTGGCCTAAACATGTGCCACTCGTTCAAGAAGGTAGAGGAAAGCACGGACACAAAGAGAGAAATGGGCTCGATCCCAGGACCCTAGGATCATGACCTGAGCAGAAGTCAGACGCTTAACTGACTGAGCCGCCCAGGCACCCTGAGAAATGGAAAATTTTTAAAAGACAAAAATAGAACTAGAAATTAAAAATATAATATCTGAGGTGAAAAATACTTATATGAAATTAGCAGTTGATTAGACACTGCAGAAAACATCTGTTTTTGAAGGCACAGCCGTCAAAACTGAAGCACAGAGAGAAAAGTATGAACAAAAGAGGAACAGATCTGGGGCACCTGAGTGGCTCAGTCGGTTAAACATCAGACTCTTGGTTTCGGCTCAGGTCCTGATCTCAGCATTATGAGATCGAGCCCCACCTTGGACTCCACCCTCAGTGAGGAGTCTGCTTGAGCTTCTCTCTCCCTCTGCCTCTCCTGTTCCTACTCTCTCTCTCCAAAATAAACCAATAAATCTTAAAAAAAAAAAAGAATGGATCATTAATAGACTATGAGACTATGTCAAGAAGTCTAAAGTACATGTCATTAGAATCTCAGAATGAAGTGGGGGATGGAAGAATATTTGAAGAAATTATGGCAGACAATTGTATGATTTTGATGAAACCTATAAGTTCACAGATTCAGGAAGTTCAATGAATCCGGAGCAGAATAAAATCCCAAGTAGAATAGGAAACTATACCAAAGCACGTCATGTTAAATATGTTGAATAGTGACAGACGGTAACTACACATAAATGGTGAGCATTGCAAAATATACAGAAGTGTTGAATCACTATGTTGTGCACCTGAAACTTACATAACATCATATGTCAACCATCCTTAAATAATAAAATTTTTTAAAAAAGAAAAAAGGAAGGGTGCCTGGGTAGCTCAGTCAGTTAAGTGTCTGCCTTCAGCTCAGGTCATGATCCCAGGATCCTGGGATTGAGTCCCGCATCAGGCTCCCTATTCAGAGGGGAAACTGTTTCTCCCTCTCCCATTGCCGCTCCCCCTGCTTGTGCTCTCTCTCTGTCAAATGAATAAAATCTTAAAAAAAATTTTTTTTAATTTTTAAAAAGAAAAAATGGATCATCTTAGTAAAAGCAGCTAGACATAAAAATGGAACATTGCATATGGGGAAACAAAGCTGAAAATCACTAGTGACTGTGCACACGGCACAAGTCTGGGGACAGTAGAATGGCGTCTTTAAAGTGCTGGCAGAAAACAAGTCATCTATGTAAAAATTATCATATCCAGCAAAAATATCTGCCAAAAATGAGGCAGTATAAAGACTTTTTCAGCCAAACAAAAGCTGAGATTCATGCCAGGAGATCTGCACTACAAAAAATGTTAGAGAAAGTTTTTCAGGTGGAAGGAAATGTGATTCATCCAAACAGATGAAGAGACCCTAATTGTAAATACGTGGATAAATATGTTCTCCTTAGTTTTTTACCCCCCTTCGGAAGCACACTGCTATAAAAATCTCCCCCTGTGCACGAAGTGAGACAGTATTATCTGATGGTAGATGATGGTAACTTAAAGATTTATATTGGCAACCTCAGAGTAACCACTAAAAACATACACATAACTAAGCCAATAGTGGAGATAAAAATGGAATAAAAAACCCCACTCATAATAGAGAACCAATGAACAATAGCCAAAACTGAAGTTGAAAGTGTCAGGATGGAAACTGACATTGCCTGGCTCCTAGAACTGGACTCTCAGTGTATCAAAAATGCGAGGAATGTGCCAAATGAGGCATCAGAGTAAAGAAAGATTTCTGAGAAAAAGTGGAACCTTAGCATAACTCTAAGAGCTGAAAAGCGTTTTGGGGAGAGAAGTGAAATAAGATAGTCTTGGGAGGGAGAATGGAAAATGCAATGATGAAGGTAGGAGAAGAGGAAGTATGACATTTTTAGCTGGAGAAATTAATACGACAAAATGTTTGTGTAGAAAGTAACAAGAGAATATTGGAAAGTAATAAGAGAGGTAAAGAGGTTCACCAGATGGTCCAAGGCTTTGAATTTAGACTTGAGCCAGTGGGCAAGATGGAGTCTCTGAAGGGTTGCTTGTCTCTGAATCAGGTACACGTCCTCGGCTGCCACCCTGGTTACCCCTTTTTAATGGGTTATAATCACTTTTTTGCTGTTGTATTGCAAATATCATGCCCTTTGGAGTCAGAAATCCCTGGGGTTTATATCCAGGTCCTCCATTTAGAGCAGACTAATTTGGGACAAATTGTTTAAGCCTGAATTGTTTTTCAAACTGTCAGTTCCCTAAAAGATGAGATTGGCAGTCACGTGGTAGTCGATCACTGTCCCTTTTCCTCTGCCCATATTACTGATTCAGGGATGGGCATATGACACAGTTCTGGCCAGTCTATGTTCTTTCCTGTGGGTCTCTAGCAATAGGGTGCTAGGAGCCTAGAGTCGCCACTATGTGGGGAGAGGCTGCCAAAGACGGAAGCCAAAACAGAAGAATGCAGAACCCAGAGAGTGATAAAGGAGAAAGTTCTGATAACATATTTAGAGTCTCCAGAATTAGTCATGGTAGAACTTGAAAGATCTGCCCCTGGACTTTTTGATTATGAGTCAATAATTTCCCAAACTCACCCTTTTATAAGCAAAATTGTAAATGGCTTTTGACTGTGTCCAAAAGTCATTGGCACTTGGGTGGCTCCGTTGGGTAAGCGTCCTCTTAATTTCTGCTCAGGTCATGCTCTCAGGGTCATGAGATCAAGCACCCCCTCAGGCTCCGTGCTCAGTGGGGAGTCTGCTAAGGATTCTGTCTCTCCGTCTCCCTTTGCACCTCCCTGTGCACGCTTTCTCTCTCTCTCTCTCTCTCTCTCTCTCTCTGTCAATAATAAATAATAAATAAATCTTTAAAAAAAAGAAAAAAGAAAAAAGGTCTAAAAGCACTTAAACCATATAGCATTTCTGTAGGATGAAATGAGACAAATGTGTAACAAACAGCACATGTTCGATTAATACTGGTGATTATCATTTTCTTATCACTATATATATATTAATGACATTTAAAACTGAACAAGTAGATATTAAGAACTCGATTTTATAGAAGGATTTAGAGAAGGGGGGTAACTTGTTAAGGTCCCAAAGTCAATAAGTGACATAATTGAGCTATCTCTCCATTCTCCACTATAGTCTCTGCAATCACATTCCCAGCACATAATAGGTACTTGGTAAACGTTGATTCCTTTCCTCTTTCCTATACATGAGAGCCTAAAATCCTGCCTTTCCACCCAGAGATCGGAAGGAAAGCAGAACCTGAAAAGTTGCTTCTCTAGATCAGACTCACTTTGGTATGGTTTATATCAACTTTGAATGATCTTACCTCCTTAATGCTTGACTTTTTCTGTCTTAACCTCTGAAAGCTCATCCCTCTCAGCTGACCTCCCAGATTCCCAGCTACTTCTGGATGTGGGCATCCCACAGAGTCCCTGGTATGGGCTGGCCTTCTGACCCTTTGATTGTATTAGTCACCAATGCCTACCAATATCATCCTGAGCAGGTGTGTCCCATAATTTCCTCCACGTGTTCCATGTGGTCCCACAGCTGCTCATGCCTGGAGTGCTCCCTGGTGCCCTCTCCTCCCACCCGATTCATCAAAGTAGTCTTGGTTCTTTCTCATCAGTGATCAGGTTTGTGAGTCCCAGTGAAATATATTCATGAAAAAAAAAATCCCATTGTTTTAGCTGATAAATATTCATGATCAGCCCAACCTAATACGGACATTTCATTATAGGTCATTGAAAGGAATTTCTCTCAAAGTTATGGACATGGGCTATCCTCAGTTGACTAAAAGTTAGAAATGCTGAAAAGTAAGTAAACATTTTGATTCAGAAATTTGAATCAAGAAATGTTTCATTCAGTCTTCAGCTCTCTGTTTTAGAAAATGAGGACTCTTAGCTTCATGAAGCCCTTTGCAAACTGATGTCTATGGAAAGCACTGGACGAGGAGCAGAAAGATCTGAGTCAATGTCACTTCTTAGCCACTCTTTAATTATGGAAGAAACTACCATTTTCCCATATAGTGTCCATTCTCCACTTCTTCCTTCCTAACAGAACCTCTAAATGGTTGGGGGAGCTGGATAATGTGTCCGTCTAAAAGCCTCCTTTGTGCAACTTTCTCTGCAGAAAAGGAAGTACAAATAGAAGCCATTGGGGGGACTCCTGACATGATTTTTAAAGTGGGTGACTCAACTGGAAGGTACATTTTTACCCTTCTTCTTCCCCTCTTCCTTGCTTAGAACCCAGGTATCATGACCAGAGCTGCAGTGGCCATTCTGTGGCCTAAGGAGAACGTGAGGTTGAAAGCCAGTGACAAGAATCGGTAGAGCAGAAAGAGGATTTGTGGAGCCGCACGGCCTAACTGTGTGTCTCTAGACTTTTTAAGTGAGAGGAAAAAAATAATTCAAAGTCACCATTGCCAGAAACCATATATCAGCCTTGACTGAGACAGTGACCAGGGAACATTGCTAATTAAGCAATGAGGCTTCATTTCCTCATTTGTAAACTGATGGAGTCATGTTAGATCCCTGCAGTCTCCTCCATTTCTATAACTACGATTTCAAGACGCTATGGGTGTGCCCAAGTACAAAAGCCAGGGCTTGCCTGATTTCCATTCTTTCTTGGCCTTCCGGGCAAATTCGAAAGCATTTACATTCTTAGGTAGAAGTCAAAATGATTGTGAACATAGAGTTACCACCACGTGACCCAACAATTCCACTCCTAGATATATATCCAGGAGAAATGAAACCATACACACACATGCAAACTTGTACATGAATGTTCTAGCAGCATTATTCTTAACAGCTAAAAAGTGGAAACAATCTAAGTGTCTACCAGTTGACGAATGGATAAACAAAATGTGACATATCCACACAACGCAATAGTATTCATCCATAAACAGGAACAGTGTACTGAAACATGCTACAACACAGATGACCCTTGGAAACATTTTGCTAAGTTAAAAAAAAAAAGCCAGACACAAAAGACCACATCTACTGTATAATTCCATTGATATGAAATGTCCAGGACAGGCAAATCCATAGTGAGAGAAAGATTAGTGGTTGTGCAGGGGTTGGAGGGATAGGGGCTAGGGAGGGACTGCCAATGGGCATGGGGTTTGAGTTTTGAGTGATGAATCTGCCATTACATAGTGGTAATAGTTGGACAGCTCTGTGAATATACTAACACTCACTGACTTGTACTCTTTTACACGGTGAATTTTATGCCATGTCAATTCTGATCTCTGTTAAAAGAAAAAGAAACTAGGACTACAAAACATTTTGAGTGAAATAGACTGCACCCAAATAAGCTTCTCTTGGGTATGTGTTGGCAAGCGTGCCTTAAGAAAAACACGAGGAAAGGTGTGCCTGAGTGGTTCAGTCAAGTTAAATGTCTGACTCCTGATTTCAGCTCAGGTTATGATCTTAGGATCATGAGATGGAGCCCCGTATTGGGTTTTGCACTCCATGGGAATAATGGGATTCTCTCTTCCTCTCCCTCTGCTCTTCCTACACCCCAGCGTGTGCTCTCTCTCTCTCTAAAAACCAAACCAAACAAAACCAAAAAACATGAGGAATAGGACGGATAGGGAAAAAGCCTCTAAGAAACAAAGGTATGAGTGAGTCAGTTTTCATGTAAATAGCTCAGCTTTGAGGTACATTTAAAAAAGCATGGCTACACAATAGGATATCTCTTAAACAATGGGAAGAAATCAGCATTATAGTAGATGTCAAATAGCTTTGTCTAGTACATGTCACATCTTAACTACAATGGGGGTGTGTAAAAGGTGGCACTCCAAAGTGCTATTTCTTACTCATTAACCTCCTACTCATTTTCACAATAACTATGCCCCAAAAGAATATTCTTGCAATCAGGATTACATTAGGATATTATATGGTATTTTTAGAACCAGGAAATTCAGCATTGTCTGTCAAACAGTGACCCCACTGGAAACAAAAGCCCTTCAGCACTTTATCTGTGCCCAACCCATCCAGGGAAGTTGAGCTACAGACCCAAGAACAACTTTGGGTTTTTTTCTGGAAGCTAGGGAATTTCTCTTTCCCTTCTTCATGTGGCTTTATTCATAACAGGACCCGAGAGTTGCAGCTGGAGAGAAAAGAGCGCTAAGTCCAAGATCTGATTTGTACAGAAAAAATTCAGTGATCTTAGACAAGTCTCTGAGCCCCAACGTCTTTCCTTACAAAGTAAGGAGGTCAAACTAGATGACCTCTGCAGGTTGCTTTTGGTTTAAATTTCTATTAATCTAGCAACCTTGTAATGAAATGGGAAATCTAACATAGTCTTAAGATCGTCTCTGGGACTGGTGTAGAGGTGGAGGCAAATTTGGAACATATGAGGTTCCTTCTAGACTCTTGGAAGGACCTTAAGGTAACTCCAGCTCCTCCTCCCTCATCCTAACCTTCGAATCCTTTATCACATCCCAATAGCTGTTGTAATTTGGATGCTGTGTCTGCCTCGAAGTGAATATCCTCCTGGTGTTACATCGAGGAGTGATAGAACATTTCCTTTGTAAAGGGTTGAAAACACACACACACACACACACACACACACACACACACACACACACCCCACCATCCCCCCTGCCCCCCTCACCATGACCATCACCACCACTCCAAATTCCATCGCACAATGGTAATGTAACAAAGGAAACTAAGAGTTTTCAAAAGAATCTTTTAATCTAAGCGTAGTCCGCATTTTCTTGCTTTTGAATTGTTTTCCTAAGTACGCATTTCAAGTCGTCTTGTACAACTGTGCTTTTAAAGCTTTGCCCCAGAGCATCTGCTTGACTGGTCAGTCTGGCACCTGCTGTTCTAATCATGCTGAAGGGAAGCTCTAGCCGTGTGCACACATGGATATGCTGACAGGCTCGCAGGCTGGCCTGCTGAGTGCCTGCCTGTCCCCCTTCTCACAAGGTGGGAAAGAGAAGCAGGATACTTACAGTATGCCAAGAAGCACCTGGCAGCAATCCCTGTCTTCTCCGAAGTTACCGATCATGAGTCTGACAGGTTGTGGGGAATGCATGGCCAAGGATCCAGGGGGCCCTGGCAGCTGACCCAGTGTTCAGGGCATTTAAAACCAATGTTACCCTTCAGTTAAGTTGTTGGAAGCTTTACACCAGCTCAGCACGAATGGCACCAGCCAGTTCACTGTTGAATATAGAAAATTGAAGAAGTCACTTACTCTGACCCATTTGACCCTACTCATCACTAGGTCTAGTTTTTATAATAGCTAATATTTGTAAACTGCTGCTCTTTTCCATTTTGGAGGTCATTTTCACACTATGTAGATACCGTTCACACTTTTCCTTGGAACCCTCTTCATATACTTCAGCCTCTTTAATATGGAAATCCCTTATCCACCCCTCATCTTTTCTCCTCTTTCTTTTAAAAAACATTTATGCAGTAGAACCAACTAGAATGAAATAAATACAGGGTCAGATTTAAAGTAATATTTTTTCCTAATTTTGCATTTGTCTGAACATTAGAGAAATCATAAGCCTACATTTTTTTTCCTATAGGGGTATGTAAATAAATGTACATTTGTTTACAACTTAACACTCCACTTCTGTTCCCCAAATGAGAAACTGACTGGCCCAATCTAAGGCAGAATGTGGCACAATAGGACAGAAAATCTCCACAGAGAAATTTGCAGGGTAGTTGTTTTCATATACACAATGACATATGCACAAAATTATTCATTGTGGCACTATGAAAAAAAGCATATATGACCTACATGGCCATTGGTAGGGAACCAATGAAGTAAAGTATGGCAGGATTACATAATGAATACTGTGGGAAGCTCTGTATTTTAAACATACTGCTCAGTGAAGAAAAGAGACAGCGAAACAGTGTTACTATCATCATACGATGTGGGAAGAAACAAAAAAAGGGAATAACCTACATCCATTTGAAGATAAATGGAATATTTCTGCAAGGATGCCGGAGAGATAACAGTGATAATAATGGTTGCCCTCCAGGGAGGAAAACTGTAGCAAGGAATACAGGAGGAAGAGACTTCCTTCCCACTCTCTAGCCTTTAGAATTGTGTGCTGTATGTAGGTAGTAAGTATTCAAAAAAAAAAAAAAATTTTTTTTTTAAAGTAAAGAGCAGGGTTTCTACATGAAATTACACTTAGTCTGCTTTCAAGGAGGCATCCTTTCAACTAATAAAATATTTTAGGGCATTTACAAATTCACATTGATGTCACATCTTATATTGGGTATGACTGGGCTTGGTTCAATTTTACCATATGGACAGAATAAATTCATTTGAACTTTTACCTATCCCTTCCCTTTTCTAGAGGAAGAATTTAGTATGATGTGTTCTGAAAGTTAACAGGCAAAACCATAATAAAGAAGCCAATAAAGAGAAGAAGGAGACAGAAGAGAGGACACCATTAGGACACAAACGTTTATGTGATTTTAGCCATTACAACAGTAGTTCAGAAATATCTCAAATGTTACATTGATGTCATCAATATTACAAAAAGAAAGAAAAAAACCAAAATGACAGGCAACAGTGAAGAGCACCAGAGAACCAGCGCACACACCTAGAGAAGACCATGCTTCTTTCCTTCAACTGCCAAGAGATTTTCACCACTAAGCCCCCCTCCCCCGTGCTTTCCTTCTGGACTTTCCCTAACCTGCTTCCAATTGTGACTTTAAGCCTCATCCTCGCCCTCCTCCTCCTCGAACTCCCCCTGTTCGTCGGCCGTGGCGTCCTGGTACTGCTGGTACTCGGACACCAGGTCGTTCATGTTGCTCTCGGCCTCGGTGAACTCCATCTCATCCATGCCCTCGCCCGTGTACCAGTGCAGGAAGGCCTTGCGCCGGAACATGGCCGTGAACTGCTCCGAGATG
>CM052886.1:109212665-109282444 GCA_028534135.1 Potos flavus
CCCTCTGTGTAGTGACCCTTGGCCCAGTTGTTTCCCGCACCACTCTGGCCTGCCAGAAGGAGAGACTTCATAAGTCACTGATGACTGGCTTAAATTCTTTTTTACCTTAAACCCCGTAATATAGATGAATGAGTCAGTGTTCAGATAAGATTATCTCAGATTACCACCAAAATGGCCAGACATTAAAATACTTGGTTATGGATATAATTATAAACAAAGAAGGCTAGGAACACCTACCTGGCTATTAAAGGTTGAAAGGCAAATTTGTTTTAGCTTATATTAAGACTGAATGGGCACACAAGGGGGATGTTCTTCATACAGTACTCTCCCTTAGGCAGTCATACCCCTCCACCCTGAGGTGTACAGTGTCAAATGAGCCTCCCATGCCATCAGCCATGTCAGTCACTCACCAAACACGAAGTTGTCCGGCCTGAAAATCTGGCCGAACGGCCCAGACCTGACCGAGTCCATGGTGCCTGGCTCCAGGTCCACCAGGATGGCCCGAGGTACGTATTTGTTACCTGCAGGGAACACAGCTGGACTTAGATGTGCAGGCAGAGAGCTCTAAAGAGAAAGGCTTTTTCCCCCCTTTTGCAGGCACTACTGTTGTCCCCAAACAAAGAAGGACACAGAACCGATCAGATTCTCAAAGGCTTTGGTTGTGAACCGCCCCCTGACAGGCTCCAGTCAAACAGTGGGAATCCTAAATCCACCACTCCACCCTCCCCTGGGGCCACACTCCTGGAGTTAGTCCTGGGGACAGGAGAGTAAAAAATTGAAGGGGGGGGTCGGGACTGTAAGGCAATTACCAGTGGCTTCATTGTAGTACACATTGATTCTCTCCAGCTGCAAATCACTGTCTCCATGGTAACTGCCAGTGGGGTCGATCCCATGCTCATCACTGATCACCTCCCAAAACTAAGACACAGAATAAGTTCGCATTTAGCCATACCCGACCCCTCAAAGAGAGAACGAGTCTCACAATGAAAAGCCCGAGATTCAGTTCCCCAAACCCCAAGTTTCAGCCGAAACCCGGCTCAGCCGCAAGGCTTGTATTGTGCAGGGTCAGAAAGTTGAAACTGGGCGTTTCCCCAGCGAACAGCTGCCGGCGGCAGGAGGCGGGGGTCCCTTCGGGTGGCGGGGCGGGGGGCGGGGAGGGTTGGAGCAGCAAGCCGAGGGCTCGCGTGGCGGTGGAGTTCCGCGCTCAGAGTCGCAGCTGCGGGCGGCGGCCTCGCAGGGACTCCAGGCGGCGCCGAGGGGGTGGGCTGGGGAGCAAGGACAGGAGGGAACGGAAGGAGGATGGTTTGAGATTCAGAGCACGTCCAGAGACCTCAAGACAATCGCTCTTCTCCCCTCCCCCACAGATCGACTGGGATTCTAGCGGATAAAACCACTTCTGCCAGTGTCCCGGCGCGTCCCGTAAACCCGCGCGCACAACCTCGCAGACACGCCCGCGCCTTCTCCAGGCAAGCTTGCCTGGCCAAGGGCGGAGCAGGGAGAAAGCGGTGACCGAGGAATGGCCGGGATTCCAAACGAGTTACAGGAAAAATGAAAGCGAGGTTCCTCCCCCCCCTCCCAAGTCGCCTCCGAGCCCACATCCCACACAGCCGCACAAAGCTGTCGGGAAGATCTGTGCTTGGGGCGCCCCAGGCCTGCTCAGGTCGAGGCTCTTGTCGAGGAAGTCGGAGGGGCTTCAGGTCGGGGCACCCCACCCCCCTGGACCCCTCCCCTCCCGGCGCGCCCACCTTGGCGCCGATCTGGTTGCCGCACTGGCCCGCCTGGATGTGCACGATCTCACGCATGGTGCTAGCTAGCTTCTTCTGGCCCTGGTCGGCGTCTGGTCAGTCTGTCCGTCCTCCCTTAAACACCCACTGCGGGGTCACCGGCAACGCGCTCGGGAACCGACTCGCTGAGAGCGTCCGCCCAGCGGACTCAGCCTTTTATGCAAGGTGGGTGGGGCGGCTCTCGTAGGCCGCGCCCCCAGCCCGAGCCCCCCAGTCCCCTTCGCTCTAGAGCTCTCCAGGCCCGGCTGACGTAATGCTCCGAGCCCCAAGGACCATCCCGGGGGCTGGACATTGGGCCCGCAGCCAATCAGCACAGGCTTGCGGACCGGGAGAGGAGTGGGGGTTTGGGGTAGTAGGGTGGAGGCGTGGGCATTGTCTTGGACTTGGGGCGGCGGCGGGGGGAGGTGGAAGAGCTGGGGATTGAGAATTGGGGGTAGGTGAAGGAACTGAGGGTGGGAGGGTGGCGAAGCCAGGGCGACCCCTGTGGCAGGCCGGTGGGGGCGGGGGAGAGCTGGCACTGGATGGGGGGAGCAGGGAGACTGGAGCAGGTGGAGAGACCCTCAGGTGCGCTGTGCTCCGGGTGCTGGCAGGTGGAAGGGTAGAGGGTGGTGTAGGTTGCACTGCCAGCGCTGATTGAGACGCGTCCTCGGCCAACGGCCAGAGATCCCTAAGGTACCCGCCCCTCGTGAGACCACTGCCTCTTTCCCCAACCCTAGAAGCCTAAGGACTGTCCAGCGGCCGAACCCTGGTCACACCGAGCCTTGGACGAGCCCAGGAGAAAATCGTGTGTAATCAGGCTGTGCGGTCTGAAGAGCCGTGACCCTGGACCCCCAAATCCCAGGAGCCCCAGGGGGCCCTCCGCCCTGCCCCCAGCATCTGCTTGCTCTCTGTTTTGTCTCTGTCAAGGGCTTCTTGATCCCTCTCACTGCGGTTGCTGCATCCAGGGGTGGGGCAACTTCCGCGCCCCCTCCAGCCCCATTCTACTCTCTGCAAGAGTCCCCAGCTCCCTGGCTGGTACCAAAGACCCCTCCACCTCGCGGGATGGCTTTTTGTTCCGAGTGGATGCGGTGGGTGTGGCAGTCCGCGCACACTGGTACTGTCCAGCGGTCAGATCCAGGGAGGGCTCCGGGGGGCGGGGCTGCGGCAGAACAAAGGGCTCACAAATGTGTGGGATACCTCCCACAGCCGAGCTTTTAAAAATCACACCCCTGGCGCTCTCCCTCTCTGGGTTTAGTTCATCTATTGTCCAGGAAGGAAACGGGTTCCGCGAGTGATCATCGCCCACTGCACCGCTAACGCTCTCATCGTTCATCAGGTGCCGGACCCTGCGACGGCCATGCGGTCTGCAACCTTCGTGCTGTGATGGGGGTGAGGGACACGCCTAAAAACTGCGGCACAGCGAGGGAGCAGCCACCCGAGACCCTGACGCGCACAGAGCGCGTGCGCAGACTCGGAGCTCTGACACTTTCAAATCCGCGGTTTCTAGGTGGTCGAAGAGGATGATCTCTTTGTTACTTTTAGTGTATATGTGTGGGGGGTGGGTGTGGGGAGAGGGTGCTCATCCTGCTTGCGTTCAAGGGTAGGAGAGGAAAGAGTGGCTGAAATGCTCACTACCGACCTGGAACCTGGCCCCTGCAATTCCATGGGTGAAGAGCCCCTCCCCCTCTGGACTTGGGACGGGCCGTCGGCGAGGTGACGTGACCCCTTTTCATCCTCTGGCTAGAGGGGCTGAATGACCCGGGTTCCCGTGGGGGAGCGGAGCCTGCAGCTGTTGAGTGAGACCCTCCCAGAACTATCAGCAAGCTGTCACCGCCTTTCTTTCCCGCTGGGAGGTGGAAGGGGGGCTTTCAACTCAATTCCAGTGCACAAAGAGAAACCGAGAGAACAAAAGCCCAGCCTCCCCAAACACCCATGGCGCCCAGACTGAACCTTCGGGCAGAATTCCCCAGACGCGGCTTCCCTTCTTGGGGTTAGGATGGGTCGGGCGAGAGGCAGAGGAGCAGAAGGTCCACCCACATGCCCCACTTGAGGGTTCCAAGGACTTAGGACCCTGAGTTTCTAAACCAGCTCCTACAGACGCAGAAGCGTCGAGGGTGAACGATTCCCAAGGTCCCACAAGTTAAAAACGGCTCAGGCTGGAATCCCGTCTTCCAGGAGACCCAGCCCTCGGGGAAGGTGACCACGTTCAGGCCAAAAGAGCTGTGACTGGTGTCCGCACCCGGACCTGGGGGTGGCAGCTCCGGTGGGAGCAAGCCGCGCGGGAAGGCCCCAGCTGAGGCTGCACCCGCGCTCTGTGTAGACGCGTTCCCAGCAATGAGCGCCTGGCTGCCAGCGCCAAAGGGCGACCCTGGCGCGAGGCGCTCCAGGGGATCTACTCCGGGCCGGGGAATTTGAGCCCGTCGCCAGCCTCCCTCACCTAACGGTTATTTGCTCAGCTTCGGTTTCAGAGCCAGATTGCCGCGGAGTGTCCGGTGAAAACGCGAGTTCGAGATTATGTGGATAAAAGGGCCCTTTCCTCTCGGGTTTATTTTAGGGAAGAAGGCTTGGGATAGGGGGAGGCTGGAACTCACTCTTCGGAAAGCCCGGATGCCCTCCCTTTCATACATCTGCGGGTACTGTCGCCCACCCCAGCCTCTGCGGAGCCGGCGCTCTTGTTAAGGGCTTTACGCCTCTCCATGCCCCCTCCCTTTCCCAATTTGGAATTATGCTGCTGCACATTTTTATTTTCGCCAGAAGCTGATTTTGTGTCGGAAGGCTGAACGTTGATGACAGCCAAATCTTTCCCCCGCTCTTTTCGTTTATCTGCTAATCCTTATCATCTTTATTCCGTACAGCTCCTGAGGAGAGGCTGGTAAGGAGCCTGCAAAGCATAAATACATTCGGGCTCAGTGCGGTCCTCCAGCCTTTCTTTTTTGAATTATACACAATTCTTCTCCACCTAGGTCGTCATACATCAGACGTGAAAGGTGTCAGAACAATATATTTCACTATCACTTACAGGCTATTGGCTTTAATGATGTACCAGTATCTCTAAAATTTCCCTCCCCCAGACAGTTGTAGAAATAACGCAGCATAAAATAAAATCCAACGTTTATTTTATGCCTAACAGGTCGGGTGCTTGAGGTGAGTGGAATACCCCCGAAGCTATTAAAGTTGTATTTGCTCTCACAATATTCAGAATATTTTCAATGGCAAATCCTCAAGTGATTTTGCATTTCTCTATGATTACACACAGAGTCATTGTTTTAATTAATTGAAGTCTGGTAGGGAGCATTGTACTGCTGATTTGGTAGCAAATTTTTAAAAGCATTGTTTTCTTAAAGCAAGATTTTTTTTTTAACACACTTACTGAAATTACAAGACATCCAGCTTTCGGGTTTCCTTACAGCCTGCCTGCATTCACCACTTAGTAGACAGCCCAAAGCCCGGGTAGCCTGACGGCCTCCTCGGCGGCCAGCTGCACGCGGTTTCCTAGGCAACCGACACTTGGCTAATGAATGAAGAGGAATTGAAAGACATTGCAAATCCATCGTTATTCCTTTTTTTTTCACTCTTCTCAATACTCTCCAGCTAGAAATATTGGAAAGCTACCAATCCTAACATCGACGTAAAGTCGGATGCCCAGAGGAAAGGGTCGCAGCCCCATAGCGTGGCTTTGGCGAGGAAGTGGTGCACGGGGTTCCTGGGCCCCACCGAGACCTCTGCTTTCTCAGCTTTGTCACTCTCTCTGTTTCTATGCCACTGTCCTCCCCCTTTCCTCTCCCAGGCCTTCCCCTTCCCCGAGGAGAAGCCGGCAGTTCCCGGGAGAGCTGTCCTGGTGCTCTTTAGTCCGGGGGTTGCCGGGCTGTGAGTGTCAGCGCCCCTGTCCTTCCCAGGTCCTGGGGGTCCCGGCGAACCATTCGGCCCAGGTAACAAAAGACTAGAAGGAGCAGGGAAAATTTTGAGTCCGTGAGTGCAGGGCACTGCGGAAATATTTACTTTTGTTCCTCGGTAAGGCTGGCCGTGTTCCCGTTGCCTGTGTTCGAATTTGGGTTAAAATGGCCTCAGTCCCGGCGGAGAGTGCTGAGCTTTCACCGAAGAGATTTGCCTTCTTTGTCATACAAATGGGCAGAGGGAGTAGAGCCAGGGCTTTCCAAGGCACCGCCTCCCTTTTATAAGCAGCCTCTCCTCCCCCCCAGTATCAGTGATCTGTAAGATCCTTGGGCTGGGGGAGGGCCAGCTAGAGAATGCTCGCTCTGTGAATCCTAGGTAAATGGCGTCTCACCATACAGAGCCCGACTGTGCAGAAAAAAGAAACAGAGGAGTAGAAAGTAGTCTTAAATGGGAACATCACAAAATGCTAAGATTGACAGGGTGCCTCTTCCAAGGTGCAGTTGGTGAAATCAACAAATTTATAAACAAATCCCTTATGAAATGGATTGAGCACATACGTGCAGATAGGCTTCGGGAGCCATTTTCAGTGTCAGTGGCAGAGGCTGTGGACTAACGTGGTCCCAGGTTGGCCATTCCACCTTAGAGGCTGTTCCACTAGCAGCTGCTGCTCATGAAGGTCTAGCTAGCTCCCTGTTGGTCTTGTACATCTGCTCTGAGACCTTTGCTTGCCATTTAAATAAAATTAAACCTGTGTATTGAGGGGCATCTGGGTGACTCGGTTGGTGAAGACTCTGATTCTTGATCTCAGCTCAGGTCTTGGTCTCAGGGTCATGAGTTCAATCCCCGTGTTCGGCTCCACGTGGGGTATGGAGCCTACTTAAAAAAAAAAAAGAACAAAAAAAAAATTCCTTTGTATTCAGATAGATAGTTACACATGCATCTATGGTAACAGCCTTTGTCTCTTGGATTTAGATGCCTGGTGGATATTAATTATGTCTTCACTGAAGAAAGAAACAGGTCAGCTTCTGAACAGGAACTCTTAAGGACTTGACAATGCCCAGCCCACTTTTCAGTGCCACCACATATACATGGTACATTTTCAAAAAAATAATGCATTAAGGAAATCTCCGGGAAAACTCACTACCTCTTTCAAAATGACCCCATAGAAAGGAAACTTATTAAGAGATACTGTTTATCCTATATACCCAGAAGACTTGAAAGCAGAATTTCAAAGAGATATTTGAACACCCATGTTCACAGCAACATTATATACAACAGCAAAAAGGTGGAAGAACTGAAGTGTTCATCAACAGATGAAATAAAATGTGGCATGCACATACAATGGAATATCACTCAGCTTTTTAAAAAAGGAAATCTGACACAACATGGATGAACTTTGAAGCTATGAGGCTAAGGAAATAAACCAGCTATCAGAAGACAAATGCTATATGATTTCATGTATGTGAGGTCCCTAGAATAGTCAAATTCATGGAGTGAGAAAGAATGGTGGGGAAAAAAAACCTAAAACCAATGTCAATATCATCATTTATCGCTCCTTCTTTTGGGGGTGAATTGGGGAGTCCCGGGCCCTGGGGCCTGGAGCCAACCAGACTGGAAGGAGTCACTGAAGGTTCTTGGTCTTGTCACAAGAATGAATTCAAGGACGTAGCACGGTGGATGACTAACAGAAGCAGGAAAGTTTATTAAAGCAAAAGGTACACTAGCTGAGCTCCAACTGGAGAGAGAGTTGCTCACCCTGGGGGTTGGTTTCCTATCTTTCATTGATAGTTGTTAACCAGGGGGTGGAATATTCATTACTTGGGGTAGGAAGCAGGGAGGGTTTCCTTGCTTTTTCTTCCTAATTTGGTCAGGGGTTTCCTGTCATGGCATCCGCCATCTTGGGCCTGTCTGGTTTGATTGCCTTTCTCAGCATATAAATCAGAAGACAGGCCTCTGACCTTCCCAATAGCTGGCCAGGACTTCTTCCTTGCTGACTCCCTCCCCCACCCCATCCTGTTAGAGCCTATATAACTGCCTACTCTAACCCTTCCCTGGGCCAGTTTACCACAGAAAGTGATGTCAGAGACAGCCAAACTAGTAAATGGACCATGGGATTTCTCTCCTCATACATCTCCACTGACTCCCTATAGCTTGTACTGTCTGGCCCAAATTCTCAACCTAGAATTCAGGTCCTGGTGTGATCCACCTTTCCAGGGAAACCAGTCACCCCTCCACCTAGACACAGTACATTCCAGGAGACTTGGCCTTGCCCAATGCCCTCTTTTCTGGGCCATGTTCTCTGAGCCTCTGAGTCTCTGCTCATACTGTTCCCTCAACCTGGAATGAACTCCTCCTCTTCTTCCTCTGGTGACATTTCATTCATTCTTCATGATGCAGCTCAACTATCTGTGATCTATCCCCTCAGTTGCCAGGAATGATGAACTGCCTATGCCATGCACACCCAGAAGTTTCTTCGTACGCCTACTACAGGTGCTGCATTTATTACATGAAAGCCGTGGTCACCAAGATTTTCCAGTAAAAAAAGAAAAGTTGAGCATACATTCCCAATATATGTATATTTATTTACCATAAACTATATATATGTATTGTTATAAGCCAGTATTTTAAGGTGTATATACTTATGAGATACTTCATTAATGATACCAGGTGTTAATATTTCAAATACACTTTTCTAGAACTTTCCATCTTGTTTTGGTCAACATCTTGCCACACTTGAGTTCCTCGTGGTTTTCTGATCTCCCAGTGGTCCTGACTAAGAGCTTGTAGGAGCAGCAGAGTGTCAGCTTTGCTATTTCCTTATGTGTCTGCATCATTAATATCATTCTTCAGTTTGCAACTTCTTTGCAATAGTGTTTTAAGCCTCTTATCCAGTTGCGAGGATCAGTGGAGCAAAATCTAGATAATATGATCAGTAAATCCACTGTCAATTTCTCCTTGATAGACCTCCCTTCCCAAGGACTGATGCACGACATGTGATCAGAAGACAGAAGCATCCTGTGAGGACAGCAGTGTCATCTGGAACATTAATTACTTAAAGAGTAACTATTTTTCTAGGAAATAAGTACAAAAAGGAGTTCTCATAGTTTCTCTTCACACTACAAAAGATGCTCTTGCCTGTCCCACTCTGATCTTCAGATTAGATTTTAGAGGAAGTTCTATAGATGCCTCAGTTTCCCATTGGTTTGTGACTTCTTGATGTCAGGGACCATACCATGTCTTATTAGCTTTTGTATCGCCTTATTGCCTGGAACTAAGTATAGGCAAACAAAAAATAGTCCTTGAATAAACAAAATACTTCAAATAGACAGTAACCAGAAAAAACTTGGTTATTTCTATTTTTTTCCCCTTAAGATTTTATTTATTTGTCAGAGAGAGAGAGAGGTAGAGAGAGAGCACAAGCAGGGTCCCCACTGAGCAAGGAGCCCGATGCCAGACTCCATCCCAGGAATCTGGGATCATGACCTGAGCTGTACGCAGATGCTTAACTGACTGAGACATCCAGGCATCCCAACCTGGTTATTTCTAACTTGAAGCAAGAGCAGGTTATGCCGCAGGTAAGTAGTAAAAAAACTGTCCTTCTTCTTCTTCATCATTACCTCCCAGCTTAGCCAGGTCAAGTCCCATCCTTCTCAGACTCTGCTGTTCCAGCTGAATGGTGGATACTGTAGGTTCCAGAAAATGGGGCCTTCTCTGGAATGATCTTTTGATTACCTCCAAGCAGCTGCCCATTCCTTCTATTGCATTTTTACCCTCTCTTATCCACATTGGCAATGCAAGACTGACATTGCTGGGAAGACTACTTAATAGGGCAGAAGGGAAGGGGAAAAGGAGTTCCTTAGAAATCAGCATTGATTGATTGATTGTGTCTTCTTTCTCAGCATATAAATCAGGGAACTTAATCAGATAGCTAGCTTCATGAACAGGTTTGAAGATGAAAGAACAAAGTGGGTTTCCCCCTCCTAAAAGGAGGAGGATAAACAAAAATGCAAATCCCATCTTTCATGCATGTAGGGGAAAGATGAGACAGTCATTATCAACTTTCTAGACCTCACTGGTGAAGAAAGAATCCTCTGGGCTACCCAGAAGAAATCAAGTCATTCATAAAGGCGGAAAAAATACAGTTGTCCCAGACTTTTCCAAACAATATTCAATGTTAAAAGATAAGAGAACAATTCCTATAAAATTTTCAAAGACAGTGTGTCCCAATATTTGTATATTCAGTTACACTGTCTTTCAATTTTAAAGGTAACAAATATTTTTGAGCATAGAAGAACTAAGGAAATATAGTATCTGTGAGTCATTGTGTGGGAAAAGAAAGGGATCCCAGAGAATGTAGAAATAGATCTTAGAAAGGTTGGCTTTTTGGTAGCTTGTGACCTAACAGAGAGTGAATGGTGCCTCTGAATATAGCCTAAAAACAACTATGGCAATCCTTCAGATGGGGGAAGTCCTGCTCCTTCAGTGAAGGGTGTTGGAAATGCTATTCCAGAATGCTGGTGGTGACCCTAGCCAAGGGCCTGAGGCTGCCAGACCTTTGAGTCCTCTGCAAACTGGAATTATTACCGCCTCGCAAGGAATTGGTTGTTGGCCAGTTTATTCTGGAAGCTCCTTCTGCCACAAGGAGCAGAAGATATCAAGTGATGGAACAGCAGACTGCACAGACGGTCGAAAAGATCATGTGACAAAATAAATCCTTAACAAACCGTAAGATTGCAGACAGAAGATCAAAGCAACAAACCCACCTTTGGAAGAGCTCAGTAGGCAAAATAACAGTCTGTCTGAGGTGAGTGGTTTTAGTGACACGGTCAGAGGGCTTGAAGAAAGGAATCACATTGGAGCAGAATATCTGCTTCTTTGAGAACTAAAGACAAATACCATATAAAAAAAAATAGGACAAGCTATTGGGAAGTCAAAACTCTACAGAAACATCATGTTTTTGTAAGGAATTTTATAAAACTTTCAGAGGCAAAAGTATGCTGTAATGAAGCTAAACCAGCAAAGAAAAGATGATGTCTAAACTCCACCAGGCTTAAGAAGAAAATGACTAAAATTTTTTTTTAAAGATTTTATTTATTTATTTGTCAGAGAGAGAGAGAGAGCACAAGCAGGCAGAGTGGCAGGCAGAGGCAGAGGGAGAAGCAGGTTCCCTGCCGAGCAAGGAGCCCGATGTGGGACTCGATCCTAGGACCCTAGGATCATGACCTGAGCCAAAGGCAGCTGCTTAACCAACTGAGCCACCCAGGCGTCCCGAAAATGACTAAATTTAAGAGAAATATGGAACAGTTATTGTGGAAAGATGACTGGAATAAGGAACACTGGGCTCAGAAGACTAACAGTATTGTATGAGAACTCTTAGAAAGACATCTAAGAAGACTTGCTCACAGAGGGAAGGAAATTAAAACTTTAAATCATTATACTGCATAGTTGAAACAGGCGGGTCACTGGAGTAGGTTTTTGTTTTCTTTTGTTTTGTTTAAATCAGAGAAGGAGGAAGATGAAGTTCTCATAGAAAATCTTTGCTAACTCCTTTGTTGCCAACAGGAGCTGACCAGTGAGGGGTCATTTAGGCATGCCACGTGGCCACAGTTTTGCTGGAAACCAAAGCATGGCAGAGGAAACTGCAGATCCTTTATGACCTCTAGCTAGAGAAATCCATGGTTCTGAAAAAGCAGCTGATTCATGACTGGTATAAATAGGAAAAGAAACAACAGAAGTTACCAGCTGCAGAAGAAGTGAAAACTTACAAGCAGGGGAATGAAGACACGTTGAATGAATTATGGCCAACAAAGACATCTGATAAAACCCCAGACTGTTCTTCATGGTGAGAAAGCTCAAGACAGCTGGCCCACTGCCCTCGCTGGAGTGGAAGGGGAAATAGGCCGGCCTGGGATAGAAATTCGTGCAGCTAAACCAGGACGGCTCCAGAGAAATCCTCTTCACCCTGCTCCTCTCCTGCACCCACTGAATTGAGGCACACGCAAGCTCTACCCCGTATTCACATGCGTCATGTAGCCACAGCTCTGAGTTTCTCTTCTCTTATGGAGGAGATATGCCCCAGATGATCTGTGGGTGGTCCTGGGGGATCATATGAGGTTTTTAGAACAAAACTTCCTAGGACATGGGCTCCAGGAGCCTTCATCGATAAACCCAAGAAACCTCTTCCCTTTTACAGTGATGAGTTTCAAAGGTAATGCTGGTGTCGGCGCACCTGGATTTTCAATGGGAAGAGTCCGCTTGGACACCTCCTCCTTGCATATGGTTTCTGGGCCTCTGTGCCCTCTTCCACGTCTCGTTTCTGTGGGGCTTTTCCTTGAAACTTAGAGAATATTGTACACTCTAAGCAGGCTTTCCCATGGACTTAAGGACATGTCTTCTGGCCCTGAAGAGGGTCTGCCTCTTAGAATCGAGGGCCTCACATGCTCTTCTTCTGACCTGAGAAGACCCCTCTACCTGCAGCCCATCCCAGATCAGGGGCAAATTGTCTCCACCTTTTGCAAGATTCAGGAATGCCTTCAGGCTCCAGATCTGACCCTCTTCTCATGGCTGGTCACAGGACAACTCATAGGCCGCTCTCAGACCTTCACCATGACAATGCATGGACTGTGGGAAACATCCCCTAGGCTTCAACCCATTTCCGTTGTACTATTTTTACTGAATTTTTTATTTGCTTAGGCTCCCCTAAACAACCCGTGCATTTTGGGCCACAGATAAAGACTCTGAAGATAGAGCTAAGACCCAACCCTTTTGTTTTGGTCACTATAATTTGAGTAACTAGCAAATTAGTGTAAACATTATGAAAATGTTACGAAAATGCAATACCTTTAATAAATATTTTTCAAGTTCAGAAACATCGAGTTACTGGAAAATGGAGGAAGAAAACCTTACTGTAATTTGAAGTGTGGTGAGGAGGTCCGCTCCTCCACTACCGTCCTCCCTCAGGAAACAAGTGGCTTGGGACGCCACCACCCATGACCCGTTCCTTTGTACCAGTTGCTGCCTTTGTTCTAGAAATGGTTTGAAATCATATGTGCTCCTGACAGTGGTAACATGCTGCCACTTAAAGGTGCATGGACGTCTGTGATCTGGTTTTCTTAGGATCAGAAGAACCCAGGGAGCGTGGGTTAGGCCACAGTGGCAAGTGAGGTAGGGAAAACTTGGTTCTAGGTGTAGGACCAAGTGTGATATACTGGTGCTTTCCCTAGGCGGGCAGAGGAAAAAGACCTGGTAGGCTTTCCAAGGAAAATGGGATGGCGCTGGCCTCTTCCTCCAGGTGAACTAGGAAGCCCATGGTAAGACCCTTAGGGCCTTTGGAAGCACAGTTGACCCTTGAACCCCACAGTATGGGCTTGAACTGTGGGGGTCAACTTACATATGGATTTTTCCCCCAATAAATACAGTGCAGTACTGTCAATAGATTTTCTCTTCCTTAGAATTTTCTGAATGACGTTTTCTTCTCTCCAGCCTCCTTTATTGTAAGAATGCAGTACATAATACACGGAACAAACAAAATATGCATTAATCAATTGTTTATGATATTGGTAAAGGCTTCCAGGTAGCTATTGGTCATTAAGTTTGTGGGGAGTTCCTAACCCTTGTGTTGTTTGAGGGCTAACTGCATTGTCTTCTGGCTGGGCACACCCAGCCCATCTTTCAAACAACGTTACAGGCCGTCAAGTTCATCCAACAAATATCTACGGTGTGCCAAGCTGTGTTCTGCCCACCAGAAGGACAACAGTGTGTGAATCAGCCATAAATCCCCGCCCTCCTGGGACTAGCACTGAGTTTAGCTTTGCCAACTTTCTTCCTTATTTCCTTTTCTGTTCGTTAGTGTTTTTCATCCCATTTTGGTTCTTTTCCATGCCTTCTTTTGTCTGCTAAGTAACGTGGGTAATGAGAGGGAGTAATTAAAGGTTACAAAGGACGTAGGTGGCATTGTAATAACACCGTGTCTGGGATGGCTGATTACACAGGGGCAGTCAGGGTTATCCAATCTCACCGCTGCTTTCGGTAAGGACAGGGTTCCAGCCTCTAATCCGGCTTCCCTTCCTCCCTTGCCCCCACTGCTCTGTTTCCTGCCCCCCCTCTTTCTTTATCTGAATGACCTTAGATTACCTGGTAGAGGAAAATGAAATGACGAATCCTGGGATTCCATTTAAAACAAACAAAGAGACAAATCTTCAGCCTAAAAATTGGTGTCTTTAGTTATTATAGAATCATCACCACTATTGGGGCGCCTGGGTGGCTCAGTGGGTTAAAGCCTCTGCCTTCGGTTCAGGTCATGATCTCAGGGTCCTAGGATCGAGCCCCAAATCGAATCGGGCTCTCTGCTCAGCGGAGAGCCCACTTCCTCCTCTCTCTCTGCCTGCCTCTCTGCCTACTCGTGATCTCTCTCTGTCAAATAAATAAATTAAATCTTAAAAAAAAAAAAGAATCATCACCACTATTAAGGTGACCTCTAAGTTTCTGAGAAGCTCGTGTTGCAAAACCTGGACTAAACAGCACTTCCCATCACCACCCCCCAAAATTACTCTTTTATTGACTAGCTGAAGCCAGGACAGAGTGAAGTTTCAATGCTAGATGAATTCCACCTGCTAGGCTCTTCCTCAGGTCAGATCGCACAGAAAGACAAAGGTGCACCTACTTTCCCAGACATACTTATTCATTGTCAACTGAGCCGGTGAAAGCTTTGGAAGGTAGGTCCTTTTATCACGCAATAATTTTTACAACGACAAATTGATTCAGAGCACAACAAGGGGCAGCTTAATTACCAGGAAGGAGAGCTGCCCATCCAAATTTTGTTTCCCTAGCCTTTCACCCACTAGCTTGACCTTAAACAAGCCAGCCCACCTGTCTCCCAGTACATCTTTCATCTGTAGATGGGAATAATAAGAATAATAACATGCTTCCTTGAGATGTGATAACATCACCACGGGCTTTGAACTCTTCTCGGCTTGGCACCCAGGCGTCCCTGTGTGTCATTACAACCACAGGGGTGACACATCTCGGCTGGGTTAACATGGCCCGTAGGGCCATGAGCTGGAATTTAACTTTGTTGAGTCTCTCTTCTTTCATACCTGTGGCCCGCACAAAGGCAACAGAGATTGGATTGAAAATTGTTCATTTGTTCTCACTGAACTTCGCTTTTTTTCCTCTTTGCCCCACGATCGTCAGTCTCTAATTACTAAGTGAGTGCTATTGAAGAGAGAGGGCAGGTCCGCAGTTTCACCAAACTTGCAATTTTCTTGCACAAATGTGTGTATATTCACACGCAGACTGCACATGGCAAGCTTCAGTTCAGCTTGACCTTCAGGCCCGTCCTCTGCAGTAGAGATGCCTCCCTAATCTTACGTGTGTGAAATGTTTGCATTGTCTCTCCTTTTAATAAACTGTCGCCTGAAGCTATATTGCTCTGAGTAAGTGTACAACTGAATACCATTGTCCCACCCATGTTTCTACACATAATCCAACCCAAACCTTTGTGAATCAGTGACTTAATGACTCCTACTTTTTTCAGGTCTCTCCACCTACTATGCTTTATTTATTTATTTTTTTCATTTAGTATGTACACTTTTCCCCTATAATCCCAGTATCCAGCCCTGCTTTATGATACTTTCAGACTCCTCTTCTGGTCAAACCCCAAGTCCTTCCTCTATCCATAAAGGGTGATTTCTCACTTTAAGAGAGATGGATTGTTTGGGTGTGCAATCTTGCCCTGAGTTTGACTCCTGGATGAAGTCAGGCCATGCTGCCTCCACATCACTCACTAAGCTCTCTGTCTCTCTCTGCATGGGACTCAGGAGCAATTTAGAGTTTTCTGTCCCTGGAGTGACGCCCGTGGCAAGATCCCTGATGGGAGAGGTGTGCTATTCTCCTGTGAAGTCCCAGACGGGGGAATATGAAAGCCCTCTTGGAAAAGCTGAGGCTTCAGAATACAAAATGTTCAGCGGCAGAACACTGATAGAAAAGGCACGCATGGAAGGTTTAGATCTGTAAACAAACCCCTAGAGCTCTTTGTCACTCTGCACGCCCGGAAAGTGTCGATGTTCCCATGTTCAAGGTGTGCATACTGTCTTTGCAAGCCCTCTTTGCTACATTCCAGCCACCCAGAGAGAGAGAGAGAGAGAGAGAGTGCAAATCTCCCTGGGTCTCAAATGCAAATTCCTGAAAGGGATTCTATTGACCCCAGTCTCCAGCCTGGGGGCTCAGAGCCCCCTGGGTGAGCACAGCAAGGAGCCCACTGAGATAATCGTGAGTTTGGGGGGGAGTGGACTTTTCCATAAAAGCATGCATTGGGGTGCAGTGGGGTGGGTGGGGTGGGTGATGGTGACCACAGGGGGGGGTTATATTTGTAGCGGTGAGTACACAGTGCACCCTTACCATACAAGCCAGATGATGGATCCCATAGCTTATGCCTTTAGCCATTATTAGAGTTTGAAGAGTCTAGCAAGACTATCGGAAGGCCTGTGCAATGAGCCCTGTCCTCTGCTCTGAGCCCTTAGCGATGAAATTTTGAAAGACACAAGAGGAGCCAGAGAAGGTGCTTTCTCTGCTCCGGGTCTGTCTGCCACCTGCTGCAAGAATGTCCACAGTGTTCATTGGGGCAGGACAGATCAGTGGGAGGGGAGGGTTCCAGAAGCTTGTCCATCCTTCAGCCTCAGACGGACTTTGACCCAGGAATGGCGCAGCATCCATCCTGGAGGCTACGGACCTCCTTCCACCTGGGCTAGCCGGCCGGTGCATCGGGTAAGCGTGCTATGCAGAGAAGTTTCATTGCCGTTGATGTTGTTGTTGGGCACTAGAAATCACGCCCAATCGGAGGCCTGGAGAGAAGGAGCTGGCCGGGCGGGATGTAGGAGAAGCAACAGATCCAAGGAGTCTGTGACTAAGTTACATTCTCATTAACCTGGAGGGAAGCCTTACATCCACTTGCAAGGGGAGCCCGGACTACACGAACGAAGCAGAAGAGCAGAGTGGGAAAAGCACCGGGTCTGGAATCAAACAGCGAATGACACGGTAAGACTGGGGAAGATAAGTACCTCCCCCTATTGCTCCATTCATGGGTAACTACTCTCGCCATTATTCTATTACAGGGCTGGAGGCTGTCCGATGTGCCGAGATGCTTGGGGAAATCACCTGGGTGACAGACCTGTAAAGGGCAACTTGCGTTTGAATGCTGTTGGAGGAAAGACGGACAAGGGACTTGAGCAGGGTAAGTGGGAAAGGCGCAGACTGGCTTCTCCTCTCAGCCCAGAGGCTGTGAGCCTGTGAGCAAGTTACCTCATCTTTGACCCTTGGCCTCCTCAGCGTCCCGATGAGACAATAAGTTCTCCTCGAGGCACTGCTTGGGGCCAGAGCTGGGCTGGGGGTGCCTTCCTCATGCCAGTCCTCAGAAGTGCTTCCTACTGTCCTGAGAAGCTGTGGGGGGCGGGGGGAGGGGAGACGCTCGGGGCCACGGCTTCCAGAGATCAGTGTCCAGAAAGTGGACCCTTGACCTCATGGGGTTTTGGAAATAAAGTTGATTAGTTGATTCAGAAGCTAGGAGAACTGTCAGACAGGGTCATGTTAGAGTCAACAGTCATTTGTGACTTGTCCTGGGTTCTTGGAAGAGGACCTATTATACTTTGGGCAGCAAAGTTCACAGAAGCCCCCCAGGGTGGTGGGGCTTGGTTACATTCCTTCACAAGACGCCTGACTTTCCAAGCCAAGGTCATATTTCTTTTTTCTTTTTAATTACGGTAAACGCACATAATATACATTTACCATCTTAATCATTTTTAGGGGTATGGTTTGGCGGCATTAAGTACCTTCACTCAATGCTGTGCGACCATCATCACCACCATCCATCTCTCGAGTCTTCTCAGATGGCAAAATTAAATTCTGTCACCATTAAACACTGCCGCTCCTTCCCTGCCCCTCGCCTCTGGCAGCCCCACCCCTCCACCCTTTCTACTCTCCGAATCTGAGTATTGGACTACACTAGGAACTCCTTATACTTAGAACCATCCAGGATTTGTACTTTCATAACTGGTTTATTTCACTGAGCGTAATGCCCTCCATGTTGTAGCATGTGCCCGAATTCCCTTCCTTTTTAAGACGCAGTCGCCTCTCTAAGTGGGTGTCCGGACATTCAGCTGAGGGTTTTTCATGGCATCACATTGACGGGGGGCACCTTGCTGAATGTAGCTCTGTCCTTTCTTCTATATGGCTGCCCGTTCTCGGCCAGTCACCTCTCTCCCTCTTTGCATAACAGCTTCCTGAGTGGCTCTGTCCTGGGCAGCCCCCCCACCTTTGTTCTCCTGCTGTCCCCACCTTCTGATTACCTTGGCGTTCCTCCACGTGGCTTCCTCCCCCTCTCATGCCCGTACCCTCACTGCCCTGCTGGGGGCTCCGGCCTTGTCCCTCTGATTCCTTCTCATCCTCCCCTTCTGCTCTCTCATTTCTTCCAGGAAGCCCTCCTATCGACCCCACCTACCCCTTCTGGAACCACCATGAAGTCACTCTGTTTGTATTTAGCTCAGCGCGTGCTGTGCTGCTTTGGAGTTTTCGCTGGTCTGTTTCTTTCACTAAAAAGAGCTTTGTCTTCATTTTTTGATATTCTTGGTGCCTGGCACACAGTAGGAACTCAACAACGTTTGGAGGATGACCACGTGCACGGATAGATGAAAAGCTGCTTGGGGACTCGCCGTAAGAAGGCTGACCTTCTGGGCCAACCAGAGGTCATCGTTATGATCAGTGGGCTTGCTGGCTTCATTTTATGGACTGAGATTGGCCATAAAGAAGACCTTTCAGGGGGAGATACACTAAAGTTTGGGGTGAATACTGAAGGGGCCAGAATTCATTAATATGGTCTTAGGCAAAGACGATACATAGAACAGCAGCCTTCAAAGGCCTCCTGCTCCCTGATCCAGTATACAGATATATGTAAAGACAGGCGTGAATAGATTCTTAAGCTACTGAAGGCTGGATCCAAAAACACTTTCAGACCATAGGTGTTCAGCTCAATGCATGTCCTCACGAACACGACCAGCCTTCCAGAAGCCCTTTGGGGTTCTCCCTCCCACCCCCGCCCCGAAACATAATTGCTGCCCTGACCTCTAGCACCGGGGCTTAGTTTCATCGTATCGGGCCTTTGGAGATATAGACTCCAACAGAATGTACTCCTTTGTGCCTTGCTTCCTCCTGTGAGCTTCATTCATCCCGTTGCACGTTCACACACACCTCCCACGCGTTCTCAGCTCCTCCGGGGGCCGCGGCGCCGTGGTGGGCGAGCCGAGCCGCATCTGTGTGAGCGGGTGTCCTCGCCCCCCCCCCCCTCGCCGTGTGGTTGCTTGTGTGGAGCTGCGGGGCGTGGACAGCTCACAGGAGGTGTGGTCCCCGCTTTCAAGGCCATCTTTGTGTCTCTCCAGCCGTCAGCGCAGGGCCCGGAGCACAGATGGCTTCAGTAAATGTTTGCTGAGTGCACCCGATGAATGGACATTTTGTCACTGGATCTTTTCATTTATCCCTTGGCTTATTCCGACTCCCCTTGAAATACGGCTGCATTCGTGGGCTGCATCTTTATTTATTGGGTCGTTGTGCTTGTTTTCCGTGCCAAGAAGAAGAAACAAGCACAGAAATGGGCCCTCCAGGGCAGCCATATTCTCTGCAAAGGAGATCTCCTTTGTGCCAAGAATAGAACCATCTATGGACTGGGTGGAAGTTTCAAGTCCATCAGGACTCAAAGGGCCATGTGGGGGGAATCAGAAGGGCCCAGTGACTGGGCTGGCAGACAGGCTGTGACTCACGCAGTGTCTGAGCACCAATGCAGGGAAAGGCTTTCCACATTCTCGGAAAAAACCCCACAGTGAGCTGAACAGCCAACCCACCTGCCCCTCCCATCCGCAGGGCCTCTGCAGAAAGCTCTGTACTTCAGCATCACATGATCTGTTTCTGCAGGAGGGAGGGGGGACCAGGGTGCAGGATGGGAGAGAGAGAGAGAGAGAGGGAGAGGGAGAGGGAGAGACATGGAGAGAAACAGTCTTTTGTTCTGCCATCCTCCATGATTGCTTATCTCTGGCAACAGGCTCTGAAGTCAGGCCAAGGATTTTAATAAAGCATCGGAAGATTCACCCAGCAGACAGCATGGTCTTTCACTCAGCACCGATTTAGACGAGGGATATAAATTCTGTCTTCCCTGTGATAGCAGAGCTCTCTCTGTTGCCTGGTGAGTCTTATTGTGTCTTATTAACCCTACATGTGTTCCAGAGCCTTAAAGTAGCCTCCCAACACAGTGGCACATATGGACGAGCACATATTTCCCCACTCCAATAAGGGTAGACGGTGTCCATGAAAAGAACCCCTCCCTATGTGTGAGCTTGCTCATCTAAAAAGCATCGAGTCACAAGATAAAATCATCTGGAAGCCTACGCTTATTTGAAATATTAAAAAATTAGGGTTGCGTGGGGGAATTCCAGGATATTGGATAAGATAGGTAGAGCAAAAGTCCCACTGGGGTCATGACATGGCCGCAGGGCCACTGTCCATCTTCAGGGCTTGTTGTGGATGAATGGCCCTTAGAGGCTGACCTGGGGAGGCCCCTTGTCTGGAAACCTATGCATTCCCTTCAATCCGGGCTCCTTGGCCTGGCAGCACTCCATACCTCCCAGCCCCCACTTTCATCCTCAGCTTCCTCGGATCCGGCTGGGGAGCGAGGATTTCAGGTGGGTTCAGGATCCAAGGCCCCGTGTACCTCTGAGCACTTCCTCTATTTCTCCAGCGTTCATTTTCTTGGGAATCATGATACCTACTTCCCTGGACTTTTGTGAGGCTCCAGCGAGACAGGAAAAGTCTTCAAATGTGTGCCATTGTTCTTAACCCGTTGGGCTACTCCACTTCCCAGGATGTGGGCTGCCCGTGGCTCTGCCCACATCTGTCTCCCCCTTGGCCCAGCACACCCTCTTCTCTCCTCTCAGCCTGACTAGTATCCCCCATCCCTTCGTTGAAGTCCTGACGATCTGTCCAGCCTGACCCAGGCCTCCTCAAGCTCCTGACCTGATAGTACTTGGTGCCTCAACCCCTCACTGGCTGGTCTGTGCCCGGCCTGCCATGGTTAATTATGGCCTCCTCTCTGCAACAATCTGTCTGTGCCTGGAGACCAAGGTGAAATACTCTATTGCTCAGAGCTCAGCGTATCGTCAAGACTGCTGAAAGAAGCAGAGGTCAGTAAAGTGAAGATGAATTGCCATGCTATGGGGCTGCCCAACTGCTTCTTGTTGGAAGCACCTTTCCTGCCTTACTCTCCTAAAGCCTCTGTGTGTTTCCTTCCCTAAAACAAGTGAGTATGCACGTAAGCTGCTCCCTTGGACTAGCCTGATGAGGGAGGAACATTCTTATTCACCACTCATGCTTGATCTGGAGCCAGATCTGCACTTGCACTGTGGGAGAGAAGAATTTGGGCTCCTGGGGAGTCCGGTGGAGTGAAAAAAGGGATGGTGCCCTCCGGGGCCCTTGGTGGGGCTGCCCAGTCTAATGGCGGAGGCTGAGTTGACTTACCAGCGTCCTCTGGGTAAGGCAGAGCCCTATGGAAGCTTAGTTGGTTAAGGAAACTATATTGACATTTTTCAAAGAGTTATAAAAATCTTTTCATGGTTGATTCTGCCTGTGACTAACAGTGACACCATTCAACTTGTTTCTAATCCACTTGGAGCTTTTCCACCCTCTGAAGCAAAGTGATAGGATTTATCTTATTTTCCTTTTGTGCCAGAGCCTGAAGACATTAGAACTCGGGCAGTGTTCTTCTATGTGCTAAGAAAATGGCATGGGACAGCTGCTGCCAGCAAAAATATTTTGTCGGCACTTGTGAGGAGTGTGTAGAGGGGAAGCAGGGGTGGAGGAGGTGGGGACAGAGCTGGGGGGAAGGGAAGAGGAGGATAGTGCTTGAGAATACTGGTCTTTGGGGGGATTCAAAGATGGATAGGGGACATTTTTAAAAATACGAATGGTTCTTATAGCACCAAGAAAGTCTAACATTCTCGAAATCTTCACTGGAAACAGACTGCTCCTGTTAGATAATTTTGGTATGAGAACCTAATCCTATTTTGAAAATGAGGTAAGAGGAAAACTGCTTTGGAAGAATCATTCTGACTGTTACGTGGAGAATCGATGGTAAGGGGATGAGGTCAGGGGCAGGGAGACCATTTAGGTTAGCACAGGAGTCCGGAGGAGAGCCAAGGTGGAATGGCCGGCTGCAGTCAGAGTCTGGCCAGAGCCAGCAGGATTTGCTGATGAATGGGACATGAGCTGGGAGAGGACAGGAGGGGTCAGGGAGGATGCCAAGTTTGGGGCCTGACTACCTGGAAGGACGCAGGTGCCACTTTCCGAGATGAGGAGGACTGTGGGAAAGGCAGCTTTGTGGGGGACCCTTGTTAAGTTTCCAACACATGTTCAAACGGGGGTGCTGGGTAGACAGCTGCCTCTAGTACGGGGCTGGAGCTCAGGAAAGCTCAGAGACACAAATGTGGGCAGCATCGGTGTGTCGTAGGTACGGAAGCCATGGGCTGGGGGAGGGCACCTCACAGGGAGAGCAGCTGGAGGAGAGAAGTGTCACTGGGGCACTTCCATGGGGGAGGCTGGGACTATGAGATCCACCGGAGGCGCTGGGAAGAGGGGCCTGGAGGAAGGAGCCTTGGCAATAGCAGTGTCATGAAGGGAGGGCAGCCTGGCAGGAGTGAGGCCAGGAGAGAAAGGGAGAAGAGGATCTGGAGATACCGTGGAAGCTTTCCCAGGGTTCTGCTGTAGAGGGGCACAGATATGGGGAGGGAATGAGAGTGATGTGAGACTGAGAAAGATATTTTGTAAGATCATGTCTGTATGCTGATGAAAGTAGTCTAGTGCAGAGGAGAAAATCCACGATGCAGGAGAGAGAGGTACAAATCCCTCATGTGTTGTCCTTGAGAAGGTGAGGAGGAAGGGGGACAGGGGCACTGCTGGAGGGTTAGCTTCGAGTGGCATCGGAAAGTTCATCTGTAGTAACTAGAACAGAGGCAGACTTAATGGGTTCAGTTGTAGAGAGTTTGTTGGGTTTGGTGGGAGGAACACATTTGGAGCAGAATGTGAATTATTCTATGCTCTTTAGAATAGAGAAGGGCCCCTTGGGGTGGTGAACACAGCTTTGGGCTTCACCTCTTGACCCCACGCCACTGGGGCTCCCCAGTGGAGAATCTCGACAAACACTGATCGGCAGATGCAGCAACTCTCAGTAAATCAACTGTGGCAGATGTGGGGCATTCTGAGTGGCGCGGGTGATGAAAGAATTCACCCAAGGCAGATTAAAGGAGATAGAAGTTTTTTGAATATACTGCAAGGGAGCAGCGGGCAGAACGGCAAATGAGAGACCGTCTGCCCGGAGGTGGTGGTGGTGGGGCTATAGTTATGGGGTGGAACTGTGCCTGGTTGTAAGTAGCCCACTGGTCAGTTAGGGACTCTGGCCATTTCAAGGTAGGTCACTCAATGTGTGTCATCTCAGTAGTCACTGTGTGTCCTTTCGCCTTGCTCAAGTTTTCATTGCTTGAGCCTGTTGCCTAAAAGTGGCCTCTACAGCAGGGACATTTGGTGCTCGTCAAATGTTCCGTCTGCTTCCCACGTTTTGCACACAACCCCTCCCTCCTGCCGCAGGAAGGCAGCAACAGGTGGCAGTTTCTGGCTATTGGCCACAAGAAGATTTGAGGTGTCACTTCTGGGTCAGAACATCAAGAGGCCTGACCCAACAGCGCAGATCCCTTTTCTGCTGTTGTGACCCGAGGTATAGTCTGGGTCCCCAAAGGACTATACGAAGCAGTGTCCTCCCACCTTACCTCCTACCCCTAGTACCAATGCCCTTGCAGGATTAAAATGTCACTATAGCATAACCTAGCCTTATTAGGAAGCCAAGCACGACACCACCAATCACGACATGTGACAGAGTTGGGGTTTGGTTTTGGATTAAATGCCCAAGGATCTCCGGAGAGAGTCCTGTGATGCTGAGAACATCCTGGATGTTCTTATGACTCATTGATTGCCCTGTGAACATGCCTGGGGCAGTTCTACCTTCAGATGGCATGCATTGTCTTCCAAGCCTCACCTTTCTTCACCTGGAAGGGAGGTAACCGGTATCCTCCCCACGGAGCAGTTTTCTTATCTATCATCAAAAAAATCCTGTAATTCTTGGTTCCTACCGAAATTCATGCCAGACAAAGTCTCACAACCCAGATTGGTGGCAGAAAGAGGAGACAGATGAATCAAAGCACCAGTGCCCCCTCTTGCCCTCTTTTCAAGCAGTTAGCTCTGGGAGGCTGGCCTCTTGCAGCGTGCTGCTGGGTGCTTGTGCATTCGCGGGCAGTGGCCTACCTGAGAAACAGGACCTGCTGTTTCATCCGAGTATTCTAAGATTGCAGAGCCTGGAGAAAAGACTGCCCCCGACAGAGTTCCTGAGTTACAAAGAGGGGGAGCCCAGCGACTCACCCTTGCTTTCTGAAAGCGAAAGCTACACCGCAGTCAGCCCGCTTCCTTCCCACCTGCCATCTAGTGGTTCTCGGAGGAATTGCACCGTCCTGCTTAGGGCCTGCTGCAGCATGCGCGGATCTTGTTACCATTGTGCATTCTTATCTGGTCTTCTTCAGAGGGCATTAGCTCTGGAAGGCGCCTCAGAGATCGTCCAAGCCAATCTTCTCAGTTTACAGCTAAGGTAATAGAGACCTAGAAGAGAGCTAATTAGTGGTGGAGACAGGCCTACAGCCTAAGGCCCCTGAGGAGGCTCTTATTCATCCTTCTAGTATGTATTCATTTACTCCCTCGACCACCCAGTCAATATTTTTTTCGTGCCTACTAGGTGCAGGGTCCATGCTGGTCAGGGCACTGAAGCTGGGAGACCCCGTAGCGGCCCTCAAGGAGCTTCCTGAGAAGGCCGAGGAGCAGGCAAACAGGCCGACACAGAAAATGAGTGCTGGGAAGGCTTCCCCCAGGGATGCTACTGGGGCTAACTCTGGGATGAGGGGTTTCTCCAGCAGGTCCAATGGTAGGGCAGCGACTACATCGGTGCACGGGGCAGGCAGAGATGGTGGGTTCTGGGAGCCTTGTGGCGTTCCCTGTCTATCGCCAGAGCGGAAAGCAGCAGGTGGGGGAGGGACAGACCCGAAGCAGCCTGGCAGCTGGGCCAGGGGCCTCGGATGTCTGCAAAGGCCTTGAGGCTAAACGTCCGTGCAGAAAGTTCTCATTAGAGGAAATAACGCGAGCCGGTTTATTCATTCGCTAGATCTCTCTGGCCACAGTGAGAAAGGCCCCCTGGTGGAAGCAAGAGAGCCAGCCAGAATGCCAGGACAGCAGTTCAGGCGAGAGAAGGAAGGGCAAGGTGTGCCCCCGGCTGGAAGTGCAGGTGGGGAGGCTGTGAGCCAGCATGTGGGCGGAAGCTGCCCGCAGCCCTGTTTGCAGTAATAGAGGAGATTCTTCAGTTGCAGTTTGGAAACCCAAGGGAGTGGTGGAACATTCACCAACTGGAGGGAATACAGGAAGGAAAGGGCTGGGATGAGGGCAGGAGGGAGAGGGTGGAAGAGATGATGAAATTAGGTGTGGACGGACAGAGGGGCCAGGTGCGATGGGGGACAGTTAAGAAATGACGGCCCCAGGCAGTTGGGTCTGTGTGTGCCTCTGGGAAAAGCAATGATGGCCGTACATGCGTACTTTTGAGATTAGGTGACAAGCAAATTCATGGTGGCGGATGAAATTGCCCAGGGAATGCATAAGGGTGGAGAACAGGCTACAGAGGGAGCCTGTCCCAGGTTGGGTTCTCCAGAAAGCAATTTCAGAAAGTTTAGTCTGCAAATTTTATTAGAGAGTATACTTGGAATCGACACCCATGCAGGGGAGTGGAGGAAGCAGGAGTGGGCAGAGGGAGACGGAAAAGCCTCTGGTGACCCCACGGGGTGCTCTGGGGCTCACATGGCTGTCAGCGTTGACTGCATTGGACCAAAGTGGCTGCATCTTTATTCCCTTGCCCCCAGCAGAGAGCCCTCCTGCCCCCAACCCCCATCCCAGGAAAGACCTTGGGGCAAGGCAGCTCTCAGTAGCAGGGGTTATCCCCAAAGGGGTTGACTCTTGAAGGCCCTATGGTCCCAGCAACTGGGCAACCATTCTTCCCTGGAAGGAGGATCTGCCCTTAGGCCAGAGTTACAGATGGGTCTATTCGCTGTCACAATCAAGCCAGGACGTATCGCGTGGCACCTACGTAGATCACCTGAGTGTCAGACATTTTCCTCCCTGCTCTCACCTGGTGACAACAGCCCTATCTCCCCCTTATGATGAGGGGGGCATTCCCCTGCCAGGACGGTGACTCCTCTGTGAGTTGCTGGGCTCTGGAAACAAGGAGCCCAAAGTGCCTCGTGGCCGCCATAGCTAATTACTGAGCAGAACCCTTGCTGGGTACCTGGAGGAAGAGTTCTCCCTTTGCAAAGCAGGACCGTTACTGCTGCAGTCCATAAGTACAGCGTTGGGAAGCACAGTCCCCTGTCCCCCCTGGGGGAGTGATGATAAGAGGGGCTGCTCCTGCTTCCACTCTTGGATTCCTGACTTACACAGTCTTCCTGCTGGGAATGCAGCACCATATACAGCCCTTTGCTTCTAGCTACATAAAGGGTCTTGAGGGATGGGTCTCCATCCTCCGAAATGACCATCTCTGAGCATTTCGGTCTTTGGTGGACAGCTTGTGGGTGGCACAGACGGTGTGATGTGGCCAGTGGTTCCCACGGCTCTGGGCCCACTCTCCCACCTTTTTGGCTGTCTCACGTGATGTTCTGTGCGGGGTCATGCTGGAAGATCGCGCACTCAGATAATGGCATGATGGCTCTGCGGATAGGAAGGGCAAGCCCACACCTGGAATGGGGTTCTGTTCCATCGGAACCAATTGCTGGCCCTTCTGGGTGGAAAGAGACCCACATCACCAGCTTGCGAGGTGGCGATCAGTTCTCCTTGATCCCTGGTGCCATGACAGCCTCTGCCTGGGCCTCTGTTGGTAGGTAGGATGTTTGGTGACAGCAGCAGCAGCAAGAACAGCTTTGGTGAGCGGAATTCCATGCTGTCAGCTCCTGCATGACCTCCACCACTGCTACCATGGCTCTTCTGTTCATGGCCCATTCATTGTACCAGCCCTGTGGTGGTAGAAGGCAGGGGCTAGCTAACATCAACTGGTTGAGTCATTCTGTCTACTCATGTTCTGTGATGACAGGTGGCCCAATGATCTTCACACTTCATGGACACTCTACCCACATGCCTCTTCCCCAGACCTCCCTGTCCTGTCCTCTGTCTTCCAGTCTTTCTCCCCAGAGTTTCCCAATCAGCCCGCCAATGCCTGGCCCTCCACCCATGAGTCTATGTGCACCCTAACCTTGGGCTCCTGCTCTGCCCACACAATGTGGCTGACCAGGCGGCCTGCCAGAGTAAGGCTACAGCACAACTCTACCCGGCATACCTGTGCCCCCACACGGACCCACCCGGAAACCCAGCTCGGGCTCTTACCTCATTCGTCGCCATTTCTGTGGGCTCCCCCATACAGCCAGAGTTGTGAACTAAAGACAGGGCATTGGTGAGACGGAGGTGACAAGAGCTGTAGCACATCAGGGTGATGATATTCTGTGAAATGTCTGGGTAGTCTAGATCTTGTCACGATGTTCTGACTGAGGGTGGAGAGCGAACGTAGTCCTGGGCAAAACTCTATAAGAATGTTGTTGTCCATCCCATGAAAATGCAAACTATTTCTGCTCCTCTTTTCTGATTTGAATAGAAAAGAATGCATATCGCAGATTGTTGGCCACACACTATGTCCCTGCGGCCTTATTATACTGCTCTATCAAAGATACCACATCAGCTGCAATTGGGACTGCTTTTCGGTTGAGTTCATTGTAGTCCATTATCATCTTCCAGGATCCAACTGGGGAACTAGAGATATGATGAAGACCACCACCACTGCTTCCTTTGGATCCTTAAGGGTGGCACTCATTACCACCATCCTCCCCTCGATGCAATGTTGCTTGGCTGGGGAAGGGGCAGTTTCCTAGGCTTCCACAGAGCTTTCTCCTCTATGAGAGCTCATACCTCACAGGCCAAGGACCCGCTGTGGGACTTGTGCCAACTTCCACGTATGCCTATCCCAGTTCTGTATTCAGGGACTGGGCAAATGATCCCGGAGGGGTCTGCAGACCAAATGGACCCTTAGCCAGGACTCTATGTATTGTCTGGTTCCTGTATGCCCCCATTTTAGCAAAAGGACCATGATGACATTTTAGATCTCCGTATCTCAAGTCTCACTCTGACTCTTGAGATGTTTGGGTCTTCCTTTTCCCTAGGATAGTGGTACCTGAGTAAATGACCTTCGGTCTCTTTGAGGAGGGTCTGGATGGTCATACTGTATACTTAATATGGTTTTGCAGGGGACATGCCCACGTCTTTAGCTATTGGGTTCTGGGTCCAGAAACTGAGCAAGGGACCATAAGATTTTATTGGGATGACTGCACTCAGCCTCCTGATCGTCCATCCACAGTTTCTTCTGATGGTGTAAGGTGAATCAACTCTCGCAGTCAGCCTCAGTTGAATCCACGGCACTCTGGAGCAAAAATGGCCCGTCACAGTTGTCCTGCATTTGGGCTGAAATGGCCTAGCCTTTGTCCTGCTGCCTCCCTCGGTCACTGGATGCAAGCTGTCCTGGGAAGGGTGTGCAGACGCCAAAGGAGGTAATAGTGGACGACCGTCTGCTGACAGCATTTCTAGCAGCCGGGACAAGTCCTTTCTTGAAGGGGGATCTAGGTGGCACATCTCAGAGGCCACCACAGAGTCTTTGGAGAAGCCTCCAAAGTTGACAGAGTGGAGCTCTTGAGGATGTGGAGAAGGATAGGGTTGGAGCACAGGTGGATAGATTAACCTTCGACAAGAGGAGGGGAAACTCACAGTAATGGGGGGAGGAGAAGGTGGTAAGAATGGGGTCAGATGAAGATAAGGGTGTGAGTAGAGGGACAAGGTGTTGGGGAAATCAAGTTAGATAATCTCTGTTTTCTTTGCACAATTAGAAGCTCCCCCTCTTGTGAACTTGAGCTTGGATAGGATTAGGGTTTGAGAAGAGTCCTGAGAGTAAATGAGAGAGGATGCAGTCTAAGGGAGTGCATGGAGGATATTGTTTGAGGGGCAGCTGATGTTGAGGCCATGCCTGATCTTGACCCTCGCCTGCTGGTCAGGTGGTTTTCCCAGCAGTGCTCAGTGCCCAGCTAGGAGTGGAGAGGAGTTTGCTTCAACCTGTGCTGAGTGGATGTGGAAGAGGACAGTGAGGCAATATGCTCTTAACTAGTTGTCTCGGTTTCCCCAACAGTTCTTCTGGATTCTTAGGTATAAATTCTCATTTTAAAAATTATTTCTTTGCTAGAGGATGAAGCATGCAGAGGATGTTAAGAGTTGAGATGTGGTGAGATCATCTGCTCCATTGGTCCCATTTATCAATTTGTTCTTTTATGGATCTTGCTATTTAACCAAATCTTTGTCTAATTAAAGATCACAAAGACTTTCCCTTATGTTTTCTTCTAGAAGTTTTATAGTTTTAGGTTTTAGGTTTAGGTCTATAAACCATCTTGAGTTCGTTTTTGTATATGGCATGAAGTATGAACTGAGATTCCCTGGTATATAAGGAAATGCAAATTAAAACCACAACAAGATCCCACTACACACTGCTTAGAATGGCTAAAATGAACAAGCTTGACCATACCAAGTAGTTGACATGGTCCTTGCTGTTTGATGCAGATGGGGAGGACCCAGAACTCCATATACTGATAGGAAGGTAAAAGTGTATAATCACTATGGAAAATAGTTCATCAGGTTCTTTAAAAGTTACACATACAGGGGCGCCTGGGTAGCTCAGTTGGTTAAGCGCCTGACTCTTAATTTTGGCTCAGGTCATGATCTCAGGGTCCTGGGATTGAGCCCCATGTTGGGCTCCCCACTCACTGCAGAGTCTGCTTGTCCTTCTTCCTCTGCTTCTTTCTCTCTCAAATAAATAAATAAAATCTTAAAAAAAAAAATTACACATACAATGGCCATATAATACAACTACTCTACTCTTAGGAGTTTATCTACCAGAGATGAAAGCATATGAGTAGCAGCTTTAGTGTAATAGCCCCAAACTGGAAACAGCCAAAATGAACAAGATGTGAAGGAATAAAGAAATAGTGGTGTGGCCATATGATGGAATACTGCTCCTCAGTAAAAAGGAGTGAACTATTTTATTTTATTTTATTTTATTTTATTTTTTTATTATGTTAGTCACCATATAGGACTTCATTAGTTTTTTATGTAGTGTTCCATGGTCCCTTATTCACATATAACACCCAGTGCTCATTGCAAAGGAGTGAACTATTGATATACACAACAATGGATGGATCTCAAAGTAATTGTGATGAGTGAAAGGCAGACAAAAAAATTGTACATACTCTATGATTCCATTTATCTAAAACTCTAGAAAATCCAAACTAATATGAAGTGACAAAATGCATATTAGTGGTTGGGGGGAGCAGGAAGGGCTATAAATGGGATTGAGGAAACCTCTAGGGGTGATGGACATGTTCACTAGATTGTATCATGGTTTCATGGGTTATACATGTGTCAAAACTTCAATTTATACACTTTCGATGTGTAGGTATTGTACGTCAATTATACCTGAATAAAGCTGTTAAAAATATTGACCTGAAAGTTAACTATTGTATTGAATCATTGATAATTAGCAAATAGAACCTGTAAAAAATACTTAACCTTTTACACTTAAATATTGTCTACTGAGACCTATTAGAGATTTAAAAAGTAGGACCGTGATCATTCTGACATAAAACCCAACTGTCTACTGTAACAAAACCTGACAAAATGGATCCTGCTTGCTTTTACCTCAAACATTCTCTTTTATATTGAAGGCTTCCTTTTCAACTCTGTAGTGTCCCAAAGTGGACCCTTAGCAGGTGTTATAATGGCCACCACTAACCGTGCTTCCCACATCCTGGCGCCTACTCCTTCCCACTCCTCTGAAAAGGTAACTATTCTTATTATTTCCATTTCGTCCACTAGAAAACGGAGTCTCAGAAAGGTTAAAAGTCAGCCCAAGGCCCGGGCTTGTATGTGACTGCAAACCTCAAGGGGTTTGAGTCCAAGAGTGCCTCCTGCCAACTTTAGTGGTCACAATTTTTGGAGGCTTTCTTCCAATATCGCCACCTTTCTCAAAGGCTAGCTGCATTCAAGCCTTCCTAGGGGAGGAGGATTTTGGTAAACCAAACCAAAGACCATGTGATGGGAGGTGGCTACGCTAAGAGCGCTTAAGGAACTAATTAAAAAGTGATTGTCTCCAAAGGGCTACGAGTCCCGACTCGGGAAGACGTTGCAGCTAGCTCCAACAGAAGAATGCTACTTATCAAATACTAAGGAGGGAGGGAGGGAACAAGCGAGGGCGAGTTCTGACCGGCGCCCTGGACACCCTGAGGTCACCTCCGACCTCCCCCCGCCCCCCCGACGCCGGCCCTGCCCTTGCGGCTGATGACCGCAGGTTTTTAGAGATCCCCAACCGCTGGGAGAGGCCGGGAGGGAACCGCGCATTCTGCGCTCGGCCTACCTCCCGAGGACGAGCATCCCGGCCCCGCCCCGGCCCCGGGCTAGCCCCTCCTCCTTCCTGGGCCCGCCCTGCCGGCGTCCCAGGACCGAAAGTGAAGGCGCGCGCTCGGCCTTTCGGCGCTCGCTTGCTTCGGTCTGGCCAGGCTGGCGACTGCAGCGCAGCCAGAGTCCGCGCAAGCTGGACGGGGCGCGCCGGGCGGCATGGAGGGGTCGCGGGCCGCCGCGGGCGGGGACGTCTCCTTGCACAACTTCAGCGCGAGGCTGTGGGAGCAGCTCGTGCACTTCCATGTCATGCGGCTGACGGACTCGCTGTTCCTGTGGGTGGGAGCCACGCCGCACCTGCGCAACCTCGCCGTGGCCATGTGCAACCGCTACGTGAGTGCAGGTCGGGGCCGGGGCGAGGGGGAGGGCGGTGAGGGGCCCGAACGCGGTCGCGGTCGGGAGGTCCTGAAGGGGGCTGGGGTTGGGGGAGAAGATGGGGGACGCGGCGGGGAGGCCAGGCCGGAGTGGGAGGTGGAGGCCTGCAGGGGCGGGGCCTGGGACGGAGGGTAACCGAGGGTTCCGGCGCAAGTGGGGTACCTGAGGGGGTTCCGGCCCCCTAGGTGCGCGGACGTGGCTCTCAGGTCTCTCCGGGGCCCAGGGGGCCTAGGGGCTCCCCGGAACTCTTATTGTGGTGTCTTAGGGAATCGGGGTCCGGTCCGGACCTGCACCACCTGAGGAGAACCGGGTGCGGTCGGGCCGGCGCGTGGGCCCCCAGGCGAGCCCCGCCTCTCCCCTCCTCCTCTGCCTTTAAGGCGGGCTCCCCACTGCTGGCTCTTCTAGCTGCTCTCTGTAGTTGGAGTGTTCGCTGGGGCTTCATTGTGGGACCTCTGCTCTCAGGTCACACTCCTGCCCTGGAGGATGGCATCCATCTCTTAGTTTTCATGCCTTCCCTATATTGACCACATCGAACTTTCTTTGTTTCTAGTACATACCTCTTTCCTCAATTTCGGACTTCTGTGTTTCTGCCTGAAAGTCTAATAGGCATCTCACACTAGACTTATTTAAGACCGAACTCTTACCCTCTTCCCACAGACCTTCTTTCACAGCCAGCCCATCTCTGTTGGGGGAACTCCATTCCAACTTTGATTACTCTCTCTTTCACTCTCCCAGAAGGTTGTTGAATGCACTTCAGGGGAGCAGCGGGAAGGACAGCAAGGGAGATACTGTCTGCTGGGAGTCGGTATTGGGGAACTATAGTTAAGGGGGAAGGTGAGGAGGTATGGGAACATATGGAATGTGCCTCCTTTTTTGGGTACCTGTTTTGGGGTGTAAGTAACCCCTTGGTTAGCTAGGGCTTAGGTGGGCCTGTTTGTATTCGGCCAAAGGGTTAGAGGTCACTCTGGGTCCTTTTATGTACTCAGGTTTCCATTGTTCAAATTGGTTGCCTCAAAGGGGCCTCTGCACACCCATCTCCTTTCAGGCCTGCCACCCTGGGCCAAGCCTGCAGCATCTCCTTGGCTCCTTGCCCGATTCCCCTTTTGCTACCTGTGTTAATTTCTTAGAGCTGCTATGGCAAAGTACCACCAGCTGGGTGGCTTAAACCAACTAAGATTTATTCTCTCACAGTTCAGAAGGCCGGAAGTCTGAAATCAAGGTGTCAGCAGGTCTGGTCCTTTTGTAGGCTCAGAGAGAAATCCTCCCATGCCTCTCCCATCTTCTGGTGTTAGTGGCAGTCCTTGGCATTCCTTGGCTTGCAGCTTCATCACTCGAGTCTCTGCTCACAGTGTCACTGGCCTTCTTTTCTGTGTGTCTCTTTCTCTGTGTCTTTTCTTGTAAAAACACCAGTCATAATAAATTAAGAGACCACCCTATTCCAGTATGACTTCATCTTAAATTATAGCTTAATTACATCTGCAGAGACCCTGTTTCTAATAATAAAAAAGTTACATTCACAGGTGCTAGGGGTTAGGATGTGTACTTAACTTTTTGGAGGACATGATTCAGCCTACAACACTGCCTTATGGCCAGTTCTCTACAGGGCAGCAGATAGCAATCCGATATTGTCATTCCTCTGCTCCAGACCTTTCAAGAGATACACTTGGAGACTTTTCAGTAACCCTTTAGGCTCTGTTACCTGGTCTAGCTCCCCTGTTTCCACCCTCCTCCCTGCCCACTCACAGGCCTCCTGGCTGCTTTAGCGCATTGGTGTGTCCCCAGGTGTTGCTCCTTCTGTAATTTATTATCAGTATCCATAGTGGTGGTGGTGGTGAGGTTTGTCTGTTTTATGAGTCTTTGTAACCTTAGTGCCTGACAAGCGGCTCATTAAATTGTTGAATGAATGAATGAGGCCCCAGTCAGGGAACTCCAGGTTTGCTAGGGATGGCTACTAGTAACCTGCAGCCTGGCAGGCAGTGAGGATTGTCATCTCTAAGGGGACCTTGGGGTGGTAGGAAATCAGAGGAGTGAGCCATCAGGCAGGACCTGGGCAAGGCTTTGGGAAGGAGACAGCCTCTGAATGGGACTTATGGATGTCTTCACACAGTATCCCTCTTCTGCCCTTTCCCTTCTTGCTGTTCCTTTCCTGGGCGGGTTTTCTTTAATTTTTTTCTGGTTGGCAGTTGGGCCTTTGGGCAGGTGGTAGTTCCTTCTTTCATTGGAGGAGAGGTAAAGGGCTTGCAGGGGCACGAGGTTATGGGTGGGGCTGTGTCTTTGGAGGTTGTGGTACACTGGAGCCACCTCACCTTCTTTCTTTCCTAGTCCTTTGACTGTAGTCATAGACAGTGGGTAAGCCTGTGGGTCACATGGGGCCCAGGACTGGTAAGATGAGGCATTGCTTCCTTGAATCAATTTCAAGATTCCTCCCATGGGCTGCTTTGGGCGCACTTTGGCAGTCTGACCATTTGGTAGTCATAGCTCCTAGTAGGGTATATTTTCACAGCTGGAAGCTCACACTCCAGCAAGATCAGGTAGGAAAAGGAAAAGGGGCCACTCTCAGTTACCAGACCTGTCAGAAGTTCAGTCCTATTCACTGGACAATTGTATACTTGTACATTGTCTTCTAGCACTAGAGCATGCACTCTTCAGCTAGAGAGAAGAGGTGTAGACCATAGCTTAAAGCAGGAAACACAAGATTCCTGTGGAACGGGGCTTGGCAAACCCTGGCTTAGGGCTGGCCTGCCTTCTACTTTTATAACCAAGTCTTGTTGGAACCTAGTTCTGCCCATCCATTCAGTAATGTCTGTCGCAGCTTTTGTAATTTGTTGGCAGAGTTGAACAGTTAAACTGGACCTTGTAGTCCATAAAAACCAAACAATTTATCCTCTGGCACTTCCTAGAAAAAGATTTCTGGCCCATGCATGGAGGGTGGCACCAAAGGGTTTGTGATGTCTCCCCCTCCTCCCTTCCCCCTCAACCCCCACATGTAAGACAAGACCATATAGAACAAAACCCTACCACTCTGCTGCTCCTCCAGCTGGCCTACCTTGTATCACATGGTCTGTTTGTGGCGCTGACAGGCTTTAGAACAAGGGTGATATAGGGGCTCGATGTGCTCAGATGATGTATTGGACGTGTTGGGCCCACTTGGAGTGGACAGTAGTGCTCCGTAGTAAAACTGTCTAAGCATGTGTGTGCCTGGGAGACCCACTGGGTATGGTATGATTTTGGAAATAATGAAGTACTAAGGGTAACGATATGCGGTTTTTAGTTTTGTTTTTGGTGGGAAACGATCACCTTAAGGTAGATTTTCTGTTTCTAAAAGTTTAACTGTAAATATTGTTAGCATACAGCTGAATATTGAACTTGAAACTTGTAAACAGCAAATTCATTAATTGGGTTCATGTTTTTGTTATCTTTTTCAACAAAACAGCTTGCAGTAAATGCTTTTATTCTTATCCTGTGTTTTTTGATCATCTCTTATAGACCTGAAAAAGTTCTTTCTCCTTTTGAAGTGACCTTGAACCACTAGGAGACAAGGAGCAGTCTCTGATCTGTGCCCTGCTCACAGTATCTGGCACATAGTAGGTGTTTTTCAGTTTACCTGTCTCTACCTGGACAGTGTGGGGGGAGGGGTGCCCACCCCAGAGCCTCTGATGGCACAAACTTGTTCCTCTAAAAATCTTGCCTCCTGGTGGGGAGGAGTTAAGATGGTAGAGGAATAGGGGCTTGTCTTGTCCCTTGAACACAGCTAGTTATCAAATCATTCTGAACGCCCAAGAAATCAATCAGGTCTGAGAGAGCAAAAACTACAAGTCTACAAGTAGAAAAGTGATCACCTTTTGGAAGGTAGGAGGTGTGGAGAGTTGACTTGGGAAGATATAACTGTGGGTACAGAGGCAGGGAGGGAGCCTGCTTACAGAGGTTACCACAAAGTATTTAAGCAGCAGAGTGCAGAATCTGAACTTTTAGAAGTCTACTACTGTGGGGCACGTCCCTGGCTAAAAGGTGCTCAGGTGGTGAAGCAGGACAGAGTGGCAGGAGTGACAGGGTGGTCTGAGGATTCCCTGGGTTGTAGGAGGAATGGGTGGTGCCAAGGTACTGTGCTGTTCCCTGGCAGAGGAGTGGGGGTGCTGGCTGAGAGCGGCAGGTCTTGGTTCCAGCTTCCTGCTGTTTTGCTATAAGCTGCAAACTGCTGTGCGGTGGTGAGACTGCTTTCCTGGGATGGGTGGCAGATGGCAAAAGTGGGGGGAGACCCTCCCCCAGAGGAACAGTGTGGGTCCATGCCGTGGGAGTCCTAAATTTGGAGTTTTGAAACTAAGTCATGTGCCTGAGATAAAAAAGCATGGCTACGGACAGCATGAATGTAGGGTTCTGATGGAAGCCGGGAACATGAGGGATAATTGATTGCTCTTCCATGAGGGCTCAGTGAAGAGTCTGGGTGTGAACTTTCAGCTCCAGGGCTAGTGTGTGGGTCACCGCCATATTCATCCTACCCGTCAGCATGGAAAGCCTTCAGGGAGCAAAACGCACCACCTAATGGAGGCTGGTCCGCTTACACTGCCCTGCTCCCCTGTGCCCAGGTGGCCCATTTCCACTAGGGCAACCCACCGGAGAATCAGCCCAACAGGTCCCTACTCCCAGAAGACCAGCACAAACAACTGGCTGGTACCAAGTCTACTAATCATAGAGTACTGCAAAACTTCATCTCTAGGGGAAATAGGATCTAGTTTCCTTTTTACTTTTATTATTTATTTATTATTATTATTCCTTTATTTTCTTTTTCCTGTTCCTTTTTAAATTATTTTTAACTTATATGTATTTTAATATATTTTTTATTTTTTTGTTTTCATTTTATTTATTTATTTTTTTAATTTTTGAATCTAGATTCTCTTAATAAGCAGACCAAAACACACCCAAGATCTACTTTTTTGGGTATTTTTTCTTTCTTTCTTTCTTTTTTTTTTCTTGTTTGTTTTTTTCTGTCTTCTTTTCTTTTCTGGACAAAATGACAAGATGCAGAAATTCACCCCAGAAGAAAGAACAAGAAGTAGAACTCATGGCCAGGAATTTAATAAATGTAGGTGTAAGTAAGATATCTGAGCTAGAATTTAAAAGTGATCATAAGGATACCAGCTGGGCTTGAAAAAAGCATAAAAGACACAAGAGAATCCCTTATTGCAGAAATAAAAGAACTAAAATCTAGTCAGGCCAAAATTAAAAATGATATAACCAAGATGCAATCCCAAGTTGAAGCCATAAAAATGAGGATGGACAAAGCAGAGGAGCAATTTTAGTGATATAGAAGATAAAATTATGGAAAATAATGAGGCTGAAAAGAAGAGGGAAACAAAGGTAATGGATCACGAAGGTAGACTTAGGGAAGTCAGTGACTTATTAAAATGTAATAACATTTGTATAACGAGAGTCCCAGAAGATGAAGAGAGAAAAAGAGGTAGAAGGTTTATTCGAACAAATTATAGCTGAAATTCCCTAAATTGGGGAAGAACACAGACATCAAAATCCAAGAAGCACAGAGAATTCCTGTTAAATTCAACAAAAGCCAACCCATCAGCAAGGCATATCATAGTCAAACTCACAAAATGCACAGACAAGGAAAGAATCCTGAAAGCAGCAAGGGAAAAAAGGTCCCTAACTTACAGAGGAAAACATCAGATTTGCAGCAGATCTGTCCACAGAAACTTGGCAGGCCAGAAGAGAGTGGTAGGAGATCTTCACTGTGCTGAATGGGAAAAATGTGCAGCCAAGAATTCTTTATCCAGCAAAACTGTCATTCAGAATAGGCTACAGAAAGAGTTTCCCATACAAACAGAAACTAAAGGAGTTCGTGACCACTGAACCAGCCCTGCAAGAAATTTTAAAGGGGACTCTTAAGTGGAGGAAAAAAGACCAAAAGCAACAAAGACTAGAAAGGACCAGAGAACATCACTAGAAACAAAAGCTCTATAGGTAACACAGTGGCACTAAATTCATATCTTTCAGTAATCACTCTGAATGTAAATGGACTAAATGCTCCAATCAAAAGACATGGGGTATGAGAATAGATTAAAACAACACAACAACAACAACAAGATCCAGCTGTCTGTTGCCTATAAGACACTCATTTTAAACCTAAAGACTCCAGCAGATTGAAAGTGAGGGGATGGAGAACCATCAATCATGCTAATGGATGTCAAAAGAAAGCCGAGGTAGCCATACTTATATTAGAAAAACTAGATTTTAAAACAAAGACTGTAACAAGAGATAAAAAGAGCATTGTATCGTAATTAAGGGGTCTAGCCATCAATAAGATCTGACAGTTGTTAAATATTTATGCCCCCAACTTGGGAGTGCCAGATATATAAATCAATTAATAATAAACATAAATTCATTGTTAATAATATAATAGCAGGGGACTTTAACACCCTAATCACAGTAGTGGACAGATCATCTAAGCAGAAAATCAACAAGGAAACAGTGGTTTTGAATGACACACGGGATCAGATGGACTTAAAGGATATATTCAGAACATTTCATCCTAATGCAGTAGAATACACATTTTTTTTTTTTTGAGTGTACATGGAACATTCTCCAGAATAGATCACATACGGGGTCACAAATCAGCCCTCAGCAAGTACAAAAAGATCGAGATTATACCATGCATATTTTCAGACCACACAACTCCATGAAACTTGAAGTCAGCTACAAGAAAAAATTTGGGAAGACCTCAAATACATGGAGTCTAAAGAGCATCCTACTAAAGAATGAATGGGTTAACCAGGAAATTAAAGAAGAAATAAAAAAAAATACATGGAAGCAAATTAAAATCAAAACATGACAGTCCAAAACCTTTGGGATGCGGCAAAGGCAGTCCTAAAAGGGAAGTATATTGCAATACAGGGCTACCTCAAGAAAAGTCTTAAATACACAACTTAACCTTACACCTAAAGGACCTAGAAAAGGAACAGCAAATAAAGCCTAAACCCAGCAGAAGAAGGGAAATAATAAAGATGCAAGCAGAAATAAATGATATAGAAACAAAACCCCCCCCAGTAGAACAGATTAACAAAACTAAGAGCTGGTTCTTTGAAAGAATTAATACAATTGATAAACCCCTAGCCAGACTTATCAAAAAAGAGAAGGGACCCAAAGAGATAAGATCACAAATGAAAGAGGAGAGATCACAACCAACACCATGGAAATACAAATGGTTATAAGAGAATACTATGAAAAATTATATGCCAATGAACTGGCAATCTGAAGGAAATGGACAATTCCCTAGAAACTTAACAGACTACCAAAAGTGAAACAGAAAGAAAGAAAATTTGAACAGACCCATAACCAGCAAAGAAATTGAATCAGTAATAAAAAAATCTCCCAACAAACAAAAGTCCTGGGCCTGGTGGCTTCCCAGGGGAATTTTACCAAACATTTAAAGAAGAGTTAATACCGGTTCTCAGATTGTTCCAAAAAAATAGAAATGGAAGGGAAACTTCCGAACTCATTCTACAAAGCCAGCATTACCCTGATTCCAAAACCAGACAAACACCCCACTAAAAAGAATTACAGGCCAATATTCTTGATGAACATGGATGCAAAAATTCTCAACAAAACACTAGCAAATTGAATTAAACAGTACATTAAAAGAATTATTCACCATGATCAAGTGGGATTTATTCTTGGGCTATAGGGGTGGTTCGATATTTGCAGATCAATCAACATGATACACCACATTAATAAAAGAAAGGATAAGAACCTGTCAAAGTTGATAAGATTCTGTCAATAGATGGAGAAGAAGCATTTGACAAAATGCAGCATCCGTTCTTGATAAAAACCCTCAACAAAGCAGGTATAGGTGGAACATACCTTAACATTATAAAGGCCATATACAAAGGACCCACAGCTAATATCATCCTCAAAAGGGAAAAACTGAGAGCCTTTCCATATGGTCAGGAACAAGACAAGGATGTCTGCTTTCACCATTACTGTTTAACATAGTATGGAAGTCTTGGCCTCAGCAATCAGGCAACAAACAGAAATTAAAGGCATCCAAATTGGCACGGAAGAAGCCGAGCTTTGACTATTTGCAGATGTCATGATACTCTATGTAGAAAATGTGAAAGACTCCACCAAAAAATTGGTAGAACTGATACATGCGAGGCGAATGTGATAACCACTACACTACGGAAACTAGAACTGATACATGAATTCAGCAAAGTTGTAGGATATAAAATGACTGCGGAGAAATCTGTTGAATTTCTAAACACCAATGATGAAGCAGCAGCAAAAGAATTGATCCCATTTGCAATTGCACCAAAAACAATAAGATACCTGGGAACAAACCTAACTAAAGACGTAAAAGATCTGTACTCTGGAAATTATAGAATACTTATGAAAGAAATTGAAGATGACACAAAGAAATGGAAAAGCGGTCCATGCTCATGGATTAGAAGAACAAACATTGTTAAAATGTCTCTACTACCCAAAGCAATCTACACAGTAATGCAATCCCTATCAAAATACCACCACCATTTTTCACAGAGCTAGAATAAGCAATCCTAAAATTTGTATGGAACCACAAAAGACCCCGAACAGCCAAAGCCATACTAAAAAAAAAATCAACTGGAGGCATCCCAATTCCAGACTTCAAGCTCTATTATATAGCTGTAATCATCAAGATGGTACAGTACTGGGACAAAGACAGTCACATAGGTCAATGTAACAGAATGGAGAGCCAAGAAATGGACCCACAACTATATGGTCAACTAATCTTCTACAAAGCAGGAAAGAATGTCCAATGGAAAAAAGACAGTCTTTTCAACAAATGGCATAGGGAAAACTGGACAGCAACACACAGAAGAATGAAACCGGACCACTTTCTTACACCATACACAAAAATAAATTCAAAATGGATGAAAAACCTAAATGTGAGGTAGGAAACCATCAACATCCTAGAGGAGAACACAGGCAGCAACCTCTTTGACCTCGGCCATAGCAGCTTCTTACCACACACATTGCTGGAGGCAAGTGAAGCAAAAGCAAAAATGAACTTCTGGGACTTCATCGAGATAAAGAGCTTCTGCACTGCAAAAGAAACAATAACTAAAAGGCAGCCTATGGAATGGGAGAAGATATTTGCAAACGACATATCTGATAAAGAGTTAGTATCCAAATCTATAAAGAATTTATCAAACTCAACACCCAAAAAACAATCCAGTTAAGAAATGGGCAGAATACAAGGGTAGACATTTTTCCAAAGAAGATACCCAGATGGCTAAGAGACACGTGAAAAGATGCTTAATGTCACTTATCATCAGAGAAATACAAATCAAAACCATGAGATACCACCTCACACCTATCAGAATGGCTAAAATTAAGAAGGCAAGAAACAACAGGTATTGACGAGGATGTGGATAAAGGGGAACCCTCTTGCACTGTTGGTGGGAATGCAAACTGGTGCAGCTACTTTAGAGAACAGTATGGAGGTTCCTCAAAAAGTTAAAAATAGAGCTACCCCATAGCCCAGCAATTGTACTACGAGAGGTACTACTAGCAATATAGATTCGAAGGGGTACATGCCCCCTGATGTTTATTGCAGCATTATCAACAATAGCCAAACTATGGAGAACCCAAATGTCCATCGACGGATGAATGGATAAAGAAGATGTGGTACGTACAATGGAATATTATTCAGCCATCAAAAAGAATGAAATCTTGCCATTGCAATGACGTGGATGGAGCTAGAGCGTATTATGCTAAGTAAAATAAGTCAGCCAGAGAAAGACAAATACCATATGATCTCATGCATAGGTGGAGTTTATGAAAGAAAACAGATGAACATACATTATGGGAAGGGGGGAAAACAGGAGAGAGGAAACAAACCATAGGAGTCTCTTAACGACAGAGAACAAACTGAGGGTTGCTGGAGGGAGGTCCGCAGTGGATGGGCTAGAGGGGTGAAGGGCATTAAGGAGGGCACTTGCTGTGGTGAGCACTGGGTGTCGTATGTAAATGATGAATCACTAAATTCTCTTGAAACCAATACTGCACTGTATGTTAACTAAAATTTAAATTACAAAAATAAATATAATTAAAAAAGTGAAAGGCAAAAAAAAAATCTGAACTCTATACTGAGTGCTGTGTGCTCTGAACTTTACTGAGTGCTGTTTCTTTTAGAAGGCTAATATTTTGATAAAAGTAATTTTGACCATATTATAAGTTAGTGAGTTTTTTTCTTTTCAGCTAGGAATTTTAATGGTAAGGGGAATTACTTCCATAGTAATTGGAGGTCCGATTTCTTCTATATTTCAGAAGGGCCACATTTATTTCTTTAGTTTTACTGCTTATCTGAAATGAGGATTGGTCAAACATATTCTGACGTTCCTATTTTCCTTATTTGGACACCTCTGGCTGGTGCCCTTCTGCAAAGTCGTAGGGCCCTTGTTCACCTTCAGGGGAATGGAGCTGTGCGTTCTCTTGCCCAGACGAGGAGATAGGCATCCTGCCCTCTGGGCTGATGGCTAACTTGGGGGTGAGAGGGACCCAGAGGCACTTGGCATCCAGACTCTGTGATTAGCTTTCTTCCTGCCGTTCCCTTAATGGTCTTGTTTGCTTTCCTCTTGGTTGTAACGTGGCCCTTCAGCATGCTTTGGAGTTTCCAACACTAAAGCCTTTCATGTCAAACACGTCTCAGAACTTGCTATCAGCACTGTGATGCCAGCTTTCATGACTGCTGTTCGTCTGTCCCCGCTGCCTGACTCCTATGCAGCAGACGGTCAGCCTCCCTGGCTGTCCACACAGATGCCAGAGCTTCCTTCTCTCGGGAAATGTGTCGAAACTCCCAGAACCTGCCACTGCCACCCTCAGGAAGAATCTGCAGCCGCAGAAGCTTGGCCAGTGGGAAAGCAGCGTTGTGTTGTTTGTTTTCCTTTTAGGATTCCATCCCGGTGTCTACCTCCCTCCTTGGAGACACTTCTGACACCACCTCCACTGGCCTTGCGCAGCGCTTAGGTATGTACCGGCGGCGGGGGCTGCAGCAGCGGGATGGGGAGCTCGCCGTTCCGTGGAACCACAAGGCCGGGCACGTTAGGAGGAAAGCATCCTCATATGGAGAGAGAAGCACAGACCTTTGTATGTTGGCTTTTCTTTCAGGAGGGCATGTCCATGCCCATGTCCCTGACTACTGTGTCAGCCAGCATGTTCCCGAGGGGCTCCCACGTCCTGCCTTGGCTGCTGTCCAGGCCGGTGGGTGACAAGGTGGCTTGGTTCCCTCGTATAAGTGTATTACTGCTTCATGAGAGGAGAGTGAGAGTGATGCCCGCAGTAGCCCTCAGGCAGTGGCTTGGGGTCGCCTCCTGGTGATGTGGCCGAGCCTGCGGAGCGGGGTGCCAGCACTGCGCAGGGGGGACTGGCCTTCGCTCTCCGGGCGGTGTTGTGCAGAGCTGGCGACAGGGGAGATGGGCCTGGCCTGGGTGTGGCCGAGATGGTGGTAAGCAAGAGCGGGAGGTTGAAGGCTCCACCCTCTCCTACGCCTGGAACACATGCTTCCTGAGAATAGCCTGGCGGTTCAGGTGAGGACGGCTGGGTCCTGCTCCTGCCTGTGTGCAGGGCCCCCCAGGGACATGGGACAGCGGGGCAGCGTCTGTCTCCTCCTCCCCGCGGGTGCCCTGGACGCGCTGGGCGCTGGGGGTGGAGGCGGAGGAGGCCCCATCCCTGGTGTTGGGGAGCGGGCAGTCGAGTGATGCCGACCATTCTGTCAACCTGACCCCTGCTCGGTGGGCGTTACTATGTCAGTCAGTCCGGGCAGCCCCCGCGTGACCAGCGTGGCTGCACAGTGCAGGGGGACAGGGGCGTCGTGGCCCGGGTGAGGGTGGGTCCTTCTAGACCTGCCGCTCGGAGTTGCCCGCATGCGGAGGGCACAGACCGCATGGGCACCTGCGGTGTTGCAGGAGTGTCCGCTGTGCTGTTTCTCTGGCCCGGAATTAGAGAAACTGGGCTGGTGACCAGTGTGCGCGAGTCAGCCAACCAGTAAGTTACTTTGGTAACTTCTTATTAGGAATTCATTTTAAATTTACAGAAAATTTGCAGCAGAGATACAGGGAGTTCCTGCCTAGGCTTCACCCCGATTCCCAGGTGTTATCGTTCTGTATGTCGACGTTGTTATTGTTTCAGAACCACGTGAAAGTAAGTTGAAGACGAGATGCCCCTTTGCTCCTCAGTGTTGAACGGCTGACATACTGCGTCCACCCTGCCTGGTCAGGGGGAGACACGGGCGCGCTCATGTTTGTAGAGCTGGGGAACTGGGGGGATCGCCCCAGGGTGGGAGACAGATTCTGCTAGAGAAGGCCGACGGGAGCTTGTTTGCTGTGCCACGAATAAATTGTTTATGCCAACGAGGTAAGATGGGCTCACAGGTGTCCTTGCGATGGAAGCCTACCAGCACTTTGTATGCAATAGAACTAGTTTTTTTTTTTTTTTTTTTGGTTTTGGTTTTTGTATTTTTTTGTTTTTTTTTTAATTTTGTGCAAATGGTTTTTTTAATTAATATTTTTCTTCTTGTGTTTACATCAATTGATTATAATCTGTATAAACTGAAACAGAACCTAGGCAAAAAAAATATGTCCTCACCAACTTATTAAACTCAGATATTGAAGGGTCGTCTCCTGCCTGTATCAGCAAAACCTGGCAGCCCTTAGCTCTTGCCCAGCAAGGACAAGCACGCGGAAAAGGCTGGAAAAGTCAGTGGTGTGATGTGGCTGCTGGCGGCACCAAAGGGACTGGGGACGCATGGGTGCTGGGATCATGAAGGAGCCGTCCAGCGCCACCCTGTCCTGTGCTGGTCCTCTCGAGCTTAGGTCTGGACCCTGCAGTTGAATGTGCACCACTTGTCTAGAGGAGTAAGGGGAAGAGAGAGGTGTCCCGAACCAGTATCTTACACGGAGGATGACAGGAAGTAAGAAAAGAGAAGATCTAGTGGGTTCAGAGTAACCCAGAAGCCCTGGAGGGCTTTGGTGTGCATGGGGCACCCTTACTTGGTGCAGCCCGGAGGGCAGAGCTGGGTCTGCTGGGTGGACGGTGCAGGCAGGCCTAGTTTTGCTCCCTGAAGATTCTGTCTTAGCAAGTAGAGTGATTGGAATCAGAGTGGCCTCTCCCTGGGGACACGGAATTTCCTGCCACTGGATGACAGTAGACTGAGCGGGCTGTGACTTGGCCGTGCCAGCCTCCCCTCTCCTCACCTCACCATATGCCCAGGCTGGCATGGTCATCCGATGTCTGTGGGGAGTGGGAGTTCTCGCTGGCCCTGTGTTCGGGGGAGGCCGAGGGGGGAGGTCCCAGCTCTGGCGAGGTCCGTATTGAACTGGTTTCAGGCTTCCTGCCCGATACGTGTTATGACTCTGGGCATGTGACTGGGCTTGAGTTTTGTAGTTGGAGCAGTACACTTCAACTATTTTTGGTTCTGTAGAAAGGCGCTAACACACGTCTTCAACATCAAATTCAAAGTCATACATTTGTGCATAGGCATAGACGTGTGTGTGTGTGTGTGTGTGTTATCTAAATGTTAATGTAAAGACACGTAGGATTATCTCTGGGAAGGGAGTGGAATTGGTAGAGAGGGTGGTACTGAAGGAGAACTTAAATATTTTATTTTAATTTATCTCTATTTTTAAAAAGGGAAAAAAGAGCAAACCAACTTCTTAGGTAGAACAGCGGTATTCAGCCATTAGGCCTTGGATCCCCTGGAGGGCTTGTGATGCTCTGGCCCCACCTGCTGCCTCTCTGGCTCAGTCGGTCTGGAGAGGGGCCTGGGAATCTGCATCTCTGACAAGTTCCCAGATGCTGCTGCTGACCGGGGCTGCACTTGCAGAACCAGTCTGTGGACAGTGGGAAGGGGTCTGTGTGACTGTAGTTTGCATTCGTAGCCACTGCCGGTGAGGAGCATTAAAAACCAAAACCGTCTTCTCTCCCTATGACCCCATTCTCTTTTCCCAGGCATGATTCTGCTGTCAGGGACGTGTGAGGCACACACAACCTCCGGGCATTTCAGTCACATCTATGCCAATGTGTTTTGTCTTTTTAGCCAGGAAGACCAACAAACAGGTGTTTGTCAGCTATAACCTTCAAAACACAGACAGTAACTTCGCATTACTGGTAGAAAACAGGATCAAGGAAGAAATGGAGGCTTTTCCGGAAAAGTTCTAGCAGAGTGGCAGAAGTGAGGATTTGTAACTTATGTACGATATACATTGAAATAAAGGGATTGAATTTCACGGTTTGTCATTAGGTTAATGTGTTTACGTTTTGTTTTTAAATCTTAATCTAACTTTCCTTCTTCCGCTCAGCAGAGTGTGGGTCAAAAAGCTGCAGTCGATCAGCCCGGGGAAGGAGAAGAGCAAAATGGCAGGCAAGTGTGCATGTGTGGCCGCTCAGTAATAGGGAACAGGAGTTAAAAGGGGATTTTGTTGGGACTGCAGAGGGCTAATCTGATAATCTAGGAAAGAGGTAAATTAGTCATGACCCTGCTGTGTACACTCTCAGTTAGAATTAAGGTACTAAGTCTTTATAAAATGTGTGTCAGGTTATCTTCTTCCCGTCCCATTCCGGCCGAGCCCTTCCCTGGCATGGCTGCTCACGGCTGTTCCTGTTGTGCTCTCCCTTGGGCCTGGGTTTGAGCGCCGCTCCGCACTGCTCATTGGATTTATGGACTTGGTGAAGTCTCTACTTTCTCTGGGCCCTGGTTCCTCACCTGTAAATTGGGAATACCTTATGCCTTGCTGGGTTATTGTTAGGACTGAATATATATACATGCTTCACAGATCAAGTAAGCGGCATGGCAATTCACATGTCAGTTACGGTATTTCTCTACTTCATTGTTACGGATCCAAATGCTTTAACTCCTTGCTCCTCTTGCTGTCATTGTCTTTCTTTTCTCCAAAGTCCCAAGCACCTGCTTTGGTTACCTTTAATCCTTAACCTGTTTTCCGCCTGCCACTTGTAGTGGGTTCCAATCTCTCTAGTTCCACATGCTACACATTTTTTCACACTCTTTTCCAAAAGCCAGTATGTCATGGGCCAGTGGCTCCTAATTCTGGCTTCACATTCAAATCCCTGGGGGTGGCCTTGACAGATTGCTCATGCCTGGCCCTTCTCCAGAGCCTCAGAGGGCCTGGGTCCAGGCTTTGGCAGATTTGAAAAGCTCCCCACGTGCTGCTCAGTATAGGCGAGGTTGAGGACCACTGGCAAAGAACTTTCTAATCTTCAGGGTCCGTCTAGAGGCAGATTGTTTAGGGCCCTGTAACAGGTTTCATGCAGTGGCAAAAGTCTCATATTGAGCCTGTGGTAGGCAGCCCGGGGTGGTTACACTTTGGCCAAGACATAAAGGCAATTGAGAGGAGCAGGTCTGGGATTCGAAACGCTTGCCTCCTTTACAGACACTCTGTGCTGACCTCCGAGAACGCGGCCACCACAATCGTAGCTTGGAAGCACAGTGGGCATCTCTCTTAAGAGTAAGTAACACAAAATCAGGGCTATGGAGAGAAGAGTTTGGTATAAATACTTTATTAAAGAAATAGTGTTTTCTTGTTAAAAAATACTACATTAAAGAAGAGAGTTTTGGGTTATCAGAACTTCCTCACAGAATCACAGTGTAAGAGAGTCCTTTCTTGACCTGTCTAGGAACCATCAGGCCATGGCTTAGCAGGACATCAGTACACATGAGAAAAGAACTCTTCGGTTTGCTGATGGCCCCCGCTTCTCAGGTGATCTGAGAACATCACTAAGGGAACAGTCTGCATGCAATCCGATCTCTGCCTCTGCCTGCCTTTAAGATTAGGACCCTGCAAGCGAGGTGAGAGGTGGCCCGCTGTCTCCTCGGGGTGAGAGCAAAGACTCGGTTTACAGAGGCGCTAAAGTAGGGACAGTGAGAGCTGCATAAACAGGTAGAGTTTTTATTACTTGTAGTCAATGGTCGTGAAATGCCCTTCATTGGATACCATCAGATGAGGTAGGGAAGACATTCCAGTGGAAATTTGTTAATGGGGCAACATTTTTTATTTCTGTACATTTACATACAAATTTTCCCCAAAGGTACAACAGATGTGACATCATGCAGACGTTTAGCTTTGAAGGACAGTTCAGAACTCCGTTTAGGCTTGTGCTATGAATGAGCACCTCCAGAGGAACCCCGGTCGACGCGTACAGTAACACGGTTCTTACACAGAAACCTCAGATGTGGGGGTTGCCGAGAGGACAGAGGGAGGGGAGTATTCCCCACTACACATAACACACTGTACTGCTTTTCCAAAACACACAATACATTGAAGTGAGGTGTTCTTTAAAAGAGTGGAAGTGTGGGCTCCCCCAGCACGTGTGTGCACCTGCGAGCCACCTAGGGGCCGGGCGATGTGAGGGTCACACAGGTCATTTAATGGCACTTCAGTCATTTCTCGTTTGGCTCTAGGAAGTGGTCATGTTTGAGTGCAATTACTTCCTTGACGAGGTTTAGTTTTGCTCTTTCTGTTCTGTGGCCAAACAAACCTACCAGCCCCCTTCCCCTAGTCGCAAGTGATTTTACTCTTTTAGAAAATAAAGCGTTTAAAACGGTTTCCTTATTTGTCTGGGGCACTAACGTTTCAGGTATGTGGTGTTACTGTTGACTTCTGGAAGAGAGCGAAATGAAGAAATATCCAGCCCTGTCTCAGGTGTTCACATTTGTGCATAACTTTTATTGGAAGGGGATCACAGCTCCCTGATAGGACGGCAGGGTGCAGGAGTGGGTGGCGGAGGAGGAAGCTGGAGCACGTACCTTGGGATGTCTCCCTGGGCAGGAGGGGGATGGAGGCGGTGGGGAAGGCCGACTTGAAGTAGCAGGTGCCTGAGAAGTGTTTCCTCACTAAGCACGAAGGAAACAGGACTGAGGAGTTCACGCACTACTGACCTGTGCCAGAGAGCTGGGGGCCGCAGCCCCCTCCTGCGCTGAGCAGGGCAGGCGCAGACGGCTCAGGCTCTGGGGGGCCCCTGCTGCCTTGCTCACTTGGTATGGGATCGCCCCGAGCTCAGCCCCCACGGAAGCGTCCCTGCTTGTCTACGTCTCATAAAGGCGTTCTTTAAGAGCTTGTCGGGTATCCTGAAGCCAAACCAGCAACTGAACAGGAGCCTAGCCTAACCCTGCAGCTGCTGGGAGAGAAGAGCTGTGGGACCGCTTTGCCGAGACATCGCTGATTGTTGGTGAGTCAGCCGTGTTCACATCTGCTAGACTTGGGTCCCAAGAGCCCAGCCCTCATAGCCAGCTTCTCTTCTAGGCCGGATCACTGAAGTGACAGTGCTGACTGCTGTCTCCGTTGGACTGGTCTTTACAGTTGTCCCGTCACATGGACATCAGGGACCAAGGAACAGGACTTCGTAGATGCCGTGCCTCGCCTGTTTTCCTGGCTAGAGATGACCGGCAGCACCCGACAGCTTCAGGACAGTTCTCACAGGAGATCCATGCGGCCGGCAAGGGAACACGCCCAGGTCCTGGAGGACAGTGAGTGGGCTGTCCTGGCGCTGGGGTGAGGGATGCAGATATAACACCTGGCCAGGTGCAGCCCCGGGGGCCTTGCTGGCTCCTTCCCGCTTTCTCACCCACCCAGTGGCCTGGGCTCACTGGGTCTTGCCGCCTGGTGGCTTTGTAGTAAGTACTCTAAAAAAGGCAAACGGTATTCCCGCAAGTTTGGCACATGAAGGCTGCAGAGATGTCAAGAAAGATTTCAAATTAAGGTGGATGCAGACTAACATTGAAACATGGAACAAAAGTGACCTAAAAGAGATGAAGGGAGGTGTGGGTGAGCTGGGCTTGGGGCAGGTGGAGCTGGGGAGAGACTGCCCGGCGGCCTTCCTTCCCAGGCACCGGTGAGGAGACAGATAATGGTTTACTCCTGGAATCGTGCATGCCTGCACGTTTGCTCACCTCCTCACACTGTTTTTATCCCGTCAGCGGGCTCGTACTGGGGTCTGGCAGTTTCGGAGGAGGGTGGCGGGTGGACTGCGAACAGATCGGCTGGAGAGCTGGACGGGGAGAAAGGGAAGTTACGTCAACCTTTCTTCTGGTCCTTTTGAGTTCTAGCAGCTGTTCGTTGGAAGTCACCTTCCTGCTTCACAGACTCGAGACCACAAGTTCCCAGGAAGAACACGCCTCACAGCAAAGACATGTGTCACAAAGTGTGGCGGTGTACAATTCTAGAACGAAACCAGGCTGTCCAAAAAATCAGGTGCCTGTGTTGCTACAAGGCAGCGCCTGCCTACACCAATGAAGCTTGTTGGATCATGGCCCCCGGGTGTCCTTGAGGAGGCCCTCCAAGTCTCCCATGACGCGCCCCTCAGGCGCAGAAAGTCTGACCTGGAAAGGCAGGACGAAGCCTTCACTGTCTGGGACACAATGAGGAACACAATGAAAACCCTTGGCTGTCAGGGACGGGGTGGGTGTTGAACTTTGGTGAGTTATTGCTTTCTCTCAACTGGTCTTGATGCTTGGAGAGGCCGGAGGTCAGGTGGACTCACCTGTGAGAGTCCCAGTCCTCGCCCTGAGCCCCCCTCTGTGTTGACGGAAGGGACAGAAGCAGGAAGCAGGCAAAGGCAGGGCTGCGTGGGGGAGTGGCTCCCGCAGGCTTTGCGGTCTCTCAGCGTGAAGTCAGTGAGAGCTGACAGTCATCCAGGCTGGTGATTTCTATGCGGCATGTGCTCGAGATGTGGGTGACGGGCCGTGTCCGGGAGAGCACCCCTCGCTCCTGTGGGTTTGCCTCAGTGGTCTGTGTCAGTTTCCTGTTGGTTTTCAGTTCAGAAAGTAGCCTCGTGTTCAGGTTGTGCTGGCGAGGAAGCCGAATGTGACAGAGGGGACTTTCCTGCTGGAGCTAAACCTGGGCAGGAGTATTACTGATGTTACCGCGCCTCACCTCTCCACACCCCTGCTTGTGAGCTCGGCCAGGAGAACCCATGTCAGCAAACCGTGGCCTTAGTACCACTCGTTACTTAGGATTTCTGGTGAAATGTTTACACTTTTCCCCAAGGAGCTTCCAGCATCAAGTACAAAAGGATGATCTCGAAGGAAAGACTAAGCTGGTTTTAATGATATTTGGGAGCTGTTTTCCCCCAACACGTGGAGCAGAAGCTCTTACCTCACAAACACACACACAAAAAACCCTTTAAAAACCATACACAGACTATCTAGCAAAAACCTACTCATTTACATTTCACTCTGTCTATAATGTCACCGAGCCACTCCATGAGAGGTCAGTCTGTCCGCACACAGGCAGGCGGCCTTGGGGGGCGCGGGCCCAGAGTGAGTGACCCCTGGCTCCGCAGCGGGGTGCTGGGCGAGGATGGCGCGTGACCTCCAACGCCGCCGCGCTGGCTACTTACAGCGTCCTCCTCGGCAACCGTGTCCCTCTTCCGAAGGAGGTGGTTCTATTTCGAGATCAGAGGAAAGGGAATAAAGTGCTTCTCGTAAAAATGACCAAAATAAATACAAACATTTCATGGCAGAAAAGAAAGTCTGAAGGGTTATTTGCAAAGAGTTTGCTTCCTCACACACACGATCCTTAAAGTTCTGGAAAGACGGAATTTCCCCACACCAGCTGACAGTCTTGGGATCCACGGCAGCAGCAGCAGAACTGGGTCTTCCTGCCCCCCAGCCACGTGTTTGGTCCCTGGTCTGTAAACCTGTGCCCAAACAGCCCCCAAGCCCCCGAAGCCCACAGTGCCCCCTGCAGGGAAGGCTGTGCCCAGCGCTACATGGACTTCATGCCGTTGGCCGTGGTGTTCTCAGGCAGCCCGTCCCCTGCGGTGGCCGCATCGTGGAGGCCGGAGTAGTCCTTGAGCTCAGCGTTGGTGAGCAGGAGGGGCTGCTCCCCCTTCTTGTGCGGCAGGAGTGGCTGCCGAGTGTAGTGCTCCCCATTGGAGATGTTCTCGGGCAAGTTCTGGTTCCTGCTCTCAGGCAGCAGGAGGATGCAGATGATGCAGATGAGCGTGCAGCAGGCAAAAATGATGTGGTGAAGGAAGTAGCCTTTCTGGTTGTGCAGGTCGATGATGGGTGCCGTCAGCATGCCAAAGCCCGCGCTGGCCAGCACCAGCCCCAGCCCGCCGCACCTGCGGGGAGAGCACAGGCACACATGGTTAATGGCCGAGGTCCAAGCCTGCTGCCGAGGGGCATAGGGCCTCCCAGAGTGGAGCCATGTGAGTGGGACCATGGGGCTGACCAGTACCTGGCTCAGGCAGGGGGCCACCCCCCAGCACATCCCACCTGAGAGATATCCCAGACCACGTTCACCACCTCTACCTAGTATTGTCTCTCACCAGCTCAACATTTTTTACTTTATTTCGAAAGGCAGTGTTCTAATACTACTGTAAAAAAATAAAATTTATACTACTACTATAAATGGAAAAACACTCGCCATAAATATGCAGGGACACAGTATTATTAAATTCTACTATTTCCCAAGGTTTGCTCTTCATTTAGAAACAGGTCAGTGGGCAGGGGGAGGTGGATTAACTGGGGTTGAAGAGGATATGACTGACAGACATACCAGCACTCACAGAGATCTTCTCCAGCCAGAACTAGAGACTAGAAGATACTTTGAAAGACAGTAATTTTTCTCACTGTGAGTTCTTATTTATTGTTGTGTCCCTTATATTTTCTAAAATCATTCTGCACACCACCAGTGGAAGCGGGCCCCTCTCTGAGCTACTGTGCCAGACGCCACGCGCTGTGACTGAGAGAAAGTCCCAGCAGCGCTGAGCTCAGAAAGTACAAAAGGTGAGCCCAGAGCATGTGCCATTTATCTCCGCTCCTCTGCCATTTGGGGGAACCTACCAAAGTTCCAAAGAGATTAGTAGATAATGCAGTATTTAAAAAATCCAACATAGCTCGAACATCTCTCCTTTGACATAAAAGAGTATTTGGGGGGAGAAGGTGTCTGGTGGTCTCTGGGAAGCAGTGCAGTGCTGGGCTGCAGGAAAGGGCACCGCGGTGTCCGCGTGACAGGAGATCACGGTCCCACTGTGTCACATAATGCACAGGCCGGGGAGGGCTGGCTGGTCTCAAGGAAGGGGGAGTAGAGTTGTCTGCTTCCCAATGGAGTGCGGACCCACCCCAATGGGCAGAGCGTATTGGATCTCAGTCGGTTTAAAGAACTTCCCCTGGAGTTGCTTAAGAGCTATGCACCACCCTTTAGCAAAGAGACCTTTATTCTTGGATGCACCTAGGCAGAAAGCTCCTGCAGCAGGCTCTCGAGGAGCCTCTGATTCTCTTGGTTGGCACTATTGGTGGCTCTAACTCATCAAAACACTGACCTACAAGGGCATGAGACACAATATCAACAGACAAAAGTCAACTGTATGTCTACACGCTAGCAACAAAGAAGGTGAAAATGAAATTAAGAAAATTCTATTTCTCATAACATCAAAAGAACAAAATACTTAGAAATAAGTAAAAAAAAAAAAAAAGAAATAGCAAGACTTGGGGCACCCGGGTGGCTCAGTCGGTTAAGCGTCTGACTCTTGATTTTGGCTCAGGTCGTGATCTCAGGGTTGTGTACAAATACGAAACATTCAAAGCACCCAAGCAGATGTACGGTATTCCTGGTCATTAGAGAGATGCATATCCCAACCACAATGACATACCACCTCACACCCACCAGGACGGCAACGATCAAAAAGGCAGAGCCTACATCAGGCTCATGCTCGGCACAGAGTCTGCTTATCCCTCTCCCTGAGCTCCTCCCCGTGCTTGCACTCGCACGTGCATGTGCGTGCTCTCTCTCTCAAGGAAATAAATAAAATCTCTAAAAAAAAAAAAACAAAAAAAAACAGGACTTGTATACTAAAAACTATAAGTCATTGCTGAGAGAAAATCAGAAATATAAAGTAAATGAAGAGACAGTCCATGTTCATGTACCGTTAAGATGGCAGTTTTTCCATCTTAGATGGAATGTACAGATTCAACACAATCCCTATCAAATTTCCAGATGATGTCTTCCCCCTCTCCCGAAATGATAATCTGATACCAAGACTTAGATGGGAATGAAAAAGACCCAGAATAGCCAAAATAATTTTGAAACAGCAAAATTCAAGGACTTACTGTCCCAATTTCAGAACTTCGTATAAAGCTATAGTAATAAAGGCAGTGTGGTACTGGTGTATCAACAGATCAGTGGAACAACTGAAACTTCGAGATAAACTCATATTCATGGTCAACAGACTTTGGACAGAGGCAGATTCAATGGGGAAAAGAGAGTCAACAAGTAGCTGGGACAGCTGGTTATCCAGGCGCAAAAGAAAGCAGCTGGGCCTTTATGTAACCTGATACATGAAAGGGAACTCAGAATGGGTTACTGACTTGCATGTAAGTGCTAAACCTGTAACACTTTTACAATACAAGGGAAATCGTGATCTTAGGTGAGGCAGATTTCTTACATATGACACCAAGAGCAGGATCTAGAAGAGAAAATGATCAATAGGACTTCCTCAAAAAAAAAAAAAAAAATTCCGTCCTTCAAAAGTGCAGTTTTTTTTATTGCTCAAGAAAATGGAAAGAGAAAAAACAGACTGCGAGAACATGGTTACTGAGCATGTCTGAAAAAGGGCTTGTATCCAGGGTACATAAAGAACTGTCAACCAGTTTAAATAATGGGCCAGGGATTTGAACAGACATTTCTTCAAAGACACTGTACAAACTATAAAACATTCAAAGCACCAGAGCAGATGTACAGTATCCCTGGTCATTAGAGAGATGCATATCCCAACCACAATGACACACTGCCTCACACCCACCAAGACGGCAACGATCAAAAAGGCAGAGAATTGGGGGGGTGGGGCGCCTCAGGGGTTCAGTTGGCGAAGCATCTGCCTTCGGTTCAGGTCATGATCCAGGGTCCTGGGATTCAGCCCCACATCAAGCTCCCTGCTCAGCGGGGAGTCTGCTTCTCCCTCTCCTGCTGCTCCCCCTACTTGTGCGCTCTCTCAAATAAAAAAATCTTAAAAACAAAACAAAGAGAGTGACAAGTGTTCACGAGGCTGCGCAGAGAACGAGACCCCCAACCACCGCCGCTGGAAAGGAAAGGGGGGCAGTGGCCGTGGAAACACTTGTCAGTTTCTGAAACAGTTAAATGAAAACCCCACTCTCAGGAGACCTAGGAAACCTAGAGCGTGCAAAAACTTAGACGTGAATGTTCGCTGCAGCGTTATTGGTAAGAGCCCCAAATCAGAAAGAATCCTGACCCCAACATCTACCACCTGGTGACGGATAAACTGGCACGTCCCCGACGACGGAACAGTACCCCGCAGTGAGGAGTGCGATACTGACACCCGCCACAATGGGGACGAATTTCAAAAATGTTACACTAAGTGACTGTAGACTCCATTTATATGAAATTTCGAAAAAGCAGCGAGGGGGTGGGGAGGTGGGGGATAGATCTACAGAGACAGAAAGCAGATTAGTGATTGCCTTGGGGCTGTTAGCGGGGACAGGGAGTGGGAGGACTGCAAGGGGCCAGGAGGGAACTTTCTGAGGTGGTGGAAATGTTCGATATCTGGATTTATGGGGATGATTGCGCCAAAGATCACTGACTTGTATGTTTAAAATGCATGCATTATATGGTATGTAAATTATACCACAGTAAAGCTTAAAAGAAAAACCCCAACCCAACACTGTTCTAGCTGTGGGGACTGGGGCTTCCTGCTAACACAAACCCCCAAAGCTGGCCACCCAGGCCTCCCGTGTCCCCCTGCTGCTCAGGCTGGGGCGGGGGTTCCGCTCTGCTTGTCCCACTGTGGGGCTCAGCAGCGGGTTCCCTCTCCCTGGGGCCTTCCCAGGGCCTTGCTGTCAACCGTGAACCGACAGTCCCTGCTGTCTATAGTAGGCCCTCTGGCTGGCCAGTCCTAGATCCACAGGAGTGACAGGAATGAGGGGGACTCGGCATCTGGGGCTCCCCAGGTCAACAGCTGTCCCTAAGGGCCACTGTAAAGCAGACATATCAGAGTTTGATGGTCAAGATAGGAAGGAGCACAGAACAGAAACACTTTTTCTTAAAGAGTGGAACAGAAGAATGACAATCATGTGTGCGTGGGTGGGACAATGTGTGTGTGGGGGTCTCCCTTCCTCATTTGTCATGTTTCATAACAACAATGAAAGACACTGCTTGCTCCCTTCCCTTCTCTCAGCCCCAAATAAGAAAAGTCCTCGTACCTCTGCTCACGGGACGGGGTTCCTCACACCCCTCGTGCTGGGTGGGGGTGAGGTGGGGCACACTGCCCTCGGGGCAAAGCCAGAGACTGGGAGTGGCCAGACTCTTCCCTGGTGCGGCCTCCTCTGCCCAACCGCGCCCTGGCCCCATGGCTTCCAGTTCAGCCCGTCTGGGTCACACTCCCCTAACTGGCCTGGCTTGCATCCTCCTGCTCCCTGGGGCTCTTTCCTCACTGCTGACAAAGTGACTCTTCTAGAATGTGGAGTGGATCATGCCGCTCCCTTTCTCAGGGTCCTCCGAGGGCTCCCTCTGGCCTCTGGCCGAGCCCTGGCCCTGCACTTGCCCGACCTGCACCCCCAGTCCCCGAGCTCCGTGGCTCTCTCCCTCACGCCATGAGGTGGCTCCGGTCTCTCTGCTCAGCTCAGCTCTGCTAGGTTCCCCAGTGGCAATAGTGTCCTTACGTGCTGCTGAGGAGGGAGCGGAGGCCCTTCCCGGTGGTCCCAGGCCTGGCACGGTTCCCAGCCTGGAGGCTCAGTGGGGTCAAGGCCGGCAGTGTCGGCCACCCGGCCCTACAGGCCCCCCTACACACACAGAGGCCGAGCAGCCACCAGACGCTCCCTACTCCTCGGGCCGGAGTGCGCTGGTTGAGAGCACCGGTCGGGAGCCAGTGGGCCTGGGTTTGAATCCTGCCTCCACCACTGAGCGGCCTCACCTCCATGAGCCTCAGGGAGGATCTGATATGGGGACAGGACGGGCACATCAACGGAGATGGGGCGCTGGTGTCCCTGAGGCCAGGCCAGGCAGTGCCAAGTACACGCTGGCTGTTGTCATTCCCAGTTGTCTAAGCTTCTTCTCCCTTCTCTGTTGGCCTCCCAAGGCAGAAATCTTGCTGTATGTTTAATGTCTTTTTTGCTGCATTAATACTGAACAAGCGACAAAGCGCAGGAGGTGAAGGGAGGACAGGGAGATCAGTGGGTTGGTTGGGGCGCTGCTGGTTCCTCCGGGGAGTGCTAGGGAATGACGGCGGGGCCCGGGGCTGAGCAAGTTCAAGCACTGGGAGGATGATGAAAAGATGGGTCCAGAGCCTCCAGGGATGACGGAGACCCAAAGGTGGGAGAAGCCTGCTGGCCCCGCTCTGGTCCTTCCTCTTCCTCACCCCCCCACGGGCCCCCCACTAACACCCTGCACCAGATGCCTCCTGAAGTTGCCTATCACCCACCTGCCCACAGTCCTCCTTTCAGGGACCCCTGCTCCTGTTCACTGTCCCTTCGGAAAGAAGCCTCGCTCCCTCCCGCTGCTCCTTCACATACACATGTCCCTCATGGGGGCCCCTGTCCCTCCAGTGTGCTCCCTGCAGCCCCCCTCCCCGCCGTCTGCCTCTTATGCTTGTGTCTGTGGGTCCCTCACAGACTGAAGAGGTTTTCGGGGGCGGGGACCAGCAGATTGCTAAAATGGCCCCAATGAGTCACACCTCCAAGCGTTCATACCTTTGTATCTTGAGTGTGAACTGGACCTAGTAATTTGCTTTTCACCAACAAAATATGGCAAAGGTGATGAGATGTCCCTTCCATGATTAGGTTACAAAAGACTGACTTCTAGCAGATTCTCGTGCTGGCTTTGATGAAGCAAGCTGTGATGTTGTTACACTCCAGGTGGCAAGGAACTAGGGTGACCTCCAGCCAGCAGGGAACTGAGGCTCTCAGTCCAATACCGAGGAACTGAACCCTGCTGTTCTGGTGGGAATATCGGTCCCCTCACCCACCCCAGTTCCTACAGTTGAGCTCCTAATCCTCAGTGTGATGGTGTTAGGAGGCGGGAACTTGGGGAGGTGATTAGGTCTCCCAAATGGGATTACTGCCCTTAGAAAAGGCACCCCAGAGAGCTCCCTCACCCCTCCACCACGTGAGGACATGGAATTCCAAAGGGATAGAGGGAAGATGGCTTTCGATGAACCAGGAAGCAGACTAACCAAACACCAAATCTGTGGACACCTTGATCTTGGACTTGCAGCCTCCAGAAATAAATTACTGTCGTTTATAAGCCGCCCAGTCTGTGGTATTCTGGTTTAGCAGCACAAACACACGAAGACCAATTCCTGAATGAGCTTGAAGGCCGATCCTACCCTGGCTGATTGCAGCCCGTGGGAGATCCGGAGCAGAGGGCCCAGTGAGGCTTTGCCAACTCCTGCTCGCAGAAACTATGAGACAACAAGCCGGTGTTGCTTTAAGCCACTGAGTTTTGGGATAATTTGTCACACAGCAATAGAAAACTATACACACAGTGAGTGATGGAATTTCCTAGCCTTAGCTATGGAAGAAAAGACAGCCACCTCTCACCCAGGCTGGGATGTGTTACCAGTCCCATGTGTTAGAAAGCCTTTCGCCAAGGGAGAGACAGAAAGGGTTGTAGAGTAGCCACATCATCATGCTACTGGGCCATCGAGGGGACACAAGGAATAGCAATATTTGGGGGGGCATCCCCCAGAAACCACCCCCCTTCCCAGCCAGACGGTCCCAGACCACTTTGTGAAGACACTGCACCTTTCTGTTAGTATTTCTTCATATGCCTACCGTCCTTATTTAGTCTACAAGCTTGTCAAGGGCAAGAATTATTTTCTAGAATATCAACCAGCACATATTATTTATGCTTAATAAATATTGGATGTTTATGGATTATGCTGGCTTCCTAGGTAGGAAGGTCAGCTCACCGAATGAATGGTGTGGGTTAAAAATAGATGACCATCAGGAAGAGCGATGCGGTGGGAACCAAGAATACAAACACCTAAAATAGCTGCTTTGTCTTTTCGGTCATTCTGGCCACTCGGGAAGCCACACGATGTTACAAAGGACAGATGGATGCCAAGGATAATGGATGTGTATCCTTGGGGCCCTTACTACCAGTAAGACACCCTTTTCTCTGAGACCTTCTGTATTTCCGTGGGACCTCCCTGTCACTACGTGTGGATGGCACTGACAAGCAGAGAGGGACCTTGCTCAGTGCATATGGAGTCCACACGTGAGTTAACTTACAGGACGGGAGGGTCCACAGACCCACGGGGAAGGGTGCAAACAGAGTCACGGTCAAGGCGGCAGAGGTCGGCATGGGACGAAGTCTCACATCATGCCAAAATAATGTATTAATAAATCATGTCAAGTATGTTTATGGTAGGATTAGACAGCTCACGTAAAGTATTTACGTATATGTGTATGTGTGTGTATATATACATAAAATGTATATATAAATATTTATAAATAAGTATAAATAAAAAAAGTCTATGTACGTGTGCATCTATAATATGCAATATTTCTTTATGTATTTTTTCCACAAAAGCAATTTTATGTTTGGTTTTCTATCAAGGGTACCTTGAAATTATTCAGTAAGGTTAGGAACACCTTTGAAAGAATTTGATGTACCATTCTTGGCTTTGTGTTGTCTTTTTGAAATCTCTGCTTAGAGAATGGAGTCATTTCGTGCTTGGCTCTCAGGTGCTTAGCTTCCTTTCCTCCCCTAAAATTCAGACTCTGTGCATGTTCTGCTATTCTTTAGATTGTCACTAGAGGGCAGCATGTGCCCATGTGTAAATATCAGAGCAGGCAGAAGGCTCAATTTACAGATAAAAGAACCGGGGGCAAATTTTGCCTCCCTGTACATTAGGAGCACAGAAAATTTTAATATCCAGTGGATATCTTTATTTCACTAGTAATAATATCTAAATTAAGGATATAAGAGCCGATACACAGGCAGACTTACTATTAGAAGTAGTAATCTTAAATTATGAATTCCAGAATCTTCAAATCATTCCCGTAAACATGTGGATACTGAGCATCTTATGTTTAAACAGAACAAACAAACCTCCCATTTCTCACTTCCTCTTCCGTCTTACTTAATTTGTCTTGACTCCATTTCTGTGAAGTCAAGGATAAACAAATATTTGTGCCAGTTTTGCAGAAATAATAACTGCCAAAAATACTCGGGTAGGAATAATTAATAATATCCGTTGTCACCTCCTGAGGCTGGATCCCCTCTACAGACTCCTTCTCCCCTCAGCATCACTACCCTGTATGTAACAAGGCAGTCATAACTCATTTCGTTTTAGGGCAAAGAGATGAAGTCTGGCTAAAGGACTTGCCTAAGGCCACATGGAGGAAAGTGACCTCGGCGGTCACACACAGCGCCACCTACTCTCATGCGCAAGATCCGAATCTGAGGCTCGAGGCCACATTCTCTATGCTTTGCTTGTTTTTAGTCCTGCTGCTGAGCTCCTAGCTTGTGTACCTTGGCTCCTTGACCTTAGCATTTATTATGTGTGTGTGTGTGTGTGTGTGTGTGTGTGTGTGTGTGTGTATTATATATGTAAGTATATAATATATATATTCAAGACACGAATATTTAAAGAAGCCAAACAGACTCCAGATGTCACATTACACAGGCCATCTTTGTCCTTGGTGCCTGTTTCTGAGGCACCTTTAGAAGGGAGGACAGCAGGGCCCAGGTTCTAAGTCCCAAGGCACGAATAGGGAGGAATCACTCAGAAGGAAGTTCTCAGAGAAGGCAAGTTCCAAGAAAGAGGTTTCTAGAGAAGGAGCAGGACAGCCCGAAGGGGAGGAAAGCAGAAGACATCCGGAAGGAGCAGCGGAGCTCAGACAGACCAGAGCATTACCAGCCAAGGCCCAGGGGCTCGGAGGGAGCCCATGTGGTGCTGCAGGACAATGAAATGGGCTTGTGATGACTGGTGCTGCCTCCTCTCTGAACTGACCCCTTTGCTGAAGGGTGAGGAGGTAGGTGAGGGCCTCAGGGGCTCCCACCTGCAGCTTCTAGATGGACACTGCAGAGAAAAGATGGTCCTGCACCAAAAAACCACCCACTGCTTCTAGATCAACCAGGCCCCGGGGTCACTTGTAACCAAGTCCAAGGGGAGAGCTGCTGCAGACACAGGGCCCTCCCCATCTGCCTGCAGAGGCGCCCAAGTCCTGAAGCCTCAGGAAGCGAACTGAGGGACAGCGTGTTGCCAACGACACCATCCAGACCAGGCCTGGGTGGGAGGGAAGCTCTTCTCTGCAACAGAAAGTCTGGATGGGATCTCGCGACACAATTAATACGTTCATTAGACTGTCGTGAGTTTGTCATTCCTGGGTGATGGATTTCCACAAGCCTCTGTACAAAAAAGGTCTTATCCTCCTATTTGCTCCTTGTTAGTGAATCCAGGCATCTTTCCCCGGGCTACTGGTTTTGGGTCAGAAGGGATGTTTTTAATAACAGCCTTGTAGAAAAAGGTTCAATTCGTATTAAGAAAAATGAAGCTCATGTAATATCGTATGTCAATTACAGTAAAAGAAAAAGCTCGCAGACCCCAAGCCGCTCACCCTCGTTTATCTGGGATTCAGCTGTGCGAAGTAGGGGGAGGGGAGGAAGGTCAATTTCTGTCCCGGGGACTCTGCAGGAACTGTCCCCGAGTGGCTCGCAAGAACGAGCCAGGCTGCTGAAGGGGAGGGGTGCAGGAGTGACACCAGGACCCCTTCCCTCCTGGCCAGAGACCCCCTTTGGACTCGATTTCCTTTCATCCCTCAGCGAGTACAAAAACAGCATCAAAGGTCAAATATTTTTTCTAGTGTGTCATCTTGGCAAGCTGAATCGAAGGACGTATTTGTTGAATTTCTATCCCCAAATAATCTTGGCAGATCTGCATCAAAGAGCAAGAGGATAATGTGTTTCCTTCCATTTAGCTTGTTAAGCAAAATCCAACAATGAGTAATGAGGTTCACCAACCAGCACAGTTAAGGGGTGGCCTCCCCCAGAGAAAGGTCCATAATAATGCGAATCTATGGGGAGACCAGCTGGAAAGCCAGAGATCCGACCTTGACTTCTGCTTTAATGAAAGAACCCTCTTTGCTGGATTCTTTGGTCAAGGAAGGAAATTTTAACTAGGTAAAGAAAAGACACAGAGGGAGATGCTATCTGCTTGAGGTATTTTGCAACCTTGAACATGAAATAAGGTTCAGGTTGTTCACTTCGTAGCTTAGGAGAGGGTCGGCACAGGGTGGATTACTTGGCACTTAATTGCTTTTTTCTTACATATACCATCCCTTGGCATTTTATTCCACAGGCACCGAGTAGCCCTCAGACTTGGCGTGCATTGCAAAAATCTGGGAGAATGAAGCAAAATGAGGTCATGTGAAATTTCTCTTGTCAGCATGACTCCTGGAAATGTGGGAAGAAAGTCCATGAACCTACCTGCCTTCGCCCAGAGCCTTTCACAGCACCCGAGGAGCTAAAATAATTAGTCTCCACGAGTCCTGCCTTGACCTGCACTGGGCTCTCTTGTCTGCCCGCGTGGGAAAGTCAGGGTGGACCGGTGTCGTCATGCTGACTTCTGGCTTTTCTTTCACAGCTGAATAACTGCCTAATTTATTCACAGTTTATATTTTCAAAAAGCATGTGTGTTAGCAATGCTAATGATATTCCCATGCTAAGTTCAATGTGATGGCAATCACGATGAGCCCTTCCGTAAGCCACAAACAGTAATTACCAGGAAAATGAAATGATTCCATAGTTAAGCAATGCCCTTTTAACTGAAGGCAAACCTTTTTATTATGCTGTAATCTTAATAACATCCAAGGGTAGGTAGCAGCCAGGTACCACTATCTGGGACCAGCACCAAGAAAGGGTCAGACCTTAGTCCGTGAACGAAAGCAAGAGTAGTTAAGCCCAAGGTAACCCCCTTTCAGGTGGAACCCTGCAGGGCTTCCTGCACCCTGAAAAGTTCCCTGCTCCCTGCTCCTCTGGCTCCTTGCCTGGATGGGGCCCAGGGTCAAGTTCTCAGCTGACTCTCGGTTGCCTCAGAGTCAGGGCAAAGCTCCCCAGCTGAAGGGCGGACATGCCCGGCACGCGTGCTGTACCCTGGTCCGGAGGCCGGGGCGGGACACAGCTGATGCTGGTTCATCCCACGGGAGCCTTGCTCCACACCCAGCCCTCTCCTGAGTCCTAGGGAGAAGGCACGGGTGGGCCCCTCCCGTGACCTACCTGATTACCGTGGGGGTGATCTCGGCACAGAAGAACACACTGAGGCTTCCCACCGCGTGGGAGGCAAACATGCCCACGATGGAAAACGTGATGGAGAATTTGTCCTTGACACTATCACTCATACCTGAAGGACAATCAGAGGGAGACAGTGAGGGGGGCGGGCAGAAGGGCAGGGAAAAGGAGGCTGGCAAGGCAGGTGGGGGTGGGGGCGCAGAGACACAGCGGGACAAAGGATGGGGGGAGGGTCTAGGCCCACACGAAGGGTCTTCCCCTTCCCCCTTCCCCGGTTCGGGGTGCAGCCTGGGGCACTCAGTTCCCTCTGGAGACAGAGGAGCACCTCTAGGTGTAATGGGTTAGACCCTCTTGCCAGAAGACTCTGTGGGGTTCCGGCGATTGCCTGCGGGCCAGGAATGCTGGAGCTCACACAGACTCTGGATTCCGGAGGCCACAAACCATTCCTGGCAGAAGGGGAGGCTGGCGGTCTCCCCGGGGCTGTAGCAACGTCCCTTCTATCCCAACCTTCGGAGGAACAACGCCTCCACCTCCAGAGAGCCCCGGCTACTCTGGCCTCGGGTTGGATCCGTCCAATGCACAGGTATGCCAGGTTGGACTGAAGGGAACAAAAACTCCAACAACCCAACGGAAGAATTTATGGCCTCGAGGGACAGTGCTCAACCCATCCGAGCACCCTGCAAAGGGCACCAGAGTCTGACTGCACACCCGGGCAGCGTCCGGCACAGAGCACGGGCATGCGGTGGGGGCCATACGTTTGGGGCACAGCCAAGTTCCCTGCAAGGCGTATCCTGAACGCAGGGGACCTCAGAGCGGACAGTGTCGGCAGCATGGGCTCGGAGCAGGCCAGGCACGTGCGACTAGTAGCTCTGCCATCCCCGTGGCTGAGAGCAGCCAGCGGCCATGATGTACAAACGGGGACAGCAGCTTCCCCTGGCGGCACAGTCAGCCGGGCGTCCGCCCTCCCTGGCGGTTTCTCATGTCGCCCAGGCACCGTCCCTGAGACCGGCTGCAGCGGGGGCCCAGGCTGACTGCCGAGGCCAGGGCAGGGGGCGGAGGGTCGGGGGGAGAGGCGAGGCCATGCATGTAAGCCGGGCACAGACGGGGAAACAAGGTGCTCTTTCTAGAGGCGAGAGGGAGTAGAGAATACGAATGTATGCTTATAGTGTCCAACCTACGGCCAACTTCAGCTGCAACTCTTGAAGGATAAGGAGAGAGGGGGAGAGAGACAGGGAGGGGAAACCACAGGTCTGTGAGTCTTGACGAAAAGGCCCGTTTGGGTGCAATAAAAAGTGACAAGTGCACAGCACGGGCACTGGGGCTCACCTGAGTCTGGATGCTGGCTGTACTTCCCAATCACTGCGCCCCCGGAAGTGACGGCCCCCATGCAGACGCGGACGAAGACCGTGGGTAAAGAGGGGAGAAAGAAAGCCCGTTAGGTATGAAGCCACTACCATGCTTGTCCATGTGACTGGCTTCCCCGTGAACTCCCTTCCAGCCCGGGTTGGCCCCCCTGCCCCCCTGGCAGGCCCACGGGGAGCAGGGCCAACACCTGCGGGGGGCCAAGCGCTAGAAGGATGCAGGGACCTGTGGGTGACAGTCCCTGGACATGGCCTGGCCTCCAAATGTGGGGGGGAAATGGAACTCTTTGGAACAGAGACCCTAGCAGCTCCCCTAGACCTCCGGCTGAAGGGCTAATTTCATTGTGAATAATTCTTCCCGAGTCACCGCAGGTCTGTGCTGCAGGGAGCAGCAAGGACCGCGAGGGCAGACCTGTCAGGCGGCACTTCTGTGTACTCGGAGCCTTAAGGCTCATGGCTTCTCATGTGCACCTAGTTCCTGGGGCTTTCCTGCTCAGGGACAAGGAGGGCACCCGTGACACCCCCAAGGGGCTGCCCCTCCCTGCACCCAAAGCTCAGGAGCTTGCACAGGGCTCCCTGGAAGGGGAGCTTGGGCGGCCCCCACCAGGGGACGCACACCACTTCTCTCTTTCCTTATTTGTCACAGCTGAAAAGAACACCCGTCTCCCAGCGAGAGGCAGAATGCACAGAACGTGACCAGATTAGGGAAATTGCTCCCGAGTCTGAAAGGAGCTCATCTTTAATCCAGTTTGCACGACGGACGAGGTTGAGAAAGTCTTGAGTTTTTTTCTTTCTCTTCTGTTCCGGACCCTGAGTCTCACACCTTGGAGCTCAAGAAAGCTTTCTGTTTTGTCAGGTGCTCTGATTTGTGCTGCACTTGGGACAGGCCTGGAGCCCAAGTCCCAGCCCTCAGGTGGGCTCTCCTTGTGCAGGAGGGGTCCAAGCCTGCCCCTGGAGCTCCGTGCCTGGTGAGACAAGGCTCAGCCGCCCAGCTCTTCCGCGTCTCGCTCCGGGCCGGTCAGAGGGACGCCTGGCGCTACTTCCACGCACGAGGAGCCGTGTCAAGCATGCCACATGGATTCTCTAGTTTTTCTGTGAATTATTTTTAGCATTTACTGAGGAATTCTCTGGCCCAAAGACAAGCTGATAAACTTGGGAGGAGCTGCTGAAAAGCAGTGTTCCAATACAAGGGTGTCAAACTGTCCCCCTGATGTCCTGTGGAAGAGTGCATTGTTCTTCTCGACACAAAGGCACAGCCTGGCCCTCCGTGAAGGCCCCCGAGGGGCCACCAGGACTGGAGGGGAGGGGCCCTCACGCGCAGGGAATTCCAGCCCCAGGGCGGGGGTCGGGGTGGAGGGGGGAAGCACAGGGCACTCAATCAAAGGCAATCACCATTGCCATTCCAGTTGAAACCTGTTCTTCCCAAGGCACTTTCTTCAAGCTGTTGATTCAGGTCACAGAAAACTTTCCTCCAGTCTCCCCCAGCTCTGTCCAATACCCTCTGGCCATGGGCCAGCTCCCCTCCCCCCACCCCAGGCCCATCCACTCTCCCAGCCCCACTCACGGTTGAGGAGCCCGAGCTGCAGGAGCGAGGCCAGGGCGGTGAGGATCATGAAGAGCAGCAGCCCGCCCCTGCGCCCCAGGAACCTGACCACCACGCACATGGCCAGGCAGGAAGCCAGGGCGATGCTGGCCACGGTGTAGTAGTCGGCATAGAAGTTCTCCAGGAGCGGCACCTTCACCTCGTGGCCCATCATGCTCCGGGCAAAGCAGTGGTGGATCCCGTAGCCCGTCAGCCTGTGGGAGACCCACAGCCCGGGGGGGGGGCAGTGGGCCGGCGGACAGAGGCAGGACGGCTCAGGGACCAGGAAACCGAGCGGCCACTCAGCACGTCCTGAACACATGCGCTCACCACGAGCGAGTGCACAACCAACCGGGTGCAAGGCAGAGGGACGTCAGAGACATGACAGGAACGGCCCCTCATGCGGGGGCGGGGGTCGCTCTCCTCTGCCTTCCCTTTAGCAGGAGAGTGGGGGCGTACAAGCAGCGAGACCTTCAGTTCGAACACCATCCAACAAATCCATCGTGACAAAGCACTCCCCATGCCTCAGTTCACTTCCTCCCATGTGGGCACCCTAGCAGCTCCCGTCAGACCCATTTCACAGATGGGCAAAAAGGCCTAAGGAGGGTAAGCAGCTTGCACCAGTCTACTGTCCGACAGGTGACAACTTCGAAGACATCCTGCCTATCTGGGCCTCGGCCTCTTCCTTCAGCATTCGGGGTTCTGGAAATTTGGGGATCCATCCAGAGAACTACCTACTTCACCCACTCCTGCTGCTATTGACAGACACGCCCTGGAAAAGCTGTAGGAAGTTAGGCCAAGTGAAGACATCTGGTCTTGGAGACTCTGTGTCCATTCTTAATTTATCACTCTTTCCCTCCCTTTGCCCTGGGTCAAGCCTCTTTCTTTCCTTCCCCCAGAGGATCATATAAACCTGCTGGGACATGTGTGTCCGGACCGCCAGAGGCAGATGTCCAGTCTGGGAAATGGGAATCCGAAGGCACCGGGGTCCCCCACCCCCACCACCGCGGGAGGCTGCAGGGGCACGTGCACCCCGTGGGCAGTGCCCTGAGAGCTCCCTGGTGACATCAGCGCTCGGCAGCCGTCCCAGAGCTAGAAATTTCCTTCTCTCCCAACCCCTCTTCCTGCTTTGGGGAAATCAAAGTGCTTTTATCACACCAGGAGGATGCGTCAAGGTCAACTGCAACAGACCCCTGCCCCCACAGGAGGAGGCTGCCGTTTGCCAAATGAACTCATTTCCACTTGGGAAATCCTCGGCAGAGGGCCTGCTGGTGCCGTCCTTTTCTCATCGAGCGACTGGTGAGATTCGGTTCCTCTCTGGGGATCCCAGATGACTTTCTCTGCCTCTCAGCCTACCGAGGTCTCAGGGAAATCTACCTTTTTGTTCTGGTAGGAAGGCAGTTTTCTGACCACAGCAGGTAACAAGGTCAGAGAGATGCAAACCCCTTCCCCCAAAGAAGAAGCATTAAAATGGAAACCTGGCATTTCCTCTATGTCACAATTTGTGTTTTTTTCCCCAAACTAAAAGTTGGAGATGTCATTCCATTTTTAATGGTCCCATTAGCCTAGCTAACTAGCGTCTGAGACTGGACAGCAGCACGGTGGCCGGGTCCAGAGCCGGCTCTGGGTGGGGAGGCTGAGGCCTCAGGGCTCTGGCTGTGACCCGCCGTGTGCCTAGGGCCTCCGTCCCCCCGAGTGTAGGACAAAGGTGTAATAAGCAGGAACCTCAATATCGAGAACTGATTAAATGGCGCTGCTTTGATAGAAATAGCTGTGGGGACGGTTGGACCACAGTCCTGACCCTGGGCCTCTCTCTTTCTCGGACAGCAGTCCTGAGGTCCTTCACAGCTGAGTGCAAAACTCCCCCCACCATAGCCTCTAACACCAAATGAGGGTTAACACCCCACCTCACCTTAGGTGACCTCTGACCCTGAGTGAAGGCCACCTTGTGTGGTCGGGGAAGGGTGGGCTTACTGAGCTGTGGGTCAAGATGAGAAAGACCTCCTTGGTATCACTGATGCTGGGGCTCACCCCAGGGCCTCTTGGTAAAGAGCAAACCCCGGGGCTGGCCAAAGGCCCCTGCGTGGCTGTAATTCAGGATCCAGCTGTGGGAGGAGGAGGGCCCCCTCTCCTCTCCTCCAGCCCCTCTCCTTCCCAGCCTTTCCCTGACCTCCCCCCTCTCTGTGTCCCCCTCGAGACTCACGAGTTCACACACAGGACCACGATGTTTTTCCACAGGTTCCGGGTTCCCACCACTTTCACGATGCAGACCTTCTTGGGCCTCCGGGAGAGCTCCTTCTCCAGCTCTGCAGGGAAAGAGAGCCTGTGACCTCTCGGCAGGACCCCGGACAGGCGACCTCACGGACGTTCCCGAATTTGGGCATCATGATAAGGGGATAATTTTTTTTTTCTTTAAGCCAGGGGAAAGGGTCTGGGTCTCAGGTTAGAAAATGCGTCCACAGAGACATTAGCTTTGCAGTTCAAATTTCCCCGTGGGGCCGGCAGGGAGCCACAGCACACTATGCGTGTGCCTTGCCACTGCAAAGCCTTTCTCACCAGAGAGACAGGATCTGCACAAATAAGCCATCGGGGCAACTCAGTGACATTCTAGGTTACAGAGGCACTGATCAGGTTCAGCCCTTGTGAAAATAAGCGGTTCTTTCCCATCTAGGGTCTGATCTGTTTGCTTCGCCCGCTGCTCAGAGGCCAGCAGAAGCACACGTTCCTGTGCTCCCTCACTTCGTGGGCAGCTATCTCCAAATGAGAACTACACACGCTAGTGAACACGTGCACAGAAGGGCAGACATAAGCATACACACACACGTATGTGCACGTCTTCGTGAACAAAGTTCTTTGCAACCTGAGCAAGACAGACAATATTTTGCTCAGTGATGTGACCAACTACAAGGTTATGAGAAAGTTTCTCGCGAGGCTCAGATGAGCTCTGAAGGCCATTCTGAATGGACTCCGACGGACTCCAACACCACATTCACAAGGTTGAGCAGTTTGCCGAAGCCCGAGTGTCGACCTGGCAGTTGCACAGCGAAGGTCAAAACAAGGACATGCCCCAGGCTTCAGGGTCTCCCTGCGCTTCTGGGAGCAGAAATGTCCCACATGCAGCCTCCGAGACCCCTCCCTGCTCTCCTAGCCGAGCGGGTCCCCAGCGAGAATGACTCTACTCGGGAGCTCAAAAAGGAAAAGGAGTCCTAGCCCACAGCTGGATGGCTGGTGCTCCTCGAGACTGTCAAGGTCACGAGAAATAAGGCACAGACCAGAGGAGGCTGGGGAGGCGTGACCACTAAGTGCGATCCTGGATGGGATCCTGGGACACGAAGTCATTAACGGAGAGAATGGTGACATCCGGGGAAAGGCTGGGGTCAGTTAGGTGTACCGTACCAGTGGCAGTTTCTCAAGTGAGACAAAGTTCCTGTGCTGTTATGTTAACGATGGGGGAGACGGAGTGCAGGAGATTCAGAAATCTGCACTAGTTTTGCAACTTTTCTGTAAACCTAAAAATATTCCAAATATTCCAAAATAAGTTGACTAAAAAGCCAAACCAACCAAACCAAAACAAGCAGTATGGGTGGGAAGGCCCAGTCTGCTGAGGAAGGCTTCCGAGCTTGGAAGAAAGAGAATTACCTCAGGAGGGACCCCGGAGCAGCGTGTGCGGAGGGGACCAAGCTACTGAAGTGCCCTTAGGGCCATTCCCACCCCTGGACGTCCCCAGTTCAACCCTCCTCTTCTACCTCCTTCCTGCCATCCCATGGCCGAAGGGACATAAACCTTGTTTGTTTGGAAGGAAAATATATAGCTTAACCATGAGGGTTTAGGAATTACTTATTTAAACAATTTTTTTTTTTTT
>CM052886.1:109282944-109295364 GCA_028534135.1 Potos flavus
GCCCGACAAGCTCCAAGGCAGTGGCTCGGAGGCCCGGAGCTCAGAAGCCGAGAGCACCTGCTGTGTCTTCCACGCTGCCCCTCCCCCCCGTAGGGCTTTAGAGATGGTGGCACCTGGCCATTAGGATCACTGCTTCGGGAGCAAGCAGCGGAGAACGCCCACAGGGATCTTATCAAAGTCACCTCAGATAGCTCCCTCTTTAAAATCTACCCCAAATTTTGACAAGTGACCCGGCAGTGCTGACCTCTGTACTTGCCTCGCATGGCACGTGGCTGCCGCTGGCCGGAAGCCCGGAGGAGGAGGAGTCGGCGGTGTGCGGGGTTGGGAGCAGGGTGCCCAAGTCAGCCAGGCCGGGCCAGCCTCCGTGTCATCGCTCACTAGTGCTGGGGCTCTGGGCAAGTGGCCTCACTCTGGGGACGCTGTGGTGGCCGGAGGCACAGACCTGCTTCTCACCTCAGTTTCTGACCAGACCGACCAGACACAGTGGGGCAGGAGAGGGCAGAACCCAAGCTCCAGCACGGAGCAGGGCTGGGTGAAGCCCCACGGGGGCCTGATGTGGGGACTCGCTCTCCCATCCCGGCAAGGCGGGGCCAAGCGGCTTCTCCGGGGGCGCTGCCCAGAAAGGGCCTGATGCCTGAGGACAGAGGACACCCGCTCCCTGCACGGAGCTTGTTCCTTCCATGTGGAGGGACGTCGGCAGCGGGCGGCAATGCTCCCCGTTGGGCCCCACTGCCCCCTTTGTCAAACGTGGGTGATGTGATGATTGACCTCACCAAGGCTCTGGCGAGGAGCAAATGCGGGTGCGGTGTGTCGCCCAGAAAGACCTGGGGTAGGGATGGCCCCGCGGAGGGGAGGCATTGGGTGCATTCTGAGAGCTTAATGCAGGCTGCAGAGCCTTTGAGAGGCGGGTGGAGGTGAGACAGGGTCATCGGAGTGGCTTCACTGAAGGTCTTGGGGATCTGGCTAGAAACCCTGGGAGGCTGCTGAGGGATTTCTGAGCAGGTGACGTGAGGGGAGGGGCAGCGAGATGGAGACAAGGCAGGGAGACCAGGTAAGGGACAGGGATTGGTAGGTGGATGAGACGAGGTATTGGGGAGAAGATTCCAAGCAGAGAAAAGCAGCCTCTGAAAGTTGGAAGCGGCCAATTCCGCTGAAACAGAACTGCCTTCCTCCAGCACCGGCAGCTGCCCTCTGTCAGCGCGTTGGACAGAGGGCAGTGAGCAGAGGTCCGAGGCAGATGGGGACCGTGTGTCCCCAGCAGTAAGGGCCGTGACCACCTTCCCGAGTGGGGCTATGTCCCATGTGTCGGCCTCCTGCGGGGACCGCCGCAAAACTCAGAAGCAAAGAAAGGACAAAAGATTTCCTACCACTTTCCAAAAACAGGAGGAAAATGAAGCAGTATAATTAGGTTTGAGAAAACAAGCTTTTCCCGGACAGTATTTTAACCGGAAAGAAATAGAATGCGGTGATTTCATTAGGGAAATGGCAGAAACAGATTATACTGTAGGACTTAAGAGCATTAACTGTCTAATGAATGGGGCCAGGAGAAGTTTGGGAAGATGGCGTGGACATTCCGAAATGAGCAAACATGGCCCCCAAAGGGGAAATGAATTCAATGCTCGTTCTTCTCTCCAGTGACAGTGGTGTCTCTGTGAGCTCCCCCTCCTCTCTCGGAAGCAGCAGAGCGGAGCTGCTTCTGCTGGACTTTTGGGGTTCAAGTCCCAGCTCAACTACTTACTAGCTGTGTACCTTCGCCAAGACACTTCACCTCTCTGCACCTCAGTCTCCTCATCTGCAATTCAGGATAATTACAGTGCCTCTCTCATAGGGCTGTCGTGAAGAATTCTAAGCTAATACATGTAAAGCACCTAGTATTAAATATTAAGTTAGCCTTTGCAAATCATTTAGGAAAGTGACTGACATATAAGCACCATGTGAATATCATCCTATTCTCACTGTCACTGGATAAAAAGGAACCCCAGGTGCCTCTTTGCACAGCACCAGCACTCGGTACTCTCCGTGTAAAGCAGACCTGGCTCATGGGCTTCTTTATTCCAGTAAAGCAAGGGCTCCAGGCTTCCCGAGCCCTTTGGCCTGTGCCAGAGTGCCAGGCGGAGTGCCAGGCAGACCAAGCCAGCCCAGCCTTGCTCTCCCTCTCTCCCAGGTCAGGGGTTCAGGCCAAGACACGGAGGCCATCCTGGTTAAGCAGCAGCATCTGGGGAACTTCTATGACTGTGAACCCCAGATCTGAATCAGGAGTTTAGTGAAAAGCCTGTCTAGGAACCATGAATAGATGATTCCAGAAGCCCTTCCCGGCCAGCGTGATTCAGATTTCCCCGTTGTGTTCCTTCCCCATTGTGAATGGAGACAAGTAAGGCGTACATTCTCCTCCCTTGATTAGGTCTCTGCTTACCTGTGACCTTGGAGCTGGGCTCCCCCAGCATCTAACTGTGAGTCCCCGCCACCACCCTCTCTCTCTCCACTCTGTGGATTTTCCTGACAGCATGCGTCCCTCCTGATGGACTGTACATTTCATTGCTAGCTGTACACCTTCCCCCGCTTGCCTGTACGCTGCATGGAAGAAACAAGGCTTTGCCTGTTTCCTTCTCTGTTCTAGAGCAGTGCCTGGCACGCCGCGGGCATTTGGTAGATACCTGCTGGACAGGATTCCAGATTATGGTGGGGGGGCGGGGGGATGTACACAGTCTCTCTTGGGCAGGGCCCACAGAGTATTTTCCCGGGAAATTTATAACAACAGTACTGTCGGGTTGTTGCCGTGGGTCAGAGCCTGGGGTTGGCTTTCCTGGGACTTTCAAAGGGGGTGTGCACTATGTCCATTAGAACCTCTTCCAGTGCTCATTAACAATGCAGTTTCTCAGAACTTATTCCAAATCTGCTGGAGCAGAATCTCTGGGTACGAGGGAGGGGAACCAGGAACATGGATTTTAACAACTTCCTGGTGATCCTGACAGATCCCCAGCCTGAAAGCCCCAATCTAGCTTCTGGTGACGCTCCTGACCCCTGAAATGAGTGATACACTATGTAAATGTGTATGTACATTATTACACTTGAATGTAAATAAAAATCTAAAAAAATAAAATAAAATAAAATGGATCTGAACTATGCTACAGAAAGACTTCACGTCCCTCCTTCTTCAGATGCCCAACAAAGAGGTCATGACAGAAACAGACAGCGGCACCCCTGAAGGTCCACCTTGGGAAGGCAGCGGCAGTGTGGACCAGTGCTGTCCCACGCCAGGGCTCTGTGGGTGTATAAACCTGGCTGGCAGGCACGGCCATGAGCCAGACTTGGGCTGGACCCCTCCCAAATATCCCCGGATGACGGGGTGCGCATGAGGCTCATGCCTCATGTCTGGGTCTGGACAGGCTATGTGGGGCACTACAGCGAGTTAGACTTGAATCCAACACCTAGAAGGCGGGCAGAGTTTCAGTTCCCGTCACATTCCCGGTCCAGCTGCAGACCAACCGGGATGGAAACTTCGACGGCGAAGGCAGCTGCTGGGTAAGACCGTGGGGACTCTTCATCGGGGACAGGGGGCGCCTCTTCCGATCGGGGTGGGGCTCTGGGGCGGGAGTGAGTGTGACTCACCGGGCATCACACCTTTGATGTCACTCTCGGGGCTCATGCAGTTCTTCTGCGTGAAGTGCAGGATTAGCTTCTTGGCGGCTTCAAACTGCTGGGTAGCCATCAGCCACCGCAGGGACTCAGGGAAGACCCTTAAAGACACAAAGGGAAATGGGTGAATGTCTTTGGTTCTGTAGGGCATCAAGAAACACAGCCTCGGGGTGCCTGGGCCCCGAGGGATCAGTCTGTTAAGCATCTGCCTTCAGCTCAGGTTATGATCCGGGGGTCCTGGGATCGAGCCCCACATCGGGCTCCTTGCTCAGCAAGGAGCCTGCTTCCCCCTCTGTCTGCCACTCCCCCTGCTTGTGCTCTCTCTCTCTGACAAGTAAATAAATGAAATCATTACAAAAACCAAAAAACAAAAAAACCACAGCCTCTGTCCTGTTAATAGCTGGGAAGCTTCACAGGTAGTGGCATTGTTTCCACCCATGGGAAATGGAGGCCAATGAATGCTCAGGACCGTCATGAGCCGAGTCAGAGAAGCGAAACTGTGGGCAGGTGAAGGCATCTAATTTTTTTTGAGAACGTATAAGAATGACGGTTTTCAAAATGTGGCAGATAGGAACAACAATCCTACCCATTGTGTCAAGAAATCAGTGTAAACTTTTCCCTAACTATGGATTTCTACAGCAGGTTTAAGCAGTTTGTTGAAGGGCTGCTTCTGTTCTATTTTGTCACAAAGACCAAATATTAGTAGAAGGAGTTTAAGTTTAAAAAAAATGCCCGACGTGAGCAACTGGACAGTTACCTTCAGTTTTCGAACATTTGAAGGCTTTCACGGGACTTACCCATAGAATTATTTTCATCTTGCTGCTAACTGCATGCTCCATCTCTCTGAGATGAGACCAGAGAAAGCAGCAGGTTTGAAGTTGTATTAGCAACAAAGTCCTTGTTTGTGTTTAGGATGAGACCTTGTGAGGAGTCCCAGTTAAAAAACAAAAAAACCCGCCAGTGTTTTACTCTCAGTGCATTTTGTCAGTTTACTTTTATGACAGTATTTACAAGTCAATCAAAGAGAACAGGGTGCCTGGTTGGAGCAGGGGGTCAGCTCACTTTTTCTGGCCAATATTAGTCAATATTCTAGACTTTGCAGACCAGCGAGGTCTCTGGTTAAGCCCTTGACTGCCATGTGCCCGAGCAGCCCCAGACAACGGGTGCAGGAACCGGTGTGGTTGTGTTCCCTCCGAACTTTACTAGAGGCGAGGGGGCCTCCCTAACAGGGAGGAAAGCACACGTTGGAAATCTGGCCGGGGCTCTAGTTATCACCGCATCAGTTCTACAGCATCAGGAGCCCTGACTGATGTTGCTAAGGAGCTAGCACTACAGCTGCCCCTAGCAGCCCTGCAAGCTCTGGAGAGCCTCTAATTAAAGTATTCCAGAAGCTCCCCTGTAAATCTTCCGTTGGCTCACGCAGGATCTCACACACAACTAGGAAATCGAGCTCATTTTCCGTGTTGTACCTTCTCTAAGCTGTCTGATCAAGTGACTGAGCGCTGAGAGGTGGGTTCAGCTGCCCCTCTGACTGCACATTTTAGGTCCTGATTTGGGCGGAGCCCTCCTGGCAGGGGCCATTCTGAGCAGCCGCCCCCCGCCCCCATGGGTGATGGCAGGGGCCTCCTGGGTAAATCAGGGGCATTTCTATAAACGATGCTGGGGAGCCTGGATAGAGAGCCTCAGGCCAGCCCGGAAGCATCCCCAATTTCCAGATGCCCCATGGGACAGCCCCCACTGTGGCAGGCCACCTGTTATGACCCTTGACTACTGGGCCCAGTAAGGCTGTGGCCGGAATACTGGACCAGGGAGCCGCCTGGACTTTGGGGCGCCCTTTGGCAGGGGACCCCACTGCCTACACCAGCACAGAGCTGCCGCCTTCCTCGGCCGGGCACTGTCACAGGTGGTCCAAATATGCTTAGCCACTTGGGGAGAATCTTTTAAAAAGGCATCTCAGAAAACCAGCTCATAAAGCCCTCTGACAGCACAAGGTGTTTTGCAGGTGGTCTCTGAAGTGTAAAATATGGTCTACAGCACAAGAAAGTTTGGGGTCTTTTAAAAAGTAATTCACCGTAATTTACACCAACTGTTTATGGACCAAACTCCACAGCAGGGAACGGAATTTGAAAATCAAGACCATAAAGGAGCGCGATGCAGGAAGAGCAAGGCCCAGAGCCCGGGAGGCAGCAGCTGTGAGGAACACAGCTCACCTCCACCCCTGGGGGGCCGGGATCCCCAGGCGCCCGGGACTGCAGGCACAGAGCAAGTAAACAGGCAAGGAACGTCATCCACCAGAACACGGGTTTTCATGTCCCTCAGCAAGCTGAGGTCCTCTCCTTCCGTTTATCCTAAAGCTTTGCCGACAGAGTGGGGCTAAGTGGGGACAACTGTCGTGACATGCTCTGTGAACAGTTCTGAGCCCTCGAATGGGAGGTGAGCGACAGCTCCAGGAAGCTACAAAGCGGTGTCTAGATGTCACTTGGTCTTCAAGGGAAAGTCCTGCACTTTGCAGAAAAAGCCAACGTCTGGTTACTGAAATCCCATCAGTCTAGGCATTAAAACTTCCCAGAACCCACAGAGCCCGGGCCCTTCAGGAGAAGAGGCTCCTCCTCCCAGGTTTCAGAGCCACAGACGGAGACCAGGGTCCTGTGTGGTGTGGGGGCTCATGGGCTCGCGGGTCTCAGCGATGTCACCCCCAAATCATGCCTCAAGACACCACACTTTGGATAACTAAAAATCGATAAGGAAAAATAAACAGCCCTTATGAGAAATGACAATGAGCAAATCTCTTCCTGGAGGATCTTTGAGAGCCGCAAAGCTTGCAGAAGAGGGTTCAAGGACAGCACCATTTGCAAAGGCACGCCATGATCTTCGGATTTAAGAAGTGGGTGCGGGCCTCTTCTGGAGCTCATTCTGTCCCCAAATTAATTTTTTTCCAATATGTGCTGAGGCATCCCACGTGGGCCACATCACTGACCTCAAGCTAAGAGTCCTCCGATGTAGGAGGGGATCTCTACATGTAAATAGGCAGACAACTAAAGGAAGTAAACACACGTGATTTGTAAATCCAAATTTGGAGATTTACAATTTGGAGAGAAGTCTGTACAGTATGGGACACACTGGGGCCAAGAACCAGAGCAGGCTGTTGTAAGCAGGGGTGCCGGGGGAGACTTTGTAGGGTGGCGGTATGCTTGGGCTTCTTGGGAGATGAGCAGGTGCATGCTGTGGGGTGTGTGGGGGGACGGGACCTCGAGAAGAGGCACAGGGCCACGAAGCAGCATGCGTCTGGGGCGCTGCAAGCGGGTAGAACGGGGATGCTGGGCGTGAGCTGAGAAGAGAGGAGGAGAGGGAGAGAGGCAGGGCTCAGGCGGTGGAGGCTCCCGAGCACCACGGAGTCTAATGAGCTGCAGCCACCCAATCAGAAGGAACTGCGCTGATGACAGAGCGCTCTCCCAGAAGATTTGGACTCGAGAACAAGGGCTGACTCCCATTAGCCACCGGCCCCGCTTCCGGTGGCCGAGAGCATCGCGAACCGCCTTCCCCAGAACTGGATTTCCAACCACCGGGCCCTCTTGTGCATGTTTCCCACATACTGAATACTTTCCAGCTTGTGGCGGGGTAGTGCTATTACCCCCATTGCACAGATGAGAACGATCAGGCACAGAAAGTTCGAGTATGTGGTCTAGATGCCAGAGCCGATAAGTGCCTGAGCTTAACTGCTCCCAGGCAGTCTGACTCAGAGTCCACGTCCTTAACCTGGGGGTGTGGCCAAGGAACCTCACGCGCCCAGCCTGGACGGCGCGCAGGTGACAGCAGCTCGAGACGCATTGTTCTAGCACTGCTTCCTCAGGGGTTCCGGGACGCCCCAAGCCCAGAGGGTGCCTGCAGGGAAGGGTGAAGTTTTATGATGCCCACCACTTACATTTATGACAAAGCCATAAAGCACTCGCTGGACTACCGGCCTCGCAGAAAGCCCAGAGATGCTTTCTAGTTCGGATAATGTGCAGTGTGGCCATGTTACGGGAGCTTAACGATCTCTCTTCTGACAACTACAGAATGGAATAACACCATGCAAATTAAAAAGCCGGCCAACAGCCCAGACCTAGGGGGAATGTAGCTGAACCTTAGTTTATTTTCAACAAAAAGAAAAGAGCACGGTAGGCAGCTAGCTCTTTTCTTTTTGTTGAAAATGATCGATTTCTCTAAGGTTCAGCTACAGTTTCGCAAGCTAGAAGGATTCAATTCTTTCAAGCTCGGTATGTGGCAGTGGTATTATTATCCCTCTTGTGCAGATGGGGAAGCTGAGGCAAAGGAAGTCCAAGTACCTGGCCCGGAGGACACAGCTCTCGAGAGGCAGGGCTGGATTTGAACCCACGACTAGAGAGATGTGGAGGCTGGGATTGCTCCAAGCCAGGTGGTTCCGTGAGCCCCAGGGCTTCTGCCAGAAGAATGTGGGCCAAACTGCACTCCAGCTGCTCTGGTCCTTAACCCCACCTGGCAAGTGAGCGCGGAGCCGCATGAGGGCGGAGGAAGGGCACTGCCAGGCCGACGCCTGGGCTCTCCTCTGCTGAGGATCACAGGTCGGACGGGCCTCTCGCCCGGAGGCAGATAATGGATTGTGCTGCGGCCATCTCTCCGAACTGTGTTCGGGATTTTTAGAAGGTCCACGATCCCGTAGTCACAATTCCAGAATCCCAGAGGTTCCGAAATCCAAAAACCTTACTGTTTCACTCGCTTGGCAGAGATGGGCACAGGCCTGGCCTCTCCGGAGGCAGAACCACCCCGAAGGGATGTCAGCATCTTGAGTCCTCGGGCACCGCTCCCCCTTCGTGCACACACATTCCGCTGCGGAAGCATCGAGTATCTGAGGCTGAGTAGCTGAAGAAGTGACGGGGCGTGGACACCTCAGAATCTGGGACAGGCGATGGTGGAGCTGCGCGGACGACGGGCACCTACCTGCCCAGCGCCTGCCTGGGGCGGGCCAGGTGGGCGGCGCTGCGTCTGTGCCCCCGACGGCCTCCTGTGACAGTCAGAGGCAAGCCACCCTCCACACTGAGCGACAGCTGGGAACAGCGGATCAAAGTCTTCGGCTATGAAATTAAGTTTTCATTAAGAAAATCACAGATAAACTCATTCTCTACTTAAACACGACAACAGGAGCGCCTGGGTGGCTCAGTCGTTTAAGTGTCCGACTCTTGGTTTCGGCTCAGGTCGTGATCTCGCAGTCGTGGGGTCGAGCCCTGTGTCAGGCTCTGTGCTCAGTGTGAGGTCTGCTTCAGATTCTCTCTCTCTCCCTCTGCCCCTCCCTGCTCTCTCTCTCCTAATAAATAAAATCTCAATAAAAAATATTGCAGCCCTCCTGAACCCATTGCCCCAATTCTGGTGCCCTTACACGGCCTCGTCCTCCCCTCTAGGGGCTAACACCTGCCTGATGGGGGCCAGTCGTTCCAATCACACCCTGGGCACTTGTACACTTATGTATCTCAGTGCTTCTTTGCTATATCGCACTGCCCCCCCCTTTCAGCAGAAAATGCCGGTTTCACCCTCAAAAATTCCCTTCGACTGGCACACATTTGCCCACTGGTGGTCCAGAGACCATCACCCACAAATGTGTGCACAGTGGTTTCCATCTTCAGGTCCTGGATCAAACCCACACCAACTTCCTACTTGTGAGCTGGGGTCACCTGACACAAGGCCGATCCAGCCTCAGAACAATCTGAGCAATAGCATTTTCCAGCATGTTCTTGCAACATCATAAAACCACCGATCTATAGGTCACTCACCCTGCGGCCTCAATTATTCTACCAAAAGCCAAGGCCCAGCAATCATGTGAAAAGGGCCTCTGACTCAGTCACATGGAGCTTTTGGAGGCCATCCCCCTGAAGGTGGACTGAGGTTCCCACTCAGACACCCCGTGCTCTAGGTTTGAAAGCCCCAGGGCAAACAGGAATGGGGAGAGGCCATTCGGAGCAGAGGGGGCCCACGGGCTCAGGGAAGACAGCGGACAGCTGCCAACGTGGGAAAGCACAGACGTTCCAGTCTCCCATCAGGTGGCACAGTTCACACCCCATGGAGGCTCACTCTACTGGAATGTGCCCGATGCCATAATGCAAAGCCTCTAATCACCCAAGAAAAGGCAGAGTTATAAAAATGAACTTCAGAGTCAGAGTGCGGTCTCTGACTCAACCCAGCCCCTCCCATGCCTCGGGGTGTGTGTGGGGGGCTGGTAACAGCAACAAGGTCAGACCCGGACCTTGGGCTTTAGACCTCTAGACCGGTATGATTTTCTCCACGTCACGCTATGTTGACAGCATTGCTTAAAAAGCAGGAAAGTCTTTTTTAGAAAGATGCCCACCAGATTGCTACACTGAAGTGCTGACTCTTGACGAGTTATATGGAAAATTTATTTACATGGAACCATTTTCCCAGTGGTATCGTGTAAATGATGTTACTATGTCAAGGCTGATAAATTTTCCATGTTCTCCTAATTGCTACCGCTAGATGGTTGCTCTTCAAAGCTGTGTGTCTGCGTGCCATTCAGACAAGGAGAGCCCTATCTGCTTCTCCTCTCTCGGCGCACTCCCTGATTGGCCACATGCTTTTCAGACCACTACCCTATTATTTAATAGTAATGTGTTGTTTCTGATACACTTTCCTGTCTTTGGCTTCATTCCTGCTTTTTCGGTTATTTGGCTAAGTCTTAAGCCCATCTGATTTCCACTGAAGGATCTATTTCACACCTACGGTAACTGGGTAGAATCAGTAATTAAAACTCAATACTACGGGGGCGCCTGGGTGGCTCAGTGGGTTAAAGACTCTGCCTTCGGCTCAGGTCATGATCTCAGGGTCCTGGGATCGAGCCCCACATCGGGCTCTCTGCTCAGCAGGGAGCCTGCTTCCTCCTCTCTCTGCCTGCCTCTCTGCCTACTTGTGATCTCTCTCTCTGTCAAGTAACTAAATAAAATAAAACAAAACAAAAACAAAACTCAATACTATGATCCTGTCCTAATAGTCGGCAGTCACTATTTTTTTCCTTGACATTTAAAGATAAAACCAAGTTATTCCTTCTATCCAATTGGAGAACCAGACACAGGCCAGTATATTATCTAGGCTGTCTTCTTGCTAATTCATTTAGCACCTGCTCAGATCAGATGCCAACTTGGCAATTCTCTGCATTAAAAGCATGTCTATACTCTTTAAATTACTGTCCTAGAACATTTAATCATAAAGAAAAAATAGAACAGAAGATTAACAGCTTATATTCTATTAATTTCATCAAGTTGTCTGTTTTACTCAAGTATTAAATTTAGAGTGCTACGTGTGTGGACAAGGACACCTTCACACTGTCAATGTGCATCATTCATGGGATCAGTGTGTACGAGGCATGATCAAGCTGCCAGCAGGAAAAACACGTCAATTAATAGATGTCTTACAGTGTAAGAGCTTCCCTCCAGCAGGTCATCCAGTGTACACGGAAGGACACAGGTGGGGTTGGCATAGTTGAGTCATGGAAGGTTTTCAGAAGCGAAGTTTCCCTGAGTATGTATGTGAAAAGCATCTCAGACCATACTAAAACCATCACCTGATTTAAAGAGGTGATTCTATTTTTTATTTAAAAAAAAAAAATAAAAAAAATAAAGAGGTGATTCTAACTGTTGATACTTCAAGGTATTACCAAGTATCACAGTGCTATGAAATTCAGAAAAGAGTCTCAAAATTTAAAAAATGAAATCAAAGTCTAGAAATGAATGAAATACAATTTGGGAGAATATCTTAAGTTTCTGGTCCAAAGCTCTTAGAAAAATATAGGCTTGGTTCCTGTAGATAAGCTTTCACTTGGATTTTTTTTTTAACTTTAGTTCTGTCTGATTATATATATATATATATATATATAAAGGTAAATCGGCTCAGTTCAGGAGATAGCAAGTGTATACGAATTAGCTCTTTTTAACAAAAATTCAAATTCATGATCTGAGTTAAACTTAGTCATTTAGGGAGGAGGGATGAATATCATAAACTTAAATAAAAAATGGCTTTTAGGATGGTTAAACCCCAAAGTTTTCCTGAGGCAAGCAAACTCTTCTTGTAAATGTCTTTATAGAATATAAAATTCTTCCATAATTAAATGGCATCCCACTTATTTGTCACATAAACTCAAAACTTTGTGTCTCTGACGTTTTCCAAAACGGTACACATCTAGCTGCCGTTGTCTTCCCTTATAGAAAAATGGTAGAGGGAATATATCAGGAGCCCCCGGTTTATACACCAGTTTTGTGACCTTGGGCAGACCACTTAACCCTCCGGGCCTCAGTTTCCCCACATCTGTAGAAAAGGATAGGGGATGTGGAAGGACACCAAGGCCCTACCTGGCACCAACATTCTCTATGTAGATTTATTTCATGAGGCTAATGGTGACCGTTGTCTTCTTCTGAAAGGTGTAAAGATGCCGATCATAGCCATGCATTGTACAAATATTCTAAGGCTGCTTTAGGTTTTTGCCCCATGGAATGAAGTCAGTACCGAGAATGTCTTTAGAGCTAGCCTTTTAAATAAGCAACCCAGAATATTCTACAATTGCGATAAATTTAAAATGTTCCTCAGTTCACATTCGAAACACGAATGCTTGAAATTTACCTAAAAATATTCTGTAGCCTTGAGTGTACCTGGGTTAATTTTCTCCACGTTCTCTCTCTTTATATCCTCTTTTCCCTGATCCTTTTACTAATTTATCCATGTAAGCAATTATCAGGCTGCAGAAAGCATAAGACACCCAGGGCATTCAAA
>CM052886.1:109295464-109311330 GCA_028534135.1 Potos flavus
GGTAGCGAGATGGAATGTCGGAGCACATCCTAGGTGTGCGGACAGTGAGGACCAAGGAGCTGGTAACGCTGGCCTTTAGAGCAGAGGACGTGGTACTGAAGGGCCACATGTTCCCACGTTCACCGATCTCACAAATCGTTCTCCACTTGGACTTGGAAGCAGTTTCGTTGACCACAGGGGGTTCCTATTATTTTACATAATCCCTGCAGACTCAGAAGTTAAAAATGGGGCAGCCTCTTGCTTGAGGGCTCCCTAAAATGCCATGCCATTAGCAAATCCCCAAACAACAAGTCAGAGAACATTTTGATCTCACTTTTAATTGCTCATTCAATTGTTACGATTGAAATATGGTCTAGCATTTTTATTGATGCATTTGCCTTGGTTGCGATTAACCTAATCTTCCCCCCATCTAGGTAATTTGTGGACAAACAGGATTTGAGTAAACTTCTTTTTTGGCTTTCAATTTCCCAGTGTGTCTGGGAAGTGACACTTCCCAGAAGTGTCCTCAAATTAACTGATAACCTGTAAAAATAATTATTGCAGATTTTCAAGCTCCCAGAGACTATATGGTTTTTATGATTCACCTCTTCTACTTTCCTTTGAGGAAAAGATTTTTCTGGTGTGACTTTACTGTTGGTATAACTAAATTCAGTTTCCCTCCTGCTGCATGGTGAGTCCGGTGGCCTTCCTCTACCAGTAATAGAGTTTGCAGCATGTGGTACTTTGACCAGCTTCTGAAATAAAACGGCTTTTGATGGAAGAAGGTATTGTGTCCCTCAAGTGTGTGTGGGCAAGAAAAACGATCGATAATCACTAGAATGAATATACATATATATATATATGCACACAAAACACATATATGTGTATATATATATATAATTTTAAGGGGTCTTTTAAAATCATTTCCACAATGACAAAAAGCAAAATTAATTCATCCATTTAACACATTTTTATGGAGCCCCATTAGGGAAGGTTTTAAGAAATGTTTTCGTACATGTTAGGTAAATACTAAATAAAAAGAGGAACTAGAAAAGAAGACTCCCCCCCCACTTGGTGAGAAGCATGCTCTGTGCCCCACGCATGGTGGGCCAGCGCTCTCCCCATCTGCCTGGCATGCTGGGTCCTACCCCGGGGGCCCAGCAGCACCACTAGCACGATGGCTGAGAGACTACTGGTCCTCATTCTCGCTCTGGGTTTTGCCCACTGGCTTTCACGCCTTGGCTCTAGGTACCAGTTCTAGGACTGCAAAGCAAGCTGCTGAATAGCCCCGTGCCTCAGTTTCTCCATCTGTACTAGAGGCCTTCCTACCACCTCCTTCAGAGGCTCACTGGGAGGACCCAAGGGGCCAAATTATTGAAAGCGCTTGGTGGTGCCTGGCTCGTAGCAAACCCTCCAGAACTGTTAAAAATGAGTATTATTCTAGCCAAAATATTTCTGATGATATTTGAAAAGAGCCAGTGACATTTAGGGCCATTTATATTTTTATGCTGGATATTTATCTAACTCGAGGCCATTTAAATGTTTTACAATGGCTCTTTTCTTGAAAATTTTAAAAATTAAAATCCCTTTAGCACATACCTTGTTCCTAAGAGTTTTGATTGTTTTTCTCCTCTACCCTGTGAGTTCCTTATGACAGCGTGCTCTCATTTCCTCTGTTTCAAGGTTTACCTTTCATTTGGGGAACCGATACTATTACTTATTCTCAGTGTTCTGCCGTGTGGCTTGATCTTTCTCTAATTCTCTCATTATTTCCCATATGGTTTATTATCTCCTTCTTAGTGCCTTCCCAGATGCTTTTGATGATCATGCTGATTGCCAACAGCACTTTTTCTCTCTTCAGGATGAAACTCCAGCTGAACAAAGCGCGGTTAATAATTCACCATCTTCACACATTTCTAGCATGTCTGTTCTTTCTCGAAGCAGCTGGGGCACAAACACACGTTCGGTGAGTCCAAGATGAGAACCCTCCCTAACTAGGTACGTGGCTAACGGTCTTGGAGGAGAGGAAAGGAAAACTGTATCCGATGCTCTCCTCCGGGGGTGGAAGGTCACAGAGAAGGCGAAAACTCAAGGAGGATGCCCTACGCTGAGCCTGCTCAGAGGACAGCACAGCGACGGTGGAGAAACCTGTCCCCCTCATTACCCTTCAGCACAGGCTGTAATGTGAGATTCCAAAACACACATGCATCTGGGATCAAATTGTTACATCTGGGACCCGGATTTTTTTTTTTTTTTTTGCCTTCTTTCATCCGTTCCGGGAATACCTATGACTTCTGCTGTCTGAGTCGATAAGACAAATTTGCTCTCTGCAGTGGAATTGAATTGGACAGTCAGGCCTTGTGCGATGTCTCCCTGACCCTCAAGGATGGCATCTGTTTCCTTTCCCTGCAGAACCGAGAAACCTCTTCCTATGAGAAGTGTGGCCCCACCACTGCTGACTCAGATCTTCTTCATGCTTCCACACCATCTTTATTTGGGGGGGATACTGTCTTTACTTGGGGGGGTACTGGGTCCCTCAGTCCATGTGCAAGACATCTGGCCTTTATTCTGTGATGGACCCATCCTACTTCTCAAATGTGAGTGCTCATCAGCATCCCCTGGAGGGATCCCTAAGCCACAGACCTGTGCCCCAGCCCAGACATGCAGACCCCGGCAGTATGGCCTGGGGTGGAGTCTGAGAATTTGTATTTCTGGCATGTTCCCAGGCGGTAATGAGGCCGCTGGTCCAAGGACCACACAAGGAGAACCACTGATGTTTGAAAACCAGCTTTTAGTGACTTTCTAACACTTTGGAATATTTTGGTGAAGCTCTTGGATGCCCTGGTTTCTCCAGCTAAAGCCAGGAAGAGACCCACTGACCTAATCCAAGGGTTAATGGTCACTAGAGCATTACACGCAGAAGCGTGCCGCGGATCTCGGGAAAAGCGTCCCTAAAATGTTAAGACACCAGGGTACGTCCTGGGGTCTCTGCCTCTGTTTCTCCTCCTGGCCGAGGTGTCAGCTGTGTTCACGAAGACACCCCCACACCCAGCCAACGCCGCCTGCGGAAGGGTGGGTGTTCTCCTGCGGCAGGGGCAGCCCTCTCTGGGGACCTTACTCAGTCAGCATCACAATGGCCCCCAGCACACACAGGGTCCAAGGCTGACGTGTACCTGCTCACTTTTAGGAGTAATTGCGTGGACCCGGCAGCACTAGTTTATACTAATGTAACCAGTGTGTTACATTACTAGTTTACGTTACTAGTTAACTACTAGTTACACTAGTGTAACTAATGTGACTAATGTCACGTACCAACATTTTGGAAGGGTGGCATGGACATCTTCATCTCTCGCAATCCCTACTTCGTGGTGTCCCCCATGAACACTTCAGGAGGATACCCTGTGGTGGCTTCTTACTCCGGGTCAGTCTCCCATTCTCAGATCCACCCAGAAAACCTGACGCCACCTGCCGTGTGTGTCATCTGCCCGATCTTCCAAGATGTTCTGACCTGATGCAGACCGGAACCCCCAGACCCACTGCCCCAGGCTGTGCCCTGCCCCAGAGCTCCTGGCTAAGGAGGACACTCTGTCACTGAGCCCTGGGTCCCTCGGCAGACTGCCACTAGCTGGCAGGGACAGTTCTGTAAGGTTTGTGCAATTAGAAAGCAGCAGCCCTCCCAACCACCCCTTCTTCCTCTCTGGGCTCACCCGCCACCTGGCCCATCGAAGCAGAGGTTGTCTTAGGCTCTCCTTTCATCTGGTGTTTTGGACACCGAATCTGCGGTTCCCCCCATTTGTTTTCTGTGACCCTGGAAGAATTCCCCATTTGTTCTGGAAAAAGGATAGGTCTGTTCCTTCCTGACACTCTGCTGCCCTTCCTTAAGCGATCATGCACGTCCAAGGAAATGACGACGCAGGCACTTCTCTTAGGCTCTGGTGCCTGAGGGACAAAGACAGTGGGGAGCTTAGCCTCAGGCACTGGCAGCGTCCGTGGAGTCACCCACCACCTCTGCCAGGATTCTCGTTCACGTGAGAAATCTTCAGAGCAGCCTCTCTCCTTCTGTTCTGGCTTCCTAACCCTGTGCCTACATTGGATTCTGCGAAGCATCCCACATCCCCGCAAGCACACCCTTTCGTTTTCTTAGGCCGCTCAGCCTCTGAAGCTCTCCCTTCACCTGAAGGCCCGCGGGGCAGCAGCGGGTTCCGCCTGGACCCGGAATGAGCAGCATCCCCAGGCATCGTGGGCAAGGACGCTCCTTTCCGATCGAGGCCCACCTGCCGGGGATCACTCACGCACCACGTCCTCCCCGGGATCCACCTGTACTCACCACAGCCCCTGCCAGACCCCACCCGGCCCCTGGGCACTTCGCACCTCTGCTGACTGGCTTCTCCAGCCCCTGGCTCCCTTCCTTCCAGAGCATTCCGTAACCCTGGAGCTGCTGTAGGGCTGTGCATGATTCATGCCTTTTTATTTCCTGTATTTTCTGGTGTTTCTGGGAGGGAAGACGGCCCCCCACCCCAGATTAGCCAATTCTTAGCGACAGCCAACAATTCACCCGTGAGGGCACCTTTCGCGTACAAACCAACCGATCGGAGCCCCCACCGCACCGCCTCCTCCGTGGGCTCTCGCACCCCAGCCACTGTCCACCTGCTCTAGCCACCCCAGAGCCAGGTGCCGACAACCAGGGCCAGGCCCTGAGTCACAGAGCCTGCAGAAATCACACTAGCCAAGCCGGAGCCTGCTTACCCGGCCTCACCCTTCTTCCGGTCAGAACAGCAGGGAAGGCTCCTGTCCTCATTCCCCTCCCTCCTTCTGCCTCCTGACCAGCTGGTGCCTCCCTGGGGGCTCCCGGGACGCGGTGTGCCCCCAGCTCTTGGGAACTGTCTTCTTGGTGGCCGGCATCTCCTGACCCACTGGCCTCCCCCCCGCCATAGGAGTATGAAACCCACACTTCCAAACGGGCTGGGTTTCGCTCGGGGAGCCTCCTCCACTGCCCTCAGGACCCAAGATCAGACTTTCCCTCTTGCCAGCTCATCACCTGGTTTACCCTCCAAGTTCTCCCCTCAGGACAGGACTTGAGGCTCCAGTTTCCGGCAGCGCCTCGGTCGCACAGACAGCTCTGTGTCCCCCCCGCCCCAGGAAACAGCCTGGGCCGTGGCCCTCCTGCCCTCGTGGGCCACAGCAGATCCATCAGCACCTCTCACGGGGGCTGCTCCCGAACGCACCTGGCCTCAGGCCTCTCCAGCTGAGCACCCCGCCCACTGGGGGGGTGGACGCCGCACTGTCTCCCTCGGTCCCACTCTCAGCCACCCTCCCATCAGCCCCAGAGGCAGACAGCCAGACCTTGTCAGAGCACATTCCTTCCCTGCTTAAACCTCCATGTGTTTGCGTGGCTTTTAGAACAAACCCATCGTGGGACGCCTGGGTGGCTCAGCCGGTTATGCATCTGCCTTTGGCTCAGGTCATGATCCTGGGATCGAGCCCCACATCGGGCTCCCTGCTCAGTGGGGAGCCTGCTTCTACCTCTGCCTGCTGCTCCCCCTGCTTGTGCTCTCTATGATAAATAAAAAAAAAAAAAAAAAAAGAAAAGAATGGACCTATCGCACTGAAGGCTGCACGTGGTCTGACCCACCTGTGTGTCTGAGCGAGTCCTTTGCGCTCAGCCCCGCTGGTGGGCTTCTTCCTCCAGAAGAAGTCACATGGAAACCAGATTTGGCCCTGTTCTTCCCATCTGCCTATTTTTCCACCCGGAACTTTGTGTGACTTCCTCTTTTTGGTCACGTATTTAGGTGTCGGCTGAATGTCACTCCCCGAGAGAGGCCTTTCCCGACCACTGCTTTATTTCACGTCTCCAGAATATTATTTGCTCCAGTATGGGTTTATGGTCTCTGGGCTCCCTCCCGTGCCCCCATGTGCCTACCATAATGTAGGTTTCAAATGACGAGGGATTTTTGCTCATGTGCAAGTGCAGTGTCTAGAATATGTAGTAACTGGGACAGCATTTGGCACGAGGTGGTGGTAACTACCTTAATAAATTATTTGAATCAACTTCTTTTTCAGATTGCTCCATTTCCTAGAGTTCCTGAGAGGCAGATTTCTCAATCGATAGCTTCAGGCCGTGAGAATGGATTCCCAGGGACTCTGTGAGTTTTGGCTGGGCGTTCATCCTTGGTAAGCATTTTCTTCCACATGAGCCCCGAGTGCCTGGCTCCAGCAACTCTCCGTGGGGGGTTTCGTTCTCCAGCCTGAGGGTCCAACGAGCTTTGCGGGTTCTGACGTTAATTTCTCAGCCTTACAAAGCGGCTGGGATCTGGACACACAGCCATGGATGGTGCCGGCTTCACGGCTCCACTGTCTTAGCCGTGCCTCATTTCTGCCCACCGTCCGAGGCGTCAGCGAGCTTTGGAGGTGAGCCCCTGCGGCGGGCAAACACTTCTGAATCCCGTTGTTCGAACAGGACAGTTTGGCAGCCTGGCGTCATTCAAGGAGCTCGGTTATGCGTGCATAAACGGCCTGAGACCTTCGCTGCAGCCCTTGAGTTGTGTAGTGAGACTCAAGCTCCCTGGGCCTCCTTCTGGTTCAGATGCCCTGCCCGCTACCTCCGTGTCCGCTCCAGCTCGAATGTTCTCCTTGGCCTGGGCCCTGGGAGTTCCCCAGCAGGCCGCTGCATCCTGGCAAACTACAGAGCCTGCGGGAGTGAGGAGCTTCCTACCTACCGTACCACCTGGCAGGAAGGCTGGCCAGCGAGAAAGAGCCGGGGATTCTTCCGGAGACTTTCAAGGCGAGAGGCAAAGGTGGGCTGCATCTCTCAGCACTGATTTCTTGGGCCTGCCCCCTTACACCCTGGCTCGTCGCTATAAAGCAGCTCACATTTATGAGCGCTTGTTGGAGGTCAGACGTGTGCCAAGCACCTTAGGGAATAATATAAATACAAATGATGATGACGATGATCATGGCAGATACCCTGTTTGGGAAGCGCTGGTCCACCCCGGACGGCGGTGCCCGAGCTGCGACCACATGGCGTCAGTGACTTGGAACGTCCGTCCATCTGCTGGTCTGCGTACGCGTTTTACTTACCACAGTACCCTGGACGCCCTTTTCACTAGAAAATTTTGTTTTTACACTTGTGAGTTTCAAGGAACTTTTTTCTTAGGTTTTATAGTATTTAGAAATGAAATTTAAAGAAATGAGTGTCTTACCTGCCACTAAACCCCGATATACTTTTTAAATTTAAATAAAATAAAATAAAATAAACATATTAGTAAGTAAGATCAACAGGAACCCCAGGCCTTTACCATGGAGGTCAGTCCCCCAGACCTATTCCATAGCCTTCCCTGCCGTTGCTCCCTGCCGGGTGTCCTCCTACCTGGGGCAGGGCAGCAGGGCAGCACCTGGCGGAGACTCGAAGCCTAGCTCTTATAGGAGTGTGAGCCTCCAGGAGGCTGTGCCCATCCCCTCCCCAGGCCTCCAGCAGCCCCCCAGGGGCCAGCCGACAGCCCCGGGGGCCCTTGCGCGCTGCAGCGAGAGGTGAGTGGGAGGACACCAGACCTCACAGGGGATCTTCTAGGGCAAGAGTGCTCTCTCCCAGGGCCAGGGCCCCCAGTGGTCAGAGACAAGAGATAGAAGCTCAGGGAAGGCAGGAGACAGCGCCACATGTGGTAAGAGTGGCCTGCGTTCGATGGCCAGCTGGGTGACCTCAGTTTTGTCATCTGTACAGTGGGATGATGCAATACGAAGACTGGATAACCTATTTGTACAGTGCTTGCAATCTGTGGGTGACATGAACATTTGTTCAATAAATAAATGCCCTCGAATTCCAAAACAAGCAAGGCCCTGCTCTAGGTGCAGCAAGGGAAGGAACACGAAGGACTTGCCTAGAAGATAGAAGGAAGAACTGCCTACTCCATCCTGCTTTGGGAAACGATTTCATTCTTTGCCTCCTAACACCCTGCTGGATGGAGCAGGAGGTCCTGAAATATGCATGGCTCCTGCGGGAGAGGGGTGACGTCCAGCCCCAGCTGGCAGGCAAGGCTGCAGGGAGCCTGGGGGGAGGAGCCTGGGGGGGGGCGCGTACAGTTTGGGCAGCTGTCCCTGATGAGCGGCTCCCTGGCAGGTGATCTTTCTTCATCCCTTATTGCTAGCTCCCTGCTGCTGCTGCCCAGGTTCTTCTGATGCAGTAAGCAAGAGCCGGGCTCTGAAGGAAAATGCACCTGTTCCCTCACTCATTGCAGTTTCTCTGCTGGAGGATCTCCTACAGGGTGAGGCCAGGGCTCAGCACCAGGAAGCTGAAAGGCAGGAGCTTTCTTCCCCTCCCTGGCACCTTAGAAAAGGAAGTCCAATTAAGGAGACTTCTCTGCTCCCATGAACACTTACAGCGATGACACAAACTTCTTGCCAGAAACTGGGTTTCCATTAGTGACCAAATAAGACCCACACAGTGTAGTATGTATTCTCTACACTACAGTGTCTTGTACTCATATGTGAAGGGAGTGTTGGCATGAAGAGGGGCGGGGAGTGGCAGGGAAAGAAAGAAAAAGAATTATTTAAAAAAAAAAAAAAGCCAAACATTCTTTTTTTTTTTTTCCTAGACATCTCTCTATCCAAGAGCGGGGTTTTTCAACCTTGGCTAAACATCAATCCTCTGGGGAGTTAAAAAAAAATCGGGTTTCCCAGGTCATACCCCCTAGCCTAGTGTGTTGAGTTGTTTTTTTCCCTGCAGTCAGCCAGCCGAAAGCCTAAGTTACACAGGGTTCTCAAAGGCCTAGTGGACTCGTCAGGAGCAGAGGTGGGACAAACTTCCTGGAACGGACCAGAGAGTAAATATTCCGCTTTGCAGGCCAATGAGACTGTTGTACCTTCCTCAACTCTGCGACTGTAGCATGGAAACAGCCCGAGATGACATATATAATCATGTGGGCGTGGCTGTGCTCCAATAACACTTTTTTTTTTTTTTTTACCAAAACAGATGGGGACCAGATTTGGTCTCTCTGCCCATCCCTAATCTAGAGGAGATAAGGGGGCTTTCCTAAATCACTCCTTGAACGTCTCCGCAGTTCCCCCTCCCAACACAAGAATCCTCCCTTTGCAAATCTATTCCTAAGAATCCTATCAAAATACCCCAGCAAGCAGGCATCCGGCCAGACTGATGGAAGGCAGGTTCCCGGGGCTGGGGAAAGGGCACTCGGGGACTCACTCCACTCTCTTCTGCCCATTTGTGTGTGTGTTTCAACATTTCCCAGGATACCAGATTTAAAAGATGAGATTTTATAAAAGAGGAAAATGCCCTCACCAAAAAAAACGCAAGCTGAAACCAGCCAGAAGTTGGGGGACCTTGGGCCCCTAGTCGTTTGAGTCCCGTGTCTCCTCCCCTGGGGGTGCGCCCTTCAGAGAGCGTTTGCGGAAGCAGCAGGCGGTGAAGCCCACGGGGAGGATACTCACGACCAATAGAGCAGCATGAGCAGGAAGGGACAGATGATGAGGGCCTGGAGGACCTGCCAGTCCCGGCACAGGGCGGCCAGCCCGGGCATGAGGAACTGCCCCGCCATGGCCACGAAGCTCGCCACCATCGTGATCATGAACCGTTTTCCAGGGGGGCACAGCTCTATTCCTGGAACACAGAAGGGACAAGAGAGACGTGAGCGACCTGCCCCGTAGCCTGGAGGAGCCACGGGGGCACTGGGGTCAGTGACCCTTCTCAAACAACTGAGCACTGTAAAATTGAACTTATTTGCTGGCCGCCACGAGAGCTCTGCGCCGTACGTCAATGTTGAGATCCTTGTTTTTACAGCTGGATGAGCCAGGGCCTGAGCTGGGAAGGGAGAGATCGTTGCTCAAGGTCACAGAGCGAGTCAGTGGCAAAAGAACATTGTAATTCACAATCGCCAAGCCCAGGAACCAGGAAATGCTGCTTCTGTGCGGCTGTAGCATTCGCATGGCACAATCCCACTTCCTCTGCCCTCGGGATGCTACTGAGCCTGGAGGGCGGGATCCATCCTGTGCCCACCTGCCACCATTCCCTCCCTGGACGCTGCTGTGTTAGGGGACCCCCTCCACCTCTGGACAGAGCACCTGGAACATCCATCTGCTCACTCTCACCACCTGCACCATCCCTTCCGGTCCCGACTCCCGGGCTCCTTTGCAATTGTGAGTTCCAGGCAATCTGTTTGCATTGTGAGACCAAGACAGACCAAGCAGCATCACAGTTAATCTATTTGAACAAGACAACCCCTCTCCCCCACCTCCCAAAACAAAACGATCAGTAAGGCAGATTTGGACTATGTAGTAAGCTTCTCCTCCCTGCTGGAATTCTGCAGCCCACTGTGACATGGGGGTGTCGCATGACCCCATCTCTGTCCCCACGAGACAGATAGCTCCTCTGGCAGAGGCAAGTCCGATTTGTCTTCAGAGCTTCAAAACAGTGCCGCTGTCTGCCTTCGATAAATGTCTCCTGAATGGAGGGACACTATGGTCCCTCTTGTTGGCAAGAATCTGTGCTCTTAATTTGACCTTGAGTAAAAAAAGGCTTGAGACGGTCACAAAACCTTCAGCCGCAGCACCCAAGCACCAGCCAGTACCGACCCAGAATGGGAATTCCTGAGTTCGATACATGTTCCCCCCTACCGAGCACGTTGGTTTATTTGCTAGTTATCTTCTATATCATGCAGTATTCCTGAAAGCTTGCTTTAAAAAAGAAAAAAAAAAGTATAGTTAAAATGACTTTCTAAACAAGAAGAAATACCCTTGGAAGAGAATACTTTTTACGCCTGTTTCCAGAGACCACAGGTTGTGACTGCAGCCCATCTGGTCTCGGGCCCAGAGCTGAGGCAGCAGGTCCAAAGGCAGCACGGAGGGAGCAGGCTGGAGGGGAACACGGACACAGTACACTTGGCCACAAGGGCAGAATCAGCCCTAACAAGGGCAGGATCCCACACCAGCTCCCCGGCACGGAAAGAATACGACAGTCATCAGAACTTTCACTGCTACTCGGCCACAAACACACAGAGGACCATCACAGCGATGGGCGAGCGGGAGAGAAAGCCGGCCTCGCTGCATACGGCTTATAAAGGACCTTTTGCCATTTAATTGAGAAAACAGGATGAGGGGCGCCTGGGTGGCTCAGTCATTAAGTGTCTGCCTTTGGCTTTAGGTCATGATCCGAGGGTCCTGGGATCGAGCCCCGCATCGGGCTCCCTGCTCGGCGGGAAGCCTGCTTCTCCCTCTCCCACTCCCCCTGCTTGTGTTCCCTCTCTCGCTGTGTTTCTCTCTGTCAAATAAATAAAATCTTAAAAAAAAAAAAAAAAAAGAAAACAGGATGAAGCAGCCCTCTCCCGGCCATTTACCGCGACACCATTCCTTGCAATAAGCACGGGCCGGGTTCGTTTAAACGATTACTTCCTAGTGGGACGCGGGTATTCACTCCAGATGTGGCATTTCTGCTCTTAAAAATAACGGATCAGGGTCTTTTTAGAAAAGACGAACCGGTGTAGGCGCTAGCTTGCACTCGGTAGGTTCAAGCGGCCGAGTCGCCACAGAAACCAGCAATGGTCACGAGCCAGGGTGAGTTTGCTGCTTGGAGCTCGGCACAGGCTGGTCTCAGAAGAGAAGATGTAGCACTGGGCCACCCAGGTAAGCTTTAAACAAAGTCAGAGAGATACCGTGCAGACAGCACGATGGCTTCATGTCAGTGGGCTGGCAGGTGCAGTGGGCCCGGCCCGCAGCCTGGATTTGCTCTCGGCTGGGATGAGACCATCCACGACTACGACAGCTTTACTGCAGACCCCCTTCGGGATGTCTCATCCCACACGCTAGTCTGCGCTCCGTATTGTCGCACAAACGATCACAAGGTAACTTCCCCAACAAGGGTGTGGGTTTGTGGAGGCCAAAGGAAATTCATCCCTTGATGGGCAAATGATCCCACAGTCTGACTTCTGCCCCTCCCCCCCCACCTTGCTGCAAATGACATGCTGTGAGCGGGACATATGTCAGTGTTCCTGTCGACATGACGGTGATTAACTATTATAGTTTCTCTCCCGTAGGGTTCTCGCATCCCTCTCCCACAGGTGGGCAGAGGGAGCCTCTAATTCCTCGTGAGGTCCTGAAGAATCCATGCCACCTGAGAGCTTGTTAGAGATACAGAATCTCAGGCCCCACTCAGACCTCCAGAATCAGCTTCTGCATTTTAGCAAGATCCCCAGGTGACTCATTGCGAGCCGCTGGCTCACGGTACTTCCCCAAAACCATTACCCCCACCCACAGTGCAAGAAACGTTTTTGCCTCCCAGACACGATATCTGAGAACTGAATACGTAACATCGTTTTTTGACCTCTCCACTCCTGCTTTTGCAAGGAATCTTAGCGAAGATTTTTACTTTATTTCGCCAGGTAGAAAAATGGATGAGCGCTCGAGCCGATCCATGTGTTTTAGCATTCCTGCCAGGGCAAGGGAAAAACACAGTGATCTGATGTAAGAACATATGACACTTGCATATAATGACCTTTCTGCCCAGACTCACCGGAAATCCTTTCCAAACTGCCCGAAATCCACTATGTTCTGAAGGTGGCTATAAAGATGTTTAAAAAAAAAAAAAGCAATTATCAAAAAACCGCAGGCACTTTAGGCTTGCCATTAATCACATGTTCCTTTTGGATGATGAGAAATCAGTTTTCCTGAAGTGGAAGAGAGGAAGATACACAGCAGAGCATTAAAGCCTTGAGTACTGGCATCCGGTAGCAGGGGACAGGGGTGGCAGGTAGATGGTTTCTGCCCACTAAGGGGCTGCTCCCGGCTCTGCAAATGGGGGCACTCGGCAAGGGGTTCACACACTTTGGAGATGCCTACGGCCACGAGGCCAGGGCCACTGGCCTTGGTCTTGAAAGGCAGGAGGGATGCCTGGGTGTCTCAGATGGTTAAGCATCTGCCTTCAGCTCGGGTCATGATCCCAGGGTGCTGGGATCGAGTCCTGCATTGGGCTCCTTGCTCGGCAGGGAGCCTGCTTCTCCCTCTGCCTGTTACTCCCCCTGCTTGTGCTCTCTCTCTCTGACAAACAAATAAATAAACTATTGAAAAGCAGGGAAACCTGGCCACAGCAGGGAATGGTGTCCCCAGAGGCACCGTCTCCTCAGGACCTGAGGGTCACGGAGAATAGGCCACCCCCAGGCAGGTGTCCAGAGCTCTGCGCGGCTGGCTGGTCAGCAGCACCGGAGATGGCCCAGGGGCGTGCTCTGCACAACACTCCTCACAGCCACGTTCGTGGGAGGCCTGCCTCGAAGTCGTCTCAGCAGGTTTTCACTGACGGGCAGCAACTGCCCTCCTTCCTTATGTAAATCAATTAAGGGTCACACACACACACACACACAATCATCTGAGGTGAGGCATCATAGATTCAAATGTGAAAAGCCTGGATTCTGGCACCAGACGGCCTGCGCGTGACTCTGTCTCCAGCACTTACAAGCTTGTGACCTTGTTTCAGTCATCTGCGAGTTCTGTGCCTCAGTTCTGTCATCTGTTAAATGGGCTACTGTGGGCATTAAATAAGCACAGAGTGGCTGCATAAAGAAATGTGATATGTTGGCTTTTTGAAGTAATAATATGGATTACTACCATATATAATAATATAATTACTGCCAAGTCACTCTTTGGTCTCATTTGATCTCTTTATTATTCACCTGATCTGGCGAATTTCAGGGCAGGACTGAAGGGGAGCCTGGCTGGCTCAGCCCCGGACAGCATGCAACCCTTCATCTCTGGGTTGTGAGTTCGAGCTCCGCATTGGCTGTACAGATTACTTACAAAAATATAAATGAATGAATGAATGAATGGATTCAGGGTAGGAATGAGTTTTGTTTGAAAAGACTGAATAAGAGAATCTACAATGACAGTCTACACTCTCTCCTCTCTGTATATTTTAGTTCACGGAGATTCTCTCAGGCCTAGCAACAATCCATCAATTAAAAAACAGAACCAAGTGAATCCAAGAAAACCACATCAGAAATCCCTACCCTAAAATGACTTTTCCCTTAACGCCTTAATGGAGAAGACTGAAAAGCTACTCTTCCAAGCCTGATAGATGTTGACGGTAAGCAGAGGAACTGCAGAACGTTACGAACAGCATGGAATGAGGCATTGGCAGAGGCATTCAGTCTGTAGAACGGGGGGGAGCAGTCTGAGCACGCCAGGGACACGGGCGGCCCGACGCCCCTGGTGTTGGAGTGGGAGATCTTTGCAGGGGCTGTAACTCTGCGGAGATTTGCTTTTCAGAAACTTTTGGATCCTTACAAATTTCCCGGAGGACAGGAAGCGTGCTGCCTGGATGAATCATTCCAGGTGATGGAGGACAAAGACCCGAGGGGGACCGGGTCATCACAGCGTGGGCTCGTTAACTGGCCCACAGTTGCTCCTTGGAAGGAGCATGTCACTGTGATGGGTCAATGTGCCTAGGCTGGGTTCTCAGGGACTCAGTCAACAGTAATCTAGGTGTTGCTATCAAGTTATTTTGTAGATTGTGATTCAAGTCCACAATCAGTTGACTTGAAATACAGGCAAGTATCCTAGATGATCTTGGCGAGCCTGACTCCATCAGTAGCAAGGCCTTACAAAACAAGCTGAGGCCTCCCCGAGGAAAAAGAGCACATGCCGCCTGTGGACGGCAGCTTCACCTGCGCCCAAGTGCCAGCCCGTCCTTCCTACCAGCCTGCCCTCCGGGTTTCCGGTCTGCATAACCTGCTTCCACGACTGTGTAAGCCTATTCCTTGTGGAAAATCTCCTCCTGTGTATCTCCTCCTGGTTCTGTTTCTCTGGGCGAGTCTTGATACAGAGGTCAGGCTTCTTATGCTCACACGAGGTCATGCAGGGTCCCCCATGAGGCCCTGTCTCCGAAGCTGCGGGCCCAGCTGGCTACCTGGCCTTGGCACAGTGCCGCCAGTATGGACGGTCACCTCCTACCCTCCTCCCCTTCCAGGCCAGCCTGGACCTGGCTCCCCAGGCTCAGATGAGTCAAAGCCTATGAAAGCAGCAGCATCATTCTACTCTCCTGGTTTAGCACATAGATGGCCCTTAGATGGGTTCTCTGGACTGGATGACAAAATGGCACTGGGGACAGGCCAGGGCACACAGCGTGGGCATCCTCCATCACAGAGGAGCCAGGCAGAGGAATGTTTTAGAGGTGGAGGCGGGGGCAAGGCATAAGAATTAAACCTCAGAGTTTAGAGAGGATTCCATCAATTCTGCACTAAGAAGAAAACACCACGATGGCTTTTATCTTAGTTTCAGGAGCAAGAGGCAAGAAGATGCTTTGTCCTGCTGACCGCCTCCCCACCAGGGATTTGAGGGTCAGTCTGCAAAGGGAACAAACATCTCGCTAAGGTCCCATCCAGCTTGGACATTCCATGAACCCAGAAGAGCCACAAAGAGGCTTTATATGCATCAAATATCAAACACTCTGCCACTCAGAGTGATGGCATCAGAGCAGAAGTAGCTGAAACCAGCCATGTGGTCTGAATGGTTTGTAAGGGTGCAGGGCCCCGAGGGTGGGTCCAGGTGGCTCCAACCCTCGAATCCAGCTCCCCTGGGATCTCTGAACTGGGAGCTCCCCAGTGCAGCCTCTACGAACCCCACAGGCTGGTGCCAGGACACCTCTGGGGGAACCTGGATGATCAGGAGGCTCTGTAGGCAGAGCCTAGACATCAGGTGACAGCTACAGAGTGAAGTTCTTCTAGAGAATGCCCCGAACATCCATCAAGAACCTCAACATATGCAATCGCCTCCTTTGGCTGAAACCAAAGGTTCTGCCTTCTCATTCATGCATAAATGTGTCATCATGTTCAGCCTGATGGGTTTTAAAAGCCTACAGTTTAGCTGGTATGCAATGCCAGATAATAACCTCAGAAACT
>CM052886.1:109311830-109334839 GCA_028534135.1 Potos flavus
GTGTTTTAGGCAAAACTTGGTCAGAATGGACTGAAACTGTGATATGTCGTACAAGCCCCATAGGATAGGATTCTTATTTCTCAACAGCCTCTGCGAGCCAGAGAAAGCTGACGAGGCTACCTGGAAAGAACAGTCTCCTGTGGGAAGGGCCTTCACCCCAGGCGAGGTTGTGAGACATCGGCTATCCCTCTCGTCCTGCCTCTCAGGTCCCCCTTGCAGGGCTTCTTCATGCTAGCCATGAAGCCCATACCCAGGCCTGCTCTTCCTCCCTCACTAATTCATACAGGAGATTCCAAGGAAAGAAGCAGAGAGGCCTGCTCCTATGAGGAGCAATAGGCTTGTAAGTGTATAAAAGCACACACTCCGGGGCGCCTGGGAGGCTCACTCAGTTCAGCGTCTGCCTTCGGCTCAGGTCATGATCTCAGGGTCCTGGAATCAAGTCCCGAGTCAGGCTCTCTGCTCAGCGGGGAGCCTGCTTCTCCCTCTCCCTCTGCCCCTTCCCCTAACTCATGCTCGTTCTCTCTCTCAGATAAATAAAATCTTTAAACTAAAATAAAAGCTCCTTCGAATGAGTTTGGCACACTTCTATTGTACACCCCACTTCCTCACAGCTTCCCGGGCTGCACGGCCCCGGGTCACCCTGACTGGACCTTGAACATCTGTCCACACAGGGTGAGCCATCGCAAGGCTGGGGAGAGAGAGGTGAGACTCGCTCAGCAAAGGACAGCATCTCCTCAACACCGTATTTAAGCACCAAAAGTAAACGTGATTTCGGGACCGGCCCGGGGGACGAGAGCCCTCCGGCAACACAGAGCTGACGGGCCGCTGCACAAGGGAGCAAGCCCACAGAGAGGCCGGTGGGGCCCCGTGCAAGAACACGCGCCACTCGCAGAGGAGGCCACCTGCCCAAGGTCAGGGTCCTTACACAGGGAGCCACTCTCCCTGTCCTCTGCCAGCCCTCCTCCATTATCAATCAAATAGCCGGAGCAAAACGGCCCTGTAGGAGGAGCCCCTGCTTTCTCCAGGGCGTCCTCCCACCTCCCGTGGGAGACCAGGCCTTGGCAACACCACCTGCCTTACTCGGGCACTGACTCCCTCCAGCTTGGCTCGGCTCAGCCTCGCGGTTGCTGCTGTCCACCGGACACCCCTCCCAGCGGCCCCTGAACCCCTGTGGGTGCCCCCTCACTCCCTTCCCAGCAAGGAGGAGAGCTCCCTTCCCAACCCCCACGGGCCTCCTGCCTCCTGACACCTGTGAGCCTTTCTCCTCCTCACGGCGCTCGCCCTCCTTCCGGCCACTCACCCAGCCCGGCCTGTAAGTGAATGTGCCACTCAGTAATTATGGCCCCGGCTGAGGCCACAGGGCCCCCAGGATCCTGCAAAACAGACCTCTGGGCATGTGATTGTGGAATTCCTTATTATAGCAAGAGGGCCTGAAATTGCCAGTCACGTCGACTCAAATAGCATTGGAGGGTAGGACTGTGAAAGGCTGCTATTATCAGAACAGCTCTGAATCTTCCCTTCCCCGTGGAAAACTCCCTTTTCCTCCTCATTTAGGGCCTGCCAACATAAAGGAATGGTCGGAAGAGTCTGAAAGGCTGTTCTCTCTATTTAGAGAAAGAGAAAGTTCAAAAACACAGCCACGGAGGTATTTCTTACGAATCACATTCCAGTGTCTTCCAGACACGTGGACATAGGCATTTAACGCTCAAATGTAGAAGTACTGAATTAATGACCAGCTGAGTAACCTATTCGAATGTCTCCACTGCTGGCCTGAGTCACCACTCCCACTCACTGCGGGCCAAACGCTCTGGGAGGCATTTTTCACACATGAAACTCACTTTGTCTGCACAGCGACTCTATGATGTAAGGACTGTTTTTAATGCTCATTTTACACAAGAGGACCCTGGAGCTCAGCGTAATTAAGTGACTCGGCCGAGATCACAGAGCTAAGGAAGGAACGAGGCGGGAGTTGAAGCCAGCCGCCCCTCCCCTCTGCCCTGGGCCTCCCTCCCCACAGGCAGGAGCAGTCTTCAAACAGAGCCCCTGGTGGGTATGGCCTCTGTTCCTGCCAGAATCTAAGCTCCAAGGAGACCAAGGCTTCTTCGCCTTTGCTCGTCACCCTTCCTCAGAGCCTAGGACAGTGCCTGGCACACAGCAGGGGCTTAGATGTCTGTCGGATGAAAAGCTGCATAATGGATTCTTCCTGTCTAGATTAGTCACTTTACCTAGGTTCCTCCTTTCTTAGATTCCTATAGTGGGATCGATTAGAGTTATGGCAGCTGAGATTAGTTGGCAAATCCACAAAAACTAGTCTTACATGTGAGCTCATCATGGTCCACACGGTCACAGGCTGATCAAAATTTGGGACACGTCAACCATAAAACCCAGCTACCCAATATGAGCCATAAAGTTCAGTTTCCTTTCCAAATAATAAATTATTTCTATTAATTTACATTTTTAAAAATAACATTACAATTCCTCAAAATGAGGAATGGGGATTTAAATGCTCCCTAATGTTTCTGCTCAGAAACACTGTTTAAAAACCAGCGACTGATGTTCAGTAGGACATGATTAAGAATTTAAATTAATACTGCTTTTTTTTGTCTCCTGGTATTTAATAAGAGAAGAAAAATCCGAGGAGAGAAATGACTTAAAAAACCAGAATGGCCTCAAGTCCACAGTAATCCTTGCAATTCTGATCTGAGGCTCCTTTTCAAGCTCAGTGAACGTGCAGAGACAGAGAGTGGGTGGTTTTAGGGTCAAGAATACACTTTAGAAATTACTGTCCAGGTTTTCCAGCTGCCAGTTCCAAAGTAACAATCCTCAAACCTCATTTTCTCTGGTTCCGTCCACACTATGGATTGAGATCACACTTATTGACTAATCCGTTTGCATTATTAGATCATGCACTTGAGCCAAAGGAAGCCTCCCAGGCTTTGTGATTTGAAACAGCAGGTGTGGCCAAAATAATAGTCCTAAATTAGTTCCAGCTCTGACTTCCAGCGGCATGCACTTAGCTCCCCAAATGTCAGAGGGCAGACATTACCCAATATTTATTTCCCATCATCGACATTACTGATATTGTCGTTATTTTATGAGACTGGCAAGGAATCAAGAACTTGGGGGCTGGGTTTATGGTAAATAGAATGTATCGCAATGTGAGTTCATAGTATCATACTTGTAACATGCAGCAATAGTGAATACATTTCACTCTTTGGAATAATTTTCCTAATTACGGAAGAATTATTAGTAACTCAGTCTTTCTAAACAAGGCTTTCCTTTTTTCTTATTTTCTCACCTTCCCATCTTCTCTTGTATCTGTACTTAAAAAAAAAAAAACTTTTTTGCAAGTTTGCGTATTCACGAAGAAGAGAGAAGAGTATAATCAATCCTCATATACCATCCGCTAGGGTCAACAATGATCAATGTTTTGCTTCTCTTGGTTCTTCTGCTTCTTTTCTCTCTTTCCTGTAGTATTTTAAATCGAATGCTTGAAATCTTGTCATTTTACTTCTAAACACTAATGTATGGATAACTCTTTACCAAAAGGACATTTTCTTACGTAAAGACAATTCCGTCATCACATCTAACAAAATCAATAATTCTTTAATATTATTTCATATCCAGTCTGTATTCAAATTATTCAATTACCTCGAAAAATTCTCCATCTGGTTGTGTTTTAAAATTCAGGTCTATATGCTGCACATCCCTTAGGTTTCTTTCAAGCTAGAGAAGCCCCTCGCTATCTCCTTCTCCCCCACGACACTGTCCTGGTGAAGAAACCAGAGGGGTTCTGGTTTTATGGGATTACCTTCCCGTGGTTCCTTCATAACCTGACCTGGAAGCTAGACTTAAGGATCTGGTTGACTCAAGTTCAATGTTTTAGGGAAGAAGGGTTCATGGGTGGGTCCTCACTTCCTGTCACAGCCCCCATGAGGTGCACCTGCTTCCAAAGCTGTGAAGATCAGCCAACCATTCCAGTGGGGGCATCTCAGCCTCCCGTCCCGGAATCAACCACTAACATTCCTGCTACTGGTTTTGGCATCCTCTGATGATCAATGCCCGTATCAATGATTTCATTAGGGGGTACAAAATGGTGATTTAGTTTTCTAATTGCATCATTCACTTTTTCCACCTTGAATTAGTTGATAAAGGACTTTGTTAATTTGGAAGAGGCAGCAATAAAATCATGATCACTCTGGGTGATGGACAATTTCACACGTCATGTCACCCTCCCACTGCACTCAGAGCAAAGCAAAGCCTTTGGTAATCACTCGAGACCTCGTGTGATCTCCACCCCACTCACACCCCTCAGACCTCATCATCTGCCACTCTCCGCCTCCTTTGCGTCACTCTGGCTACACTGGCCTCCTTGCTGCACTTCCTGGCTGTCCCCTGTGCCTGGAATCCCCTCCCCGGAGTCACATGGCTCTCTCCTCCCTCCCTTCAGGACTCTGCCCAAGTGTCACTGCCATCAGGGATGCTCAGCCTAGGCTGAATAGCAATCCTCACCCCTTCTCATGCCCCCCGTTCTCCCCGAGGACTTCTCACATGCTCTTCTTAGAACCCTGGTTCTCAAGTGTGGACCCAGAGCAGCAGCATAAGCATCACCTGGGACCAGAATGGAAACACAAATTTTAGGGCCATTCTCCAGACCCAAATCAAATCAGAAACTGGGGTTGCGTCCGCCAAGCTGTGTTAACCAAGCCTGCAGTGAGTCTGAGGATTCTCAACATTCAGAGCCGCTGCAGTGCACTTGACAAATATTGGATCATGTCATCCTCCTATCACCCTCTGAGGTGGGTCCTGTGGTATCATTCCATTTTCAAGGCGATAGAGCACAGCCTTCTGGGCCCCACACCTGGGGATCCGGATTCAGGGGGACTGGGGGCAGGGTTCCAGAATCTGTGCTTGTAACCAGTTTCCAGATGCTGTGGGATCAGGGACCACACTTTGGAAATCATTATTCTGAACGCGGTAGGCAGAGTTTTAGACACCTTAAACAAACCTGAGATCCCATGATCAACTCTTCCTTTGCAACATTAGCATATTAACAATAAAACATAACAAAGCTACGTTTCAGCTCATAACACCTGTTGACCTATTGGCCTTGGAGTGACTGGATGCTTGCTTTTTTTCTTCCTATCATCAGACATGTGATTTTTTTTTTTCCCCCACCAAAGAAAATAGTTCCTCCAAGGCCCAAACGGCAAGGCAGGCAGGGGCATGAAAGACCTGAGAATGCAAAGAAATTCAACTCTCAGTCTATTTCAGATGAAAGGAAACTCAGAGAACACCCACCGGTGCCTGTGGAGTCAAATGCCAGGCAGATAAGAAACGTGTAAAACTGACCTGGCCTGAGGGGCGGGGCCTGGGCAAATCAGCAGGTGCTTGCCCAGTTTTAAGGCCTTTAAGTTCAATTAGAAAATACAACACTGTCTGGGTCACACAAAACATGCCTAGGGTCAGGGTCTGTCCACACGCTTGCCCGCATGCAGCCACTGAACCTCACCCAACCTGCTCATTTTATTCAAGGGGAAAGTAAGGTCGTGGAGTGAGTTGGTAATAGCAGAAGCAAGCATGAATTCCAAGCCTGGGGTTTTCTGGGCTTTACGACATGGCCTCGGGAGAAAACAAGTCACTTGGATTGCTCCTGGTTTATTTATTTATTTTTAAAGATTTTATTTATTTATTTGACACAGAGAGAGAGAGAGAGAGATCACAAGTAGACAGAGAGGCAGGCAGAGAGAGAAGGGGAAGCAGGCTCCCTGCTGAGCAGAGAGCCCGATGCGGGGCTCGATCCCAGGACCCCAAGATCATGACCTGAGCTGAAGGCAGAGGTTTTAACCCACTGAGCCACCCAGGCACCAACTCCTGGTTTATTTTTAAATGGAGATGACAATAAAAACAAAAATCAAACTTCATGTGACATATGTCAGTTAAAATTAGCTCTCTCCTCCACCACTAAATTGGAAAACCCCTTTGTGCCATATTCAACCTAAAAGCATCTCCCAACTAAACAAAGGGTCAGATCAGGCCAACAACTGGGAATGGATTTTCAAGAACTAGATCTTTGGTGAGGGGATATACTGGCCAGAAGGAGTCATAAGTGGTTTTCCTCCCACCCCAAGTGAAGTGGAGTGAGCGGGAGATTCTGAGATGTTCTAAGATCCAGGGCCATCTTGTTTCTGAGAGGAGTTTGTTCTACTTGGTGTTTGACCTTGGATTTCCTGTCCATGGGGTGAGGGTGGGAGATGAGGAATCTGACATACAGAACACTAGTTCTCAGCCAAGTCCTGCCCTGGAAATTGGGAGACAACGCCTCCTCTGTGGCAAAGTCTCCTCTGTGGCAAAGCCTCTCGTCCTTTGGAATGTCCCTTGGAACGTCCTTTGGAACAAAGCCTCAGAGGGCGCAGCTCTCCAGTCCCATCTAGGGAACTCCAAAGGTCACACTGTGTTGACCACACCCATCCCTATGGCATGCCCAGTGTGGGCTAAGTAAATAGACGCTGAGTAACACACTTATAAGCTTCAAGTAACAGAACACTCCTCAGCTTAGGTCCCCCACATGTTTGCCAAACTGCTCCACCGCGGGACTGGAGTTCACTCTGTCGGGCAAAGCCCTACCGTGACCCCACGGACAGCAGTGTGGCCTTGAGGCAGCCATTCAGCCTCTTAAACCTGATGGGGGCCTGGCCTTTGCAAGGCGGAGTGTGCCCTTCTTCTCTCCCAGAAGTCAGGTGCTTGTCTCTCCCGGGGGGCTCCATCTGTCTTTTCAGCCACAGGATGTAGAGTTTATAACGTAGCGGACTCAAATCCGGACCCTGGGGGAGCACTACATTCAAGTATTGCTCTGCTGAATCCTAGACGTGGTTGTTGGAAGCCATGCAAAGTGCACACACTGAGGTGCGCGGGTCCTCCAACCAGCAGTTAGCAAATGTTTCCAGAGTGTCCTCCTGATCATCTTCCCCAGGCGGCTGGAGGCAGAAGACAGTCTCCACGGCGTGTTTCCTCTTCCACCTGTGACATTTCTTACCCAGACTGCTACCATAGCTTTGCAAGAAGGTTCTCCCTTTAACTCGCCAGATGCCGCTGATAGATTACTGACCCTAACGTACAGCTCGTTATATTTCAATATTGCCAAAAATGCCAACTCACGTCCAAATTCTGAGCATGCCGTTGCCAGTTGTCTCTGATTTTACCTTCCTGGCCCAGTTTCCCCTCACTTTGGGCTCTGCTCACATAACTCAATGCCCGGGCCCAGGAGACCATTCCAAGTGTTACATTGTGCCTCCCTGCCTTGCCACGCCCCACCCCACCCCACCCCTCTGCTTCTGTCTACTCAGATCCCTTCCCATCCATTAAGGCCCAGCTGTCCCTGCACCTTCCTTTGTCAGCTCCCGGACCGCCAAGCCAGATGCAATCTCCTCCTTCTGGATCGCAGGGCACTTGGCAAGCGCATTCCAGAACCTCTTATTCCGCCTTCCCCTGCCGCCTTCCCCTGCAGCAACCGTGAGCTCCTTGAGAATGAAAACCAGGCTTGCTCCTCTCTGCGTCCTTCTTAATGTCTAGCATTGTGTTCAGCACTTACCAGATGCTCTATGAACGTGTGCTGAATTCAAACAACAAAAATGAGAGAGGCACAGTTTTCCATAGGAGCCAGAGAATCCGGTTAATTAAGAAGAGACAGCAGGTTTTATGAAGCACGGTGACATGAGGGCATGAGGATCTGTCATGAATGGAGCCTCTGAGGGCTCTCGGCACCAAACACAAATGCAACGGGTTCCTCAAAGCCACTCTGTAGCATCAAAGCTTGCAGGCCTATTTGTTAGAGAATATCTCTACCCCCCCCACCCCCCCGTTATGGCTCCCAGTGGGCATTTGCTGCCTAAGGGAGAGCATTTACTGAGCTGATATGGTGGTGGTGGGGGATGGCATTTACCATTTCCAGAGGGCTTGTGTGTGCCTGTCATTGTGCGTGGCACATTTCTCTTCTTCTTCTATTTTTTTAAAGATTGTATTTATTTCACTTGAGACAGAGAGGGGGACAGAACCCAAGCAGGGGGAGCAGCAGAGGGAGAGGGAGAAGCTGGCTCCCCACTGAGCAGGGAGCTCAACGCAGGGCTCGATCCCAGGACCCTGAGATCATGACCTGAGCTGAAGGCAGAGGCTTAACTGACTGAGCCACCCAGGTGCCCTCTCCTTTTTTTTTATTCTTGCAGGGAAACTGTTAGGTCTGTGTTGCATAGGTGGTGTGAACAGGCTTGGACGGGCTCAGTAAGGCACCCAGGTTCACGCACAGCAGGGCGGGGTCCTCCACACACAGCTTGCTTGCACGGCATCGGCGCGACCTCCTCTTGGGTAGGTGTTAAGGTTCTTCGGTGAGGCTCAGCAGAGTTACTGGACTGGCTCACACACCCGCGGCAGGTAAAGGGTGTCGAAGCCCAGGTGTCTGTGGAGCCCGGCTGGGGAGGTGACAGGAGGGTCTGTATTCCCTGCGTGTTGATGTGCACGGGATCCACAAAGCGTGTAGACAGCCAGTGTGGGAGACAGGCCCAGCGGGGCCCCCCGTCGGCGTGGCCTTGGTGATTGGCAAGTACTCCCCGGGGGAATAAGTTTTCTCATCAGTAAAAGGAAGGTTGGAGTTGTGAGTAGGCCACACCAGGACGTGCCACTTTGGTAGTAGGACTGTTTGGAGCCGAAGGCAGCTGAGGAACAGTGGACACAGGAAAAGTCTCTGCCCTCCTCCTTTCTGCCTAAAGGCAGGGCAATACATTTCCTTTGTGAACGCGTCCCCTTCTCTTGTCCCCAGGAAGAGGAAATGAGATGACTCTTGTCACTGGAGATGGCACCAACTTGAGTCCTCATCACACAGCTGTCTGAAAGAGCCTTATCTTCCCTTACTTCCCCCATAGAATGACATCTCCACAATGTACCAACCCTAGGAGTCTGACCCCTGTGCCTTCTGCAGGCAACCTCTCCACAGATTATCACTCTTTGTCATAATTATATAAATGCTCTCAGGGCTAATGGAGAAGGCTAACCCCTTCTTTGGGGTTTTGCTTTCTTTTCTGTGAGACTTGTGTACACATGAAACTTAAAATATTAACATCAAATAAAATTTGCATGCCTTCTGTCAATTTAACTTACACGGCCCCAGATACTGAACCTAAGAGGGTAGAGGAAAAAGATCTTTCCGCCCCTACAGTTGCATTCCTAAAACTGTAACATGTTATAATTATGTGATAATTTTTGGTAATTACTATCAAAAAGGAACAATGCTGTTCAAGAAAGAAAAGTCTGTGCAAAATGAAGAGTGTTTAATTATGCAAGAAGATGTAGATTTTTGGATTTGTTCCTTTTGTCTGAGAACGTTGGGTCTTCCCAGCCCAGAGTGCTGTTCCATCAAGAATGCTGAGATGGAGAGTAGCAGGCAAGAGAGATACCAAGGAAGGGGCTTCGGGAGGAGAGTTGGTGGGGGGGGTCCAAGAGGGCTTAATAGAGAACATGAATCCCTAAGCTGAAATCTAAGAGAAGTGGTGGCGGTGCCAGATGGTGGGCTGGGGAGAGAACGCAGAAAGAACGGTAGGATCAAAGGAGAGGGCAGCCATTCTTCAGCAGACAGGATGGCTTTGTGGCTCTTATTCCCACCACAACTAAAATCCATGCCGGCTTCCTGCCGGCCAGTTTTGCATCCCTTAAAACTTCCCACCAATTCTGATTCAAAATAAAACCAGTATGCTTCCCCCACTCTCCCCACCCTCCCTCCAATCCAATAACCCGGCCCTATGCGCAAAGGCTTTTGATGGAGACAGATGATGACCTGTCTTCAAAGAGTGTGTCAAGCTTCGCTATGAAGCTTTCTGTTTCCTGCCCACTCCCCAGGTGCAGCCCAGTTCCCGGCCCTGGCCCCATCCCTCCTGGGGTCACAGCCTCAGCTTTCCAACTCATACTGCCTCAGAGTAGCTGCCCACAGGCCAGGCTCCTGATGCAGAAGTATGGGATTAAACATGACTGTATCCACGAGAATCCACCTTCCTTCTCTTGCTTTCCCACAGGCTCTCCTACAAAAACAGTTTTGTCCCAGAGAGACAGTCTGGGAAAGGCAGTGGAGAGAATGGAAGCTTTGAAGGTGGCTGGGCTTTCCATCTTCCGAGTACTAGGTACATGGCATTAAGCAGGGTCCTTAACATTCACGTGTCCCTCTTAGGAAAGGATCATAGGTACCATCTGCAGGAACTGGAGCAAGAATGAAAGAAAATGATGATACACAGCAGCGTGCCTGGGAGGTCTGCTCTGGTATCTTGAAACAGCACGTCAGTATAATTCAGGGACACAGTCCATCTGTGGGCTGGCCAGGGGGCCCGTTCGCCACGTTAACAGAGGCTGTGACCAAAATGCCCCTTTAGTTCCAGGGAACCACGATATAAAAGAACTTTTGTAGAAGTTTCTAACTCTTGCAAAACTTGGGGACTTTTTGCATAAAAATGGCAACTTCCAAAATGACTGGATTTCTAACCACAGTAGAAAGGCCTTGCTGAATGATCTACTGTGTAACGGGGGAAAAAAAATAAAAAGATTTCCAAGGTCCCTTGTGAAAAAGGATGAGACATGGCCATGGTTGTTATAGAGTAACAGAGTGCAATTCTTAGGGAAAACAGATGAGGCTGATGGGGAAAGCACAGCCCCAGAACGTGCAGAAGATGGGAGACCAGAGAAATCTTCCTCAGGTATCTGTGGATTTTGATGGAGAGACGTTTGGAAAGGACGCATTAACATTTGGAGAATGGAAGGAATGTAGGTCTAGAGTATTTACGTCTGAAAGAGTAGTGTTTGCACACTGAATTCCTTCTTAAGGAAGGAAGTTGAGTGGTCAGGAGCCCCATTGTTTAAGTTCCGTGTGCCCACGGTCACGAACGTCACATTTTGCACCCAACGATGCCTTCCCATCATTTTATACTATTAAAAATGGCCTGCTGGGAAGTCTGGGATTATATGGCTCCTTCGAGTTCTTGGTTCTGAGGGCAGAATGTTCAGAACACATAGTACTCTGTAAAGAAAAATATTCCCCACATGAAGGTCATGGCCAGGCTGACCCGGTTCACAGGCGCCCTTACGAGGCGCAGCAGGAAGAGCGTCTCTGAACGCATTCCCTCGTGTCAAGTTGAGAGGAAAATATTAAATCCGAAGGATTGAAAGTTTAGAAGAGTTATGCCACAGTGATGTGTTGTTTTTGTTGTTCAAAAGATTTTATTCCCAAAGTCTATCTTTCCTAGGGTGCAAGGGGCGGGTGCGAGGTAAAGTCTTGAGGGCACTGAAGCTCAGGTTTAGCGAGACAACGGTCAGACCTCATTGGAAAATTTCTAAGTGAATTGGTTTTGTTCTCTCTCCCCGTCTTTGGTCCAGAACATAAAAACACAGACAAAGCCATTCCATGCCTGCACTTTGGATGGGATGCAGGAGTCGCTGGTTAATCATTTCTGTGGTAGCCGGGGGACATTCAGATGTAAATGCTGTCACATGAAATAACCCCAGACGTCTGGGGGTAAACGGGCAGCCAGCCCTTCTGAATCACGCTGGGCTGCCTTTGACAAAGTTGACAGAAGAGAAGGGGGCAAAGAGCGGAACCCAAATGAACAATTCATTTATCATCTATGTGTGTGACCAGAGCTTCCCTGCCAGCGTCGGGAGTGGGGCAGAGGGTGCCAAGCACAAACGGGGGAGAATCCTTCCAGTCGGGGCCTTACCTTCCCTCTGCGCGGATTGGGAAAAACCGCATAAAATCAGAGTGATGTGCTTTATGCAAAATAAATAATTGAAGTAAAGTCTTTAAAAAGAAAAGTTAAAAGTTTTTTTTTTTTTTTTTTTAAAGCCATGTGACCAATCTCCATGCACTTCTGTCATTTCATAAACAACTCCTAGGGCCCAAGAGATGAAACGGATTTGGATTTGTGGAGAGGGGAAGCAATCTGCCTAGCAGAGCTAGGAAGATAATCTAAGTTTAATAACTCCTACGCTAACATTTTATTCCTCTAAGTAAATAGTACTGGTTTAAATTCCAGGTGTGCCCAAATGAAAACTTACTTTTAGTCACTGTTTTAAGCTGCATTTTGACCTCAGTCAGAGCTTTCTAATTAAGTTCTTCTTTCCAGCTTCTCTCTGATCTCAGGCGGAAGACCCTGTGGGCACAGTGTCCCCTGTGGGAGCCAAAACTACCCCCTCCAGCAACAAGGACCATCTGGAGCCAGCGGGATACTCATGAGTGACCACAAGACAATAAGGACCTGACCTTCACCGCCCACCGGGACGTACCCACCGACCTCTGTCCCACATTCTCCTTACGTCAACCTGGAAGGGGGCGCCTGGGTGGCTCAGTCGTTAAGCATCTGCCTTCAGCTCAGGTCATGATGTCGGGGTCCTGGGATCGAGTCCCACATCGGGATCTCTGCTCAGTGTGGAGTCGGCTTGACCCTTTCCCTCTGCTTCTCTCTTTCTCTCTCTCTCTCATAAATAAATACATTCCTTTCTTGCTTCACCACCCCTAGTCTCTCTGCCTGTGGATTTTGTCAGCGGCGAGTGGCCAGACCTGGTCTGGGACCCTGGAGCCAGGAGGTCCTGCACCCCTGCACCCCGGCTACAGCGGAACTCTGAATTTCTTTTCTTTTCTTTTTTTTTTTTTAAAGATTTTATTTATTTATTTGACAGAGAGATAGAGAGAGAGCTCAAGTAGGCAGAGCGGCAGGCAGAGGGAGAGAGAGAAGCAGGCTCTCCGCCGAGCATGGAGACCGATGCAGGGCTCCGTCCCAGGACCCTGGGATCATGGCCTGAGCCGAAGGCAGCTGCTTAACCGACTGAGCCACCCAGGTGCCCTGGAACTCTGAATTTCAACTCAAACCCATTATGGCTTGATATTTTAAGGATATATGCCTCCTTAACGAAATTCAACCCTTTCAAAAAGTCTTTGCGTAATGTTAAAAAGAAACCCACAGGCCCAAAATGGAGTCACTTTTGCCAGGCCAAGTCACCAAACTGGGGCTTAATACCTAACCTGCTTGCAGTTTCAACCTCCCCCAAGAATGCGGTTCTCCACCAGTCAGGAATTTTCTGTTCAATACCAATCAGGTCATCTGTCACAAGGGCCCTCTCCATGCCCCAAAGGAGGATGAAGTAATCTTCTAATAAGACCCCCTGGTCTTCCCCCTAAAGGAAAGTGACCTTGCCTGAAACAATCCTTCATTTGTTTTGCTAATTACTTCCCTGTCCTTCCTGCCTTCCTCTAAAACCTTCCATTTTGTACAACTCCTAGGAGCTCCCCCTGCTTGCTAGATGGGACGCTGCCTGCATCACGAATCAAATAAGGCCAGTTAGATCTTTAAAATCTACGCAGTTGAATTGTTGTTCTTTAACAGTGACTAGCAAATTGAGATAAAGCGAAACTAAAAAGAATATCTCATTTCATTTAGGCAAAAAAATACTAAACTTAAAATTGAAATTCAGAATGAAGGACAGCCCAGATACCGTGCAAGCGAGGCCTCCCTGGGTCATCCCCTAGGCTTTCTATCTTCCCCCATGCAGAGGTCCCTGAAAGCAGTGCTTCTCAATGTGTGGTTGGTTCCCTTAACCATCCTCATCAGACTTCCCTGGGGCCCTACGCCCAGACCTACAGAACCAAGACATTTTCAGGGTGCAGACCCAGAAGCCAGAGTTGAACAGGGGGTCCAAGAAATTCTGATGCACATTAAAGCTTGAGAACTTTTGTCATCAAGTGTCGGCAAAATTGCTGGATTTTCTATTCACCTCCAACCACCCTGTACAAGGAACACTGTCTGTCTCCTGTTAGTTTTGGGAAGGAAAAACTCTTCCATATCCTCTTAGATTTAATCACTGGGGTCTGCGATTAAACTGACAATGGACAGATTAGCAAGAGAAAAGACAAAGGTTATTGGTGAAGGTGTGTATGCAAGGGCTCATAAAGAAGGTGGCTCAAAGAAGTGGTTAGAATTTAGGGATTATATACCGTTTTAACATAGGGAGGGAGTTAGGATTTTAAGGAATGATAAATGGTGGGAAATGACTGCAAAATAGATGAATGAAAGTACTGGAAGGCAAGGTTTGTTTTAATAAAGTCTGAGCAATTTCTCATCTCGGGTGACAGGAGTCACTCTCGCCCTCTGCTTCAGGAAGCTTCTCTTAAAGGAGGATTTATGAGTTCAATTCTTTGGGAAGGATCTGCTTTTAGGCTGTCAGGGGAGTGCAGAGAAGGCCTCTTCCTGCATCTGTCGATTCTCAAATGCCTTCATCACAAAATAATCCTCATGGACCCTTCAATAGCAAACACAGTCACATGCATCATTGCATTTATTGCTTACTATGTTCTTGTCATGTAAACAAGAGTTATTCCCCTTTGACAGGGTACCCCCAAGAGGCTGGTTATCAAATAGGCTTCAGCCATACGGTTTATGATATCCAGAACTTGAATTCAGACCTTTCGATTTTAAACACCATATTTATCCTTTAAGAACAAAGCAAACAACCCCACCCTCCAAACACACTAGCTTCCTTTTAGTCATCTCTTTTCAGTAAGACTAGCACAATTTATCACCATGACTGTTAACGAGACTGGCCCTTAATAAACTATGCTTATCAATGAGGGCTCTATCCAATGTTTGCTGAGACATAATTATACACTCGGCAACCAGCCAAATGTCTAAGGACCATAGGTAGCTCTTGAATTGTCCATCTGCTTCCAAACCTAATGACACTGATGGATGACCTCAGGGACTAGGATGTAGTTAAACCTAGTGAAGAGCTAATCATTGTCAAACCCTAGTACCTGCTAGGGACCAGCTCTTACACAGGAAGGGAGAAAGAGGTTCCATTTGGAAAAGGACATGCAGAAGTATAAGAGGGCACAGGAAGGGAGAAAGAGGTTCCATTTGGAAAAGGACATGCAGAAGTATAAGAGGGCACAGGAAGGAAGTTACATTCTATAAATATTTAGGATATTATTTCCTTCAGTAAATTTTAGACTTGGTTCATTAACTCCTACAATATTTTAAGAGGATTTTTTTTCTGAAGAAATTAGAATATATAGCCCAGTGTCTGATATCACTGAAGGACTATCCTGGTTTCTGCAGTTTCTTTCTTCCAGAATTGCACCTGTTCAATACGGCGACCACATTCGGCTATTTAAACTTAATTTAATTAAAATTAAATAATGGATACTAGTCCCATTCCAAGTGTTCTACTAGAAAGCACTGAGCTAAACTCTGATGTTAAAGTGTCAAAATAAAGATACTTTGCAAACATGCTCAAGAAAATGTAAATACAAAGGAGGTCAAAATTGAACTCAAAATTTTTTTTTAAATCATGAAATATTTCAAGTACAGTTAATCCTTGAACAGTGAGGGGTTTAGGGGCACTCACCCTCCCACGCAGTTGAAAATCCACATATTAACTTCTGACTCCCTCCCTCCAAACTTTACTACCAATAGCTTACTTACTATTGACTGGTAACATAACACATTTTGTAATTTATATGTTTTATACACTGGTTTCTTATAATAAAGTAAGCGAGAGAAAAAATGTTAGTGAAGAAATCATAAGGAAGAAAAAATACATTTATAGTAATGCACTATAATTACTGAAAAAAAAAAACAACCACCTATAAATGGATTGAAACAGTTCAGACCTGTGTTGTTCAAGGATCAATTGTATAGTGAAAAAGTGTAAGAAATAATAGAAAACGTGTGGGTGACCATGGTGTATTTGGCTTGGTCAAATCTTTCCATTTGCCATCTTTCCTCTCCCCCTTTGCTTTCAGTGAGAATAAGGAATAAAACACAACAGATAGAGAAGCCCCCATTGAACCCCTTTAATGAATCCAATAAACGCTCTACTGGAAAGGTCAAAGCATACAAGCAGTGGTCTTCAACACAACCCTGTGGTTAAGACCCTGGGCTGTGGAGCCAGACAGCAGTGGTTCTGAGTTTCCCGGAAAACTAAGATCAATTCTAGAATGTCTGGAGCTTTGTTGAAGATTCAAGTGAAACTAAATTGAATGCAGAGAATGATTCATAAAGATCCTTCTTCTAGAGGTAGAAATGGACAGCACATCTTAAAAGAACCAATTTCAAACTTGAAGCCTATTAAAGTAAGTAATTGGTAAGCAATCACACCCTCCTTCAGCATCAGGACCTCTGGTCTCTATAACTTCAGGAACAAGTCTCTTGCAAGCTATCTGCCTGCTGCCTCCTTAAGACAGAATAAAGATGCTTGGGTAGCTAGAAGCGAATGTACAGGAAACATTATTTTAACTTTTTTTTTTTTGGCAGCCCTGGGAACCTGAGCTGGGGCAACCATCTCTCTACTCTTGGTAAATCATTCAATAAATTTTAAGTGTCAGGAAACAAGGGGACCCCTCACTGAGCAAGCTTCCATTATACAAAGGAATTGGCTATTTATCATCCAATACTTGACAAAAGATCCATCTCTAAGTCTAATAAATAGGACCCCACATCCAGATGTGAAGGACGTACGACTTCGTCAGAATTCTTTAGACTCGTCCACGTTAACGTCCCTTCTCTTATGCCCTCACATCCAGGAAAGTCCAGGCATCAGCATTTGGGGAAGGAGCGCAGAGGTGTTTCAATGGCCACAGAGACGCCCGTGTTTGAGAAACAAAAGCAAAGACACGTGTTTAAGTTTCGCGCAATCCATCTTCACTCATCCGAAGAAAACAGTTTCTTAGCAGGAAGCCACTCACTTTTAAATGAGAAAGAAAGTACACGTACACGCCGTCTTTCCCAGGACAAGTGGGACTCTACTGACGCAGACGCGAGGTGGCACGGGCCACACGGTCAGAGCCGCTGACCACAGTCACACGCTTCCGTCGTGTAGAAAGTTCTGCCCCAGACGCTCATTGTAATAGAACCGGCCTAAATGATGCCAAGCACGTTTCAGTTTTGTTTTTGTTTTATATTTAGAAACTTCCGGACATGGAGCTGAGCCTTTCCCTTATTTGGGGGTCTTGGATTCTCTCCGGCATGTGGTCTGCGGTAGGCTGCTTTGATTTTGGAGACTACACCACGTGACCTGAGGTGACAGGGAACCTACGGTTGCTGTCAGCTGTCCTGTGCTACTAAGGAGCTTCCGGTCCAGCAAATAAAATGTCCCAGGGCCGCCTGGCTGGCTTAGGCAGGAGCATGTGGGACTCCTGATCTCAGGGTTGTAAGGTCAAGCCCCATGGTGGGTGTAGCTTAAAAATATCATCTTTAAATAAAAAAAATAATAAAATGTACTACTTACAACCTGTAGGCAGTTTGCCCTGGTACCACTGAATCTCTTCCCCACTACACCTGCTCAAAGCCACAGATGGGCTGCTCGGCCTTAGAGACACCAGCTCCCTCTGGTGTGTGGACGATGCCACCTTGCCCTGTCAGCACGGTCTTCCCTCTAGGTTCCAGCTCTGCTTCTCTGCTTGCAAGTTTCTGCCACGTTGAACACCCAATACTGAACATCTGAAGCTAAATTTGCCATATCCCCTCCCCCGCCCCAGAAGTCAACCCTTCCCCTGATCTCTTCTGTCTGTTAAAGGCATATGCACCCCTTCATCACCACAAGTGAGAGCTGCGGGCTTCTTCCTCCCCCGACCTGGATTGTCTCTGGATCCCACAAGCTTTCTCCCTACAGATCCTGTTCGATCTGACTGTTCTCCTCACTTCTCTCATACTGCTCCAGCTTCGGGGATCACTAGAATTCCAGCTCCTCCAGTGCCTTTTCCCCACCTTCCCACCACCCCCGGGCGGCGCGCCTGCTGCTCTCATTCCTTGCTGTCCCCAGACTGCTTTCCAGTCTGTTCTCTTAGAAACATCCCGCCCTCACGGACCCCCAGGACAAATGCTCCCCACCTGTCCAGATCCGGCTGAGAGTCCTAGGACCTGGTAAAACTGTTTGGGGTCAGGGCACACACTGGACAGACGGCACATACCCCCTTGTAGCATTTAAACACCAACGTGCCCATTTTAACTTTAAGCATCAAGGCACATTGTACTGTAGGAGATTTTGAAAATACAGGTTAAGTCTACACTGAGTGAATCACCAATAATCCAAAGGCCCACTGTTCATATTCCTGAGTCTTTCCTCTTAGTCCGTTAAAGAGTTATTTAAAAAACAAAACTGGTTATCAGCGTGCTTTCCTTGTTGAGCATGACATTGGAAACATTTCCTCAAGCATTAAATAGTCCCCTAAAATGTGATGTTTCAGGGTGCCGGGGTGGCTCAGTGGAGCGACTGATTTTTGATTTCGGCTCAGATCATGATCTCAGGATCGTGAGATCGAGACCCACGTTGGAGCCTGCTTGAGATTCTCTCTCTCCCTCTCCTTCTGCCCCTCCTCCCACTCACGCTCTCTCTCTCTCCAATAAATAAATAAAATCTTTAAAATGCGATGTTGCACGAGTGCACGAGGTGTGAGTAATGGCTTCACCATGAATTGCCCTCCCCACTTCTTCACCGTTGGACATCTAGCCTCTTCCCATGTTGCACACTTTATCTTACATGTGTGTGTATTTATCTCCCCACATGGACCCTAACTTGCTTCAGCGTCAGGTCCTCGTCTCATACTTCCCAGTAGCCCCCCAAGATCTAGTAAAAACTGACCCAGGACAGGCCCCGGGTCCATGTCAGTTGGCGGACGGACTGGAGCCCTGTACTGCTGACGTGCGAGCCACCCTGGCCCTCACCTCTGATAGCAGCACGTAGCAGAGTGCGGAACTCAACTGCAACAGAAACACCTGGCCATTTCCCTGGGGAACAGGAATCGGGGGTGGAGGTGGGGACCCAACCAGGACATGAAGGTCCCAGAGGCTTGGATCTCTGGGTCTCGTGGGATCTCTCACACTGTTTCTCTTCCAGCTTCCCCTCCTTAGTAAGAAGCACCTGCTCCCACTCACAGCTCCTGCTGGAGACCTGCTGATTCTGTTTGACATCGTCCTCGTCTTCTCAAGCCATGCCTGGTCCATGTCCTCTCCCTCTCTGCTCTCCCAGCCTTAGGACATTTGGGGCCGAAGCGTCTGCCTAGATGCTCTTCTCCTGTCATTCCCCTTGCTAACCCTCCAGGGCCCTGTAGCCTTTTTCTCTCTGCCCCATCGTCTAAATCAGGTCTTCCCACGTTCCTTCATAACCCCCTAGATTCCTCCTTCATAGCACTTGTCCCCCCTGGGGGGATACATGTATCTGATTATCTGTATAATCAGACAGAGATCTCCTGCCCTAGACCTCCAGGAAAACCGTATCTTCAATACCATATCTCTAATCCTCAGTGCCTGGGCCGATAGGTGTTCTGTGCTTGGGGAGGGAAGGAAGGAAGGGGGAAGGGAGACAGGGAGTTGCTCTGTGACCATTGCCTGGTTCACCTACTCCAACTTATGGGGTCCAAACTTTAAACCTAAGCCCAGCTACCATCTTCTCTGGAGCAGGGGCTGTATTTTCCATGAGCTTCTGGTCTACCCTCTTACCTCTGCAAGGGTGTGCTCTGGCTGATTTGTGGCCTGTGGCTTAGAATGACAACGGCAGTCTGTGTTTTATTCATTTTCCTCTCACGATTCTGTATTTAGCTAGGCCACTGCCTGGTGACTGGCTCCCATCTGTGCACCCGAGTGAGTACACACATAGGACACTGGCCATTCTGCATTTACTAATTCAGCAGCTCCTTGAGGGTCCGGCATGTTTCAAACACTGAGCTGCGTACGGTGCTTTTCTCTACTCCCAGGACTCACCTGCAAACACCTGAGCCTAGGCATCTCACTAGAGTCAATGTCCACTCACTCCAAAGCCAACTGAGAAACTGCCCGGGGGAAATGGGGCTGCAAATCTTCCACCTGCACAAAGAGTCACGGAACCTCACAGCAAGGGTCCTTGACCATGAGGAGACAACCAACCAACCTACAGGTCAGAACCAACCTACGAGTCAAGGCCAGGGCTGGGGAGAAGATGACTAGTGTGTCACTTAGATTCTTTGTTCTGGAAAGGAAGCAACGGATACTCTCTTCTCTTCCACCCTTTACTTCACCCTTCATCGCCACCCTGGAAATAGAAGCTAATCTTTCATTATCCCTTCAGAAGAGTAAACAGTTCTCCCTCTGGGTAAATAAGGAAGCCGCAAAGCCTCATCTGAGCCAGAGAACACGGAAGCATGACGCTCCCTCTGGCTCTGCCAGCACTCCCGTTCTCCCAACAGCTCCTCGATGGAACACTTCCCACTCCTCGGTCAGAAGCATCCAGCTGGCCTCAGGGCTACTCCGTCTGCTCCTTTATTCCTCTCAGGAGAGGCCTTCAAAGCTGAGAAGCCCAGAGCCCTCCGGGGAGGCTGCCCTCGAGCACCAGGAAGCACAGGACTGGGACTTCACACTGTTCAGCGGGAACCTCCAAACCTGTTTCTATCCCTCACCTTTCTGTCTTCCTCCCCACTCCCATTTTCTAGAACCGGCCCAAGGCAGGAAACTGAGGGTCAGTCTCTCATGCCCTCCCTCCCTACCTTACCTACTGGCACACTTTTCGGCCCCCTTGACTGTGACCACCAGAATGCAAAAGCCACAGCCCCAGGAGAGCCCTGGGGCCCCTGGAGCTTCTGGAACCCTCTCTAGAATGTGGATGGCCTACAGAGCATCCCCTGTGGGCCCTGAATTCTTACAGTGCCCTAATGTTCCTTCCTTCCTCCTCCTCCCCTCCTCACAGCCTGGCTTGCAGTTAACCTAACAGTTATGGCTGGCATAAGGTGTTTTTATCCGATTAAAATGCATCATCCCTCTTCCCCCACACAATTTTGTTTCTATTTGGTGAAGAATACTGAATACCCAACCAAGGGCTTTAAATATCACGGAGTCTGGGAAGGCAGAAGAGTAGAGGGAAGAAGATGGATTCTTAGAACTCCTTAGAAATAAATAAGCAGGGGCGCCTGGGTGGCTCAGTTGTTAAGTATCTGCCTTCAGCTCTGGTCATGATCCCAGGATCCTGGGATCGAGCCCCAAATCGGGCTCCCTGCTCAGTGGGAAGCCTGCTTCTCCCTCTCCCACTCCCCCTGCTTGTGTTCCCTCTCTCTGCTCTGTCAAATAAATAAAACAAAATCTTAAAAAAAAAAAAAAAAAGAAAAACAAATACGCAAAACAGGAAAGCAGGAAATTCATTTTCAGTGGGCAGGGCCCCAGACAACCTGCTATCATGAGGAGAGATATTTGCTTGTTGCTCCTGTCTCTCTCCAGCTATAGACTTGGGAGAGACAGCCTAGTTGTCTGAGTCTTGCCTCCTCTGACACATGCCAGAAGATGACCACACTCACCTCTGTCCCCTTCTCATTGGCTAACAACATTAGCACTCTGTTGATTGCGAGTCATGAAAGAGCAGAGCAAGGCTAACGCCATTAAGGAATGTGGAACCCCTAACCTCCAAAGACTGTAAACCCCGCCTTTAGACCCGCCAAACTCGCATGCTAATTCTGACCAGAGTGATAGGCTAGTTCAAACAGCTACTTTAGGATAAATCATTATTCAATTGGCCATCTGCCTGTGTGTTACAATCTTATTGGCCACTGTGTGCTTGTTACAAACTCATTGGCCACTGGCCCCTATAAAACTGCTGCTCTTCTGAAACTCTCTCTTTCTCTACATCACGCCGCTGCCTCGGTGAGTGTGGGAGGTTGAGCTCAAGCTAGCTCGAATAAAGGCTCTTTGCTTTTGCATCGGACTCGGCTCCCTGGTGGTCTTTGGGGATCTAAAAATCTGGGCATAACAAGTCACTGTGCTCCTTGGGGTGCACAAAAATCTGGGGACAGGGAGGGCCATGGCTGACAAAACATTCATTCCAAGTAGTCTACACAATGGCCAAGTACACACATACCAGCAACAAATTTTCATGATACAACATCGGACTCTTGCTATGTGTGCTGTGCTGAATTCTATTCTTTTTCTTTTAAGATGCTAAGAAGGATTCCCTGATTCATGTGCGAGGAGCTCCAGTTTTAAAATGCTGCTTTACGATCGGGTTGGGCATCATTTCTCAGCCAAGGCCGAGATCAAGGGTAACGCAGAGCTCAGAAAACTATGACCCGTGGGCCAAACTCTGCCCGAGGCCCGTTTTGCACCTCCTGCTGCCTATTTTTAGTCGGTGTGGGAGCTAAGAGTGGTTTTTTACATTTTTAAATTGGTCCCAAACAACCAAAAGAAGAATAATATTTCTTGTGTGAAATTTATGTGAAATTCACATTTTAGCGTCTGCCAACAACGTTCGGCTGGAACACGGCCACACTCATTCACTTCCAGACTGTCTGTGGCTGCTTTCACACCAGAATGTCGGTGCCAAGTGGCTGTGACACAGCCTGGAGGGCCCACGCGGCCTGCAAGGCTGAGCTCCTGACCCTTTACAGAACAAGCGTGCTGGTGCGTGTTCTAAGGCCCGGATAGGTACAGATGGGATTATCTGATTAATTTGTCAACTTCGTCATCAGAGCTAGGATGTTACAGTTTTACCTCACTTTGTAACAGAAGAATCAGTAACGTCACTTAAAGAAAGCAAATCATGATTTTTATTGTGAGAACAGAGCCCTTGAGGAGGCTGAGCTACCTTCCTATGGGAGAGAGAACACAAACGGAATTCTTCAGGGCATGGGGGAGACCACCCTTCCCACTCCTGTGCTCCCACCGAGGGCAATGAGCTAGCTTCATCAAAGGGCATTTTAATTTTTAATGCTCCTCTCTTACGGTGGCATTTAATTTGTGGTGGAAGAGAAAGATTTTTAAAAAGCTATCCCTTTTGCACTAAGTAATTGACAATCCCGAGCCTGCATTTCCTCCACAAGAAGTCACACCAGGCGGATCAGAACAAATTTCACTTAAAATTCAAGAAACCAATGTCAGCTGAAAAGGACCCTCAGAGTGGCTGCAAACAAAGGCCTCGTAAAAGGCTGATGCCATTTGTATAGAATTACAGGAAAGAAAGTGAGAGCTGGGGAGGCC
>CM052886.1:109335339-109354538 GCA_028534135.1 Potos flavus
AAAAAAAAAAAAAAGCTTGGCTGGGAATTTTTTTATTCTAAACCTATTATTCCATTGATTTTCTACCTAAAAATGAAGGTGGTTAGCCACACTTAGGAATGCAAAAAGTCTTTTTAAATTAGGTTTTGGGGGGAGAAATGACTCGAGGGGAAATTACTTAATAAAACAGTTATAAATGCCTAAAACAAGCCTTGAAGAATCTCGAATTGGTCCTGGAGGAACTTCAAGTTTTCCTGGGGGCTGGGAGGGGGGGATCCCCCCAAACTTCCAACGGCAGGTGGCCCTGGCTGTTGGTTCTTTGTAGGAAGCTTTCTCCACACAGGTGTCAAGAATGGCGCCCTCTCCCAAGACTCGTGAGCTCCAGAGCAAACGGTGTCCAGGTGGGCAAGGAGGGAGGGCTGTAACTGGCGGAGCTACGCAGGCATCGGCCAGCGGTTCCCGCTGCTGCAGCTGCGGCCGTAGGAAGCTCCCGGGGTGCCCCCCGTGTGACCCAGCTTCTGCAGTCAGAGGTAGCGGAGCTCCTCACTCACCTCAGCACCCATCACCTGACTGTGGGCCCATGTGCCTGTCCGACAGCTGGCTCAAACTCCAAGTTGAGCAAGTCCCTACAACGACCTTGAGTGTGCCGATGCGTCCCTCCCTTGTAAACATTTAATGAGGAGGCGACATCGACCCTGGTTTAGTGTCAATAATTTGATTGATCTCTTGAAACCAACAAGGCCTTCAAAGCCAGGACATGGCGGATTCATTTCTCCACACACCTGCTGAAGGGTCTTCTGACCGCTGGAACCCCCTGGGGTCTGCACTTGGCCCTGAGGCAGCTGTACCGTAGGCCTGCCGAAGGTGGACAAGCAGCGAGCTGATAAGTGTTCGGTTTTCTGAAAACATCTCCTACCCGCGACTCATTTATCTACCCAGCCGCTCCTGGAATGTGGCCTCCTTCTTAGGAAATCACTGTATTTTATTTATTCTCTAAGAGATACTACAAGACGAATATGAACATTTGACAAAGTGCCTGGGAGAGTCTCTGTAACTGGTTTTCCTCTCCTTGAGCTTATGGACATTTTATTTTGATGTTTATCTGGTGCCATGGTAACCGGCTCGACTTGAGGTTTACTTCTTAGACTGAGGACCCATTACAGAAACTCAATTTAACAAGCACTTACTGAGTGCCTACCAAGTATGGAAGATAAAACGATGAGCACGAAACTCTCTTTCCTCAAAAGGACACACATCAGAGTGCAAAGAGATAGACTGGGAGTCAGCACATTTTCCCTTGAAAAGCCGAATGGCAAATATTCCAGGCGTTGTGTGGCTACGTGGTTTCTGAAGCACTCCCCACTGCCACTGTGGGGCAAAGGCCGCCACAGACTGTAAACGCATGAGCAGGGCTGTGTTCCAATAAAACTTTATTGAACAGACACTGAAACTTACATTTCTCATAATCTCCCTGTGTCACAAAATATTACTCTTCTTCTGCTGTTTTATAACTGGTAAAAATGTAAAAACCAGTCAGAGCTCACAGACCATAGTAAAAAGGCAGGTGGCCAGAGCTGGCCAATGGGCCATAGCTTGCAGGCTCTGGGTCTGCACCTGGCCAGCTCGGCGGGATGGGGGGATGGGGGGAGCAAGAAGGGAAGTGGCCCAGACTTCCCGAGCCTCACTTTGCTCATCTGCCAAGTGGGGATAAGAATCTTTGTCTTGTGAGTTTAAAAAATTAGACACCTAAACCAAAAAAACCCAGCTGATCTCCTTCGTGGAGGGGCGCCTGTTTGATGATGACGATGACATTGATCATGGCAATGATAATGAACAATGCTGAACATCTGTGCTACCAGCTTTTATAGTATTTCATCTCATCTATGGTGCTATCGATTTTACAAGGTACCTCAACGTACCACCGAGAAAGAAAAAGCTGCCGGTTAACCTCTGACATGGCATTGAGTGTAAGATGTGTTCTGATTTCACAAATGCTGGAGTGTGTGTATGTAGGAGGGACCGACAGAAACGGCATCTCTGTTAAGCCCAGAACTATCCTGCAGGCGAGGTACTACCTAGGACCTAGGTAGGGACTGCGATCGTCCCTATTGTACGGACGAGGAAACTGAGGAACAGTTCAGCCTCTGTGGGAAAAGCTAAGAGTGTCAGTGCTTTTTAACACAGGCAGGTTAACCTGGTCCAGCGTCGAAGCTTGGCCATAGGGCATGAACACTGGGAGGAAGGCTGAAAATAGCTGGCACTCAAAATATGCAATCCAGGTTGAGGAGTCTGGCACAGAGGAACTTCCTCCTCAGCGAGAGGACACACATCACATTAGTCAATCACGTCCATCTGGTATTTCCAAGGAGGGTGTTAATGCAGCAAGAGGTAACGGGAAGCAGAAATTCTAAAATGCAGAATAAAAATGGCAAAGCACGCTAACATCTAAACTTGAATAATTCCTCTTAACAGCTGTCTTGGGAATCCTGTCCAGGTCATGGATGGAGCAGGGCAGAGGAGAAGGACAGGGAGAGGTTTCTTATCCTTGAGCTGTAGTTTCTTGCGCAAAAGGAATGCTTGGGGGTGGAGTCCGCAGGCCAGAGACCAGCCTGCAGCTCCGTGGCCTGGGTAGGCATGCTTCCCTGGATCTCCCATCCTTGCTGCATGGGGGGCGGGGGAGGGCGCGGAGGCTCGGGACGCGCTCCGGCTGCCCAGCTCCGCCGTGCATCGCAGCCGCTGGGAGCTGGAAGCACGACACAGGGTGTTGGGTGCAATTCTGTGGGTGTAGAAATCATGGAACAATTTAGGCCAAAATTCTCTTTCAAATTCTGAATGGTTTTTCCTCTCAAAATTTTAACTTCCAATCTCTTTCTCCCCATTATTATTTCATCACCAAATATTAATGAAGTGCTTAAAATACGCTCAAGGGGCTGAGATTTCTCTTTTTCCTATAAAATTCTAATTAGTCAAAAGCTTGCTCAACACGTGGCTTCGGTCTGAGTTGTTGTGCCCAAAGGAGTCAACACAGTAGACCTGAGACTGCTCTCCTTAGAAAGGTCTCCTCGCCCGGCTGGCCCTGGGCTGGCGTCTGGGAACTTGGGACTTCAGGAGCCCTACTGTTCCCGAACGGACGAGCACGGCTCAGCGTGGCTGCAGTTTTGTACAGACAGTGTGGTTTATGCTGAGCACCTGCTTTCCTTTGGAGAGTCTGGAATTTTGTACGTGCTCAGCAGAGGGTGCCTCCAGGAAAAAGCTTGGGTGCTGGGTCTCTGATGAGCTTCCCCGGTGGACAGCATGTATCACATGTCGTCACGATCCGCTGCCAGAGCAATGAAGCGCGTCCTGCATGACCCCACCGGCAGGGGATTCCGGAAAGCGTGAGCCCGGTTTCCTCTGGACTTCGCCTCATGCGCTTTTTCCCTTTGCTGATTTTGCTCTGTACTCTTTAGCTGTAATAAATCACAGCCAAACTAGATGCTGGGATGCTGAGTCCTGTGAGTCCTAGTGACTCCTCCCATCCATCCCGGGGACTCCTGACACAATCGTCCTCAGCCAATTATTTTGGCAACGGTGCTGTGCCAGGTACAGGGAGGCCCGGGGGGAGAGAGGGAGGCCACTCGCTTTACCGATCCTGAAGCACGAGTGCATGGGGAACCAGAGATCAGATGACCTACTGTCCCATTCAGTGTTGACCAAGCACCCATCCCATGCTCAGCGAGCTACTAACCTTGTGATTTCTGTCCTTGAAATTTGCAGTCAAGTGCACGAGATGACAATGGGGAGGACTACGAGGATGAGGATGATGGCAGGTGGGGGCGATAGGAGCTAACACTTACCGGGTGCTTGCTACATGCCGGGCACTCTCCTGAGCACTGTCGGTGTCAACTCATGTAATTCTGACAGCAACCCTGGGAGGGGGGCGCTCTTCCTACCTCCATCCTTACAGATGAGGAAGCCGTGTGCATCAAGGGGAAGTACTGCCCCAGGTCACAGAACTAGTTAATGGCAACACATCCTCTGGCTTCAGAATCTGAGTTCTGGACTAGCATAAACAGGCTCAATTGTATCCACATCTTTAACAACCACAGTATTTATTACATACCCACCCAGCATTAAAATTATGTTTTTTTTTAAATGTGTGTGGTTTTTTAAAAGATTTTATTTATTTATCAGAGAGAGAGAGAGAGAGAGACAGAGAGAGCATGAGCAGGGGAGCAGCAGGCAGAGGGAGAAGCAGACTCCCTGCTCAGCAGGGAGCCGGATGCGGGGCTCGATCCCAGGACCCTGGGATCATGACCTGAACTGAAGGCAGACGCTTAACCGGCTGAGCCACCCAGGCATCCTGCATTAAAATTATCTGTATGCACATTTTAATGCCTGTGCTAGACCCTAAGCTGCGTGGCCAGGCTCCTGCCCGGCGCACCTCTGGTCTCCGCCCTGGCGCCACACTTGGCCTATGGTAAGCACTCAGGTGCACACGGACGACAGAGAACAAGCATTCAGGAGAGGGAGGGCAGCACAGTCTAGAGTGGCAAGGACAGGTCTTGGGAACATCGAGGGAGATCTCAAAGGTAAGTTCTGAAGAGTCAGAAGGGAAAGGAGGCAATCCGCACAGCGGTAACGATATGAGCAAAGTGGTGGACCCAGCAATGAGCAGCGCAGGGTGAGTGCAACCAGAGAGACTGGCTGGAGAGACTCTCTGCCTTGCTAAAATGGGAGTGAAATCCAACGATGACAACCCTGAAAAGTTAGAGTTTCAAACCGATGGCGCCAGTGAGCCAGAGAGTGACCGTGTTCAAAGGGCCGACTGGGTAAGATTTAGCTGGGGAGCAGAAGAGATGGATGGCTTGATGGGCTGGAGCCTGCGAGCACGGTGAGGAGGAGAGAGGCTTCTGGATGATGCAATGCCTCCCCGGTTGAGGTGTGGCCAGAGCCTGAGACTGAAGGTGGGGCCAGGTCTGCTGGGAAGACATGCAGGGTCCCGGACAACGCAGCCCATGGGGGCTCCTGACCATCTCAGACGTTCCTTCCCACTCTGACTCTTCAGGATTCCAATAGATTCGGGTTGGAATTAGGATGGGAGCTGTGGGTTTTAAGAACCATTCTGAAGAGAGAATGGATGGAATCTGGTAGCTAATTACAGCAGCAGGGCTGTCAAAGGTGGGAGCAGGGGACCAAGGGAGTCATGGCGATATGGACAGGAGTAAGAAGTCTGGGCAGAAAGTACAGACATTCTCTATTTCACGCAAAAAATATGTTTTATACGAACAGTCTCAGGAGCTGTAAGAAGTGAGACTTCAAGTGACAATAAGCTACTAGAAAAAAAAGGCAGAAAAAATTTAAAAGCAAGCCCAAGAGGAAATGAATTAGTTGATAGTTGCTTTATCCACCCCTATTCATCATTTAACGTTTCCACTACGCCCGGCTTCAAAACAAACCACCCCCTGTCAAAATATTGCTTACACAACTGCAGTTGGGTCTGATTAATTCTCATGATTCTATCTGAGCACATTCTGTGTTTGGAAATAGAGTATCAGCTACTGACCCTCAGGAAGCTAATTGCTTTCCCACATTTCCTGCCCGGTGACGCAGCCCGCTAAGCCACTTGCCATGACGGTGGGTGGTGAGCTACGGGGAGCTTTCCCGCCGGGGAGCACCGGGGCCAGTGGGCCAGTGCCAGGGCTCCCAGGGCGGCAGAGAGATGGGCTCCGGGGAGGGTGGCTCAGTCCTACTGCGCAACCTCTTTTCAGCATCTGTCATTTACTGCTCCGTGTCCAGTCTGTCTCTCCGGGGAGGGCGCATAGAGTGTCTATCTAGACTGCGTATATAAGGCTGGTGTTAAATACGACAGGATTAGCAATGCTGCAAACCGGCCTCCTTCCAGTTAATTATCTTGCCTTGAACACATATACCAGGTCACTACTGGCGAAGACCAATTTCTGGTTTAATGGGGCAGAAAGAAGGGATCCAGAGAGAAATGTCTATCGACTGTCTCGATTAAAATATTCCGCTTAGAGGAAAGCACATGCCTCTTCTGTTGACTTGAATTTGCCTTTTAAGTAGTTGATAAACTAGGAAGTTTAAAAGTGGAGATAAATTCATTTGGTGCCATGTGTATTTCAATTCCATTTCCAGTGGGCATTAGGAAGTCTTTTCTATATTTTGTCTTTGAATACTTTATAGCCAGATACATTTCCCTGGAAAAACATTGCATGTGAAGTAATAAAGCTTCTGCAGATTTCATTAAACAATTGTGCTAGGAAGAGCATAGCAGTAAGCACTACTGCTGCCTTCGGAATACAAACGTTTACTGTGCCTTCTTTTCAGAGTGGAACCCACAAGTGAGAAACCAGACCCAGGACTGGACACCTAGCCTCCGCCTCCTCCCTCTTCCTTTCACGGTCTCATCTGAGCAATTCATGTCACCATCGCTGTGCCCTGGCCAAGTTAGGCCAACACCAAATCATGGTGCAAAGTGAACCCCCCCGGAGCTCTCCTCTTAAGCCGACCTTCCAGAGCCATGTTTGAGCCCCGACCAGCCCTGCCACCTTCCACTGCCCCTGTATTCATTCTCTGCAGCAGGTATTTGGCACTGTCACCAAGCTCTTCTTCCACTCGAGAACGTGCTTCTCATCCCTGCCACGAAATGGCTCCAGCCCGCCTTCCCACAGGACGGCTTGCTTAGCTCTCAATGCTCATGTCTTTCTTCCCTGCTCCTAAGTTTCCATGACATTTAGCCACCCTGCATCAATCTTTAATTCATGCACTTGTATTACAAATATTTTAGTGTCTGTCACATACAGTTCTGTGTATTTAGCTGCAGTTCACTGTACAAACACCGTGTTGGGTCTATTGGACAAAACCCAATGGGACACACATTTACCCTGCAGGCTGGCTAGAGACGGAAGTGACACTGATCATATGAAAGGCAAATCAAGTGGGGCAGGGGCTCAGAGAGTGAGAGGCCTGCACGCCTGCCTGGAGGCGGGGAGCTGGAGGATCTGTGCAGAAAAAGGGCCTGGGCAGCACACGTGCTGAAACCGGATGGCACAGAGAAGATCAGCATGGCCCCTGCACAAGATGACAGGCAAAGTCATGAAGTATTCCATGTTTTAAAAAAGGAGGAAAAAAATAGGCCTTTTGACTTGCCTCAATGAGAAGCAGGTAGAATTTCAAAATGCAAATGGCAGATGAAAGGAAAAGGCATTTCAGGTAGAAGTAAGGGTACAGATGAAGGTGTGGGGAAGAGGCTTGGGAGCAGAATGAAGAGGGGGTCCGAAGGCAGGAGAGCCCTGGAGAAGGGTTGAAAGAGCCCTCCCGCTGCTCCGACGGCACCTCCTCCAGGGAGGCCTCCATCCTCCCGGCTGGGGCACTTGCCCCCGCAGGGCACCAACTGTGCTGATACTGCACCAGATGCCTCCTCCTCTCTCGGGTCCGTAAGCAACATGAGGATGGGCAGCTGCCCCCCGCCCCTGGCTTTAGTGTGGGTCACGCCCAGGGCAGCCACACCGTAACAGAGAAGTCAGGCTGTTCCTCCAACTGCGGGTTGCAGAAAACTCAGCTAAGCTGCAGAATCAGAGTGAACATACTGTGCTCTAGAAAGACCCACGGGGGCCCAGAGTCATACTGGTGAAGGAAGAGGCTGGGGCAGGGAAAGAGTCAGGAGACTACCCAGACAGGCAGGACCTCCTGTAGGCGGGACAGCGGCTCTGGGAAGGAGGTGCAGATGCCTCACACCTGGGGTCCTCTCCCCTGCAGAGAATGTGTGCTCCGGGAGCACCTCAAGGCCCTCGGACAACAGGACGCTCGCAGTCTGCCTGGCTGAGGACATTGCTGGTCGGCAGCTCCCGGGAATACTTCTACCACCACCCAGGACACACGTGTCAGCGCCGGGTGACATCTCCATGGGATCTCTTTACCTGGAAAGCATCAGCGATGGCACACACTACCTCCTGCATGCTTTCAACTCTCTTTAACACTCGGTACTGCTGATGCTCCAGATAGCCTTTCCAGCCGGGGCTGCCTACATGCGGGAGGGGGTGCGCCGGGAGGCAGGAGGTCAACATGACCGACAGGTCACTGTGGTCATTGGGCGTGCACAGGGAGAACGTGGCTAGTTCTCCCAGCAATTAAAGGCCAACAGGACATGAACCCCTCAGCTGTGTGTCAGCATTCTGTCTGTCCTGCAAGACTCGAGGGGCACCGAAACAAAACTTTTTATAGACGTCCATTACTGTCATTACTCCTCAGGCAAGAGGCCGCCATTTTCGTTGAGAAGCCATCAGTTCTCCTTTCTGTACATATTCCCCGACAACTCCAACCTCCCTTCACTCTCTGAGGGCCATCAGACTGTTACTCAGAGGTCTCCGTTCTGACGCGGGTTCAGACACCCTCTGTCTGGCCGTAGGTCCCTCTCTTAACCTCTTGACTCAGCAGATTTTAACAGGAAGGACGAGCTGGGCTGCAGTCCGGGCCCGAAGCTGCAGCTCCAGCAAAGCCCATCTTTATAGGCCAGCCTGGCCTGGGCCCCTCTACCAGCCTGCCCCTATCTGAGCTGTTTTCTCCATGATGTAAGTCCGATTCCCTTAATGAGCTCCCTGGAGATGCTCTCCTATACTTGGCCTGCCTCTGAGAGAAGTTCTACTCTCTCACACTGCATGTAGGCTGGAGCGGAAATTTAAAACATCTACCAAAGGGGTTTAAGTGTCTCCTCCCCCAGAGATGCTCTTTCTTCTTGGCAAACATCTTAGAATCTACTAGATTAGAAGCCCTCTGAAGGAAAGGCCCACTTTTTTAATGAGAATCTATACACCTTAAAGATCATCAAATGCTGCCTGGGAAAGCTCAGGGTATGCTTCTCATTTTCAAGGATGAAATTTGTCTCTCCTGCTATGGGACGCTGTCAGTGAACTCAAGGACCCCAAGCAGGGAACTCAAGGTATTGCACTTGCCGGGCGTGGGGTGGGAGAGGAGAGGGCGGACAGCACCCCTACTTGGTTTTGGAAATTTTAGCTTCTGTAAATGAGAAAGGCAAACATACCTCGTGGGGATTGGAATGCTGCCATGTTTCCTTTTCCTCAATATTAAATTTCTCCCGCTAATTCTACCCCTGCTCTGTATCACCTTGAACACAAGTTGAAAGCCTAAACCTCTGGAGGACGTGCTTAAGGCAGAAACTTATGCAATTCCCACCTGAAGTCATGCAGCTGGGTGGGCTCAGATTACTGATGACTGCTCCAGCGTCCCTCAGTACCCAGCAGAAGCGTTTCAAAGGGTTCCTGCAGTTTTGTTCATTAGGGATGATGGGTCACATGCAGACATTTCCCCAGCGTTAGGGATCTTAGAACAGGATCAGTTTAAATCTTTGGAGGAGGAGGGTAAGGGAGAAGGAGAGTAAATGCCTGCGTGTGAGCAAGAGAAACAAAAGACTATCAAAAACATGATGATGGATGGGGGAGAGAAGGTGAGAGATACAGAAATCCTGTGTTCAAGACACAACTGATAGAAAACAGGTTCTGGGCTGGACGAGTGCTTGATCAGTGAATAATACGCTAATTCTACAGGGCCAATGGGTGAGTGGTTTGCCCAAACTTGACAAGTTGAGCAAGTCTGGGAAATATTTAGGTGGAAATTGCAAATGAACAGAGGTCAGTTTGGGCAAATAGGAATGATGTTGTTGAACACAGCACCTGCACTAGCCAACCTCCCCTGTAAGGGCTGACACAGTTGCGTGAGCCGTGGGCAGAAGGTCTTCCTACAGACCACAGGAAGAAGGAATTGACAGGAAGAATATCAAGGGAGTAACTTGCATGTACCACTTAACAGTATTTCTATACATCTGCATCTCCTAACAAGGGCCTGCCAATGAAAGAAACATTTCTTGACAGTATCAGGAAATCAGCCATTTTGGTATAAGACTTTGTAGAAAGTCTTATGGAACTGGACCCCAATTTTGGAACTTACTTCCTCTCTACAAAACTCTACACACCCAAGGTCAATGCTAATATTCTTTCACGCTAATCCTAACTCACAGCCAGTAATCCAAAAAAAAATTGTACAGACGAGCTGTTTGCAAGAACAGAAAACTGCTGCGGGTTTGTGTATTAGGCGTGAGCTATGTCGTGCTGCAGTATCAATCAACTCTCCACAATTCCAGAGGCGTACAACATTGTAAGTTTATTTCGTTCTCACACTATGTGTCCACTGAAGGTTGGCAGGGGGCTCTGCTCATCACTGTCACTTGGGGTGCGGGACAAAAGGCATCAATGACATCCGCACTTTTTATGCACAGCTCATTCTTTTAAAATGTTTCAAATACACGTCATCTGTGAAGACACTGATAGGATTTCCGGGCTGCTCTGTGTCCTTAGAGAAATGGCTGACATCTCGAGACCACTTTCTATGTCAATTACAGGAGCGCGGAATGGGGCTGACCAAGTCACCTTAGTGGTGAGCGGTTTCAGGAGCATTTCCCGGTAACAGTGTAACAATAGCCAAACTTAAAGCCTCAGGACCAATACCACGAGAAGCAGGGATCTGGTGAAGGGGGGGGGCACTTTCCAGCTAGACACACATACAGTGATCCTGGTTCTACCATTTACTAGCCAAGCAGCCCTGGTCAAGTGACCCGTCTTCTCTTTTACTCACCATCTGTGAAAGTGGAACAGTAATAGTACCTTCCCCCCAGGTCACTGTAAGGGCGGAAGGTGGAGTAAGGACCTAAAACAGTGCCTGGCAGTGCATGGCGAGCACTGGCTTTTGTCAATTCTCCTCTTTTTCTTATCCTCATCATCCAGACCTCCCTTCAGCCATATTTCTTTCAAACTAATTTGCTACTGCAGAGAGCAAATTGCATTCCTCACAATAATCCCGTGAAGCAGGTATAAGTATCCCCCTTAAATCATGAGAGGACCAAAACTGACTCAGTTTTCAAATCTATCCATCTGAGGCTGCCTTCTTTCCCTGCAACACTCTGCCTGGTGTGCTCCCCTATCATGAATGCAAGGGGGTCGACGTTAATGTAAGGGAAATGACCCAGTCCGTGTTATTCCGCCACTTGTACTCAGAGCTCTCCAAAGAAGCTGTTCAGCTCAACCTGACAAACAGAAGTCAGAGTTTTTCTCCATCGGGCTGCATGCACCGTGTTTGGGGAGCTAAGACCCCAACTCTCAGTTCTCTGTTGCAGGGCCTGCAGGCTCAAGCCTCAGAAGCCAGCAAGGAACCAGGAAAGAAAGGGTTGGGATGGAAGACGGCAAGGTGGAGATCCCAACTCTGTCCCAGCCTGCAACTCAAATATTACAGTAGTATTTTTATCTACGCTCTTAGTCTGTATGTTATATACATACATAGTCTATATGTTATATACACACACGACAACCTCGAAGATGCATTTCAGTCCTAGTCTGAAAGTTGCTACTTTTCCAACTTGACCACAGCCATATCATTTTGCCTTGGGGCATGATAAGGCAAAAGATAACAGAAGCCCACTCTGTTTGTCCTTGTCAGTACCAGGCTGGGACCCCCCTGGAAGGCTCAGGATGACCAAGCGGCAGTACTAGTCAATAGGTAATTAAATGCTCTGGACCAGTAGGGACGCGCCAATTCTGCTCACAGCTCATTGGCCAGAACTAGACACGTGGAACCAGGGGAGTCTTGCAGAGCAGAGGTTGGCACCTTATAGGTTGCGGGCCAAATTTGGCCCAGTGCTTATTTTTGTAAACAAAGTGTTACTGGACCACTCATCTGTTTATGCATCATCTGTGGCTGCTTTCACACTACAATGGCAGAGCTGAGCACTTACATGAGAAACCATATGGCCCCCAAAGCCTAAAATAGTTACCATCTGGCCTGGTACAGAAAAAGTTTGCTGAGCCCTGGTCCCAGTGCTGCCGTAAGGTGGGGTGCAGGGAGCAAAGGCCACTGTCAAGCAGGAATGGGTTGCGCTGGGGCGCCTGGGTGGCTCAGTAGGTTAAGCATCCGACTTTTGGTTTCGGCTCAGGTCATGATCTCGAGGTTGTGAGATCGAGCCCCACGTCGGGCTCCACACTCAGCCGGGAGTCTGCTTAAGGTTCTCTCTCTCTCCCTCCCTTGGACCCTCCCCCAGCTTGTGCTTGCACACCCCTTCCCCAACATGCACATGCACATGCGCTCTCTCCTCTCTCTCAAATAATAAATAACATAAAATCTACAAAACAAAACAAAACAAAACAAGAATGGGGTTGCATTGATTACCATTCATGGGCAAACCCTTAGACCCAAGGGCACAGGGCTCACTTCGCAAATATTTTCCTACGTGCCAGATACTAGGACACAACAGTGCGCACAATAAACTCAATCTTTGTCCTTTGGGAATTTAAAACTGTGTGTTGGGATAAAGATGGGGCCTAAGGGAAAGAGAAGCCCCAGAAATATGTAAAAAGGCAATGACGGGCCAAATCATGGTGACGTATTCACACAGTAGTGAAACAAAGGAGTTGTAGCCATAAAGGTCAACACAGACGCACCTCGAGAATAATGGGGAGTGGCAAAAAGTGCAGAAAAACACAGGCTGTATGGATTTGACTTACCAAAACCCAAGCCAGGCGAAATGAAACGCTTCAATATTTATGGATCCCAAAAGACGAGGGAAATGATAAAGAAAAGCAGGGTGAGGAAACCAGCACAGCCGGCCTCACGGTCAGTGGGAGCGCAGCAGGGAGACAGGGATGGCTGCGGGGGGGCTGTAAGGGCACTTCGAAAGTCACGGCCATATATTCCTTTCCTAGAACTGGCTGGTAAGTACACAAAGGTGCAGGGTGCCAGATCTTTTCTAGCTGACCTGTATTTCATTAGCCCTTTTATGTCTCCTTGATATTTAATCCAACTGAATTTTACAAGAAGAGACAATGCGGCGAGTGCTGGGATGCAGTAAGAAAGATCCCAGAGGGTGCTGTGGGCACAGAGCGGAGGGATCGCTAAATCGGATGCCAGGGCCAAGAGAGAATCCCTACAGAACACGGCACGTGTCTCGTGAGGACTGGAGCAAATTTCACCCTGAGAAGAAGAAGTCAGGAAAGAGTGTTCTAGCAAAGAATAGCCTGTGTGAAAGTCCAGAGATGAACAGATTGCAAAGTTTTCAAGGAACTGAAACCAGCAAGCAAAGTGCTGCATGGGGAAAGCAGGGCTGGCGCGGGTCCCCTGGGGCCATGCTCGCGAGCCTCGTGAGCCACAGTGACAAATGTGTACTTTATTCCAAAAGCAACTGGAGCCTTTGAAAGGTTTCAGCAGGGAGTGTAGAGACGCGATCAGAGTTGTCTTGCTGTGGTAACATCGGTTTACTTGGCTAGCCTCACGTCCCCTCCGGTTGCTGCGGGGCTGCGAACAAGGCCAGTTCCTGTGTGTGTGTAGCAATGACCGACACCCCTACTGCTTAAACAAGTGAACAAAGACAAGAAGGTGTCAGGCCAAAATCAGCAGGCTCGTCATTAATACAACAGACGCTTATCGATTATAGACCGCGAGAAGCAGAAACACAAAAGTTTTGTGTAAATCAGTTCTTTGTACGTTGAAATGAATACCAGTGCAGTAGTACAGATAAATGTGAGTGCGCTAGCTGACAATGCTGAAGACACTCCATGGTGTCTTTGCAGAGCAAAGCAGATGATCCTTCTCTAAAATAAAGAATCTCCTACCATATGTCAGCTTTATAATAATAGATTCTAATCCATCATTCTCATTTTATTTTTTTAAAGATTTTATTTATTTATTTGAGAGAGAGAGAGAGAGAGCACAAGCAGGGGGAGCAGCAGGCAGGGGAGAAGCAGACTCCCCGATGAGCAAGGAACCCGAGGTGGGGCTCGATCCCAGGACCCCGGGATCACAAGCTGAGCCAAAGGCAGTACCTAAAAATACCTAATTCTAATAAATAAATAAAAAGATAAAAAATAAAAACGCTTAATTCTTTGAAAGTATAGGTAAGTGAAGACTAAAAGTGCTCTAAGTGCTTTTAAATCATAGCAACAGGAAAATCAGTTAAAAACCACACTTCTTGTGTGCCTCAGTTGGCTAGGCCACTGCCTTTGGCTAAGGTCATGATCCTGGAGTCCCAGGATTGAGTTCCGAGTCAGGCTCCCTGCTCAGCAGGGAGTCTGCTTCTCCCTCGGACCCTCCCCCTTCTCATGCTCGCTCTCATTGTCTCGCTATCAAATAAATAAATAAAATCTTAAAAACACACACACACACACACACTTCTCTAGTGGCAAGAATAAACATGGGTATACATGAGACTACCAAGAAAACAAAGCAGAAGACCATCCCTGTCTTCTGGTTTCGTCATCACACCCACTAGCTCAAACTTGGACCTTAATTACTCAATAATGCCCATGCTTTGTTGCCTCCTGTTACTTCTGTTGGAAACAATGTCAACGTCATCTTTTACTTATTAATGCCTGCAGTAGGTTAGGCCAGATCTCCAAAGATCTTCTCCAAAGGATATAGTGACTTTAAGAGTTCTCAAGACTCTGTGACCCAGCAACTCTGTTTCAGAGCATGGATCTAAAAGAAGTGAAAGCAGGGCCTCAAACCCATACTCGGACAGCCACGTTCAGAGCAGCAGTACTCACAACAGCCCAGAGGTAGTGGAAACCCCAGTGTCCATCCCCAGAGAAATGGATACACGAGATGTGGTGTGGGCATACCACAGAGCATTCATTATTCAGCGTTAACAAGGAAGGGACTTCGGACACAGCCTGAACCATGGCCGAACCTTGAAGACATTGTGCCAAGGGAAGAAAGCCAGTCACAAAAGGACAAATGCTGAATGATTCCACTGACATGAGGAACCTGGAGGACTCAGACTCATGGAGTCAGAAAGTAGAAGAGTGCGTGCCAGGGTCTAGGGGGAGGCGGAGGGGGAGTTAGTATTTAATGGGTATAGAATATCAGTTTGGCAAGATGAAGAAGTCCCGAGGGGGATGGTGGAGACCACGCGAACGGGGTGAGTGACTTAATAAATTTTAAGCATACAGTGAGCTGTATGCTTAAAAATGGCTATATTGGTAAATTTTAGGTTGTATATATTTTATCACAATAAAACAAAAAGTTCCAAAACATGGCTGCTTCAATTGAGCCACACAAGGCCGAGTTTATTACAGACTAGACTTGCCCCTTGTTGTTGGATTCAGTTGTCCTGGTTCCCTTAAAAGTCTGTGGGTTCCTTGGGAAAGTCCCCCAAGTTCACAGCAAGTGCTTGGCCGGGTCAGGGCATCCCCGTCCATCCAGTGCGGTAGCCCACGCGGTACCCCACACGGGACCCCACACGAGCTACCAACCTGTATGGAAAACTTTAGAAACCCCTGTCCTCAGGGCAAAACATGCCTCCGAGAACACCTGGTTGCCAGGACAGAGAGCTGCATTAGAGGGGGGATGCTGTGAGGGCAAATCTGGTCACCTAATTGTTTTCAGTCCATCTTCTCTAAACAGCGTCCACAGAATAATCCATTAGGCTGCCAAAACACTGCAGTAAGCAACCCCACTCTGAGGTCAAGCAGCACGTTGCCAAATTAAATACATTGCACCCTAACTGACCCGATGAGCAAACTCCCCCAAAACATCAGTCCCTGCTGGACACGGAGAAGAGACGGCAACACTATGTTTGGCATAGTGTCTCCTAGTACCTTCCATAGTACCTTTCCTAGGGGCACCCGGGTGGCTCAGTTGGTTAAGTGCCTGCCTTTGGCTCAGGTCGTGATCTCAGGGTCTTGGGATTGAGTCCCACATTGGGCTCCTCGCTCAGTGGGGAGCCTGCTTCTCCCGCTCCAACCCTCCCCCTGCTTGTGCGCTCTCTCTCTCTCCCTCTCAAATGAATAAATTAAAAAAATCTTAAAAAAAAATACAAAAAAACAACTTTTCCTAGGTCTTTACTTCCTTGGCAAGATGTATTTTTAAATGACTCAGCTCAACATTAGCTAGAGACATGACATTGGCATCACCAAGGCTCAGAGAGCACCTTAGGAGTTCAGAAAGGGATGGGCATGGGGAGAGAGGGAGGCAGGAAGGGCTGCTCGGGGGGGGGGGGGGGGGGGCAGGGAGGGGAGATGACCCTAGTAGGCACTGCGGGAGGCAGACAGGCCTCCCAGCTGAAAAGAGAGAAGGAAAAAGAAACACCCACTTGTTCCATAGAAACCATCAACAGAGCCAACATCTATGACCTCTGGAAGTGCCACTTGTAACTCATTTCTCCCTATTCCTCCTCCAAAAGTTGGCTTCTTTGGAAAGTTGGGGGAGGGGCTCAAAACAAAGCAGCCACAGGAGACTCATGGTCCTTCTGAGAGTCCTGTTCTTAGTGCCACAGAGGAGGCGGGCCGGGGGCTCCGAGGGCCCTTATTCCCCAGCTCCCTGGCAGTCACGCCAAGCATGGTTGGACAGAGCCCCAGAACCCAGAGCAGGCTTCAAGTGCCAGCCCTTCTGTTTCCCAGATGAAGCCAGGGCATCAGCAAGACCCAGAGACCCCACTTGTGGGAACGTGCCCAAAAGACCTAGAAGCAGGGTTTGTAGCCGCGGTCGCTGCAGCGTGATTCCCAACAGCCAGGAGGCGGAAACAACCCCAAGACGCCGTCAGCAGACGGACGGGCAAACAAACCGTAGTCTGTACCTATAAGGGAGTATTACTCAGGTGTAAAGAAGAACATTGGACACAGGCCACGACATGGGTGAGCCTGGAGGACTTTGTGCTGAGTGAAATCAGCCAGTCACAAAAGGACGCATGCTGGAGGAGTCTACTTTTGGAGGTCCCTGGCGTCATCAATTTCACTGAGACAGAGAACAGAAGGGCTGGGGGGAAGGCAGAGGGCAATGGGGCTTCAGTGTTTAATGCGACAGAGTCTCAGCCGGAAATGGACGGCGCTCATAGTTGCACAACAACGTGAATATACTTAACATAACTGAGCTCCACACTCAGACATGGTTGAGACAATCAATTTTATGCATTTTTTTTACCACAATATAAAAAATCTTTAAGTATACGCAAGAATTAGAGTGTGAACAGAGAAATAAGCTAGTGAAATCGGAGTGGACATCAGGGAAGGCCCCTCTGAGGAGGAGAGGGAGGGTGGAGGGCAGAGGTCTCTGGCATCCTTCATTTCCAATGCTCTCTGACCATCCCACATCTATACCTTTTCAGGCTGTTTTCCGGCCACCGCCTCCCCCTCCACCCTCATGTAGGTCTGCACTCAGCAGGGGGATGGAGCTAAGGCACCTTACAGGCCCTCACTTGTGAGAACCTCCGAAGATCCCCACGCAGACCAGTCATAAGGGGAAAGCGTGCACTGAGGTCCCGGCCCCTGGAGACCCACCCGAGTGAGGCAGTTGTTAGCGAAGAAAACTGCCTTGTCGGAACCAGTTTCAAAGATTTGCCCCACTGGTGCCCATTTTTGCTAACTCTGCCAACCTGAGGTTGCTTGTCTCCAAAAGGTAATACTCAGCCAGTCAAAGGGTGAGGAAATGTATGAAAGTGACATCATAATTCTGTGTTTCAGAAACAGGCCCAGTTTGGGATGAGATGAACAGACTTCTCCTGGCATCTGCGTCCCCAGGCCAGTTGCCACCATCTGTCCGTGAGCTCATTTGGAACAGTCATCAGCTGAAAGCCACGGCCAGGCATAAGAGAATGGGGCTCTCTTGACAACCTCTTGGCCTAAGCTAAATCTCACATCCAGGGGACATGGAAGAAAAAAAGATCTGGAAGAAAAATGCGCGACTGCCTGGGATATTTACATACGCTTGGCCATCACAAGTAATTGCCTTCAAGTCACAGAACACACGAGTCAGATGTTTGAAGATTCCCCTCCATGAGAACGGAGAGAGATCTAGGCACCTCCTGTTTCTCTCTACCCACCTCACTTCCTCTTTCCCTCGGGGCCAAAGCCTAGTCAAGTCCTTGTTCAAAACCTACACGTGCAGGCCCTTCACGTCTGCGATGACCTCAGTCCGCAGGCTCTCCGTGAGGAAACGTCCTCAGAACCCAGAGTAAACCTATTTCTGTCAGGGGGCCAGAGTGACAGGGTCTACTTCGTGCTCACCTGCAGGTTTAAATATCCCCTAAGGAGTGGCCCAGGCTGAGAGGTAGCCCCCACAGCTTACCCTAGCTCCAATTCACTGTCCAACCGTGTTCTATAAGAAAGGCTGGACAAAAACTGGGGAGCTGGCCCGTACCTGCCACAGGACACTTGCTTTCTTTACTTTCAAAACATTAGTTGCAGGTCCTACAGGCTTAAATAAAATGCTGGCTGTGGGTCAAACCATTGGCTGGACAGAGTTGGAGGCAAGGACTCTAACACTGACGTTGGAGTCCTGCCTAAAAGCCCCACACACCAGTATGAGTGATCCAAAGACGTACTGTTGAGGTCGGTTCCAGTCTTTAAGCGAACCTGGTGAACTGCATAGATGGAATATAGAGGAACAATACCCTATGATGAAAAGTTTCTCAAACTTACCAGAAACCCCTGATGAGATTGTTTCCATCTTTTAGAGGTGCATCACTCCTCCCTCAAAAGTTCTTACTGGGTTATTGGGTATCTACTGGGCAGGCACTGTGTGACACCCAGAGGAGGCAAGACCAGCTCTGTCCCCTCACTCATGGAGCTATAAGGAAGATAATGGCAATGACCCAAGGGGAAATCAACTAAAAATGGCAGGGAAAGGGAAGATGGGGATCCTATGTCATCATTCATTCTGGACCAGCTCCTAATTTTACGCTCATTGAAACATGATTTGCACACGAATGTTCTCACTGAGTCACTGAGACCTTATTCTGACTGCTACCAGTTCCTTAATCAATAGTCGTGGGACATGGTCGAGCTCACTTTTAAGTCCAGCCAAGTCTTTTGGTGTCCTGTCCAAATCGATCTAGTTCAAGAGGATGTCATGAGAAATCTCAGCACATTATCTCCAGTATTTATAACCAGCTATAGAACTTCAGTTGTCCTTTAGCCTCACCTTTACCAGGTGGGAATTGAATGAATTCAGCTTTATGATTTTACAATCACACACCTACATCTCTTCCGTACTACTGCTGCATAGATTTCCATCCGGTTTGGTGAGTTCATTCACCCAACCAACTCATATTTAGATACCCTTTCTGTGCCAGGTACAGGGGACACAGTGGAGAAAAGGAATGATAAGGTCCTGCTTTTGTGCAGTTTACTCTAGAGTGGGTGAGTGGTATGCATGGAAATGCAAATAAA
>CM052886.1:109355038-109436294 GCA_028534135.1 Potos flavus
GCCCTAACTTCTGGACAGAGGCACACTGGGTGTGTGGGTCTCAATGGCAGCTCTGAGGAAGAGCCCCATGTTCCACCTTCACCTGCAAGGGAGGTGATAACTCCTTAAATGCTTTTCAGACATACAGACATTGTATTTTTTTTTTTCCCAGAGGAAAGTCTCAATATAAACTCAAGTTTGGGCTAACATGTAAGTAGGGATGGAGAAGTTTATTCATTTTTTACTTGAAGTTTGAGAAAAATTAGTTGTCAGTGGCATTTTCTGGCTGTCTGCTGGACGACTCACCCCCAGAGGGTCAGGCCAACGAGAAGCACGGCCCTGAGTGGCCGCCACACCATCCGGTCTCCCAGGGACTGGAGGCTCTCACGCCAGGAGCTTCAACTGACTCAGCCCTCCACGGTGATCCCAGCAGCTATGGTTCCTCCAAGGCGGGATGGGGGGAGGACAGAGAGGCGGAGGGCAAATACTTCATTACTTTTTTTTTTCTTTGCTTTTCGGTCTGCCTGCAGGGTGAGTAAAGTTTCCAGTGAAGAAAAAGACTGGTGCAGAAACCTCAGTCTGTTCTGATTTCCTACCTACTCTAGTCTGAATCTGGAGAAAACTAAAATTCTTCTGAAGCTTAAAAAAAAAAAAAAAAGCGTTTGTCAAAGGCTTTCGGTAAACCGTGACTCATTTCCTTGGTGGAAAAAAGCCGTGTCAGTAGAGCCGGTCCCACCAGAAGAACGGGGTGCGGGCTCTGTCCTGCTGCTCTGGGGAGGGCCCAGGAATCTGAAGCCGGGGAGAGGTGAGAGAGGAGAGATAAAGGCCATGGTGACCAAGCACACATTCCCGTGAAACTGTCCCTTCGCCCAAATGCAGTGCAAATTTGCTCCCTGGTGAAGTGAGCCACAGGCCAGTGGAAAGTCACTTGTACCTGACAGTGGGAATCATCGTTCTTTTCATTCCACAGTTGAGCAACTCACTATGTGAAGAGTTCTGCCTCCGTCCATTTTTTTTTTTTTAACGTACCGCATGACTTTGATACCTAACAACCCAGTTGACTGAAATATGTTCCGGGAAGTAACAGTTCAGAAAGACATCAAATTACAGAAATCCGTGCAGGAGCGAGGAAGAGTCACCCTACACCAGCGCATTAGGAATTACTCAACCACTTCAGTGAGAGGCTAAACCCATCAGTGCCACATGAGACAGAAACATCACCCCGCCCAGAGCAAACTCAAGACTTTTCCGAGTCTCGTTACCAATTAGACTTGGCTTCTCATTTTGCAAAATACTCTGGAACTTAGTCACTTGTGACATTTCTGGTCACTGCTTGAGGATGTGTAAAATTCATCCAGTTATTTAGACTGACTGGGTTGAAGGAGGGTTATTAGAATGAGAACATGAAGCTTGGAGAGAAGTTTTCAAGGAAATTGTTCGCTGTTGGGTTGTCAGGTCCAAAAACAGAACAAAGAAGGGAAGTTCATTCACCCAAAGTAACTAAGATATGGTCTCTGTCAGCAAAAAGTAGTATTCGTTATTTCGAGTTGGGGTTTTTGGTAGGGGGGGAGGTTGTCAATGATGGGAAGGGGGAAGACAGATCAAATGAAGAGAGAAACTAGAAAAACTATTTACATTAAAAAAAAATCTCTCTCCCATAGGACTTATTGAATCTAACATCAAATTAACTTAAAAAGCAATAATCTCTCATGGGTTTCTTTTGAAGAAAGATACATCTATAACCATACTGTGTCTGTGATGTTATGAGTCCTCGCTGGAGAAAGAATTTATACAACAACGCATGTCAGCCTGTACTAAAAAGTAACTATTTCTTTAGTCTTTGATAAGGCTTCATTTTCATAAACAAATAAGGAGACGTGATCCACTGATTCTTTTCTCAGTCTGTGGTTCCCTGCCTTTTGCCCAACAGAGTCAACATTTTCTCCCACACCTTTTTTTTTTTTCCCCCTGGTCCCGGGGTAAAGAGATACAATGAAGCCACTGATTTAGCCTGAGTGTGTTTAATTATTTCAGTGTCTCCCAGTGGCCTCCCAGGCAGACACAAAGTCATCCACCTTCGCTTGTTCCTGCCAGCGCGCACTCTGCTTCCGTGTGAAGACTCCTGGGGAAGATGCCAATAATCTCTATTTTATGTCCTAATTACACAACCACGTCTCCCTTTGATGACTTGAAGCTTAAAGGAGAGCGTGTTTAACCGGAATGCACCTTAGAAAAATTCCAAAGCAGGAAAAAAAACCTGCGGCAGCCTTGCGCATAGGGCTGAAAACTTTCACAAGTCAGCAGCATTTCGCAAAACTAAGAGTCCACCCTCACGGCAGGCTACACAAGAAACACAATCTGCACAAATCATTACTTCCCCTGCTTCCACTGCCAAGCACCTGCAGAACTAAAAAAAGAATGATCCCTAGTTCTCTTCTGAGAAAGTACAAGACTTTCCAGCACATGCATTAAGTGAGATAAAAAAAAAAACTGTATGGCTAAAGGGGGAGAAAACGTCGGGACCATTAAAAATGCATTTTCCAAATAATCAATGCCCACAATTTAAAAACTTTTCTTTAGAGTCAATAAATACTTCAACCCTGTGACCGGGGTTATCAATACTTTCCTTTAAGCAAAACAAGTTCCCAAGCATATACTACTCGTGTATAAAACACGAGCAAGTGCACTAATTTGGAAATTCAGGCGCAGCTTGCCCTATTGACTGGGAGCCTGCCTCTTAACTTCTCATCACCAGCCCCTGTCTTTGCCTAAAATTACCAGAGATGGGCTATCCAGCCGAGCACATCCAATATCTTATCCCAATCCCGACTGCCCATTACAAATTCATTTCTATTTTTTTATTCATTTCTATTTTTGATTCCCCTTGCCAGTCTTAGCTCCTCTGCTATCACCAACCTCCCCCTAATTTATTGTTTCAATATTCCCTCAGTGAACTCCAAGTACTCACTGACATCCTTTTACTTTATTCTAACTTCGCTCTATCAGATACTGTATTAACTCAGACAGTGGGTGGCGGGTTGATACTTGAAAATTTTCATTGCCATGATATTTGTCAGGATCTTTGACTTGTAATCCCAATTTAAGAAAACATAATTATTTATTTATGCCCTGCTTCATTTCAGAAAAAAAAAAAAAAAAGTAAGGCTCCTGGCACAAATACACGCAATGAAGTAGCACTTGCATTATGGAAATAGGAAAATGGGACAAAGGAGAAATGAAGGGAGGAAAGCTCAGATGAAATTAGGAGAGAGGCCAGAATTTAAAGCTCAGCTTGTCAGCTCATCGCACACATGGCTGGATTAGATTCTAAGCTTTTTTGAGCTTCTTAGAAGCCAGTGGAAAGATAGAGACTCACTTATATCAGTGGCTGAAACATTCTGGTTTACTGGCCAAACCTGGCCCAGCTTCTGTTTCGGTTAAGTAAAGTTTTATTGGAACACAGCCATGTCTATTCATTTACATATCATTTATGGTCGCTTTCGCCATACAGTGGCAGAGTCAAGCAGCTGCTGCAAAGACCCGCAAAACCTAAAGTGCTTGCTCTCTGGCCCTTTACAGAAGAAAGTCAGCAGATGAGCAGGTTACGGGACTCTGTGCATACGAGATCAAAGCAAAGCAGTTTCCTAGGAGAAGCACACCCTTGACAGAGAACTTTCTAGCATAAAGCGCTCACTATGCAATCTCGTGAAAACGCATCCTTAGCTTCATTTCTCACAGTACACACGGCAGTGGGTTTCACAGGGCTGAGGGCATGACGTCACAATGGACATCAGTGAAACAGTTCTACGGGAGGCGGGAACGATGCAGTCAGGAGAAATTCTCTCCAGCTCTGGCTTAATTCAGGGAGAGTTGTGGGGATGGCAAGGGCCAGCCTCGTGCAGCCCTCCCCACCCTCCTTCCTTATCGCTGGGACACGTGGCCAAGGGCTCCGGGTGCCCTCCCCCAGGGACCCCTGAAGCGTCCTCCAAAGGGTTCTCTGTGTTCTCCAGCAGCCTCGGCCAACCACTAGCGGTTGACATGTAAGACAGAACTGGCACACCATCCTGGCTCCAAGGCAGCTTTCCATCAACACTCCGCCTCTGCATCTGAGACGCGCTGGGCTGGTGACACGGAGGTAATGTTCCCTGCCTGCCCCGGGCCTGAGTGGAGCTCTTCTATTCTGTCCACGTGCAGAGCTGTCCCCATGAATGGCATCCACCAGGATGCGCTGGCCTGATGTCCTGTGGGAGCCAGGGGCCTCTCAAGGTCGGCTGCCTGAGGAGAAAACTCATCACACCTGCACACGTGTGGGGCAGGTGAGGGTCTGAGAGCACAGCCAGGGCTGTCCTCCAGAAAAGAGCATGAAACCTCTTGCTCCTCCACACGTGTGGACTGTGTGCACAGACCACGGTGTGGGGGGGGGGGATGCCAAGGCCAAACAAGGGCACTGGCATTTTGTCTGGGAACATTCAAGCCCGAGGCCCATGTGGTTGGTTCAAAGAAATAAAACCTCCAAACAGCCATCACCCGGACCCACTGACCTTGAACACATATATTCCTAAAGAACCCCTCCCTGCTGGAAACGAGGTTCCAAAATAAATACAAATAAACTGGAAATGGTGATTTCCAAGAAAGTACAACTCAGTTCAGTGTTGGAAGACGGGGAAAGAACTGCCAACTGTAGATTGGGAAGAACACATCTGTCACCTTTCTCTGCTCATTCCTCCTTTGTGACTAATAAAACGATGTTACAAATTTATTCTATTTCTATTCTCTACAACAGGAACAAAAATTCAGGTTACCTGACAAGTGTTACCGAGTCTATAACATGCAAATCTAAGAGAATCAGAACTCCTAGGCATTGTCTACATGGGACTCCTTCCCATGTTGTCAAAAGGCAAGAAGCAGGCAAAATATATTAAAAATCATTTTACATTATTCCTAACATCTTTCCACAAGGTAATTGAAAAATATCAAACCAGAAAATAAGTAAAACATCAAGGCCTACAACCTTCCTCCTCCCTATCAGTTTGTGGCTGTTTCAGTAAAACACCAGCTACAAAGAAGTGAGATATAACCATGCCCGACAAAGGAATTAATATAGTCAACAAATGTGTTAGATCAATGGAGGACATTTTTCTTCACCCTAAAGAGAGCAAATACTAACAAATGCTGAGATTCGCCCTTCCAGTACCGTGCTAAGGGTTTAAGTCCAGAACACATCAGGCCACAGGTGGACACAGGAGTCTGTGGGAACTTTGGGCTGTGCATAACCTTAGAGGAAAAAAAATGAGAAAAATTCTTAAAGCGCCAATGAGAACGCTGAGCCTAGACCCAACAGTAGCGGTACTTGGTATGTTCTTCTGGAAACAAGTACAGGAATGTCCGATTACACACTGGATTTGGAAGTGCATAGAATGTCAACCCAGAAAATTCTGGAGGGAAGTAAAAGCCCCTCCATATCAGCTGTGGGCAGATCCCCACTTCTCCAAGCAATTATGTGAACCCTCCATGACCTTCAGTGAGTCCTGAGCCCAAGCTAAAAACCAGGACAGAGTGTTGGGATGACATCGCCCGAGAAAACTTTTTCGGAAGGGTTGAGGCCACTGAAGTTTGTGCTTCCAAAAGACTGCCATCCCAAACCACCAGCAGGCAGAGCAATACTGCCAACTAATTTCTTCAAGACAGTCGTGAAGGCTCCTACTTACGTAATGCATACAAGGTAAGAATTATTCCAGCCAGGCAGAATCCTTCAAAGAACCTGAGGGTGCTGAACATTGTCACGTTCACGGACAGTGCCACGGTTAGTCCAAAGATCAGAATGAAGATGATGGAAACCAGCAGCACAGGCCGCCGGCCGACCCTATATGGAGAGGGGAAAAAATTAGGAAGCATCGTCAGACAGGGTTGCAATGCTAGACACTGACCCCCAGTATCCAGTCGGTGCTCAACAGATGTGGAATGAATCCTAGATTAAAAGGCTCTGTGGTGTCCAGACCCAATTTGGTAGATCTAGGGTGGAGAGGCCCTGTGGGGAAATTCAGCCCAAACCTTTGCTTTGCACATCAGGGGGCAGAGGTCAAAACTGCTACTGAATGGAGTTGAGACAGGGACCCAATTCCTGTTGGCAATTCTGTTTCTGAGGGTAGAGAGGGATGATTCAAGGCAAGAGTAACAAAATCAATAATAACTCTCCAAACACAAACCTTGACACACCCAGCACAAAACGTCTTGAGAAATCGCTGACCTTTGGAATTGGCTCCAAAGTCAACACAAACACTGAGCCCAGTCACCTTGTTTCCTTTCTCTGGGCTGGTCACTAGTGCTACCTGACCTCCCATGCAGCCTATCAGAGTCCAGGACCCGATGGCTACTTTTCAGCCATGTGATGAGAAATACTTTTTAAGGGATCCCAGACTAAACTAAGAGAGTCTGAACTTTAACTAAGGAGTGTGGATCTGGAAGTGAAGCCCACCAGGCCGTGAGGGGTTTGGAAAGGACCTGGCCTACTGTGTTGGGAAAGGGCAGCGTTCTCGCGAGGTTGGCGGGTTACAGAGCGGGCTGGTGCGAGATCGGTGACCACTAGGGGGCGATGAGCTTCTAGGCGTGGCTGGCAGGGCAGAAGGGGTGGTCACTAGTTCTCCATCCTTCCCAAAGTAGCTTGCCATCTTTCCCTTCATCAACTCATGGCCGGGGGTAGGGTGGGGGGGTGGGGTGGGGGGGGGTTGGTTTCTCACACAAATGAATATAATAAATCCAGCTTGAACCGGAAGGCCAGTTCACAGTAAAATTGGAGTATCTGCCAAGGGGAAAAAAAAATCTACACCTGGTACCCCCAACACCTACAGAGTAGCTGTATGGCTTAAACTGGCCTACACACCCTTGTGACGTCCTCATGACAAATAAAAACAGAAAGTAGATTCGTGGCCTAGGGCTTGGGATAAGAATGGGGAACGATTGGAAGTGAACACAAGATTTCCATTTGAGGTAATGGAAATGTTTTACACTTAGAGTGTGGGGATGGTTCTAGAACTCCATCTACATACTAAAATTCACTGAATTACACACTTAAAACAGGTGAGCTTTATGGTATGTAAGTTCTCTCTCAATAAAGCTGTTAAGAAAAAAGCAATACTTAGTAACACAGGTCCTTGTCCTGTGAAAAAAATAGATATAATTTGGAGAAAATTTCGGGGAGGGAACTAGAAAGCACAATTTCATTCATTAATTCTTAGGCTTCTAACCACCTTCTTCAGTCACACGGGTTTAGTTAGAGGAGGCCAGGGCTATGAACTCAATGCCAATGTGAATCAACCCTCTTGCCAGAGCTTTTAGGCATTATTTCTCTTGACTGGTGCTAGGATCATTAAGCCCTTGTCACATAAGACTCTACAGGTAGTTTTATGCAAACCCAATTCACTTAAAGAAATAAATTTGGAATATGGCTTAGTTGGTCTCCTAAAAACAAAGCTGAGATCTAACTTCTCCATTGTTCTTTCCCCTTCCTTGTCTGTAAAATGGGATCACTGTCTGACTTCACAGCATTATTGAGATCATTAAGAGAGATGATGGATGTAGGTACAATGTGTGCCACAGAGCAAATAGTTAAAGGTTTAGCTTGTATGATTCCTTCCTACATGTCTAAAGCCTGGACGCCCACCAAACATGATTTGCCCTGTCCTGATACTTTAGAAAAGATCGTTTTGTGTGTGTGTGTGTGTGTGTGTGTGTGTGTGTGTGTTTTAACTTGTAGAAACTACTCTAAATCTCTCCCTCTCAAATGGTTGCTAACACCAGTAAATAAAAAATTATTTTTAGGAACTAGGGGGCAAACATGGTCTTTAGAAGCAGAACTCTGGTCTTGAATACAGGCTCGCCACTTACACACTGAAAGATCTTGGGAAAGACTAAGCTTGTTCAAACGAGCCTTGGGTTTTCTCTGGAAGGGCCAGTTAATGCCGACCCAATGGGGCTGCTGTCAGGTGTGGATATATGCAGGTGATTTAGTAAGTGCTCAACAAATATAATGATCACTGGAGTTTTAGTGTGAACTGGCTTCCTCCAGAGCGGAATTTCCTCAGACATGCCAGACAAAATCACACTCTGAAATCCATTAATGCAGAGGTGGGAGCTCAGATGGGGAGGATAGTGGCTCTCAAGGTTGTCCACGTCCTACTCCTCAGAACCTGTGACTATGTTACCTTGCATGGAAGAAAGGGGCTCTGCAGCTGCAATCAAGGTTAAAGACCCTGAGACCAGGTGACGATTCAGGTGGATCCAATCTAAGCACGTGGAGAGCCTCTTCCCGCTGCAGGGAGCAGAGAGATGGCAGCGTGACCAGGACCTGTCACTGCGGGCTCTGAGGCTAGCCAGGAAAGGGGCCATGAGCCAAGGAGTGTGGGCAGTTGCTGGAAGCTGGAAAAAGCGAGGAAGAGGATTCATTCCCGGAGCCTCCAGAAATGCGACCCTGCCGGCACTTTGATTTTAGCCTGGTGTGAACTACAGAACTGTGAGTTAATAAATTTAAGCCACCGCGGGTGTGGTAATTCATCACAGTAGCCATAGGGAAATAAGAGAGGGTCTCAACAGGAAGCAGATGGCCCACTCAAAAAGAGCAATCTGAGGAGATTTCCATAAAGGGATTATTTGCAAAAGGCCAGGCAAGCTGTGAGAGAAACCTTGGGGCTGGCAATGGAAGGTGGGACGATGGTCTTAGAACCCAGAGAGAGAGGCGCGGAGTGGAGGGGCCCCAAATGGGAGGCAGCCAGTCCCTGGCAGCCTTGCAGAGACCTAGCTGGAGACAAAAACAGCCCCCCCACTCTCCTCTCTCTCTCTCTCTCAGACCTCCAGCTGGTGTTCGCTGCCCATGGCCAGCCTCAGTCAGGAGCAAGAGGGCAAGGGGTCCCTACTGGTGCAGCCTCGAAAAGCCAGGGCCTGGGGCCAGCTGGAGAGGGTACAGAGGGCTCCTGGATGGAGAGGCACACAACATCCAGCCACAGAACCAATAATGAAGGGAAGGGAGCTCATCCAGCAGGAGCACGGACAGGGCTGCTCCCTCGCAAACATCTCAGCTAACACATTACGGGACAACATAGGATGGAGATCCCCACGCAAGACTTGGGTGGAACACGGTAACTTTTTAAAGAAAAAAGTGTCCTGGGGCCCCTGGCTGGTTAAGCCAGTAGGACATGTGATTATCAATCTCAGGGTCGTGAGTTTGAGTCCCACGTTGGGTGTAGAGATTAACTTTTAAAAAATTATATAAAATAAAAAAGGGTCTTACTGAAGTTTCACTATGTGCTGACTTCAGTCTTAGAAAGCTTAACCTTGGACCTGATCAACTTCCCCATGCCGCCATGAAACGGGTGCTAACAGCTGTGAGGTCTGGAGTTCCCTCTAAATGTGCTTATTTCCCTTTCAGCATGGCCCTAGCAAGGAGTCAATGGCCAAAAATAAATGAATAAATAAAGGATGGAAAACACCAAACTTTCAAACTGGAACTGAAGTCCACTCAAGATGTTCCAACACCATAGCACAAAGCAGCCGGCCCTGCCTCTCCGGGGACCCCCTGCCCACTCACCGAGGACTGTGGAGGTGACAGAAGACTCTGGGACCTGAAAGGAAGACCACCAACCCCCTCTGCCTTTTGTCCCCGGGCCCGGTGTGTGATCAGGGGCCGCACAGCAGCTATGTGCAAGAAGTAAGAATTCTCGGGCAAGCCCTCGGGTCCCCTCCCTCCTTGGGAGCTTTGTACTAGCACTTTACTGTCACTCAAGAAACCTGGCTTTGCTGCCCACCAAAAAAAAAAAAAAAAATTAAACTAAAAAAAAAGAAATCACAAAAAATAACTTCTAAACAGTTTAAGTCATTATGGACTGATCCATTCATGGAAGTCCATATTAACTTTCCCGATGGTATCACTGAATAAGGACACTCGAACCTCGGCCAAGTCTGCATTTTTTAGAAAGAAGTGACATGGATTATATTAGCATATCTCCCAAACCTATTTCAATGCAGAATACTGGGAAACAAAAGTCCTCGTGGTTAAAATACTGGGATTAGAGTACGTTTCAGATTAGTATAGTTTGCTCTGACAACCTGTAAACTCAAGGATTTGGTTAAAAAAAACCCTACACTCCCCCCCATTTTCGCCCCCCCATCCCCTGCCAAAACAAAACAAAACAAAAACCTCCAGGGTGCCCTGGTATAGGTTTTCAGAGGTCACTGATAGCTTCTCTATTGCCGCTCCCAGGGAATGTGTCCTTAAGAAGCACTTACAAATGATGATTAAGCAAACTCTGAACACAGAGGAAATCACTTACTTGTAAATGGAAAGCAACTCCCAAATAGATGTTTGCTTTTGGAAAGAAACTTTCAGAATTTGAGAGTGGTTTCAAAACCCCTCTGGGCCCCACGGCCCCCTTCCAAGCTCTTGCCTGAGTGCCTCAACCTGCTTTGTCAACTAACCAGGGAATGGGGTGGAGGGGGGCAACGCAGAGCAAAGCCACAGATGTAAGGAGTTTGCTCCGGATCACTCTCGGCCCTTATGACGTCACTGGGTCCAAGTGTCCTTATTCACAAAAAGCTCCTTTAAAGATAAAAGAACATCAAGGTAGGGGAGGGGGGCTGGCTACCCCACACCTTTCTCCTTGAGCAGCCCCGTTACTGGAAACCCCATCAACACTGGGTGCTCGCCTCCCTGCTCAGACGTGTGCTCGCCGCGGCCCTCGTGAACACAGGGGGCTGTCGCACACTCGTGAAGAGTGCGACACACTCGGAGCCACTGGGCTTCGGTTCAGATGTGAGCTCTCCAACTTAAAAGCTGAGCAAACTTGGGGATTTTACTTAGACTTCTGTGCTTCTGTTTTTCCACTATAAACAGATACTAAATAGTACCTACTTACCAGGGGTGCTGTGAGGATGGGACATTTTCGTGCATGGAAACGTTTAGCACGGTGCCTATTATTAGCAACAATAATCAGGAAGTGGTAGCCGCTAATACTGTTGCCATCATCATTGTTATTGTTACTGTAACTCTCTTCACTACCCCTCTCCATCTTCCTAACCTTACCACTTGGTCATGAACCACACGCTTTGCTCCAGGCACTAAGAACTCCTCACCCACCCAAGTAAAGCATATGCATTCTCACCTCTGGCCACCACCCTCCCTCTGCCAGCAGTGCCCATCCATTATCCAAACACTGTCCACCTTCCAAGGTCCGGCTCCCCAGAGGCCCTGCAGACGGGTCTCTTGGCCAAGCCAACTGTAGAACTGTGCTTTTCTGCAATCTGGGTGGCATTCTGAGATGCCCATAGGCACCGCCCTAGCCATTCAGTTCAGGTGGGTAGGGTCTCTAGCTCCTCCCCTCCCCATTGTTTTGATGCTTCTTGTATATCTACCTCCTCAGAGCCCAGCCCACAGAGCCTTGAACCTATGCCCTCAAGCTCTTCCCAACTAAACAAACATCAGGAGCAGATGGGGCTGTGAGTTGCATGCAGGTGTTGCTAGATTCTTGTGGCTGGAAAATTGCATTGAATTTAAATTCTCCCTTGGAAAGGGTCGGTTATATACACCGGACAAGGCTCTTAGTTCTGAATTCTCCAGGTGATGGCTTCAGCCCTCTGTGTCAGTACCAACACCCGGGCCGAGAAAAGACTCGGTAACAGTAAGCTAACACTGACCACTCTTCTTTAACCAGCAAAGGCTTGCTGTGGCTTCCAAAGGTTCGGGCACCAGGCACATTGGTACTCACCAGTCAGCAATGCATCCAGTTATTAGGTAGCCAAAGATTAATCCAACCAGTAAGGAGAACTTAGCGATATGGACCTTCCAGGCATTATCACACACAAGATCCCACTAGAGAGGGGCAAATAGAAAATAAATCAGAGAGAAACATATACAGAGGCCAGCTGTAGTTAATCATAAGGGCAATACAATCACTACAGTAAGGAGCAGGACCCCATTCATAGCACCAAGTCACACATACCACGAAAGACCTCCCTTCAGTGGGTTTGAAAATCCAACAACGAGAAATACAATTTGCCCACAAAAGGCAGTGTAACGTTTTAGTCCAGGACAGATTATAAACGTGTTCAAGAAGCACCCCAGGAAATGTCGGGGTCGTGTGTTCTTCTGCTCCAGCTACCACAGGGAACATAACCGAGAAGGACAGGCGGTCCCCGTGGCCAGCACCCACAGCACCCACAGAGCTCTCACTTGCCCGGAGAACAGAAGACCCTGCCAACTTTTGGCACAGGGGATCATGACACAAGGCAATTAAAAGCAACTTCTGTGTTTCCATCCCCAAGACTCCCCCCACACTTTGTAAGTAGTCTTAAAAACAAAGTTAACAGTTAATGTTGAAATTTCAACTAACAAATCATTCTTTTTCTCTCTCTCTCTCTCTCTCGTAAATGTCCCTCTGTTTCCCCTTATTCCATTTTAAAGTTATCTGCTCCACCTGGAGGGAAAGCCAATCGATTCGTGAATACAACATTTAAACTCTTCTTACAATTCAGTTTTATTGTTCAATAAAAAAAATAAAACAAGTCTCCGAGTCTTTGTCATCCTTTTGCAGAAGCAGGAGACAAACCCACATTTGTTCCCTGGAAGCGATGTGTGTCCAAGTGGAAAACCTATGAGGACAGGGTGCTCAGATCCCTAAACAGCTTACATTCGGGCCTTGGGAACAAACGGGCAGGGTCTCGGCTGGTGACGCTATGAAGCCTGCATCCCCCCACCCCACATCACCCCATTGGATGCCCTCCTGGTAGAAATAAGTGGCTAAAGAAATTGAGGTCAGTGGAGATGGAGAGAGGCACATCGAGGTAGAGGAGGTGGAAATGTCAGAAGCACGATTTGTTGGGGTGAAACCTGATCTTAGCTTTGTCTTACTCAACATGTCCCCCTGCCCCTTGTCTGTCCATCTTAAGACGCCGAATATAACGCAGGGGATCCTTACAGGGCACTGTAAGGTCTTGCCCTCTGTTTCCAAACTTCTGGTAAGCCTGATGGAGCCCCTGCCCCCCTCCCCTACTCCTCCACCTCCCACTGAGCCCTCAGCTGTGGGTCTTGATTTCAACATGGTTCTACACCGGCCACTGTAGAGGGAAGCGCCTGGCCTGGACAAAGCCAGAAGGCAGCCTCCTGTCACACCATCCCCTGGACTCCTTGGGACACACATTTGCTCACTGATGCCCCCAAGGCATGTCTGACTTTCCAGATTCCAGAGGCCTGGGGAGAGTAACTTACTCCTCTATCCATCTACTTCCAGAGGGATGTCCAATGCCAGGCTCAGGAAGAAAGGGAAGCATAGACCGCACGGGGCCCTGTCAACAGTGGGTGGTCTGGGCATGGTTCTCGTCAAGTTCATGTGTCTGGGGAGCAGGGCGCTGCTGATTGCACAGAATCGTAAGAATTCAGATACAGGAATTCTTCAGAGGCCGAGCCTTCTCCTATGTCTACTCCAGTGGTCCTCAAAACGTGCTCTAGCTGCCAGCAGCCCCGGCATCACCTGGGAACATGCTGAAAATACAAATTCTTGGGCCCCACCCCAGACCCGCGCAGTGAGAACTCCCGCAGTGAAGCACAGGCATACAGTGTGCAAGCCTTCCAGGGGATTCCGGGGCCTGCTCAAGCCTGGGAACCAGTGGCCAGCCCTGTCCTGCCATTTCCCTGTCTTTCGGAAGACGATGAATGAGCTCTGCAGTCCCGGGCTGGGGTTCAACCAACTCCCCATGCTGGGGTTCAACCAACTCCAAACGCTGCACGAAACACACACAATGGCACTATTATCTTGAACTGTGAACACAGGATTATACAACCCGACTGTCAGTGGGCGAACCAACAGTCATCTGTACGTTGTTTCTAGGAGTAAATATATTTTTAATAAAAAAACACCTTTCAGGGTGCCACCCAACTTCAGAAATGCAGGTCCTGCGTTCTCATGGGAATTACAGCACCTTAACTAACTGCCTGTGTCTATCCTGTGTCCCCTGCCGTTTCTGGATCGACTGCTCTCCTCTCTGCCCAGCCCAGGACCCTGCCCACAGAGTAATCAGTTCCAAGAGTGAGAGCCCCATCTCTAAGCACACCTGGCTGACCTGAAGAAGAGGGGCTTACAACACCAACACCTGGAATCACGAACATCCCAATCACGTCATGCCGTCCTGCACCCAGCGTGGCACATTCTTGGCAGGAGAGGGACCTGGTGCCCCGGCTGCTGCCGAGGAGGCCACCAGCTGCCGGCTCGGGGGGGATGGGGGGGCAGAAGGGGCAGAGAACCACTGGCTCTTGCCTCCACCCAGACTTCCCATTGATGAGTTTATCTGAGGTTAAGGGATGCAAAGAGCACATTCTGCTTAGGTTAGATGGCCGGGAGACAAAAGAGATTTTAATAAAAGCATTTGGGGACTTGGAGGGAAACGCCAACACTGTTGTGAGCTCAGCCGCGTAAGCAATAACCATACCTGCCCTTGGGCAGCCACAGCTCAATTTAGTTGCTACCTAATACGATATCCCGTGGTCATCTCATCGCACAACTTCTATCAATTAACAATGCTGGAGTGGAGAAGAACAAAACAAAACCAAAAACAGATGAGACAGACAGAACTGCTCCCACAGCCAGTGAGGAAAGGAAGCTTGTCCCGAAGCGTCTGCGTGGACCGCTGTTCTCAGCCTCGGGGTGGGGGCAGGGGGCCCAGCCGGACAGGGCTGCCCCCTGCGGCCTCCACAGCCTCACTTTGGCACAAGAATAGACAACATCTCTTGAGTCAACAAGCAAACTAACTCTAGGCTTCCCGTGATAAGCTTCCTCGTGCCTGGGGATCTGTAAGCAACACCATTCTGGAGGCACATGCTAGAAGCGGGGGAGGGTGGGGCTGGGGGAATCCGCTAGGACGGCATCCCTTTGTTTGACTTCAACCTCTCGGATTAACAAACATGAGCTGGGAAGACAAAATATGTTCAGACACAGTAAGAGCTCCTAAAGAATGTCAGAAGTATGAGGAAGCTCTGAGATCACCCTTGCTCTTGAAATTTGTTCGCGCCACTCCTGATAAGATAGAGCCATTGGTCATTTCGCTAAGTAGGGACTAAGAGACTTTTAAAAATCTAAAACATACACTGGGCTTTGTCTCTGGCGTGACACTTGCCTCTCCAGCCTCTGCACACCATCAAATCAACCACCAAAGCCAGAGGAGTCTCCCTTTCCAACATTTCCTGCACCCCCACCCCACACCCCCCGCACTCTAGTTTCACCCCGGGCAGCCTGACTTATCTGGATGGCGTAGCGAGGGCATTCCCGCAGTGGGAGCTGGAAGGCTAAAAACTAACCGCTTCCGGACTCCTTTCCAGCTACAGTTTCGAATGGGATTTGCGTTTGGTCCATCAGCTGCACACCCCAAGGTAACCTCCAGCACACCCTAGATCTAAGTTTTGGGATGACTTGAATTAGGAGTGAGCAGCGGGGACTACATGGGACACCCACTCTGGTGTTCCGATCTGCCAGTGCTTGCTCTGGAGGGGGCTCAGCCGTCCTCTGAGCCAGCAGTTGGAGGGTGACCTCTTGACTCCCTGGCCTCCTCACTGTGACCTGATTCCCCGGGCACGCTAGTTCTGGGGAGTCGTTCTAGGACACCTTCTGGAGGCCCAGCTTGCAGTTGCTCCTGCAAATTAGTGAATACTGTTTTCCTGTATTCCATCCCGATCTCCTTAAATACCTAGAGTAGCTCCTGTTATGTGCAAGTTGAACCCTCCCTGATTCAGCTTCCTCAGGATGGAGTTTGCAGGGTGAGAACAGAATGTGGGCTACCATCTCTCTTCCTGAACTAATGCAAGCGTCTCAGCGCATTAACTCCGGCCTCCCTCAAATCCATTCCCTACAGAACAATGAAAACAATCCTCTAATTAAGCACGTTGACACTTCATCAGCAGGTTTAACACACCATAAAAGCGTTAAAGTCATGGCCCCATTTCATAATCTTAGGCATGCTTTCTTTGCCATTGTCCCAAGACCAGTGACAGTCTTTGGTGATGCCACAGGACACTTGCCAGCCATGACTAAACGGTGAGACAGATGACCCCAAAAAGTGGTCCCAATTTTAGCTGCACGTGTTCAGTTTCCAAAAAAAAAAAAAAAAAAGGCAGAGGTTATGGAAAATCTGGTAGACCATTTTTCTACCTGTATGTTTTAAGGACAAGCTAAAAGAAAAGAAATAAAATTTACATTATTTTCAAAGGAATGATCTCACTGCTTGACTTGCCAGAGTAGAAAAATACTCATCAAGGAAACTAATGCAATTTCTAAAGAAGATGCAAAAATAAATGGGACACAAGGAAAATAATCTTATTTTCAGTAATAATAAATCCTATGATAATATAAATGTAAAACACAAACATAAAAATATTGGAAGAAAACAGATAATCTGTCCAGCTTTGAAGTGGAGATGAATTCCTAAAGATAAAAACTAAGGGGAAAAAAATCTACCTAAGGAAAAAATTCAGAGATTTTATAACCTAGTAGGAGTTTAACTCTTACTACTTAATTACTATTCATTTAAATTATTATTTAAGTTATGTAAATTATTGCTTAAATGATTTATTTAACTTACTAATTGAAACTTCCATGCATTAGGCGTGCCTGGGTGTCTCAGTTAAGTGTCCGACTCTTGATTTCCGGTCAGGTCACGATCTCAGGCCCAGGAGATGGAGCCCCAAGTCTGGAGCCATGCTGGGCTTGGATTCTCTCTCACCCCCTCTGCCCCTCCCCCAGCTCATGCGTGTGTGTGTGTGTGTGTGTGTGTGTGTGTGCGTGCGCGCGCGCGCGCACGTGCACTCTCTTCTCTCTCTAAAAAAAAACAAAAAAAAAATCCAAAAAAACTTCCATGCACTAAAAATACCATAAACAAAATTATAAAGATCTACATTTGTTAAATATATTGCAGGGACTCAGAATATGCCACTTCAAAATATGCCACTTTGGCATAAGGCTTCTTTTGAGCTGAAGGCAACATGAACAGAAAGAAGCCTTCTCAAGAGGTTCTCTTACTGACTGAAAAATGGAAACTTCTGAGACATGAGAACCGCCTTATAAAGCCCCTCTCCTGGGGAAGTTTTATGGCCGTGAAGATGATAGAAAGTCTGCACGGAGGTGGGTCTGCAAACAAAACTTACTAAAATAACCCTTACTTCCATTAGTGTCCCCACATATTCGTCTGCCAACGTTTACCCACCCCTACCCCCTACCAAAAGGGCCAAAACCCTTTTTCCTTTGTGTTGTCACATCTCTACAAATTTCCTGTTCTTTGTGAGGGTGTTGGATAAGCCTGAATTCTAACACCCCTTTGGGTTCCTCATCACTGAGTTTCTCCTCTGTGTGCACCCTGCATGTGTTAATAAACTCAGTTTTTCTCTTGTTAATCTACCTTTTGTCAGTCTAATTTCCAGGGCGCCAGCCACAGAACCTCAGAGGGTAGAAGAAAACGTGATTTTTACTCCACTACAATATCCAAAGAGTTAATATCCTTGATATTTAATGATCATTTATATAACAATACAGACTAATACTCCAACCAGAAATGGGTAAAGTATCCAGTTAACAAAATATGAAACAAATGGTTAAAAAAACACTTGGGAAATACTCAATTCTACTAGTAAACATCAAAGCACAATATTTTGTTTTCCAAAAAAAATTTTTTTTTTTTTATTTCCCAGAGATGAAGGAGAAACACAGAGGTACAGCTCTGTAGCAGGAGCGTAATCTAGACACTGTGTTTCTGGAAGGCAATTTAACAAGACACATCACATTACTTCAACCAATATACACTCTCGATCCCAGCAATTCCCTTTCTTGGAACTCTTTCCCAAGGAAATTATCAGAGATGACCACAGAGGTCCCAGTGCAATGATGGTCACTGGTTGTGAACTTATAAGAATAAAAAGTGGGAACTTGACTAAATGTGCAGTGATACTACACAGCCATTAAAAATTTTGCTTTGATATACACATTACTCAACTATAAAAAAAAAAATGAGATCTTGCCACTTGTGACAACATAGATGGACCTGGAGGATCATCATACCAAGTGAAATAAGTCAAAGAAAAATACCATATAATTTCACTTATATGTGGAATCTAAGTATAAAACAGATGAATGAACAAACAGACACAGAAACAGACTCATAAACACAGAGAACAAACTGGTGGTTGCCAAAGGGGACGAGGGTGGGGTATGGGTGGAATAAGTGAAGGGGCTTAAGAGGTACAAACTTCCAGGTAGAAAATAAGTAAGTCACGTCACTGAAAAGTATGGCATAAGGAAGACAGCCAAAAATATTGTAATAATGGTGTATGATGACAGATGGTAACTGCACTCACAGTGATGCGCACTGAGTAGTATAGACTCGCTGAATCGTTGTACTCCTGAAACTGATAGAACACTGTATGTCAACACCACTTCAATTAAAACAAAAGTTGCCTTTGGAAACTAATGATTAAGAAAAACGCTCATGATGTGGTATGAGAAAACCTCAGAACAAAACAAAAACAAAAACAAAACCAGTGAATAGAAGAGATAGTTATGTATATAGGGGAAATTATTAGAAGGTAATCCAAACTATTTAAAGTGATTATCTCTGGAGAGTTGAATTAAAACTGGGTCTTTTACTTATTTACTTATTTTTAAAGAGAGGTGTTTTCTTTCCCTTTTTAAAAAATTAAGTAATTAATTTGACAAAGAGAAAGAGAGTGAGAGAGTGGAGGCAGATGGAGAGGGAGAGAGAGAATCTCAAGCAGATTCCCCACTGGGCACAGAGCCCCATGCAGGGCTCCATCCCAGGATCCTGAGACCATGACCTGAGCCGAAAGCAAGAGTCAGCCGCTTACTCAACTGAGCTACCCAGGCACCCCAAGACTGAGTTTTATTTTTGAGTTCATATTTTTCTTGACTTTTTCAAACTTTCTACAATTAATCTACAAACCTTTTAATGAGAGAAAAAATACAGGTAAATATATATACGCCCACAGTGGCAGGTGGAATGGGTGGAGGTAAGGGTAAGACAAAATCATTAAAAATTACAAATAATCCCCCAAAAACCTTGCCATCTTTTCAAGGATATTCAATTTTAACACAATCTAAAAACTTAAGCCTAGAGAAAGCTTGTTTGGAACATGACTTGAAACAAACCAGATCTTCAGAGCCTGAAGTTTACTTATGTTAATGTTCATTGACTAAAGCAAAAAAAAAAAAAAAAAGTTTCTTAGAAATGGGAAAAAGAAAATTCTCCCCAAGTCTCATCTCTTGTAGTGGAGATCCCCCTCTGAGCTAGCTCTGTTAGAAACCCCGTGCTTTCATTGATCCCTCTGCAAGTCCTCTATGCTAAACCTGAGGATGGTCAATTGAGATAAAAGGAAACATTTCCGCTCAGCACTACAAAGGGGATAATGCCACTTAAAATTTCAGAAGCTTAAACAAACCTCCTGAGTTGTAGGAATTTAGAGAAATATAGGGTCAGCATTCTTCTGCCACCTCTGCCCTCCCACCCCCTACCCCCACTTCTACCACCAAAACATGAACCACTGTTTTCTATACCATGGATTGGCCATCTCCACATTTCCTAGCTGGAAACAACAGAAATGTACAAGAACACACACACGTCCACCTGCAAGATTAGTCCCAGATGGACAAGAGAAACGTGCTACATGAGCCAGACTCATAAAGCACATTAGCTACGTTTAGACAGTTAATGCTACCTTGTGTGTTTAGAATTTTCTTTTTATCTAACAGTACATGGATTTATTTTTCCCTAAAAGACTCCACCAAAATTCAAGATATACTGCATGTTTTGAAAACCCCAAATTGCGCTCTGCTTTTTGCCTCTAAGCTCATCCTCCAATTTTAGGAGATTCACTGTCAACAGTAGCCAACACAACTGCCAATTAAAGTTGGCATCCTTGCAAGCTTCCTTAAATGACATAATAAACACCCTTGCCAGGTACTCTGGGAGATTTTTTATTTTTCAGTTTTGTTTCTCTGTTTTTTATTAGTTGCTACTCAAATTGCTCTTCAACTTTCTTTTTTTCTGAACTGAGTGCCAAAAAAACCAAACGTGGCCTGTTGAAGGAAACCGTGGCACCAGAAGTCTGTTGCAAGCCCATTCATGCTAAATGTAGGACGCACTTTGCCTAGAAATCCCGCATTCCCCGTCGTCTGCAGGAAACCCAATCCCAAACCACAGCACTGAAGTTGGTTACGCTTCTTAAACTTTGCATGGTCCCATTTCTGACGAATGTAGTAATTTTAGATTCATTCTAACCCTCACGCAGTGATCTCGGTCTTGTTTCTTTGTTTTTTTTTGCAATGACAACTGTGACTGCGGGCTGTCCTTCTGCTGTCACCTTCCCTGGAAGAGAGCAGGAAGCTACAACGCTTCAGCTCTTGATAACTGGGGGCTTCCCCGGCTCCTCCTGAATTTTGCCATTTTTAAAGGGCTAGAAGTAGAAAACCTCTGCTGAAGAGAATTTTAAAAGGAGACGGAAAAATAACCACCTGAACAGGCCCTTAGTAGCTGAGGTAGGATCGTCTACAGGAGACGCTGAATTTTTCCTTGACTTTTTCTTGAAGGAAATAGAGATATGTATTATTCTAAGAGGAGGTTTACATTATTGAATGTTCTTATTCATTTGGTATAATGCCCTCTATGGCATTTGGGGAAACGAACATATATCCCACAAGGCAGCAGAGATTATAAATAAGTAATGCCCTTCTATCAACCAAAACCTTGGAGAGTCTTTCCAAATTCTGCAATGCATATTTTACTAATGCCCTCACCAACTACCTCTAAAAAGGGAAATTAAGAGTAAGCCCTATAAATTAAAGAGGCCTGTTGCAAAACCAGAAAGAAAGAAAGAAAAACCTCCACAGTTCTAAGCATTAACTAGGAGGAACTATTAATTCCTTCTAGCACACTAATATATACAAAGGAACTGGAAGACTTTTTTTTTTTTTAAGATTTTATTTATTTATTTGACACAGAGAGAGAGATCACAAGTAGGCAGAGAGACAGGGGGAAGCAGGCTCCCCGCTGAGCAGAGAGCCCGATGCGGGGCTCGACCCCAGGACCCTGAGATCATGACGTGAGCCGAAGGCAGAGGCCTCAACCCACTGAGCCACCCAGGCGCCCTGGAACTGGAAGACTTTTAACTTGAAAAATTAAAAAGTCGCTTCATACGTGACCAGAGGATACCTTTTAGTAGGATGTAATGTACGAGCAAAACTGGACTATAACATTAACATTTAAAATAGTTCCGCTGATTCTGGAAGGAGCCAAGCATGGAAAACTTTTGACGGTAGAATCAGGAAACCTTTGGAATGAGAAGAATTTGATGACCCAGGTGATCAATCACGGAAGAATTCAGAGGCCGAAGGAAAATCATCTTTCACTTGCTGCAAACAAATGCCTCAATCCCTTCCCACTGGCTGGCAGGCCATGATCTGACTTAACACAGGCCTGTTAATTCCCTTTATGACCTGAGTTGCTCCTCACCTCCCATTCACATGCCTGCCCCACCCCACTTGCCAACCCTCTCCATGGTCCAGCCATGTCAGAGCACCTGGCAGCTCCCCAAAAGCCTCATGCTCTTTGCCTGCATTGCTCTTCTGCACCTGCCCCACAATAGCCACATACACCCCAATTTTTCTGGCTCAATGCCTATTCAAAGGGTCAGACTCATTTCAACCCAAATTATTTAACACTGTATATCACCTGTGGGTCCTGGTTTTCTAGCTTTCTGTACTGCTTGCTGCTGCTTCTTTCAATGAGCATATATTACCTTTGTAAACACACAACTGAAGAGGGAAAGGGGTATGAAATTACAAAGATTCAAATGAACACTTTTCCATATCTCTATCGAGTTTAATAAACTCAACTGAGGGGAGTCTCTTCTTCCTACACTGGATCAGGTACCCCTCCTCTGTACTCCTATGACATCCTTTATCATGATAAACACCCTGACTATGTATCATGATGTATTGTAATTGCCTATTATTTACAAGTTTTCCTTCACTGACTCTGGGGTCAGCAAACTACAGCCTGTCAGCCCAATATGGCCCTCTCATCTGTTTTATAAATAAAGTTTTATTGGAACACAGCCACACTCCTTCAGGTACATACTGTCTTTGGCATCTTAGGCACTATCACTGCTTATGTGGAGTTGAGTAGTTACAACAGAGACCCTATGGCCTGCAAAGCTGAAAATACTTATTATTTGGCCCTTCACAGTTAAAGGTCGCAAACCCAGAAACTAGACTGTGAGTCCCCGGAAAAAAGACATCGTCTTATCTCTATGACCCTAGTCCCCAAGCTAATGTCTGGAAGGGAGGAGGTACAAAGGTACATCCTCAGGCAGGAGCTCCCACTCGCAGAAGTCGAGATGTTCTTCGGGTTTGCTTGTGTTCACAGTGCCATTGCACCTCCTAATCCTTTCCTTCTCTGGAATTATTTCTTCAAATATAATTTAATTTAAATAATTAATACATCATTATTATACAAAATTTATACAGGCAATATAGTTTTAAATGTTTCTGCTTACCTTTCCACTATTAGCAATTTTCCTCCAGGGAAAGATCATTCTAGTTTTATTATAAAAACCAATAGAATATTGGGTATATGAGAAATTTGTTTTAAAACAATGAATAATTCTCTTAATAGAGCAAATCTATTATATAAATTTAGCACTTTTTTTTTGTTGGTTTGTTTAAGATCTGATTTATTTGTCAGAGAGAGAGAGTGAAAGAGCACAAACAGGGGGAGTGACAGGCAGGGGAGAAGCAGGCTCCTGGCTGAGCAATCCCAGGACCTTGGGATCATGACCTGAGCCAAAGGCAACCACTTAACAGACTGAGCCACCCAGGAGCCCTAGACACCCTTCTAAGAAGAAAGGAATTAACATTTGTTAATTACCTACCATTGTCTAGCATTCTGCTAGCTGCTCTCATGAGCCTCTCTCATTCAGGCATTAAAATGATCCTACAACATGGGTATTATTATCAGTGTGCCCATTTTACAGACGAAGAAACCAAGGCCAAGAGAGGTAAAGCAACTAGTCGAAGATGGCTCTTCAATAGGAGATTATAAGTCCCTGTCTGCTGAAAACTCCTATTCTTTCCCTCCCCATAAACTCAAAGAAACAGCTCTGGTTCATGCAAATAAAAACAATTCCGTGGTTTACATTACATTGCCACGGGTTATATAGTGTTTGTCTTGCCGAGGCTACAACACTTCCCGTATGTGGGAGAACAGTATGGTAGTGCAAGTAGGACAGGCTTTGGTGTTATTTCGTTGTTACGGTGACTAAACAAAAATAACCTGTAAGGAGCCTGTGAATAGCAGGTGTTTCATAAACAGTGGCGGTTAAAAATAAGAATATCCCAGTATCTTTACTTTTCACAGAAAATGTTAGCATCAAAATGCTGGGAAAAGCCAAGGTCAACATTCTTATTGAGACCAAATCTTGGGCTCCCTGTCATATAGTCAGCTTCTTTAAAATATATGAATCAGAGTAGTTGAGAAGCTAACCCAGCCCTTCTCCTGTTTCGACACTGCTCTCACCATCTTGAAAGGACATGAGTATTTGGTGAAAAGGTCTCTTCAAACAAGGATGTTTCTGCTTCCTCCGACTCAGACTGGAAGGCAGGACAACTGTGAATGTAAGGATCACCTTTTCCATGAAGACAGTCAACACCCACCAAACAAAGGGCACAGAGCCCTTGCACTGTACCTGGCCCACACCCCTCCCCGCTTACTGAACCCAACAAATGGTCTAAGGAGAGCAGAGCACAACTAACTTTTTGATTTTTACCGATCTGACCTTTGTCTGCATTGCACTCGGGCTGAGCTGTAGTTTACCATTATCTCCGAGGAAGAGCATCAGAGGATAAACGAGAGCCTGGAGGAAACTTATACCCCAACATGGGGGCTGAGCCCAGGCCCCGAATGGGACTGTTGGGAGCTGGCTCATGGCTGAGAGCACAGATTCCAAGTAACAGGGACCTGAGTTTAGTTTCTAGTTTTGCCCTCTGAAATTCGTGGGACCCTGGGTTAAGTTATTTCCCCCTCTTGGGGCCTGCGTTGCAACATCTGTGATTCATTAGTCACAAAACCTATGATGTCACTTTCTTAGGAGTCAAAATCCTATAAAGACTGTGTCTAGTGTAGTAATGGGCACAAGGTGATTAGCACTCATTAATTCTGTCTGTTATTTCAGCAGCTCCTTGGGGGCTGCTGTCTGTTGGTAAGTAACATCTGAATGTGAGAGGAATAAAGCTACTTTCAAAAAGGCTTTTGATATTTACAGTCTGCCTTATTCATGCGGGCTTAGCCCTAAGGGATCCACAAGAAGGGGTATTTTTACCAGTTGTTCGTCCTGTCTGCCTAGCCAGCACCAGCACGGAGAGTGGGAGAGGCCAGGAGAGAAGCTGCCCCCAGGGGTGGGGGGCGGCTGTATCCCCAGCTGGGGAGGAACCCCCGGAGAACGGAGAATGGGCACGGGTCTGCACAGGGGTTCTGCGTGCTCGCCAAGTCCTCCGCCAGACCTCAGGATGCAACGCCCTTCACTCTGACCTCTTCCGCAGCCTACGGGAACAGCAGCACGGCACCAGGGCCCAGACTTCACGGTCATTTATTAGATAGACTATTTCTCTGACCAAAAGGAGAAAAAGTAGCAGACGACACTATTCTACCCAAAACGGTGTTTACATTTTTTTTTTCCTTTGAACTATTAATCTCCTAAAAACACTGGGCTGGACTGGCAACGTGACAGCAAAATGTGACTGTGCAGTTTGTCTCCTCAGCTGCCCGGAGCTCGGCGGGGAGCACGGACGTGCAGAGACAGCCCAGGGGGACGGGGAGACGTGGGGGGGGGGCGCCCTACCTCGGGCAGGGCGGCAAGGAGAGGGCCCCTCGCCTTCCACTGTGGGTGCCTCTGACATCCTGGGCACAAGTTCACTGGCGGACAGTTCTCCAAGCCTCTGCTTCCAACAAACCTCCAAAGCATCCTTAAGTCCGAGCCAGAATCATCTCCCAGAGGGTACCATTTGTGGGGATCAGTTCTGAGGACAGATCACAGGAGCCCGCAGGGGCCTGACCAGAGGTGAGGGAGAGGGAAATGGAGAACGTGCCAGCCAGTCTGGACCTCAGCAAGAGGAGAAAGGGGAACAGGGACCCTTTCAAGCCAAAGTAGCTGCAAAGTGACCCAGCCGTGGTCCCCAGGTGGGCTCCCAGTGGCCCTCCACTGCGGCTTTACTGGATGTCCTCAGCCCTCTTCATGCTGCAGCACAGTCAGAATGACGCAAGATTGAAGGCTGGCGACAGGCCCGGATGGCGAGCTCCAGAGCGTCACCCTTCGGCCGCTAATGGACCTGAATGACAGCACCTGGGAACTTGTCACTAGAAGCCCCTTCTGGTGAACACAGTAAGCAGCTGTTCTGCTCCCGGTGACCCTCCAAAGATTGGGTCTTTCTGCTGTAGCACTAACTGCAGTCAGTGTTTGGAGTTTCGGGAGCCTGGCCTTGCTTAGCTAAGCTGGGGCATCTCAATTCCATCCCAGCCCCAAGGCATGCTCTGAAAAGGTACAATTCAGACAACTGCTGATTCGGCAGGGCGGCCTTTACAAAGCTTGTCACGGGACAACCAAGTCCACTCATTAGGTATTCTCTGTTATTCCTCTCTCTGTAAGGCGGACAGGAAGCAAAAGATGAGATAAAGCGAATGGCCCGTGCATGAAACCCTGCCCCCGGCCTGAGCTCCTGTGTACAGCTGCACCTTCAAAACCCATTTACCTCTGAGAGCCCCTGAAGCATCTTCTCGAGGGACCGCGACCGTCAGGGCACTAGCAGCTGTGCATCTCAAAAAGGGAATCAATGGTCACAGAATGTATGGTGACATCCAGTTAAACAAAGTGACGCCGGGGTCTCATTTGCAGGATTTCTCAGAGCCCTGACTCTGTTAACGTGCATCATGAATTCTGAAGACGGGGGATCGGCATGTGGCCCTTCCCAAACATCTTTGACCTTGGAAACCTCCCTCCCCTTTAGAGGGTATATTTTTGGATTGCAGAATATGAGAGATGTTGCCATATATATGTTGTGTGCCCTTCCTGACCTATGTCTGATCATAATGCAAATTACAACACATGACAATTCTGGGATTTTAAAGCCGAGTCGAACAGCCCTGTCAGCCCTGGCAATCAACATGAGGGGAGGTGAGTGCTGGCCAAGTGAATCCAAGGACATGGAAAGCCTGAGCATCAAGGAGGGCACGTGATGGAATGAGCGCTGGGTATTATATGCAACTGATGAATCACGGAACTCCACCTCTGAAATGAATAATGCACTAAATGTTAATTAATTGATTTAAATTTAAAAATTAGAAGGAAAAAAGAAAGTAAGCATAGGGAGTTTTTTTCTACTTTCGATCAGAGAAAATAAAAATGATAACTATTTTCCTCTGTCTTTGCAAGAGATTATAAAGACTAATTGGTAACAGATGGACAAACATTAAATACTCCTAGGAAATGATATGCAAAAGGTCAACTGCTATAAGAGGCAATCAGCTGTGTATGATGCAGCCCCCTCGAAAGGCAAGGTAACTGCCCTGCTCATCCCCACTCCTCCCGCGGGAGGCCACCCCATCGTCAGCCCATGTCCAGCAGCACTTCCGTACTCTGTAAGAAACTGCAGACCCTCTGATTCTTTAAAAAGTAGTCTACTGACCCCAGAGAAGCAGAGTTTCCGTTGGGCAAGATGAAAATGTTCTGGAGAAGCGTGGTGGGGATGGAGGCACAATAATGTGAACAATGTCACCGAACGATGTACTTAAAAATGGTTAAAATGGTAAATTTTATTTTATGTGTATTTTATTGCAATTTAAAAAAAAGTGTTGTGGTTGTTTTTTTAGTATATCTTCAAGTCTTAGCTTGAACCGTTGAATTCTATTCCAGGTCTGTCAGTGACAAACCCAAGATGTGGAACGGGGGACATGGGCTCCTTGGGGCTCCGCGTCACTTAAACACAGGTGGCATTATCGCTTGGAAGAGAAGCCCAAAGTGAGACGTTAGCAGAAAGTACTGGTGCCTCCACTTCCTGTGTATTCTCAGTCCTGTGGATGATAATCTCAAGAAAATCTGCAAGGTTCAGACTCCTGTGCATGGCATCCTCTTGCCACCAGAGTGACCATACCTCACAGCGAGATAGCCTTTGTCCTCAAACTTGCCCATGAGTGGAAGGGTGGAAAGGAAAACCCCCTCTCCAAAAAAGGAAGAGTGACTGGACCTTCCTATGTTACACGGTCACCTGGGGTCCCTCAATCTTTGCCTTCAACCTCACACGATGTTCAAGGCAGGTCACCCCAAGCTCTCGGGTCCCGCCCTCACCTAAGGAGGTTTTCCTTCCCCTTTAGAATCCGTGTCTCACAGCCAGCAGCGGTCCAGGACCACAGGGAGCTCATCTGCGGGTCGGAGGATGGCAGAGCTGCAAGATTTAAGCACTCTTTATCACTCACCTACTGAGTGCCACACCCCTGGGAAATAACAGGGCAGGAAGCGCCGTCCCTGCTCACGAAGGTTTAGAGTCTAAGATTAGAAAATGGCCAGGAATAAAAATGACAGCTCTGAGAAATGAAGGGCTGTGATGGCAGATGTCCTACAGGTGCTGGGACAGCGCATCAGAGGGTCTAAGTTTCCATTTTCCATCACGCCTTCCTTGTGTGAACTGTGCCAGCCCTGGCCAGGCGTGGGGCTCTGGGAGAGACAGACAGCTGCACTGGGAGACGGCGGAAGCGTGGGGCAGGAGGGACAGCCACCCCCAGGGCCAGACACGGAGGCAGAGACGAAGGGGTGTCGAGCAAGGGGGCAGGTCCCGCAGGGGCCTTGCACGCCATGTTACAGATTTTAAGTGGAAGTAGAATGTTAACCGAAAGCAAACCTTCTTTTAGCTTTTTTTTTTTTTTTCTTCTTTTAGCTTTTGTTTGATGCTCCTGTTGTTAGAAATACCCTGATTAAGGATCTCAGCCTTTCGGAGGAAGACAACCAAATCCCTGCCCCTGGCCCTTCAGGGGACATGGTGGGGTAGTAAAGCCTTTCAAAATAGCCTACCTGTGGTGGGCGTGTGGGTTGCAGACTGTTGATCGGTCATTGATGAACAGCTTTAAAGACCTGGATGAGCCCAAAAAGGAGGAAGACTGACCCCATCAGTCATTCCTACCGCGCTGTGAACTGCTTTCATGTCTTAGCTGAGACAGCTGCACGGATGCTTTAGAGAGTAGGAATAGAGAGGGAAATTCTGAGAACCAGAACATTTAAGGAGACCTAGGAAATGGACCTCAGTGAGGAGCAGTTGACTAGCCTGGAGACGAGGTGGGGCTAAAGGAAGAGGGTTTCTCAAAGCGAGAGCTTGGGGTATCGGCTGGCTCGCCACATGCCATGAAGGCAGCCATTTGCCCAGGGCTGATCTCAATGACATCCGGTGACCTTCCACACTTCCGGTTTCAAAGGTCTAAAGGTACTGCCTGGGACAGTGCCACCAGCCATACGAAGCATGAGCAGAGCTGACTGCATGACCGCCCTCCCAACTCTGGTGGGAGCTCCTTGCAGAAGAGGACTCAAGACACACACTCTGCTGAGAGAGCCTGGGCAGCGGTCACTGCATTTGATGCCCACAAAGCATCATCTCCACCTTGGCGGTTAGGTTCCCAGAGGCTAAGGAACCCTCAGTGTCTCACAGAGGTAAAGAGGCAGCACTGGGATTTAGACCCGGGTCTTCCGCACTGAGCCCCACGCTGACTACCCCCCACCCCGCCTCTCCACGCAGCACCCCAAGCAGGATGCCCCGGTCTCTGCTGCATGCACCCTGAACTCCTCCCAGCCACTCAGTGCTGGAGGGGGAGCTGGCTGGGAGCCCATGAAAAAGCCCATGTTTAAAAACACTTTTACAAAATGTCTTTTTTTCAAATCATGGGACTGCTTTTGCAAAACCTAAAGGGACCAAGCTTCTTTGCTCCTGTGCAAAAATGCTGTTCAAAGCACTAAATGCCCAAACGGAGGGAGAACCTTCTACTTGGGCTCAAGTCCTTTTAATAGCCGTTGTGATAAAGGTGCCAGGATGCTGAACATGCTGGGGGTCTCCAACCTCTAAACCATTATTCACTGAAAGTGCATCACTGGTTGCTTAACCTGCTTTAAAAAAAACCGCAGTTCATCGTGGGATGACACGTATGCATAAGCACAAACATGCTTCTTGACAAAATGCAGGCTGATTCGCAAACACAGAGAAATGTAAAAACCCTGTGAAAAACACCACATCTTCATATGTTTAAAAATGGCCAGAAATGTCTGCCTACATTTCATAGCTTCCTTTAAGGTTTCCAGACAGGAAGTAACAGATTGGGAGGGCTGACTCTCCTTCTCACATTCGCTCGGCCCTGTTGAGAAATAGCCCGCTAACTCCCTCTTTAATCCAATGAAGGAACAAACAGGATTCTGTAGGGCAGGCTCCATCAGAAAAGAATTCCACTTGGCCTGGGGCCCCTACAAACTGGGCCCTTGGCACCGTCTGCCTTCAGCCGTGGGCTGGGTGATAGGTGCACTCTGGGTTTTGCTTGGGGTTCGCTCCAAAGGTTCTTTAACCCTTGAGCTATCTGCCCTCACAAGGCTTACCTGGGTTGCTTTTTTTTTTCTTTTCTTAATTTATTTGAGAGAGAGCATGAGTGGGGCCGGGGGTGGGGCATGGGCAGAGGGAGAAGCAGCCTCCTCACTGAGCAGAGAGTCTGACACGGGGCTTGATCCCAGGACCTTGAGACCACGACCCGAGCCAAAGGCAGACACCTAACCAACTGAGCCACCCAGGCACCCTACCTGCGTCTTCTTAAGGAGAGGAAGAAGGAGGTTCTCAGCAAGGTCCCACCAGCAGGAGGGAGCTACAAAATAGGCAGGAAGTCCTGGCTGCTTGCAGGAGCTATGTGTCACAGGAGATGGGATGAAACCACAGATGACTTTTGAACAATGCAGGGGTTGGGGTGCTGACCCCCCCATGCAGTAGAAAATCCACGTCTAACTTTGGTAGGGAAACGGTACCGAGATTCCCACCCCATAGAGATGGCAGCCCCCCCACCCCCTACAGGTACCCTGTCACTCTAGCTTCTACCCTTAAAAAGAAAAGACAAAGAAGGAACCTTACCTAGATTATAAACAAGTCAAGATTTCTCACTAGCTGCTCTGATTCTGTCAATCAACTTTTAAACATTAGAGCTCAAAGGGAGTAAGGGCCAGAAAGGATGTACGAAATTCGGATTGCAATGTTCATGGCAGTCTGCGTGTCACAGCCACAAACAGGAAACAATGCACAGGTCCATCAACCAGTGAGGAGACGGTAGTGCACACCTGCAGGGGGACACCCCGTGGCCACGGAAGGGAGCGACTGCGGGTTTACGCCGGAACCCAGACCCAGATGAATCCCAACGATGCTGCTGGGGGAAGCAGCAGACACAGAAGCCTGCGTGCTGTGTGATTCCACGTCTGTGACGTTCTGCACCAGGCGAAGCTGAGCTCTGGGGCTGGGAATAAAAACAGCAGCTGCCTGTGGGGGCGAGCTGATTGGAGGGGCGTGAGGGGATCAAACGGGGTGAAGGCAATGTTCTAGATCTTCGTTTAGATGGTGGCTACTGGGTGGAACAGGAGTTGAAACCCACTAAACCATACACTTAAAATCTGTGCCCTTTACCGACATGTTGCAAAAATCTCCATTTTTGCAAAAATCTTTTTTTTTTTTGCAAAATTCATTTGCAAAAATCTCCATTTTTGCAAAAACCTCCATTTGCAAAAATCTGGGAAATGGTTTTAAGCGGGTCTCCAAAGATGAGACAGAAATACCCAACTGATTGGGGCTTCCCGGCTCCTTCCTCTGCCAGTTCTCGGGAGGCGGGCAGCAAAGGGGAAGGAGCTGCACGGGGCACCCACCATTCCCTGACAGAGTATCTCAGAGAGCTCGATTCACCACCGGGAGGAGGGGAAGCATCTGCGCGTACTCTCCCTTCTGCCTAAGCAGATCTGTAGGCGCCAACAACATATACAGTTGCTATTTCAAGGCCTGAGCTTCTTGACAAACGTGGTTATGGGCTGTCCCTCAGTTCAAAACAAGAGCGTTATTGTTACTGTATCAAAGGCAAACAAAACAGGAGCCCGACCCTGCGTTTACAAAGTCCTCCCTAGAAACACCCGGTGAGCAGCACCCTGGGAAGGAGCCCCGGGCGTGCCCGCCGGCAGAAGGCCCGGCTCACGCAGTGGTGCCTCAGCGGAACCTGGAACGCAGACCCTCCGGGGCCCAAATCCCGCCCCTGCCACATTGCTCAGCTGGGTCCCTGTAGCCACGTTCTTTAAGCCTCTCTGAAAGCCACGTTCCTTCAGTGATGACACATGGCGGACACTGGGCCCAGTAATCCTGCCTCAGCTTCCTGGTCCTCCTCCCTCCCCTCCTGCTGCCCCCGTGACGTGCCCCACAGGCCCTCCCACTCTGTTCGTGGACCCCTCTTCTCTGTACCTGCTCCCGTCGGTCACCCCCTGGATTCCAACAGTAGATAACACAGATGGAAAGCCCTCTTTGTGCAAAACCGACAGGAAAGACAGAATCACCGTGTTCCGGCGATTTGAACCTTCCGCCTCCTCCCTGAAAGGACTTTCTGTTGTGGGCTGAACTGTGTCCCCCTAACACGTTCTGGTGAAATCCTCCCCTGGTGCTGCAGAACCTGACCTCATTTGGAGATAGGGTCTTCGCAGAGGTAATCAAGTTCAAATGACATCGTTAGAGTGGGCCCCAACCCAGTGTGGCTGGGGTCCCTAGGAAAAGGGGCAATTCGGACACGGAGATGCAGACATTGGGAAGATGATGTGAAGATAGGGAGACAGGGAGAAGGCCACATGAAGGTGGGAGATCGGAGCAAGGTGTTTATGAACCAAGGAACACCAAAGACTGTAGCAACCTCCAGAAGCCAGGAGAGGCCTGGAACAGACTGTCCCCCCAAGCCCTTAGAAGGAACCTACCCCACCAACACCTTGATTTCAGACCCCTGGATGCTTCATGCCCTCCCACCTGCCTTCATCCGATGCACTAGTGAGTGTGGTCTCTTTCCCTTCTCCAGCACACCCGGCCGGGGGCCCATGATCAGCAGCCCAGGCACTCAGCACCGACCCCTCATCTCCCGCAGCACAAGCCAGCTTTGTCCTCTGAAAGTGTGGCACGGGGCAGATGGAGAGAGCACAGATGCTGGAGCTGGGGTGATGCACTGGAGGGTGCTGACTTCACCGATTATAATAGCGTGTCCCTGGCCAAGTTTCTTCGCCTCTGCACCTCTGTTTCCTCACCTGGGAGAGACGCTGCTAACAGCTGCTTCGCTGGCTTATCGAAAGGGTGAAACACACGGCCTGCTCAAAGGATCCTGTACATGGCGAGGATCTGACCCAGGGAAGGTCATGCTGCCGTGACCTTGCTCCAAATCCTTCAATACCTTCCATCACTTGCCAAAGTCCAGACTCCTCGGCAGAGAGCGACGAGCTGTGCCGGTCACTCCCAATGCCTCTTCTTGCCAGTTCCACTCTTTGCAGAACCCAGCTGTGCACACACCCTCCTCCCATGTGACTCAGGGTCAGGGGGCCCATCCCTAGTGCACACATGGCATCCCCTGGTGAGGGGTGTTGGTCCAGGGGCTGCAATGCGGGGAGGCAAGGTCCACAAGAGAGGAGGATTCACGCACCATGCTCAAGTCACAAGGGGGCAAGGGGCGGCAAATAACCAGGTGTCATAGGAAGCCACCTTGCCACTACATGGGACCAGCGTCTGTTATGGGCTGAATTGTATGCCCTCAAAATACATCTGTTGAAGTCCTATCCCCCCGGTTCCTCAGAACATGACTGTATTTGGAGAAAGGGTTTGTACAGAGGTTTAACTTAAAATGAGGTCACTGGCCAGCGTCCTTATAAGAAGAGATGAGGACGCAGCAGAGGACAGACCATGTGAAGACACAGGGAGAAGGCCATCTGCAAGCCAAGGAGAGAGGCCTCAGAAGGAACCAACCTGCCAACACCTTGATCTTGGACTTGCAGCCTCCAGAACCCTGAAGAATAAATTCTGTCACTGAAGCCCCCCAGTCTGTCGTACGGACTGATAATATAGCATTAGAATGAACCAATGCTGAAGAAGGCCTAGAAGCATGCAGGGGAGCCTATCTTCTCTCTGGACTTCCAGAAACATCATAGTATTCGGTTTTATTTTTAAGCCCGTTTGATCTGAGGTTTTCTGCGATGCGCAGCAGAACCCTCCATCTTTCAAACCCTTTCCAACATTGTACGTTCTCCCCTCCTAACTAAAACCAAGTGCTTGCCCCCCTCCTTCCACGGTACTCACATTCTGGTTATTCCCCACGCATACCTGCTCTTCCTCTTCACCATCTTTGGCTCCTGGCTTCCCTCTGCCCGTCTCTGCCCGGGGACCACCCTTCTCCACGGCACAGCTCATGGCTCCTTCTCCCCTGTAGCTCCAGCACTTGCCTGAATACGACACACCACTCCGGACTCTTCCCGTGGGCTCTCTTCCCTGCATATGCCTTTAACTATATGAGATTAGACCACGATACTTACTAGAAAGATTCAAACAGATCACTAAAGAAAGACTGCTGTGTGTCACTGCCTCCCCAGACTAAAGGAGAAAATGCCTTCTGCAGATTTAAAAACCTATTTTCAGTATGATAAACTATGAGTCTTTAAATTCCCTGGTAACTTTCTGCCTGTCCAAGGTCACTTCAGTTTCCCCAAAAATCGCTTTTGGATTTGAGATTCATAATCGAGGTCACAGTTTTCTTTTTCACCATCCCTCCAGTTAGTCAGTTATCTGAGACTCTGTCAAAAAAGAACTAGAATTATAAATGGGGAAGAATCCGATGGCAGACGAGAAATTAATTAAAGAGAGAAACCACGGCTTATACTTAAACCATGATTCAAGCCCATTATCAGCAGATACACAAAACCAAAAATAAACCAAAAGCAAAACCCCAAACACCCTTACGGCCTAGACGATACTCATATTTGAAGAGTTGTTTCTTATGGGACTTCCCAGAAACACTTCCCAATAAAACTTCTGTTGAAATCATAAAAACCCTACCTTGGAACACAGAAGAGTTGATGACCCACTGAGCAGTATGGCTCCAGAAACAAGGAGGCCCCTATGATTTCACATTCGTCTACCTGCATTTCACTACCTCCCACTGGATGAGCTCTAGTTGAGGCATCTTTATTTACTACTTGGAAGTTCCTTCTGAGAGCCAGATCGGACCTTTTGGCTGGCCCCAGGACACACAGCTCTCTGACTATCTGTGGCCCTTGAGAGTTATTAATACCAAGGCTATCAAGCACAAACTCCCAAAAAGTACTACAAATGAGTGGGACGTGCAGATGATGCCATGAACACATAAGGAAGGAAAGGTCTCGCTGGGGAGGGTGCTGGGGCTGCCTGGGGCCTGGACCTGCCTGATGGGGGGAGGCTGGCTTAGCTCAATGAGGGGGGTACCTCCCTAGCTGCCCCAGCTAACACCGCGCGCGCTTACTTTCACACGTGCTGGCCCTGAGCACGGGTCCATGTCACCACTCCTAGGTTCACCGCCTGTGCCCAAGGGAGCGGTCAACCCCACTCTGCTACTCAGTGAATGTAAACAGTGCTTAGGTTTGCTTCTGGCGCTTGGCGTTTGTGTCCCCCGGGGGTTTCTCATTTCCTGCTGCTGAAAACATGATCAAACCACCTTAATGGGAATTAATTATGGAAAAGGCTAGTCTGAATTAGAGACATTTTGAAAATAAATACCTTTTACTTCCAAAGAAATGTTTCCTTTTCAAGTAATTAACCACTATTCCAAGCCGAGGTTCAAAGGACCTACTTAATGAGTGACTTGGTCGTTAGCAACATTCATCTGTACATAAATATGCTAAGGCAGCGTTTCATAATGTGCTTCCCTAGGTAGGCTAAACGTGCCCGCCGACACTCGGTGTACATCATTTATGCACTCAGCGAACCCTTGTTCACAGAGGGCAAAGGGGCCCTGGCTGCGCTGTGATAATTCCGGGTGTGATGAATTGCCCTCCTATAGCTCCCGAGCCCACACACCAATGCTCTCCCTGTGGGTTACAGAGGGGCCAAGGTCTCACCCGGGCTGACCCCGGCCATCTGGTGGGTATGATCAGAACATACAATGAAATTTCGCATCAGCCTCGACCAGGATTTCTCAAACTTGGAGTGCTCAACTGGACCGTACTTTGCTGCGGGGGCTGTCCGGTGCATTGTGGGATATTCAGCAGCACCCATGGTCCCCACCCACCGGATGCCAGTAGCATCCCAATCAGCTGGGACGACCAAAAATGTTGCCAGACCCAATGCCCCCTGGGGGGAAATTATACCACCTGGAAATCATCCAGTGAACTTTTATAAGCATTGATGCCTGGGTCCCAGGTTCCAAAAGCCCCCAGTTGACTCTAAGAGCTGCGGCCACCACTACTGCAATCCTAGATTCACACCAGTTTGGTATGTCAATTTCATGAGCCGAAACGGCTCCGAGACTGAAAGTTCTGAAAAACAGTGACTTAAAGTCAACATATAACCTGGGAGCCCGGGTTCTAGAGCCCGGGAGAAATTCAAGTGTGATTAGCAGCTATTAATTAGTTTCCAATAAACTCACTGGAATTTGATTTTAGGTCTGAGTTGACCTATGTATCACCTGTCCTCTTCCTTTTCTTGTCATCCTAGAATTAAATCACCTCACCCTGCCCAGGTGAGAGTAACAGTAACGGCCCCTTTCCTGTTTACCTTTGCCGTTCGAGAAATGTTAATTGAGTGCCTACTAGATCCAGGAGCTGAGGACACAGATCTGGGCCAGGAAAGCAGAGGTGGAGGATTGGCGCGGAGGAATAGGGAGCCAGGAAAGGCTTTAAGAAGGTGATGGGATGATAGGGGAGGGCAGGTGGATTCTGGACTGAAGGAGAGCCGCTTGCAAAGGCCAAGCGTTGTTTGAGAAACTGGGGGCTGGAGCACAGGGTCCCCGCAGGGCTGTGATGGGGGCCCGTGCAGGAGACGCAGGGTGCAGACAGACCTCCAGCGACCTTGAATACCAGCCAACCAGGCCCAGCTTCATCCTGTAGGCCACGGATCCGAAGCAGGGAAGTAAAAAAAGCTTCTCATCATCAATTTAGGATCAAACCCCCTGGGATTTGAGGTAAGGGGGTGGGAGGGTGGATAAGATCAGGGGCCAGACGTGAGGTCTGGTCTAGCGGGTAACCGAACACACACGGCTAGGGCTCTGAGGACACATCCAGGTTACAGATAAAGATTTGCTGTTGCCCTACTCAGGGTGTGTGCTGGAACTCGGATATTACAGGCTGAACTATGTCCCCTTGCCCAAAAAACCTCCAAGCCCTCGAATGTTGAGTCGTGACCCTTCGTACCTCAGAATGTGACTGTATTTGGAGATGGGGCCTTTACAGAGGTAATGAACTTAAAAAGGAGGTCATTGGGATGGGCCTTAATCCAACAGCACTGGTGTCCTTGTAAAAAGAGACTAGAGCACAGACGCACACAGAGGGAAGCCCGCATGAGGACACAGGGAGAAGACGGCGTGCTCGAGCCGAAGAGGGAGGCCTCGGAAAGACCAGCCCTGCCGACATTTGATCTCAGACTTCCAGCTCGTAGACCCGCGAGGAACTAAATGTCTGTTAGCTCCCCACCCCCACCCCCGTCCGCGGTACTTGTTATGCAGCTCGAACTGACTGAGACTCTGGGGACCCATCTGAAGGGAGCAGGTGGTGGAAAGGATTCCAGAAGGAGAAGAGCAACCAGGGGAGCACAAGAAAAATCCCGAAAAGCAGCCTCCCCCCATCCCAAGGAGAGAGAATCAAGGACTGAGCAGTCACTGTCAATGCCACGCAGAGGCTGACCGAGATCGCCGAAGCAGTCCCGGGGATCTGGCATCAGGCAAGCTGACACCATCTGTGGCACAGAGGCCACAAGGCCCAGTGGGCAAGGCAGGGACACTGGGCCAAGCCGGCACCTCCCAAGAGCATGGACACACAGACGGGACGAGGGCCGCAGCCCCTGGGACATGGCCACACTTGTGATGGGGGTTTGACGAGGGTGCTCACAGAGGCCCACACCAACACGCGTGCTCGGCCGGACAGAAGCCGAGAGGCCTGCCGTAGGGGTCCTGAGGACACAGTGCCACACAGACCCAGCCTGGGCCCGGGAGTTCTTCTGCCCTGGGTCTCTACTCTCGTTTCTCCATTACAAACCTCAGATAACTCATTGTCTACTAGAGGGAAACCCAACCGATCCCCAAGGACAGACTGTGGGGGCCTGTGCGGTCAGGCCCCAAGTTCTGCTGCTGGTGTCCCCCTCCGTGCCCTGCACTGGTCCCTTCCCAGCCTTTGTCAGCTCCCCTGCAGGCAAGGCCCTTTGTATCTTTCAAGACCCCAGCCCTCCTTCGGCGCCCAGCTCAAAGGCCACAGCACCCGGCTCCCCCTGCCCATGGTGGGAACTCCCAGGGCCGAGCACAGACCTTGTGGGCTTTCTTGCGTGCCCACTTCTGCACCCCACACCCTCAGCTCCCGGCCCTCACGCGCTCGTCTCAGCTTGTCCCACACTGGGCCTATAGAATCCTCCATTTACCAACTGTCTTGGTTACACCACGAGCTCCTTCCTCAGGGCAGAGACCATCTTCTACCCATCGGTGTCGCCCACCCAAGGGGGAGAAGGCCTGCCTACAGAGCAGATGTTTTGACAGAAGGACCAGGGCCGGGCACCACCCAGGTGGCTGCAGAAATCACCTGACAGGGGAGGGATGAGGGGTTGTGCCTGATGGGCTTCAAAAAAGGAGAACAACACCTGTGTCCACAGCGGCATTATTTCCAACAGCCAAAAGGTGAAAGCAACCCAAGGGTCCCTCAGTGGGTGAATGAATAAACAAAATGCAGTCATACGTAGCATGGGATATGGTTCAGCCTTAAAAAGGAAGGGAATTCTGACACATGCTACGACGCGGATGAACCCTGAGAACATTCCACTAAGTGAAATAAACCCAGTCACAAAAGAACAAGTACTAGAATGGCTCCCCTGATGTGAGGTCCCTGGAGTAGTCAGATTCAGAGACAGAAAGTGGAATGGTGGTTGGCAGGGGCAGGGGGAGGGGGCGGGGCGGGGGCTGGGCACTTAGCGGTGAATGGGGACAGAGTTTCAGTTTGGAAAGATGACAAAGTCCTGGAGATGGACGGTGGTGATGGGTGCACAGCACTGGGACTCTACTTAATCCCACTCAACTGTACACTTCAACATGGTTAAAATGGCACATTTTATGTGTATTTTACCACAATTAAAAAAAACTTTTTTAAAAAGTAGGACAAAAACTGTGTGTTCGCGGCAAAGGCTCATGTATATTCATCGGAGAACAGTGGAGTTCCTCAGTAGGTAACAATCAAGGGTGCCCAATTTGTAAAGCATCTTTTAAACACACAGAGAAAAAGCAGCTTTTAATCTAATCTGGGAGGAAACACTCTGTAGTGCAAATTACTATGCTGAGTGCATAACCCACCCATAATTTAATATGACCACTGGGACGCCCGTGGCTGTTTTATGCCAGGATCATCTCCTCCACACTTCTTCTTTAACTGATACTAAGAAATAAAGTGTGACTGTTGGCTGGCAGAATTAAATTAGAGAAAGCACTGACCCTCCTCGCCACTTAAAAAAAAAAAAAACTGATAAACCCTTAACTAGCATTCCTATGACTTAACATTCTTTACCACACATTCCTATGACTCAGCTGTTTGGTTCACTGCTCAGATAAGGAAACCAACTGTCTCACTTCTGGGGCAGTGTTTTTGAATGTAAGAAGCCTCCGTCCCGGCTCCTTCTTGCTGTTGCATACCTTAGGCGAACTAAACATTCAAAACAAAATTGGCTAGAGCTTTGTGAAGCTGTTCCCTGGGAAAAAACAGACCCACAAAAAGTATGTTTCACTTTGACTACAAGAAATCTAGAAAAAGATACAAAACAGAACCAAGGAAGACAGAAGCAGGAAAGACACTGAAAAATCAGGAAGAAAGACTTGCAAGGGCTCAGGGAGCCTCGCTTAGCTTTGTAGCCGTGACAGCTGGCTTCTGAAAGACGACAGGCTGGAGCCCACCAGAAGCACCACCGCTCAGAAGGGCCCACATTTGGCTTACAGTAGGCTGTCACCGCCTTGATCTTAATAATTTTTGAACAGGGGGTTCGCATTTTCATCTTGCACTGGCCTCCACCAATGATGTAGCTGGTGCTGACCAGCGGAAAGGTTTAGAAAAATAGACACTCACCCTGTGTGGGGCCAGGGGTAGGGGTAAATTGTGTAAAACTGTTTCGGTGACTGCCCAAGGGCTTGTTCCAAGCTCTGTCTGTGATTTGGAGCCAATAACTGAGACCAGGTATCACTGTTTCTAGAAAAGAAGCCTCGGGAGGAGTATCCCTGCCAATTCCATACTAAGCTTAAGCAGCCGGGTAAGTTACATCCTGAGTCTTTGGGAAGAAAAAGAATACTTTGTTTAAAGTATGTAATGATTTGCATCAGTATGCAATTATTTTCCATTAATTGCCAAAAAGATTCATCTATAATCTCTTCTACCCCAAGGAAGAATAGCTAATAGCTACTACCACCGCCTGCCACATGGTCTGCAGGAGCCCCCCAGCACTGGGTAACCGCATCCCCTACTCTGAAACCTGCCTGGACATGAGATTCGCACCCAGGAATCTGGAATGGACAGAGGAATGCGGGCCTCCATACTGACTGGTGCCTGACCAGGTAAGCAGAAGCATGAACAAAGTTAGTCTGCAGGGGGAACAAAGCTGACCTCTGGACAAAGGGCTGAGAGCACAGATGGCTTCTGACAGAAGGGCTCCTGATTCAACACCCCCCCCCCCTCCAATTTTCTGGTCTCAAATCCCACCCTAGGTTCCTCGAGCCATTCCTGCATCTTTCCGATACACTTCTTTCCTATTTTGTTAACGTAATGTGAAATTTGTTTCCGTTACTTGCAACCAAGAGTCATATGAGGGGTTTTACGGAAGATCATCCTATGCAAATGGAGTGGCCTTGGGCAGTATTCTATTTCAGCAGTAGTTTATTTTAGGGGAAATCCAGCTCAATCAGTCAATAACCACTGCCCCTCTTTCCTAGAAATCGAGGCCTTGCCAATCTCTAGGTCCCTTGTTTGGAGGAACATCTGCCTACACATAATGACCAGCACTGAGCAGCCTTGAGCAAATGAAAGGACGAGCCCCAAGTCACATATGATCAAAGTCTGAAGGCTCCTGAAGCCAGGCACTGCTGTCCATGACAAGTCAGCAAAGACAGCACTCGGGGTGGGTGGGGCAGCCCCAGGGGGCGGGGTGCCTAGCCGGCTGTCCTGTTCACACCTGCCCGAGGTGAGCTCTCTGACCCCTGCCGCTGAGGTCCAAGGTCACCACCAACTACTCTAAAATTCCGCGTTTCTCAGATCCACTGTCACCAGCACAGCCAGCCCAGACTTTTTAACACATGTAGATGGTTCTCCATCCAATGGCATGAAGTCAAGTGTCTGAGCCAAGACCCCTGTGGGGGTGTGAAGCCCCTGGCAGAGCCCTGCTCTCCCGTTCCTCGAGGTCGGCCAGAAAAGCCTTTTCCTCTCCAGATCCTTTGGAGCCCTGACCAGTGACCCAAAAACAAACAAAGCCATTACATGGTCTCATTTATCAGACCAGAGGTCCGTTTTGGTCAGACTCCTCAGGCCACCGTGGATTCCTGTGTCCTGGAGGAAGGACACACCTGGCCCCCCACGTGATGGGTTTCTGGGCGGGGGGGGGGGGAGAGGGGGAGGGACAGGCACCTAAATCACCCTCCCAGGCGTGGCCTATCAGCTCCTCCCCACCGCAGTATTTCTCAGATGACTCATTTGACTCATTGGGCCCGTCCGCACCCCACACCCCCCACACACGGGAGGGAGAAAGGGATCTGAGATTCCCAGGTTCCTCCGGGTTTGCTGGGCACCCGGGGGGGGGGGGGAGGCAGTGGGCTCTCCCCAGCTGTTCTCATTTTAGCCTCCCCGCAAGGCGAGTGATGACCCACTTTCCTGAGGAGCTTCCTGCCGCTCCCAAAGATAGAGCTGATGGAGTTGTACCTGGCACTGTCACGGCTGTTGGTAACATCTGCTGGTCCTAAGCAGCCCTCAGGACCCGAACCCGCTCCTGCCAAAGGAGAAAGCCCTGCTTCCCCTTTTCATGGTTTCAGACGCGAGTGAGCTCAGACAGTCACAGCGAAGACTTTGTGGGTAAAAGACGAGTCAGACACGGCTCTAGTGGGGACAGCAGCAGGTGCCACTTCGGAAACCACAGAGCTGGTATTAGGACAGAGAGACCCAGCTGAGGGCTGGAGAGCAGAGTGAGGATGAGCAGGGCCGAAGGAGAAATGAACAGCCCACCAGTGCTTGCTGGCCCCTCTCCCCTGGTGGGGGCCGCCCCTGAGCAGAGGCAAGAATACCCTGCAGGGGGAGGGGAGCTAGATTCTAACTCCTCCAGAGCTGGTGGCTCTGGATGAGTCCGTGACACCCCCCCCAGTCGCTTCAGCCTCAGTTTTCTCATCTGTAAATGAAGGACTTGGGAGGAAGAGATTATATTATACGCTAGCCATGCCCAGGACGATTTCTTTTTTTAACCTACACTAGGCATTTGGTAAAGCCGGTTGAATCAAAGTAAACTCTAGACTGATGGTTTCCTATGTCAGGGTCTTTCAGCTTTGTGCAAATTCAATTAGCACTCTCCCCTTCTGAGAAGGAGGGCAGGAGAAAATGCTGGAACATTCCAATGGGCCAGTGCTGCTTCCTAGCAATAGCCCTAGAAAGAGGTTTCAGGCCCACTTGCCCCGAGTTTGGCCTGGGCCTGCAGCTACAATGCGATTTCCCACAGCTCCTCCTCAGAACCTCTTCTTGGGCTCGCCGGCCTCCTTCCCACAGCCCAAACCACCTGGTTTCCCCGGGACCTTCAGTCAGGTGACCTCTCCCCATCAAATGCTCTGCATCCTCCCCTCTGCCTCTCCGCAGGGCCCCACTCCCCATCCTAGCTCCCCTTCTCCACATGCTCTGCCTTGCCGCCCTCCATCCCAGTTCATCCCCTCAGCTGACTTGGTTCATCTCATGGCTGAAGTTCTGAATGTGACTCATAGCCACCCTGCCCCACGTTCCCACCTTCACTGCCTCCTAGCCATTCGAAGCTCTCACATACCACAGGACCCTTGCAAATGCCGTTCTCTCTCCCCTCTCTCCCACTCAAACCTAAGATTCCCAACTCAGATGTCAGTTGTACTCAGAGACCAGTCAGTGTAGGCCAGGCTTTTTGTTCTAGTCTTTCATTTCCCTTTGTTTCCACACACTTAACTCCGGGTGTAATTAAAGGATTATTATTAATTAGTTAAGGTGTGCCTCCCTCATTAGTCTATAAGCTCTATGGGAGCAGAGATGGCTATATCTGTCATTGTATCCAGAACCCATAGCACAAAGCTTGGCCCAAAAGAGAGACTCATCTATGAAAGGAAGGAAGGAGAAAAGTAAAAAAAAAAAAAAAAAAAAAAAGGAAAGGAGTGGCTTAGGGTCACACTTAGTGGCATAAGGATCCTTTAACAACCAGATCTGTGTAGAAAACATAAAACCCCGACGTGCAGTGTTTGCCAATTCCGTGGTGTAAATGCTCCCATGCAGACTCGAAGCCACCAAGGAGACATTCCCGAGCGGGCGGCTGGATGGAGAGACAGATGCTGGCCAGAGTCAGCAGAGGCCAAGCCAGCTCCAGCTCACGGCTGGTTTGTGGCGACACCAGGATGGACATTCAGAAAGCCCATTGTGGTTTTAAATGACATCAACTTTTGACTCGATTTTACTTTGGACTGAAGGCCAAAATGAATGGAGACCTGCAAAAAATGCTACAGACAAAAGAAGAAGAAGAGGGGAAAAAAAAAAAAAGAGGGGGAAACAAGAGGTTTTGCAGCCAGCTCAGAACAAGAAGATGCAGGAAAGGTGAGCCCCACGGTGTGGGGGGGAGTGTGGGCTCCCGAAGGATGACAAGGGCTGCTTAACAACCCTTGAGCTTCTGGTCTCTCCACTGGAGCCACTGCCAAATGCAGTGTTTAGGACGCTGTTAGGGGCAAGTCCAAGCCTGCAGGGAATGCTGGGTATATCTAGGCCTTAATATTTATTTCCCTTTCTAGCAATTCATTCTACTAGCTTAATCAAAGCAAAATGGGTATCTGCAACACCAGAGGTTCCAAGATCAAAAAAATAGGAGAAAGTGTGGGTCTTTTTCTAATATTCTGGGATGATGGAAGCTCTAAATCAAAAACCAGCAAAACCCAGAAACCCTAACAGAAAAGAGTAACTTGACTCCATAGAAACCCAAAGCTTCTGCATAACAAACACACCATAAATAAAAGAAAAAGACAAACAAGGAGCCAGGGGAAAAAACATTTACAAGACGTCCAGAGAGTTAATTTACTTTCTGCTTGAAGTACTTGGACGGTATCTTTTGCATACTGCTCCCCCAAAACCCACACATAGGCAAAGAACCTGAGGAGGGCAGTTCAAAGAAAAGGAAACAAATGGCTCCAAAAATGTCAGAGACATGTTTACCCTCCCTCCTAACAAGAGGAATGTAAATTACAACAACAACCAAATGCACCTCCCAGATCCAACTAGGAGATACTTCAAAGTGGGGTAAGTCCTTGGTCAGGGAGGTTTTGGGGAACAGCGCCTCCAGCATGACGGACGGAAGTGGAAACTGGTAAGATCTCTAGAGAGAGCACTTAACAACATCTTTCAAAATACAAATGTAGCCTACTTTGACCTTCCATTTTTAAGAATTTCATGCATGCCAGAATTTCATTATATATTATGTAACAGCAAAGACTGGAAACAACCTCAGCGCCTCCTTAGTAGGTGACTAATGAAATAAATTATGGCTTGCTCATACAGTGGAATACTACGCAGACATAGTATTACAGGCAAAAATGAGGGGCTCTTTCACTGTGGATAGGCACCCATCCCCAATATTGTGGAAATAGGCATAGAACAATGTATGTATTATGTCATTGTTTGTGAGAGACAAATATATAAATGAAAATATACTTAGACTATTTCTAGAAGGATACAGAAGAAACTGGTAACCATGGTTGACTTCTGAAGAGGGAAACTGGAGGCAGAGATGGCAGGCAATGTTACTTTCACTGTCTGCTTTCTGTACCATGTGCATGCATTATCTATTAGTCAATTTCTAAAAATAGAGATGCATAAAGATGTTCACTATTGTGTTGTCTACACTAGACAAAGTAAATCAACCACCCCTGGAATGACCTGACACTGGGTTATTTTTAAAATATTACTATTGCAATGAGATTGTAATTATTTTTAATCATAATTAAATTGTACTGAATCACTTTAAATACTTCTAGACTTGAGCCCCAGAAAAAGAATACAAATTACTTCCCAGGATATTTAAACAACTCTCAGATGTACTTACAGGATGAAAGCCAGCAATCTTTGAGAATTCACAGAGAACAGAAGAAGTATCAGAAGACTGGGGACAAACATCCCAAACTTTATATACGGAAAAAGAATGGAGCTTAGAAAGTTTAGCAGCTGACATTGATTCCTGGCATCATTCCAAGGAAGTGGTGAGCATTGGAAACCAAGGAGGACTCGCTCAGAACAATGCAGGATAATGATGCAAATTATTAAGAGGAATATTTTAAAGTCAGCAGTATTGTGTTTTTTTTTAACCTTGTATAAAATCTTTGAGAATCCGAGCTGCCAGGGGATGCTGGTGTGTCCGGCCTCAGTTCTCCCACAGCTGGCCTCGAAGTGACTCAGAACTTTGTCAGATTTGTTTCGGGAAGGCATGGCAGGAGATAAAATGCAGAACTATGAAGGTCACTGGGAAGTTGAACGTAGGGCTCAAGGTACACAGCACCTGGCCCACTCACGTATGTGTTAACTGAATCTCCAAGATAATGCTCAGTGTTAAGACTGGCCTTGGATTATTCAACATTAATAAAAGGAAATAACATAATAAAAGGAAACGTTTGGAAAACTTTACAGGGTTGCACAAAAGAAAGGTGAGATCATTATTACTATTTCGAAGGCACTGAAAATTCAGGAACAAAACCTGAAGACCAAGGCACAAAATCGAAATACACAGATCCTAACAGGAGACATCTAACAACCCAAAACTATTACAAAGAAACCTAAATTGTGTGCCATGTCACGGAAGCGTAGCCTGAGAAATCCTTGACAACGCAATCCCACAACGATTTGGGGACGGTGGTCTCGAGATAGAATCTTGTCATGTCTACTGAAAGCCCTGAGTTGCAGTCTCCGTTCGTGGAAGTGCGCTGTCCATCCACACTCCCTTTTGATTAGGACACACAGGGCCTGCCAGGCTGCGTCCTGAGTGTCATGTTTAAGAGACACACAGGCCAAGGGGAGCCATCAGTACAGCAAATTTTGTCATGTGTGGAATGGCTAAAGTAGCTAGAGATTTTTTTAGCCAGGAAAGAAACTTGGGTATTGGGTATTCTCTGCTATCTGAACACGTATTATATAAAGGAAAAAGAATCCTTCAGAGGAGCAAGCCCTTACAAATGGGCGTGAGATGACCTGAGATATTCACCTCGAAACATGCTTGTCTGCAAGAAAGAGCGACTATGGAGTGAGCTGCCTCACCAATGGGGCTCTCCCTTCCCATCCTGGAAGGGGGACCCATGTTGGGGATACTGATCAGGAGAAGAGACAGGCTTGTCGGCCTGAAGATCCCTTTTAACTACAATAACCTGGGATTCTAACTGCCTTGGCAGTTTCACATGTGTAGGTACGATTACAGCCTATATGCGATAGGCTGTGTACTACATATAACCCACATTAATAATGTATATTTAGAATAGGATATACGTGTAACACAATATATATTCGTAATAAAATATGTACATATAATATAATACAATAGAACATTATATATGCCTGGCCGTTTTTCTGTATCCCCTCCCCACCTAACACTTAGGGATAAAACAGGATGCTTATTGGAGGGGCACATACAGGCTGCGGGAAATCTAATGACAGAGACATTGTGTGAGGTTATTTTCAAGTGGCTAGATCCTGGTATGGAGTGGGGAAAGAGGGTACAAAAGGCAAACTGTCAGACTCTGAACTTGGATCCACTAACGAAAGGTGACACCTTCTACTTTGGCTCTTACAAGCAAAGCGGAGAGGCACCTGACCTCTTCTATCGCACGCCCCTCAGGTATATGGTCCATATTTGTGTATCTGATACAGTAGCCAGTGGACACAGGCAGCTGAAGCTGAAAGTCGGCCTTAGTATATCCCAAATGTGCTTAAAGAGCCCTTGAAGGCTTTTGTGATGGAACAAAACACTGTAGAAGGACAGTCCTTTCTTTAGATCTTATTTGTGCGTGAAAATCAATATGTCCTTTCTAGTCTTTATCTTCCGAGAGAATGTGTCTCTAACTATTGTCCCGAGGTCTTCATCTCCTAGTCTTGCCCTGTCCGCTACAGGTAACCACGATATAGCTCTGAAGCAGCCCTAAAGCAGAGGGCACACATTACTACCATCTTTGACCCTCCTGAGTGCTAATTTAGAAAAATTGGCCAGCTCTCCACTGTGCCTTTAAAGCCTGTTTTCAAGGACTATTTTAGTCCTCTCATCCCACCATCCGGCAGAGAGTGAATAGCTGTGCCTGGGTCCCCATCACTAGGATAATGATGCTCTATTCCACCTCCTAATTTTCAAGTTCCCCTCCCCTCTGACCCTGGGACACCCTCTAAACACAGTTGCTTTGATCTTTATTATTCCTCCTCTACTTTAAAAAGGGGTTGAAAGTATTTGAAAATGTCGCCAAATCCTTATTGCCCAGACATACAAAGGGTGTTAAAATAGTCACTCTAGTCATTGTTCTCAATGTTTCCACGCTGGGAACAAAAAAACAAATGTTGCCCTGCCTGGATGGGAAACTGAGTTACAGCAACACATTTGGAAAGGAGAGGCGCTGGGGCCCGGGGGGCGGGGTGTGTGTGGGGGGGGAGGCAGGGGTGTCAAGGTGAACCATGCCTGAAGGATCTTCCCCATTAAGAGCTAGTCCTGTCAGTTCCCACAGCACAGATCATTTCTTACCAGGTTGGTACAAGATTAAAACAATGATTAGGATGATGTAAGAGTTTCATCTTACACATCCCTGAGCTACAACTGTTTACTAACACTCATCTGGGGAGGGGGAAGCACATGCACTCTGTCACATTACATACAGTCTCACCTTTAAACAAAGCATTTAAAACTCGGCCCAGAACTGCCCAGAAAGGGGAGGAGGAGTGGTGGGAGGTCTACACTTACTTTGAAATGCAAATTAGTAATTTAAAACAGAAGGGACAAAAAACACGAATTGCTTAACAAATGTCTCCTATATGAAAAAAATCAGAAAATACACACATCTTAAGGATTGATTTTTCTGACATTGCCCAGTCTCCATTTTTCTGCTGGCCACACATCTCCTCTCAAAAAACACTGCTGCTCCATTTCGCACAATGAAATACATCTGCGAGAGGGGTTGGGGACTCAGAGCAAGGCGGTTGCTCCGCTAAAGCTTCCCGGGGTCTCACTGTTTCAGACAAAAGCAGCCGCTGTGTGAGAGCAGTGGTGGTCCGGGGATACAAAACAAATTCTTAGTTTCTGTCCTATACTCTAAAGATATTACTGAAATCCCGAGAAAAACACCCGAGTGGCAAAATCCGAAGTCAAAAATACCAATCTTTGGAGAGGAATGAGCACGATGAGGAGGGAAAGGGAATTTGCTAAAGCTCTTTGCTTCTGCGGCTCGAACTTGGGTTCTTTAGTTGGCTTTAGTCCGTTTCCAAACCCAGCACGGGATGACTAAGGTCTGCCAGAAAGAAGAACATCTGGGACTATGCCATTAGTCTCATGGGTAGATATTTCTTTGTGGGAGACCACTAGCCAGGCAGAAGACCAGAACTGAGGTCCTGGCTCCAGCCATCGGACCCTGAATGAAGCGAGTCTTCTGGAGCTGGCTGGCTGACAGGTCAGCGGCCTTTCATTTCTCAGGGGCCATTCCTGCCTGAATGAGGGTGACAGCTGGAAGGGTAGGGGAAGGGAGCTCAAGTCATTCGGTGGGGAGGGGCTCTCTTTCCAAATATTCACTCAGGCAGGAGTTTGGGTGCAAACTAGGAAATTCTAGGAGCCCCCCCTTAGGGTCCGGAGGTAGTTTCCCCGAGAAAGGCAGCGAAAAGCCCCCGCTTCACACCCAAGCAAATGCATCTCCTTTGGAAGACGGAGGATTAAGTCGATGCCAGATGCAGGTACACACAGGCTACCATCGCTTTAAGGGACCTCGGTCTGCACGGAGTGAGACCGAGGGAAGGGTGGAGGATATCCAAGAGTGAAAGGCTCAGGAGAAGGACGCGGGTCCGGGGCGGGCGCAGCCCTTACCTTGCTGACCACGTTTTGGACGAGGCCTGTGCGGATGCCGTAGTCCCACGCGTGGCAGTCGCAGTTGGAGGCGTTGTCACCCTTGTCCGGAGGGGACGGCAGGGGTGGCGTGTCACCCCCGTCCCCGCCGCTGCCGTTGCTAAGGTTGCCCGTGGCCCCCCAGGAGGCAGTGGAGAAGGGGGTGGTCGGGGGGCTGGTCCAGTTGGCCACGTCGCCGGCGTCCCACCGGCCCGTGGCGGTGACCCCCGCCAGCTCCGCGCCTTTGCCGGCCCCGCGGCACCAGAAGTTCGGCTGGTCCAGGAGGAAAGAGTCAGAGAACTGGCTGAAGCCGATGAACAGCGCCGGGATCCAGGTGAGCAGCACGAGGGTCTTCTGGTAGCCCCCGCCCAGGCCCCCGAGGAAGGGCAGCACCGACCCGTCGTAGTCCAGCAACAGGAGGCTCGGGGCCGCCGCCGCCGAGCTGCAGCCCGCGTGCGGGCCGCCGGTGGCGGGATGCGGGGCGGGCAGCGGCTGGATCTCCCCGCCACCGCCGCCGGGGCCCCCGCGTCCCCCGAGGGGCGCCGAGGCCGCCGCGTCCCCGGGCGGCAGGGAGCCGTTCTCCTCGGCCGGGGGCGGCTGCCGCCCGGGCCCGCCGCCCGCCGCCTCGCGCCGCCGGTCTATCGCCATGGCCCCGGCCCTCGGCGCCCGCAGAGGCGCATAGAAGCGCGGCGGAGGCTCCCGCGGGCGCCCCGGGCACAGCGAGCCGGGCCAGGCGCCCGCAGCCGCCGCCGCCGCCGCCGCGGAGGAGGGCCCGCGGCTCGAGAGAGAGCGCTCGGCCGCCCCGGGTGCTTCAGTCCCCCCCCATGTCACTGGCCCGGACCCCGCGCCCCGGGCGCTGCGGCCCCGCTCGGGCGCCGGGCAGAGGGCGGGCAGAGGCCGGCCCGGGCCCTCAGCCGCCGCCGCTCATCGGCTCCGCGGCCCGGGCGCCAGCGGCCGAGCCCGCCGCTCTCCGCTGCTCCGCGCCGGCCGCAGGAGGAGGAGCGGGCGCCGCGCCTAAGCCGGGCGGCTCGCTGCCCTGCGGACGGCTGTGCGGGCGGCGCGGGCGGCGGGGCGGGCAGCGTCCGCTTGTCCCCGGGAGCCCAGGATGTATTTATCCGGCCTCGGGCGCCTCCCGGAAGCCGCGAGCTCGGGTCCCAACCTGCCGAACCGGCCGCGCTCTCCGGCTCCGAGAGCCGGCCTCCCTCCTCCTCCTCCTCCTCCTCCTCCACCTCCTCCTCCTCCTCCTCCTCTTCCCCTGCCCCCCGGCCCGCCCCCTCTCCCCCCGCCGAGGTGGAGGTAAGCGCGGCACCTGCTGAGCCCGGCTCCTGCGCGCGAGCGCCCCCTCCAGCCGGGACGCGCCGCCGCCGCCACGGGATCCACGGGAGGGGGCGGGGAAACGGGACACCCCGCGCCTGCTTGGCTGGAGGATCCCCTGCTCGTTCCCGCTCCGCTCAGGGCGAGGCGGAGGAGGAGCAGGAGCGCTGAGCCCCAGGCGCGGGTGGGCTGGGGGTCCCGGAGGAGTCGGCTTACGCGCGGAGCGTGTGAACTGGGTGGTCTTTGAGGCTTGGCTCCCGAAGCCGCGAGGGGTTTCCACCCACCCCCGTGCACCGGGTCTCGGTGACTTCTTCTCGCTTCAGAGGTGCCCACTACCCGCTCTCCACACCCCACTCCAGGTCCTGAGCCCAAAGTCGCGGGAATTTGGGAGCAACCCCCTCGTACTTTTTTCCGGAGTTCAGATAATGGTTGATTTTTGTGTCCGCGGAGCAGTGTCTAGAATGCGCATTTGCCAATTTCAGGTCGCTGATCACCCGCAGCGTCGGGTCACCGGCGACCGATCGCGGCACCTGCTCCCAAATCTCCATGTCTTCCCCACTCCAAAATGCGTGCGTGTAAGTACAATGTTAGAAGGATACACCGCCAGCACGAGTTATACTGTATACACATAAACGTGAATGGTGATGGTATTCCCCACCCCTCCCCAAGATCTTGAATTCACGTTTCGAACGCCAAGTGCACAGGCGCACATATCTATATCCACACACAGGAAGAAAAACCTCTCCCACCTCTCCCGAGCTCCAGCTCCAACCTTGCCCAGCCAGCAGTATATAAATAACACCAGCCCTGCGGCAAACGGCTGCATTAGCATATTTCCTCCTGCACCCGGGGCCTGGCAGAAATGAGAATAGCCTGGCACCTTTCACCCGGCGTCCCCACATGTTGGAGACATTTCACATTCTGAGAAGTTTATTAATGGAAGTCTTAGAGCAATCCATTTCCAGTATGATTTGGGGAGAAAATGTCAAAGACATGCTTTTGCTTTACAAAGGAATATACTCTAAGCTGCGCATACCGAAGATATTCGTTTGCATTTAAATTATTTGCTTACATTTTTAACCTGCAGTTCTTTCTTGTTGTGGGCATCATGTGCTTACTATTAAATACTGGCACGTCCTCGAAAATTATTTCTGAAGTCTCTCAGTGAGCTGGGGCCTTGGGGATGGGAGGAGGTCGTGGACTTTTCTGAGTAGCTGAGAAGGGGAGATTAGATAACCGTGGGCCAAAGGGGCCCACGGGGCGGCAGAAGATACCAGACCTCTGAGAAATGGGTCTCAAAACCTGCACGTATTCAAAGAGCTTTTGGGGGTGATAGAGCACATTGTATATTAATAATTTCTTTTTCAATTTCATATTATTTATTACCTTGATTTTTTTTTCTTTTCTCCCCTGTCTCCCTTAGAAGAGATAATAAAATACAAAGTGTTTACCATGCCTGGAACAGAGAAAGTACTTAATAAATGTTAGCTGTGTCTTACTACTGCCACAATTACTATTACATAAAATCTACATTTTATTTCTGAATTTAAATATAACATTACAGATATTTATTTCCTCTTCAGTGGCTGATTTTTCCAGAAGAGTTCTATTTTGTGTTGGGCTTTACCTCTGTACCCCAAAGTCACAAGGACCCATTTGTTTTCTTAGAACTCATCACAAAATAATCATTGTTGTGACCTTGATGTCCATTCTAATCATCATAATAAATAATATTGAACTCTGCAAGGTTAGTTTCCAAATACACACTCTCATTCAGTCTTCATGGAACCCCCACAAGGTGGGTCTCACAGAGGAGGCTCTAAAGGTTAAATGTCTACCAGATTTCAAAGAGTTGCCCACAGCAGAGCCAAATAACAGGCTCTTAACCTAGGTCTCAATAACCCAGACCCTCTGACTGGACATTCCATTCTGACTCTATTTTAACATGCAGAGTTTGGGGTTTTTTGGTTTTTTAAATTTTTTTGAAAGATTTTATTCTTAAGTAATCTCTGTACCCAATATGGGGCTCAAACTTACAATCCTGAGATCAATAGTCGCACACTCCACCAACTGAGCCAGCCAGGCATTCCAGGAAGAGTTTTAAGAGATATTTGTTAATATGCATTTTTAGGTGGGAGAAACCCTAACCCTCGGTTGGAGTTTCATTGCCAAGCTGCTATTAGTCCTTGTCCCAAAAGGGTGATAAAAATCCTCAAATAGGGGGGCACCTGGGCGGCTCAGTCAGTTAAGCATCTGCCTTTGTCTCGGCTCAACTCATGATCTCAGGGTCCTGGGGTGGAGCCCCACATAGGTCTCCCTGCCCAGCAGGAAGTCTGCTTCTCCCTCTCCCTCTGCCCCTCCCCCAGGCTTATGCCCTCCCTCTCTCTCTAATATATATACATAAATAAAATCTTTAAAAAAAAATCCTCAGATGCTACAGTCTCAGAATTAGGAGGCACACTAGAAAACGGTACCCTTTAAGATCCAAGTTAAAAGGAACCAACATAAAATGTTTGCAATTAGCCATCTACAGTCCCGACCCAGCCCTGACTTACCTTGTAATTAAGTTCCTGATTAGATTAGAGGTTTGACTAAATCCCTCTCTGATCAACATGCTCCCCCACCAAATGTAGTCAAGATCAAAAAGTAACTAAATTAAACTGGCCTTCAATTCATTAAGACGTAGCACAAATAACTTCACAGAGGACCCTAGAATGCAAGGAGTGAGGAAGAGGAATTTGTCACTTGGATAACCCCCAGGGTGAATATTTAGGTTCACCAGCTAATACGGGACAGCCCATCAGGCACCTGCTATCACATTACCCTCTTTTACTTTTCAGCTATCATTAAGTGCTAGTTTTCTCATTTACCTCTTTATTTACTACCTCCTACATCTGGACAGGTCCTTTGTATTTGTCCCCAGCTGTATTTCAGGAGCCTAACACGCTGCTTGGTACATGCAAGTTGCTCAAGACACTCAATTTGCTGAATAAATGAGCGTATCAAGTTATTATCACTTGATATTATCATTCAGGATCCTACAACTCTGTTTACTTTGGTTCTTAAGTCACCAAGCAACCTTTTCTTATTTGCTCAATCTCTTCTATACAGTGCTCAGATCAGCCAGCATGAGAATCCATTTGAATGATTATATGTCTTATTATAAGTTACTGTAGTTAATGGGTTAGCTCCCAGTATGAAGTTCTTGTGCGCTGTTATCAGCTTGCAGACGATTGGCCTGGAAGCCAAATGCAGCTCACAGACCACACGCAATGTTCCCAGAAAAATAATTGTCAATGTTTGAAAATCAGGAGCCTAAACATTTTTTTTTTAAAAACCATAAAAACAAAATAAGGAAGAAATCTCGCCCCTTTTGATGCCTGTATTTTGCAGGGCTGTGCTTCCTTCGAATATGGTAGATGGGTGGGTATTTCCCAGCTCCCCCTCGTCCCTTCCTGGCACACACCGCTAATGCATGTCATTTGTCTGGCACCCCAAAATCTTCTGAGTTTGTAACCCTAATTTATATTATTATCCCACACTCACTCAACTCCATTATCAAAAAGAAAACCACAGGTCCCAAATGGAGTCACTTATGCTAGGGCATATCGTCAAACTGGGGCTTAACATCTAACCTAATTGCACATAAAACCACCTCTAGAAATGTAGTCTTAACTGGTCAGTCAAGAATTTTCTGGTAGGTACCAATAAAGTCATCTGTCACATGGACCCTCTCCATCCCCGAAAGGAAGATGAGGTAATCTACACACTGAGACTTTTTGTCCCCAAAAGAAGGTAACCTCACCTGAAAGAAACTTTTTGTTTATGACTTCATTGTCCTGTCTTTAAAAAAACTTTTCTTTTCTGTAGCCCTTTGGAGCTCGCATCTGTGAGCATGAATCTGTATGTTCATGTTTTTTTTTTATTTATACTTGAAATGAATTAATAAAGCTGATTTGATCTTTAAAATTTACTCTCTTGAACTGTTGTTACTTAACACCGTAAAGAAGCTGAGCCATTCTCTTTTGCTCTGAAAGGGCATTAAATAATCTATCGGTTTGCAATTTCCTAAAAATTGAGAAAATAAAGAAATGAAAAATACCACCTAATCATGAATACACTTGAACAATTTTATTTCCTTGGAGATAACAGGAGGGAAAAAAATGTAGCTTACTTCTAAAGTTGATAGAAATCTAATTTTAAGTCCTCCATAATTCTGTAAAAGTGAGTTCCAAGAAATTGGTGTCAGGGTTAATTAACTTAGAATGTATAATACTAGTCATAGCAAATGGATTTCACATTAGTTTTACTTGTATGTTCACTTTTTAAAAAATTTTACATAATCTCTATACCCAACATAGGGCTTGAACTTACAACCCTGAGATCAAGAGTCACACCCTCTTCTGACTGAGTCAGCCTGGCGCCTCTGTATGTTCCTGTTTTTTATTTATACTTGAAATATAGATAAATACCACAGTTTAGAATATCATGTGTCTTTTTTTTTTCTTAGTACAGCTTGATTTCTCTCTTTCAAGTAATTGTTTGAAAGTAGGTTATCTTGATTTGGGTGGGGGCTAGGAAAAAGTGGTATGAAATTACTTCAAACTCTAAATGTGTACACTTGAATGTTACTTATATCATCCTTTGACTTTTGGAACGTTAACGCTGACTTTCTAACAAGGAATTTGACATTTACAAGACCTATCATAAGCGAAAATGAAAAAGCTACTTTTGTTCAGTTGCAGAAGTAATAAAAATGTCACGTAATCTATCCAAAGGAAAACTATAGGTAAGATCTTAAGAAAAACTTATGCAGTGAGTACATCCAAATTCATCCTTCCTGATCAAAAGGTCAAGTAAAAGAAATAACAAAATGAAGATAAGACATCTGTGCAAAAAGCTATTCAATTGTAAATGTGATTGAGAAGGCAGAATTACTTTTAAAAGCTTAGTCAAAATTTAATTTTGAACTCCTTTAATTGAGTTAAAAAACAATTAGTATAACAAATTGATCTAGAATTTGATGTTGGCTTCTGTTTGCTAAAATCACAGATGTCACATTTGCCTTATTGTGCTTAGGAATGTTGTCTCTCTCTCTCTCTCTCTCTCTCTCTCACACACACACACACACACACACACACACACAGAAAAAAGGATAGAATGCCAGGAGGACTGACAGGTGAACATTATGTTTCATTCCAGCATGGAAACAGCCTCTGTTGCTTGGGAGAATCATCCCCAAATTTGCAAATGAACTTCAGGTTTCAAGTATGGATTTTGGGGCTTTCAGCAATGAATGGGCAATCTGAAGATAATCATTGTCAGGAGTGTTTGTTGGGAACAACAATCAAGTAACAAAGGTTTAGAGAAAGATTTTCACTTTCTAACATAGATAAAATAATGCTCTTTAAACAACTCTTATCCCCTCTTTCCCTACTAATTCTAAATGGAGAGGAAGAAAAACTCACTACTGGATGGTCTAGGTGTTCTAAGCCAAATCTAAATGTATTAAGCTGATTCCTTTCAATGACTGTAAGCTAGAAGAGTTGAGAGTAAGGAATAATCCTAAATGAGGTAAATCATAGACCCAGAATATACTTTCTGAGGCAAGATGTTTTGACTAAAAATTTTTTTTAGATAATTTTTTTATCTCTAAAAGAGTCAGTTTGAATTTATGGCTATTAGATAGTCCCAAAGGACATTTTGTATTTAATAGATGAACCATATATGCATATTTATTGTCACTCTAAATTGTGGGCCACCGAATAGTGCTTTGAATAAAAAGTTAGTGTTTCTATAGCAAAATAATCTATAAATATATAAAGTCACTGAAGCATTTTTTGTTAATATTTTTAAAAATGAAACTAAGTTTTTAAACTCAAGTAAAACAACTTTGCTATTTCAAAAGGTTATTTGACACCCCAGTAGCAATGAGCACACCTTGTACTAGTTCTTGATTTCTAATACCATTCTCCAATAAAAGCCACCAAGGCTCCTTGGAGAAATGGTTGATTCTAGGACTGGGGCAGGAAATACACAAATGAGCCCAGGGCAGCTTGTAATGCCTCAAAGTAAGAAACTGCTGACCCTGCCCGACACCCGACACTCGCCCCCACCCCGCCCCACCCATGATAGGGTTGTGTCACAGGTGCCAACTGAAAAGAGCTTCTAATTTGCACAACAAAATAAAGTAGTGTTGTATAATGACCCAAAGTCTAAAATAACTACTCATGAATCCATACTGATATAAATAAATGATTGAATAAAGAAAGAAATGGAAAGATGAGACAAATCTCCCATGCAGAAGAATCCCAAAGAATGTGTGTAGATACACAGTGCTTGAGGAGGTTGAGCGTGACTCTCAAGTACAGACTGTACAGAATATTTCTTTCCAAAATGGAGCATATGGAAAGGGAGGGGGGAAAGAGAGAGAAAAGCTATAGTGGGAAACCTGATAATCATTACCTCAGCCTGGGACGCCTGGGTGGCTCAGTGGGGTAAGCGACTGCCTTCGGCTTGGGTCATGATCCCAGCGTCCTGGGATCGAGTCCTGCATGGGGCTCCTTGCTCGGTGGGGAGCCTACTCCTCCCTCTGCCTCTGCCTGCCACTCTGCCTGCTTGTGCTCTCTCTCTCTCTCTCTGACAAACAAATAAATAAATAAATAACATCTTAAAAAAAATCATAACTTAGCTAGGTGACCAAGATCAATAGTGATAAGACACATCGATAGCATGTAGCTTCCATAGGATGTGATGAGAATGGCTCTTTACCTCTGTGATCTTCCTCCCTAAAACCCATAACCCCAGGTTAACCATGAGGAGAAAATCAGACAAATCCCAATTGCAGAACATTCTAGAAAATACTTCACCAGTACTAAAAGCTCCAGGTGATCAAAAGCAAGGTAAGTTTGAGAACCTATCACAGCCACGAGGAGGCTAAGGGTTCCTGATGATCAAAGCGTAATGTGGCATTCTGAAAGGGATCCTGGAATAGACAAAGGACACTAGGTAAACACTAAGAAAATCTGAGTGAACCGTAAGCTTCAATTATATTTCAATTAAATAAATTCAAAATATATTTCAATTCAATTCAATAAAAATATATCAATATTGGTTCATTAATTGTGACAAAGGTAAGATGTCAATAATAGGGAAAATTAGATATGTGGCATATGGGAACTGTCTGTCCTATCTTTGCAACTTTTTCTAGAAGTCTAAAACTATCCTAAAATAAACACTTTTTTTTAAAAAAAGGGTGATTTAACAGTCTTTTAAAACATTAATATTCCATTTAAGTGTAAATCAGTAATTTTGCTGTATATAGGTCCTATCTCTGTGATGATATTTTGAATCAAATAAAGATTTAATGGTTTGTAACCCAAAGTTGTCGGGGGAGCAGAAGAAAATGCAAATAATTGAAAAATAAATGTTAATAAAAGCTTGTCATCGTAACTGATTTTCTAAAAATACCCTATAATGTTAAAAGATGCCACCAGCAAACTTTGTCAGCTGGGGTCTGGGGTCTGGGCTCTGGTCTATTTAAAAGGCCACCAAACCCAGGTGAGCCTCCAGCCCCATCTGAGAAAGCTGGCAACTATCACTTTGTTTCGATTCCCCTTTCATTTGAGTTACATTCTCATATTTTGTCATGTTTTCATCATAGACATAGAAATGCACTGAAACCAAGTTTCCCTTTAACTTCTCAGAGATGTTTTCCTCCTGTCTTGTTAGCCTCCTCAATGATTCCATTTCTATAAAGTTAACATAGGACCTTTAGGGAAGTTGCAAAATACATGGGTATGGAATAACCATCACACTTTTAGGTAATGTAATAGAAAGGCCCGCAGCCTCCAGGTTAATGGTCTTTGACAGAGTCTTTTTGTCAGCCCCAAAATGGTAAGCATATAAATCTAAGGGCATTCAAGTAAAACTCCATTTTCTAGTATATGTCCCTAAAGGGCAGGGCCCCTGATTTATATGTCTCGACAGCCCCACAGCCTGTCACAGGGTCTGGCATGCCATAAATATTTGGGGAAGGAATGAATGAATGAATGAAGAATGGGACAATATATAGGATTTTGTCAGAGAGAGAAGAGGAAACAGTGTATTCCAAGTTAAAGGAACATCAGGAATAAAAATAAAAAGGTAGTAGCAAGAATCGCATATTCAGAAAATTTTACGGACCTCATGGCATTTCTATGATAACATTATATATTAACATAATATATAGTAATATAGTATTTAGAGACTAAAATTTGATGATACTATTTTAAATATAAACATCATAAGTATTGAAGTTAAGAAAATCCTAGGGAGGGGTGCCTGGGTGCCTCAGTCGGTTAAGCGGTTGCCTTCGGCTCAGGTCACGATCCCAGGGTCCTGGGATCGAGACCCCCATTGGGCTCGTTGCTCAGTGGGGAGTCTGCTTCTCTCTCTCCCTCTGCCTGCTCCCCATTGCTCATGCTCTGTCTCTCCCTCTGTCTCTCTCAAATACATAAATAAAATCTTTAAAAAAAGAAAAGAAGAGAAAAAATCCTAGCGAAATACCTCACTTAAAAAAGAAAAACTTTATGGAGGTATATTTTACATAGACACATTTTAAATGTATAGTTTCGTGATGTATTCACCTGTGAGACCATCACCCCAATCAAGATCCAAATATTTCACTCACCCAAGAAAGGTCTATTGTGCCTCTCTGCAACCAATCCTCCCACCCCACACGTGACCTTGGCCACTACTGGTCTGCTTTCTCTCACTCTACATAAGTTTTTCCTGTTCTAGAACTGACAACAAATGGACTGGACAGCACGTGCTCTCTTTGTGTCTTTTATTCGGCGTGACATGGATGAGGTTCACCCACGTGTTGTTACATGTCTCAGTATTTTATTCCTTTGTATGCATTGCTGAGCACGGTTCCATTGTGTGACCATGCTAGAACTTGTTATCCATTCCATTAACAGACGTGTGGGTTGTTTCTAGTTTGGAGCTACTTTGAATAAAGCTTCTCTGAACCTTCATCTATGGTTCCTCGTGTGGACATATGTTTTAATTGCCCTTGGGTAAATATCTGGGAGTAGGACTGTATGATACAGTTGACTCTACAGTAAGTCATGTCTCACTTTTTGAAGACGATACCTTGGAGGTCACCAACCCACGACAATTGTCCTTCTGGCCACGATTAAACAAAGAACCCAGGGCTGGCGAGGGCTTCATCTGAGCCAGCACGGAACAGCTTACATATTTATGAAATTAGAAAAATACTTGTATTCTTTGAGGACACAAGTAACAATGAAGAGATGCCACGGAATATGCTGGTTAGTGAACCATAAGTTAAAGTGAATTCTTTACACGTCGGTATCTGAAAATTGATTTATTTTAGGCAGCATATTAGGGTCTCATCATATTTTCTTACATAGCAAAACATGTATAGGAAATTACTGTCAGGGAATTAATATATTTTTTCATATCCAAACTATAGAAAACCCAAGGAAAACCGACTTATGCAAATAAGGGACTTTATTAGCTTATATAACCAGAAAGACCAAGGCTTTCATGGCTTTAGACATGACTAAATCCTGGTCTGTTTCCACCTCTTGGATTTGTTTTCTTCTCTGTGACCTTCATTCTTAGGCTCTGCATGGTGTTTCCCCTGCTCACCCTTGGCCGTTCCAACAGGAAGAGAGAATGCCTGTTTTCTAAAAGCTCCAACAGTATCGCAGCCAATCTCGTTGGCTCTGATATATGGCTGGTTGGGTCAGTACTCTTTTTGACCCTATCACTGTGGTATCTGGCCTGTGATGCTCTAATTGGCCAGGCTTGGTCACATGGCATGGAGGCGGCCTTAGCCTCCTTTGAGCCATGCTGATTGAAAGTGGAATAATAGAGTTGCCCAGGCCCAGTTACTGGAAGAAGAAACAACAATGTCCATTTCCATTGTTCCCTGTTTGAAATTAGGTGCAAATTCTAGATTTTTAAATATATAGAAATCATTGTGGGTCCCCAAGCTAAAGCAGAAAGTAGGTGAGTTGCTAGTTACAAACTGTGTCAGGAAAGCATCCTCCTTTTCAGGATAACTCAGCAAAAAAATTAGAGGGAACTGCTACCACAAAACCCCAAGGACTCCAAATTAAATGCTGTCTTTCATCTAAAGCGAGTCCAGGAGCACTATTAACATGGTCCATCATTAGGCAAAAGGGATGCAGGATCTTCCGAAGTCTTCCTGGCTAAGGTGTCTGTGGGCGATGATGTCAGGACTTTGCTCAGATCCCTCAGGGCCCCTTTAACTATTTTTGGAGGTCTAGGGGTTAGAGAGAAGGAGGCCAGCTTTAAGGGGACTTCTCTTCCATCATTCCACAACTCAGACTTTTTTCCAAAGCATTGCACTTGGATTACCGGAGCTGATTTGCCAAGGGAACAGGAAATCCCTGGGAGTTTAGCTCCGCCCTTAACCTGTGACAGGTGAATGTGGGACAAAAAAAACCCCAATTCCCTTGCTGGCTACCTTGCCCATGAAGCCCCATTGCAGGGTCTGCCTCTAGGCATCAAAACCCAAATACAGGAGGATAAAAGTCTCAAACTCAAGAAACACTTGATAGGAAAAGAGAGCGTCTAAAGTCAGCCTTCCTGACTATTTGTCCCAACCTTCCAACCTTCTGGTGGTGTGAGCTTGAACAAGTCATATCACTTTTGTGAGCCTTGCTTTCCCGAACTGTAAAATGGGAATAATGGTATCCTCTGCCTCACCCATCTATCACGCAGCCTTGCTGTGAGGAGCAAATGAGACAACGGGAACAAAGCGGACTTGCAAATATGAACAGTTACACAAACATCCAGTATTATTTAGGTGCTATCAGAAGCAATCATCTTGACCCCAACCACCTAAGATAGCTATACTGAGTTTATCTGTTGCTTCATCCCCACAAAAACTCAAGATCAGATTTCAATAGCAATCAAATAGAGAAAAGAGGTTGGAATTCCCAGTAGACATTTCATTCCATTAGCTCTGCTAAATAATTCTACAGTAGAGTCAGACAGACACAGAGCTTGAGTTTGCTGCCTGTGGTCAGACTTCCTGGTAGTGAATGTTTGCTGGGCCAGACCTCTGTGAATTGTCCTAAAATCCCGGTTGCCCTTCTTGGGCTGGGGCAGGCAAGCCAGTCCTCCATCTTGTCTACCAGGCTAAGTAAACATGACGCAGAGTGAGGAACCATCACACTGTGTCTTGTCCTCCTGACCCGGCCCACTCTGGGAGCCTTCCCTGATCCCTACCCCCGATTTTATCCACCAGGCAGATTTGATGCTAAGTCCTGACCTCACCTCATCCTGCTTGCCTTATCTTGCTGCAAACACATTGCTCTCCATCTTTGACAGAATCAGAAATCAGACACATTCCTCATAAACTTAATAACGATCACCTACCATTTCTCGAGTCCTCCAATACCTTTCTAGATATGCGTTACCTCACTTAAAGTACCCTGCACACCTATGAAGGAAGCACCGTTGGCACCATTTTGGAATGAAGAAGGCAAGTGTTAGAGACGTTAAGAAACTTGCCCAAGGTCACGCGGTATCAGAACCAGGACTCACACCCGAAACTCGGGCTGGTGGCAGAGCTCAGGATTCTAGTCCACGCCAGTAACCCACCCCCAGCCCTAGTAGGAGAGAGCTCCACAAAGCAGAGAATTCTCACAAGTCTCTGCGATTTGATTGGGTGAACGTCCACATCCAATAGCGCTTATCTCCAGCCAGAGGGCTGCTGCTTTTTCCTTCCCCCGTCCTCCCAGCCGAAAGTCACACCTAGCGGGCTTCTTTGGTCCCAGAGAGTGTCCTTGCTTCTGGAACCAGCTTCCTCTCTGCTCTAACGTCCGTAGCCTTGGGAAACCCCAAAGTGCTTCCCTACAGGAAAATGCCCACTTACAGATCCGCAGGCCATGACTGTTACCCATCGCCCTCCCTGGAGACATCACTGAGCCCTTAAAGCTCTCCAGGAGTAGTTTACCTCATCTAGGGGATAATGTCAGCATTCACCTTTAGTCAGTGAACAAAACAGAACTCTATACAATGAGGGCTTCTTATAAATTTGCCGGATTCCCTTTTGTTTCAGCTTCAGAAAAATTCTCCCACTGAAAAGACTCCAGAGTACAAAATTCTGTGTCTCCCTCTCTGTCTTCATTGTGTGAGATGCTCAGAAAATCCCACTGTTGCAAACAGAACTAACCAAAAGCACAGGTAAAGTACCTCAATCCTTCACTTTTCTTTCAAGGCCTTAGGGATTCACCATCTCAGGCTGGTGCCAGAGCTGGTTTGAGTCGTCCAGGAAGCCAAGCATACCTCTCGAGATCCTGGAGGAACATTTCTGCAGGAAAGTTCCAAAAAAGGAGAATCTAAATTCCATTACCAGTGAATCTGTTTTTTGTTTTTGTTCTCCCCCCACCACCTAATTCATTTAAAAATGCCTTTGCATCAGATGAGACTTTTACATATAGAAATAGATATTTTCAAATAAGCAGGCCTGTGTACATATGAATCTCTCTCCTCTTCAACAGAGGACAATAGTCTTATGAAAAAGGTGCAGCCGTCGTTCAAACCTTTCTTGGCCCTCTCTTCTGGAAATTGCATTTGGAGTCTGTGGCACAACCCTTTGAATATTTTCTCTTGTGAACTTTTTTTTACACTCTTGACTTTAAGAAAAAGCTAAAAGTCAATTGAAACCAAGTTGAGCGATTAAACTGAGAAATATTGTTTGAGGCTAAAAATGATCTGTGAGTATAAAATAAGGAGGAAGCATGTCTTTTGTTGTCCTTAAGGTGGCTCTGCCGGTAATGATTTTCTTCTGAGGCACACAAAAGCTTTTTGGGAGAGGAACCCCTCACCCTGTGACAAGGCAATTCAAGATCAGGCTCTGGCTAGTTGCTAAAGAACTAACTTTCTTTCTTTCTTCTTTCTTTCTTTCTTTCTTTCTTTCTTTCTTCATTCCTTCCTTTCTTCCCTTCTTTCTTTCTTCTCTGCCCCCTCCCTTTTCCCCCCCTGAGTGTTTATCCTTCACATTTTCATTTAATGAGAGTGACCAGTGTCTGACCCTCAAGAGAAATGGGTGAAGAATTTAAATCCCTCCTTGCCCATGTGTCCTCCACTTAAAGGTATGTTTGATATTTGCCTTTGCTCAGATGGGTCTTGCTTTCTAACTGTGGTAAGATGAAAAGGACAGAGTACAAAGTCCTGTTCCTGTATGCTCTCTCTCTTCTCTATTTTTTTCCTTTCAAAGGAGTAAACACGTGGTGGGTTCACATTGCCACCTGATTAAATCTCGGGTGTGAAAGCTTGCTGGTGGTGAGTTGGCAAGTTCATCAGCTCTGCTCCCTTATCCAGAGTCTGATAGGGATCTTCGGTCCCATCAAGGTAACATGCTGACCAGCTCCTTAGGCCATTTCGAGAAAAGAATTCTGGTGGTTCCTCTTCCTCTTCTAGCTACCACGGTTTCTGGACTCCACCAGATGGCTCTCATTTTCCCCTTCAACACTGATTCCTCACCCCCTTCTGGAAGTGTCTACACTGGAATTCGGCTTCACTCTTTGAAGGTCTCTGTTGTTAAGAGATGCTATTTTGCTGTAAACCCAAGTGCCAACTCACACTAATTATGGCCTTTATGTCGCTTTGCAAATAGCCACTTGTGCTCACGCCCAGGGCAAGGAGGACATTCTTCTCATTTGTTTCAAGAGCTGCCTGAAGGTGGCCACCCATGGTGGCTGGTCAAAAGAGAAGAGGGAAGAAGCAGCTCGATCAGGGATGGGATTGTTACTGATGTGCTGGTGCACCACAGCTGGTTTTCTTCCAAGACAACAGAAAAATAACTTCTCCCTTTCTCAGGTGGGAAATACAGTGTTTGAATGATGACAAATAATGAAGCTAAATGGAACCTCTCGGCACCTACCTGAAGCCTCCTCCTCTGGGAGAGGAAACTGAGGCTCCGGAGAAATTGAATCCTTTGACCTAAATCAAAGAGTTCATCAGAGGTCAACCTGGGACTAGGGCTCAGGTCTTCTGATTCCCAGGAACTCCTCCTTGATGCTGCCTGTGTGGAAATGGAATTTGTGTAGAATATCTTATGATCAATAACAAAACCATTGACATGCTATCAATATGGCATTTTCCCCTTTAGCAGAAATGATGGCTTTATGCTCATGATTCTCCTACTTCATCTCTCTGTAAACGAATAGCTTACATGTATTAAAATAGGCTCTCTCTGAGTTCATCCCAGAGATCTCAAGCTCTCTGAAGACCCAACTGTGTATCCTTCCTGTTCTGTGCCTAGTAGGGGCTCAGTGAATAGTGAGTGGAGGGAGGGATAGCACAGGGAGAAACTAGCTAACTTACAAAGGATTGCATGGACTCCCCCGTTAGTGCTGATGAATTTAGTTAACCGGCCACAGGTGGAAGCAAATTCCACCACCATCGTTTACCTCCATTATTTCAATGAAGTTGGCTTCTTTTCCAAACATCAATGCAATATATAAAGTAAATCAAAATCCAAAACAGAGTGTTACTCATTCAAAGTTTCACTTTAGCTCTAGATTTGTAATTATATAAGTCCCAGAGAGAAAGGCCATCCTTCTGAAAAGGCTACCCTTGTTCATGAATTCCGCCCTGCTTGAAATTTCTGCCCTTTTAAAAAATTTCTGTCTTTTTCAATCAACCTCTGACCTCACTCTGATTCTAGGAAGAGCTGACTTATGTCCCCAGGGAATCATTTCACAAATATCTGAAAGCGCCACACAAACAAGGCCACAAACCGCCCAGGCTCCCATGGACTCAGCATTAATTTAGAGCCTCACAAGTCGGGGGCTTGTCAGAGGGGCACAGGGCCTCAGTGGAGAAAGAAGCTCCTCTTTCTTTCTGGCAACATAATTAAAATGCTAGACCGACACAAAGTGAAAGAGCTTTGTAAAGCTGAAAACAGCGCAAATGCTCATTATTATATTAGTACTATTATTCTACTAACTACTCACAACTCCAATGCCTGAATGTCAGGGGAAATGAGTACTTCTGGAAGGTGGTGTTTTTTTCCCCCGAAGGCCTTGGGGGGGTCACTCACTGAGAGGGGTGGGCATTGGACTTTTCTTTGAGGCAAATGAGCACAACCTGGGGGAGCTAAGCGTCAGGATCTGGGCTTCTGATGTCACCGGAGTCTTGGGCCAGTGGCTCCTCCCATCTCTTGATACCTTTGGGCATTACATGTTTTTTTATGCTTAAACCATGTGGTAGTTAGATGGTGCTTGTAAACGGAATAAAAGATTTCCACTGCTTTTGTGACTGCTACCAAGGATCTTTTTGTGTATCTTAAAGGAAAATAAAGCCAGTTGATAAAATACTGTTTGGATCAGGCAGCTGAGGACAGATCTCACTCCTTGCTCAGGCCCACGTTCCCCCTTTGTGATTGTCTCCAACTCTAAGTGTTGATTCTAGCGCTGACTTCCTGTCTTCTAGACTCGTGGGTGGAAATTGTGGGATTAATTCAAGTTTAAAACACGTTATTAGGGGAGCCTGGGTGACTCAGTCTGTTGAGCGGCAGACATTTGGTTTCGGCTCAGGTCATGATCTCAGGGTCCATGCTCAGAGGGGAACTGATTGAGATTCTCTCCCTCTGCCCCTCCCCCTGCGCATCCTCTCTCTCTCAAATAAATAAACTAATCTTGAAAAGCAAAACAAAGGGGCACATGGGTGGCTTAGTCATTAAGCATGTGCTTTCAGCTCAGCACGATCCTGGGGTCCTGAGATCAAGCCCCGCATTAGGCTCCCCCTCTCCCACTCCCATTGTTTGTGTTCCCTCTCTCGCTGTGTCTCTCTCTGTCAAATAAATAAATAAAATCCAAAATAAATAAATAAAAATAAAAAACAAAACAAAAACCACTTTATTAGCCAGTGATGGTAAAAGTTTTTAAGGTGTTCTTGATTTTCAGTGGGTTGCTGGGATTGTTTCTGTAGCAAGAAAAATGAGGTTGCTGTCAAAGGCGTCATATGGTGGGAGTGTTCACAGATACATTTTTGTTTACATGATGCTGTGGAAAACTCTAGAACAATGCTAAGTAAGGGTATGCTGCACTGTGTTTTAGACTTTACCTGGAGTTTGTAGATACTGAAATTCTATGCATTTATCTGGGGAGAAGATCTACATTTTTCATCAGGCCTCAAATGGGGCCCGACTTCTGGAGAGATTAAGAATTCCTGAAGTAGAGACATTTTTTTACACCAATTTACTAAGGGGTGCTCCCCCCCCAAAAAAAAACCCAACAAAAACAACAGTACTTTGCTACAAAATTTTAAGCATGCACATTTCCTTAAATGCTGAAAATTTAAAAGTAAATTTAATTTCTTTTAAAGGATTGAGAACCAAAAAGGTGGTAGGACATTGATTTCATGTATTAGAGTATTCTAGAACCAGATCCTTCCATTCCCTGGATGAACCGTGTGAGCATGGATGATGGCCTTAACTGTTGTCTAAAAACATGGTTCTTGTTGATTCTTATAACATTCCTTGAGTTCATGTCATGTGCCATATATGGCGATAAGGACAACTACCCAAAGGCTAATGGGACTAACAAGGAATTCACAGTTCATTTAGCAAATGATGATAATGCTGCCTGTTTGGAGGAAAGGAGGTGTATTACACGCACAGACAACTCTTGACCTAAACAGAGGTTCAAAGAAATCTTAGAATAGGCAATCATTGTGCTATATCCAGATTAGAGTTTCAGGAGTTGGCTAGTAATTTGGAGCAGTGGGCTGGGGGCGGCAGGGTGGGGGAGGGGGGGTGGGGTGGGGGGGAGGGGAAGGTGGAGCAGTTTTGTGGAGGCTGCTCAGACTTACATTAGGAATTACCTCGGGCTTGTTAAAATGCAGATTCTGAGTCTTTGGGTCTGGGTTGACCTGAGATCTGCATTTTCAAGAAGCTGCTAGTGATCACTGTTGGCCATCCCCACTTTGAATCTCAAGGGGTGGAGAAGAGATGTACCAGGCCATTTAGAGACCAGCAAGTAGTTCAGGGTGACTGCAACTCAAAGAAGGCTCAGGGGGGCTTTGCTCCAGATGCCTGGAAAACACACAGTACAGAGAATAATATAAGCATATACCATCTAGACTTCACAATGTGGACATAACCACTTCATGTTTTTTAGAGGTAACTTTGCAACTCCTTTCCCACCTTCCTTCATCCTGCCCTTTGCCCTGCCCTAAGCAGCCCCCTCTTCTGGTCCTGGTCTCTCTTTTCCATCCATGCTTTCATGTTTATGTGTGCGTATATGTAAATAATCAATGTTTAGTGGTGTTTGTATTTGAGATAAATAACATATCATACAGTTTTTCTGCAACTTACATTTTTACTCAGTTCTAGGTTTTCCAAATTTGTCCTGGTTGATACTTGGAGATCTAGTACATTTCTTTTGAATGGCTATTTTAGTATTGTTTCTATAAATTTATTACAATTCATTCATTCATTTCCCTATTGGTTGTTTGGGTTGTTCCCAATTGATAGTTCTTTTTTCTTCTTTAAAGATTTTATTTATTTATTTGACAGAGAGAGAGAGAGAGAACAGCAGACTCCCTGCTGAGCAATGTGTCTGATGCAGGACTCGATCCCAGGAACCCAGGATCATGACCTGAGCCGAAGGCGAATGCTTAACCGACTGAGCCACCCAGGCACTCCCCAACTGATCATTCCTAAAAACAATGATTTAGAGGGGTTTCGTGTATACTGGATACTAATCCTCTATTACTTAGATACATCGTGAATATCTTCTCTTAGTCTGTGGCTCATTTTGTTGTTGGTATTGGTTTTAACTTCACTTATGGTGCCTTTTGTTAGATGGAAATATTTAATTTTGATGTAGTCCAATTTGTTAATCTTCTATCGTTGTTGGTGCTTTTTAGATATTATTTAAAAAATCATAAAGTCGTGCTAACTCAGGATTTTGCAAACGATAGGAATCAGTTGAGAAGAGTCAATACAACGTTTCGGGTAAACTTGACTGCAGTTTTCTTAACTATTTTCTGAACTACTAGTACAATGATGTCTCTTTACAATAGTTACTGCACAGGTATGGTCTTGTTTGGTTTCCTCGAAAAGGCTGGTAAGTTCTTCTCCATAGAAATAAAGACAAGTCTTGATGCTGTCCATTTTATTTCTTAATCTTCATTAGATTTTTAAGTGTGCTGCCCACTTCTGGGGTCTTTGGCTGGTACTCGCTGGTAGGTGGGAGAATCCCCTAACCCCCTCAGAATCTTCAGCTCCAGCCCTGAACACGATGAATACCCCTGCCCACGATGAATACCCCTGCCTGAGGGGCCTCCTCTCATCCTGTTCTCCCTGGGCCCCACTCTTATTTCTCCTTGTCCTAACAGGTCGAGGGGTGGCAACAGCTTCTCTCTGCTGCCAGACTCTGGGTACCTTAACACCCCTGTATCCTTTCAACAATTCTCCATTTTTCTGACACCAGCTAGATGTCCCATAATTTAGCTCAATCCTGATACTGACCCAGAGTGAGTGCAGACTAACAGACTCAGCCCCACAAGACTGTGCTCACTTCAGATGCCAGCTGCAAATCCCAGGTCTCCAGGTGACCTATACTTCTGTCCAACTTGGCTACAAATTCAGGGGTTCCCACGATGCACCCTCAGGTTTGATAACTTACTAGCATGACTCATGGAACTCTGGAAAGCACTATGCTTACAATTAAAGTTTTATTATAAAGTATATAACTCAAAAGGAGTTTGAAGTGGCCAAATGGAAGAGATGTGGAGGGCAAGGTCTGCAGAGGTCCTGAATGCAAGCACTTCCATTCCTGTGGAGCTGAGGTGTATCACTTTCCCAGCACATCTCTATGTTCACCAACTAGGACGCTCCCCTGTTCAGAGGTTTTGTGGAGGTTTCATTACTTTGACATGATTGATTGGCCATTGATGGCCATTGATGGTTGAACTCAACCTCCAAGCTCTCTCCTCTCTGAGGAGGTCAGAGAGCGGGACTGAAAGTTCTAGCTCTCTGGTCACATGGTGGTTCCTCTGTGGACCAACGCCATCCTAAAGTTGTCTAGGGACCCACCAATAGTGGCCTCATTAGCATAAACTCAGGTATGGTCAAAAAGGGCTCTTTATGAATAACAAAAGACATACCCATCATCAGGAATTGCCAAGAATTTTAGATCTGTGCTAGGAACTGGGGACAAAGACCAGATAAATTTTTTTGTTATACCGCAACCCCCCATTGTTTCTCCTAATCCCACCTACACCTTCTGATGAATCATCTGGGCAGACTTTGTTTCCCACCTATATACCAGCAACTTCCTGCAGACACAGCGGTCATCCTTCATACCTCCATGTGTATGTACCATCACCACAACGTTTGTAATGCTGCATCACAGCGTCCTGAGTGCCTACTTGTGCTCTGCTCTAAATTGTTGACACCTTGAGGCAGAAACATGTCCTAGTCCCTCCTGTATTCCCACCATTCTAGCCCAGCTTCTGGCCCATCATGGATGTCAATCATTCTTTTAATGGATTAGTGAATCGTTCCATTTCTCATTCTGGGCTTCCATTCATTCAGCATCTCACACGTGAGAGACCACCCCAAGTGCTGGGTACACAAATTCGCTGCTAGCTAGGTCCTGAGCCTACAGTGGACTTGGACTTCATCTTGGAGTAGACAGAAAGACTGGCCAGGTTGGTCTACATTTCTACCACACCTTGGACATGCCTCAAAAGGAGCATGGGTCTCTCTCACAGACACTGAGACAACCTGTGGCAGTGATGACCCCTCCATGGCTCTCTGGCTGGGGACAGTCTTTGCTACTCTACCCTCATATTCCAGGGACCCTATTGGCCTCTCTTCTAATACATGAGGAATAATGGTTTATTTGATTCTGAAATAGTTTCTCCTCTTGGAGAGAACAGAAATTCTGCAGATTTTTCTCTCTGCCTGAATGGAAAGAGGGTAGAGGTTAGGATCTCCAGCCCCACCTGGTTCAAATCCTGCCTTTCCACTTGCTTGGGCAAAGTACCTAATTCAGTTTGTACTTGCCTCCGTTTCTGCATCTATAAAGTAGGGATAATAAAAATCCTCACTTCTTAGAATTAATTTGAGGATTAAATGAACAATTAGAGCATGTTGTCAATACCTAATAAATGTCATCTGCAATTCATATTTCTCCTTTATAATCATCCTTTCTGGGGGAAATAAAATATACCCCCATGTGCACAAAAGAATGCTAAAGAAACACACCAGCAACTACTAAATAAGAGGTAGGAAAATGACTTTTTAATGTACAAATTTTTAAATCAATGTTTTTACTTGTTCTGAATTTTAACCATGTGTATCTATTTTAAAAACTCTTTTCTGTTATATCTGACAGATTTCAAAATCTTTCCTCCGTGTATGAGTATCTGAAGCTGAACACACATACACTCACACACACACACACACACACACACACACACACACACACACAAACTTTTACTCTCCTCCACCTCTATCCTGCCCTACTACTTATGTGTCACAATAAACATTTCCAGTGGCTTGTCTTGCAACTTCTCTGCTTATTGGGGCTGAGCTAGAAGATGAGCTCTGGAATTAATGGCTGGGGCAGAACACATCCCATTGGCAATGCCCTATATATGTGAACTTGTACTTCTATCAATGATGGCAATGAAAAACAAATATCAAAGCAGGGCCTGAATTCAAAATGATTTGAATATATTATAGAACATAAATTCCATAGAGGCTTTCAAACCAGACTGATCAGGCATTTGGAAATCATTTATCTTAAGCGGGTCTCTGAAATGTACCAGGACATTAAAAATGACAGTGAATTATGTTTACTTCATGTTTTACATTAAAAAATAGGAAGCATCACAATTCCCGTTCGGGATAAGGGCATCTTTTCTAACCCCATAATTAGTTCTGCGAGCATCCAAAATAATATCTAATTCCAGGCTCTCGAATAGCCACCTCTTTTTTAAAACCCAGCTAATGTATGCGTTTGCAGACACAAAGACCAAAATAAATCAGACGTTGTCACTGTGGTACCCTTAGGTGATGGAATACAGGATAAAGAAACAAGGAAAGGAAGCCACGGCCGGCATCTCCAGCTCTGGGAGCTTAATAGTCCCCTTCCCCATTTATCTGTTGAGTCATCCGCCCCAAGTACAACCTTGATGATGTGGGAGATTGTGTACCAGGCTATGGGAGCACAGATTAAGAGGGGCTGCTGGGCCTCAAGGAGTTTATTGTCTAATGAGAGAGACAAAATAGAATTATGTAATTATAATACTACGTGGGAAATCCTAAAGGACAGAATGGCAAAAGTACTCTTAGAGCATACGGAAGGGAGATGCATGTTAACATAGGTAAGTCTGCTTGTAACTATTTATTGGTTTAATTATCGTAAGTGTTTTCCTTGTCTGAGATGACATGTGGCAGTCTTTTGTTCTGTTTGCTTTGTAATTCAAGGTATGATGCTCGAGGCATGAAACCTAGCAGTACTTCTTAGCAGTGCCTTGTGCGTGTGTGCAGGAATTCACTCATGAAACTTAGTGTAAGGTTGTGTGCCCGTGTCTGGGAATACGGATGATTCACAGGATGTTAGTTTGTGGTTTAATCATTAAACGGTGCTCAGTACCTTCTGATACCATGGTTCCATGTCCTTGGACAACAAATCCCCATACTGGAGAGTGTTAGTAGGGTTACCGAGAACCTGGGAAATGAAAAAAACAAGAGCCCAGTGACTGACACCCAAAGCCTCGGGTATTCTGGGTGAGAGTGGCCCCTCCTCCATGCCCCGGGCGGGCCCCACCAACCCATCAGGCCATGCCGAGGCTGAACACTGCCGAGACTCCTTTGCAACACAGTATTTGCTATCCTTGGTCTCTGTTCTAAAACAGAGTACCCAAAAAAACTACTTAAAAAAGAGGATGCTACCCTTCCCGTACTTACCAGCAGGCGAGAGGTCAGTATGAAGCGTGTCCCCCCAGGGATGAGGCTGGATATGGGCTTTGGTTGTTTGCTAGACCACTTATGGGGGCCTGGAAGGCCATGACTGGGAATTCTTTAAGAGTGCAGGGCACTAAAATGCCTCCAACCTGCATGATTGGATGTAATCCTTTATACAACTCTGGGGAAAGGTCCTGTTTCCCCCCCACCACAAAACTGAGACCTTTTGTGGTTAAATGGCTTCTTGAGGAGGTAGAGGCAAGATGAGAGCAGAAGCTGACCTGATCCAAGTCCAGTGCCCATTGCACGAGGTCCCCTGAACAGAGAGATGCTGTTATGGACTGAACTATGAAACAAGTTTCCTACACTGATGCCCTAAGTCCCAGTGTGTTTGTACTTGGAGATGGGGCATTTAGGAAGGTAATGAAGGTTAAATGGGCTCATAAGTAGGACCCTAATGGGACAGAACTTGTGTTCCTATAAGAGGAAGAGACACCAGACACACACACACACTCTCTCTCTCTCTCCACATGTGTACAGAGAAGAGGCCATGTGAGGGTGTAGCAAGAAGGTGGCTGTCTACACGCCAGGAGGAGAGCTCTTGCCAGGAGCAGAATTTGCCAGCACCTTGATCTTGGACTTCCAGCCTCCAGAACCATGAGAAAATAACATCTCTATTGCGTAAGCCACATGGTCTGTGGCATTTTGTTCGGGAGCCAGAGCCAACTAATACAGATTTTGGTGCCAAGAATTGGTGTGCTGTTGTAACGAACCCCCTGAAATGTGGAAGTGGCCTTGGAACTGGATGATGGAGAGGGGCTGGAAGAGTTTCAAGGTGCATGCCAGAAAAAGAGCCTAGGTTGTCCTGGCGTGACTGTTGGTAGAAATACGGGTGTTAACAGCGAATCTGCTGAGGTGTTAGGAAGAGAAGAGAAGAGCAGGAGAGAAGGCGTGTGTCATCTTAGAGGATATGTGCATCACCATGGGCAGAACGTTGGTAGGGATACAGGCAGGAATGAGGAGTGTGTCACTGGAAACTGGAGGAAAGACGATCCTTCCTATGAAGTGGTAAAGAGCTTGGCTGAGCTGTGTTCTCGTGCTCTGTGGAAGGTGAAACTCGTAAGCAATAAAATTGCATATTTCGTGGAGGAGATTCCCAAGCAAAATGTCAAAGAAGTGATTTGGTTTGCTTACAGGAAGACATGAGTGGAGAGAGAAATTGGAAGTCGGGGCTCCAACAGATATATTTGTACAAGTGTGGTCCCAGCAGTGCTATTCACCGTAGCCCAGAGGTGGAAGCAACTCAAATGTCAATTAAGGGATGAGTGGACAAAGAAAATGTGGTCTATATATACAGTGGAATATGATTCAGCCTTAAAAAGAAAGGACATTCTGTCATGTGCTACAATGTGGCTAGATCTTGAAGACATCATCCTAAGTGAACTACACCAGACACAAATAGATTAATACTGGATAGTTCCCCTCATACGAGGTTCCCAAAGTAACCAAATTCATAGAGACAGAAAGTAGAAGGGAGGTTGCCAGCGGCTGGGGGAGAGGGGATGAGGACTTCGTGATTAACAGGTAGAGAGGTTCATGTTGAAAGATGATAACGCTGTGGCGATGTATGGGGGTGATAGTTACACAATATTGTGAATGTCCTTGATGCCACTGAACCGTATGCTTGAACAATGGTTAAAATGGCAAATTTTATGTCATGCATATTTTAGCACGATTTTTCAAAAGAACAAAAAAATTTTTAGAAAATAACTCTTCAGCTAATTTTCTTTTCTTTTTTTTTTTTAAAGATTTTATTTATTTATTTTGACAGAGAGGAGAGAGATCACAAGTAGGCAGAGAGGCAGACAGAGAGACAGGGGGAAGCAGGCTCCCTGCTGAGCAGAGAGCCCGATGCGGGGCTCGATCCCAGGACCCTGAGATCATGACCTGAGCCGAAGGCAGAGGCTTTAACCCACTGAGCCACCCAGGCGCCCCCTCTTCAGCTAATTTTCATGTCACGAGAATTTGCCCTAAACGTCTGACCTAGCAGAGTCAAGACCTTTTATCTCTCTTTCTGAAAGCCTCCCCTTTCTCCACCCTTTGCACCAGATCCTGCCATTCTCACCTTGGAGTTGTTCTTTCATTCCCATTCCCACCCTGCTACCCCAGGCCAGGCTGTCACCTTCTAATTCCTGCCCTGCTCCCCTCTGATTAGTGTCCCTGTGGCCTCTGCTTGCTCCTATTCTGCCTCCTCACAGGTCTCTCTGAATTACCCGCCTTGCTTCATACATCAAGGCTTTGCACGTCCACGTCCACTGTCAGCTAGCCTCACCCAGTTGACCAGTTGTCCCAGCACATAGGCACATGCCGTCCAGGCAGGCCGGCCTCCTGGAGGTACCCTGAGACAGCGTGAGTTTCCTGCCTCTGTGCCTTTGTGCTCCTGTCATCCTCACATCCCATGATTCCCCCCTTTTGATGCTTCCCCTGCTCCAGTCCCAACCCCACCTTCTCCCCCTGCCACGGTTTCCAGTCATCTCCCCATCCTTCAGCTGCTTTTGCCTTCAGCACCTACGCTCACAGTGAAGCACCTAGCTGCTGTCCTCAGCATTACCCAGCCTCCCCAGGTAAAAGGGGGGAAAACGCTTTCTGGTAGGGACCCCCAGAAAAATGCTTTTCTGCTTTCTTTTGACCTAGCAGAGTCCTGAACTCCTGATTGATATTCCATAGCTACTAGTTGATTGATATGAATAGATGTCAACTTATGAGCTGAGCTGAGCAAACATCAGGTTACTAATCAGTTTCCAAAACATCAGCAGAGCTATTTTGAATTTATTTAGGATTCACAGTCTTGGCCCGAGGGTGCCTGCCTGTGGCAAAAGTGCGCTGGGTCCTCATTTGGAAAAAGACAGCTTTCAGGGTCACTTGAGGGCAAGGCTGGGAGCAGCAGGGCAGAACTGCGTGGGAAGCAGTCGAAATGGAAGACAGAGGAGCTGTCAACAAGGACACTTCAGTCATCTTGTAAAGAAACACCACCTTAAAGAAAGGCGGGTTGGATTCTGGACTCTCAGATCTCAGTGGTGGGCAGGAAGCGAGGTGGCCAGGCTGTTGGAGCCTAGACTGTCTTCAGGGGAAAAGGGAAGGTCAAGCTCAAAGATGACTCACCATCCCTGCCTCTCAAAGCAGCCACCTCCCACACTTTCCATCCCCTCTCCTGCTGAAGCTGCATCCATCTGCGTAAATGAAATGATTTGAAAGGTTTCAGGGTAGGGCATGCCTCTGGAGAGGGAGAACTTGACTTTTGGGTCCTCAGTGACCTGAGGCTCATTCATCAAATATTTGCTGAGCTCCTCTGTGCACCGGGCGCTCAAATAGAGCAGGGACCCTGCAGACACCCGCCCTCCTGTTCTGTTGCCATGTGCTAGGCATTGTGCTGGGTACTAGGGACTCTCTGATGCAGATAACATGGCCTGACAAGAAGGGACTTATGGTCATGGGGAGAGAGAGTCGTCAGTGGGCGGTTAAGGACAGAGCGTGGGACGTGCGTTCTAAATATTACAGTGTTTGGGACTCAGTACTCAGATGTTGCACACTTGGACAAAGAGGCTCAGGGGGGACATTTTGTTTTTGTTTGTTTCAAATTCTATATGATTTTTCAAAGCCATTCTTCTTCGAAATGCCATTCTCCTATTTCCCCAGATCTCAGCTTCTTGCCTCCACTGCCAGCACTAACAGGCCTACATAGGCTGATATTTGATGATTTTTAAGCACCTGGTCTTGGGACTGTCCTACTGGGTCACAGTCCCTAGAGAACCGGTGGCAGAAGGCCCGCTTCCATCCAGACATCCTCATTCTGTTAAAGCATCAACAACGGAAAGACTATTTCCTGTCTTTTGAGGATTACAGGTGTTGTATAGGGTGGGAGTTGGTTTTCGCCTTGAGCACAACGTAGTGCATTCTTGGAAAATGAATAAGTGTCTCTGTTCTAAATAAGGGAACTGACAAGATAGCCTATGTCTCAGTCCCCTATACTTCAGGCAAGGATGATCTCACGAAGCACTAAAATGACCTCATTCTATTATTGAAAGAACAAAAGACTTGTCTGTCCACAGATATTTTCTCACTGTTGAAATTAGTGGTTGAAATTCTTACAATTAGGGTCACTTACTGAACCAGTACACCTGTTAAAATGTAAATATATGACCCGTGGAAAGGATACCCTGGAAAGCAATGGTAGAAATACCTGGGGGACTTTTTTAAAAATCCTGAGACCCATCCCAGACAAATCTGGATGTCTGGGGGGTGGGACCACAGGACTTTGTCTAAGCTCCCTAGGTGGGTCCGATGTGCTGTGAAGGTTGGGGACTGCTGCCCTGAGTTCAGAACACAAGGAACTATTGAGAATTGGCCAGTCTTACTCATGCATCAGCAAGTCCTCTTCAAAAGGAGAATAGTGATCCTAGGAGAGCTCCTATTCCCTCCACATTCAAAACATGGTTCATAGACCACCAGCATCAGCATCTGCATCATCTTGCCATTGGTTTTAAAAATACGGAATCCTGGGCACCTGGGTGGCTCAGTCCATTAAGCGTCTGCCTTCAACTCAGGTCATGGTCCTGGAGTCCTAGGATCGAGTCCCATGTCGGACTCTCTGCTCAGTGGGGAGTCTGCTTCTCCCTCTGCCTCTGCCTCCCCCTGCTCATGCTCTCTCTCTCTCTAATAAATAAGTGAAATCTTTAAAAAAAATAAATTAAAATAAATAAAAAAAACAGAATCCTAGGGGCCACCCAAGATTGACTAAATCAGATTCGGTATTTAATAAGGTCTTCAGATGACTCATGGGTATATTACACTTTGAAAGGGACTGTACAAGACAATGTCTTTCAAAGATTTAGTTATTTATTTAAGAGAGAAAGAAACATGTGCCTGTGAGCAGGGGGAGGAACAGAGAGGAAGAGGGAGAGAAGCAGACTCCCCGCTGAGCACAGACCCTATCTTGGGGCTGGATCTCATGACCCTGAGATCATGACCTGAGCCGAAATCAGGAGTCAGATGCTTAACTGACTGGCCCACCTAGGTGCCCCCAAAAGGATGTTTTTCAAATGTCTGCTTGAGTATCCACTCCGTTACTCACTGTTACAGGCTGAATTATAGTCCCCCAAATTCCTATGTCAAAATCCTAACTTCCAGTCCCTCAGAGTGTGACCTTATTAGGAGAGAGGGCCCTTACAGAGGAAGTCAAGTTAAATTGGGTGACCTCCCACGTCATCAGGGTGGGTGCCAATCCAATACGGCTGACATCCTTATAAAAAGGGGGAATTTGGATACAGAGAAATACATACAGACAGAACATCATATGGACATGAGGATGTCCTTCTACAAGCTGAGGAGTGGATTCTTTCCTCACGGACCTCAGGAAGAACCAGCCTTCCCGGTACCTTGAGCTCTGATTTGTGGTCTCCACAAACGAAGAAACAAGACATTTCTGTGAAGCCAGTTTGTAGTACTTCGTTACAGCCACCCTACAAAAAATGAATTCACTTGTGCTGTCTTCTGTCTAGTTTACATAAAAACTGCCCACAAAAGGACCAGAATCTATCCATCTGCCAGTGTCATTCCTGGTCCTCTGAACGCTCAGGTCAGGACCACTTCATGGACCACTAGCCAACCTATAGACTGGCTGCCTGGGGTCCAGAAGCCCAGCACTAATTCCATCAGCTGTGGGTAGAGTAGTGGTGGGTCCCATGATCAGTTTTCTTAGAAGGCTGAAGGGTTTCCTGGAACGGTTGGACAGATGTCCCTTAATCAGCCTTGAGCACTCACCATGGCCAGTGCACTGTATAGGACGCTGCAGGGACTAAATTATTCTCATCATTATCAGACTGCTCTGCAGACCTTTGCAGACTGGTGGAGAGGAAGTCTTGGTAAACCAATGGATAGCTTTGGGGGCCGCTCATCTCTCTTCAGGTATCTGCTTATAGTCCAGTTTCTTCAGCCAGGTATTGTAAGACTCAGCCCCTCTCTGTCCCAACCCCACACCCAATTTCAAGAGTTTAGCAAATGCTACAGACACTATTGCAGGTTTCGTTGAGAGATGGAGGAAATGGTTGCCCCCACGGAGGCAACCTTCTTTAACATGCCTTCCAAACCTGTCTCTCCCTTTGGAAATTGCCAAGGCTCTCATCTTAATTTTTCATGGCTACGGTTCATCTTCCCCTTGATACCGCTTCTTAAAATTTTGGCTTTTTAACATATCCCACTGCATCACACAAAAGCCAACTGAACAGCATTGTCAAGGGACTCAGGCCCAAGACCACCAGGGGCACACTTGCACTTGGACAAGTTCATTACTAGCTGCAGTGAGAACCTCACCATGAGGAACCTGCAGATCTCAGTAGGAGGGTGTTAGAAAGGGCCTGTTATAGGATTAGGGATTTGGTTGCATGATAAGGAAACCAGGATTGGCTCTAGAGATTGGTTGGAGGTTGGATGCTGTCAGAATGTGGGAGCAATTCTTTGGGCACCTCAATAAATCTTTATGGGGAGGGGAGACCAAAACAACCTAAAGCTGTAATTGGCAAAGTAGCAGTCACTCATTTCAGCCCATATAAGGGCCTTTGCGGGCAGTATTTTTGTGGGTGGTACAGTGACCTTGTTTTTGTCTGAGCTTAGATGAAATTATGAAGTGGCCTTGCTTTGTCTCATCTTATTGTGGTTTTAGAGTGACATCTGGGGTTGCTCTCCTCTGCCAACCAAGGCTTACATTCAGTAGGAGAATATCGTGGCCAGGCCAGCCTCTGGGGGTCAGGGGTTGCTCTTTTAAAATTGTCCCCGTAGTCAGCAAAAGTAACACCTGTGTGTTTTCAGTCAATCCCTTTTACCTGTTGTTTTTGCAAACGTAGCTCTGGGCAGGGGGGAGAGGCCTGTTTATCTCACATGTCTCTTAAATCGGGTGGGGGGCATAATAGGGCTTTACTGAAACATTAGGACAGTGTATATATGATGTATATATGTATATATGTGTATATATGGACATACCCATTGATTTAGTCAACATCCATTTACCGAAGGCCTCCCAGGAACCAGAGACTATCATGGGCATGAGAGCTTCTGGGAAGAACAGTGCCGATCTCTAAGATGATGAGGTGTTTCTTAGGTTTGTTGGGGGTGGGGGTATTAGTCTCCTGGGGCTGCTGTAACCAATACCACGAACTGGGTGGCTTAAACAACAGAAATTCAGTTCTTCATGGTCTAGGGGCTGGAAGTCCAAGATCAAGGTGTCAGAGAGGTTGGTTTCTTCTGTGGCCTCTCTTGGCTTGTAGATGCCACCTTCTCCCTCAGTCTTCGCACAGTCTTCTGTGTGTCTGGGTCCTGATCCCCCTCTTCTTATGAGGACACCAGTCATGCTGGATTGGGGCCCAAGTTAATGACCTCATTTAACCCTTACTTCATCTTGGGGTTAGGGTTTCACATGTGAATTGTGTGTGGGGAATGCAATTGAGCCCATAAGAGGGGCCAGATAGGGGAAGGAAAGTGTGCTCTAAAGTGTCTCAGATGCTATGGTAGAAACATGTGGGGTGCTGGGGATGGTGGGGGGGCAGGGAGGGAGGGTCACTGTAGGGTGAGGGTGCAGGCAACAGAAATCCCCAAGAGGGGTAATGAGGGTTAGGCCTTTATGGATGAATAATTCCCTGGGGAGGGTGGAGGAGAGGCACAGGCTTGGAGAGGAAGTGGTGAGCTTCCTGACCACAAGCAGGGGAACAGCTGTGCAGAAGGACTTACGGGGAGACCCAGTTGGTCACCCCATGTTATCCTGTGGAGCTTTTGGGGCAGAGATGAGGGGTGTGGCCGCCTTTTGCTGAGTGGTGGAATCTGGGATGACTGAGTCAAATAGCCACTGAGAACTAGTTTGGCAGCCACGTGTCAGGAGTTCCACTCTTTCGTCCGACCCTCTGGGGCATTCTGGTGTGTTTGTTTGGGGCTCTTTGTCCTCCTGCCTCTCCACCCCTCACCGTCTCCCTGAGGCCTCCAACCAGGGCTCGGACTGCAGCTTCGTCACCTCCCAGCTGGGTAACTCTGCGCCACTTACTATCTTCCTTGGCTCACTTTCCCCATCTGCAGAATGGGGCAATGCTGCCTGCCTCCTAGGGCTGCCCTGAGGATTATGAGAGGCGCCTGTACAGCTTCTGACTCACTCAGCTCCTTTTCCCTTCCTTCCGCCACAACCAAACGGGGAGGCAGGAGGCAGGCCCAGCAAAGAGAAGGGAAGAGCAAGTTCACACACCGTTAGCCACGCTGACCAGTACAGGACTCAGACACCTGTTTCGTTGGAAAGTTAAAAAAGAAGGTGTGACTGGGTGCAGTTTACAACCCACAGACATTCAAAGTGTTACAGAAATCTCTTTGTGTTTCTGTTAATGAGAACCTTGAAACCGACTATCCAACCATCTCATTTTATAGTGAGGAAACTGAGGCCCAGTTATGGGTTGACTCGTCTCAGTCTAATAGCAAACAGCTGAATGTGGGCTCACCTACAAGACCTTCGGCAGAGCAGCTTTGCTTACTCTGGGCCCGAATGGGGTCACCGAACAAACAATGCGATCATCTAAATTTAAAAATATATAACATTAGCTAATGCTTGTACATGGTTCTTACCATGTGCCAGGTTTGTTCTAAGTGCTTTACCCATGTAAATGCATTCAGTTGTCTTGACAATGCTATGCAGTAGGATTGTAGCCCTAATTCCCATTTTACAGGTGAGGACACAGAGGCACCAAAAAGTAATTGCCCAGGGCCACACAGTGAGGGATGTGGAGGAAGGATTTCGATCCGGGCAGTCTGACTTGCAGAGTCTGTGCTCTTAACCACTATAGTTTATTGCTTTGTAACCGGTGGTTCTCAATGATCTCTGGGCTAGCAGCATTAGCATCACTGGGAGCTGGTTAGAGATACAAGTTGTTGGGCTATCCCTGACCTTGGGGCTGAGCGAGCTGTGGTTTCACAGGCCTTGGAGGTGACTCTGATGCCCACTCCAGTTTGCGAGCCACTGCCTTTCCTCCCCTCCTTCCCTCTGAGAGCCTTTGCTGGAGGTGGAGAGGGAGGCTTGAGAGATCCATTAGTGAGACTCTGGGAAGTCTCCTCCAGGACACACTTGGATCTCTGCTTTTGAATTTTAATGAGTGCAAGAAATGATCTGGGCTGGGAAGGTGCCATATTGGTATTTGGTCCACTTATTTCTGCAGAAGTAAACTTGGGGCTTATTTATATTTTTCCTTCTTTCTCCTTGCCTAAGTACCTACCACAGAGTGGACCATTGGTAATCAATAAGGTTTTATGGTGC
>CM052886.1:109436794-109454555 GCA_028534135.1 Potos flavus
AGAAGAAACAGTGTACTAGTTGGCTTAGACACAATTTGACTTTTTTTTTTTTCTTTTTGGAAAGGGGAGAAGGAATGCTTTGAGAGTCACGCAGGAAAGAAAATCTGTCCTGTGGAATGACCATTGCAAATTAGCGAGGTCTGGGGTCTACTGGGAAAACTGACACCTAAAATGTGCAAACTTGAGAAACCCATTTGGGGGCTTTGGGGAGTAGGCTGTCTCACAACGAAACTGAAGAAACTGTTTCTGGATTGTGAGAGATGGATGCCCTGGCAGGAATTGTTCAAATAATCTACTGAGAGGCACAAGGTGAGATAAGGAATGACGAGGGAAGCGAGGGAAGCAGAATCAATCTGCAGGGCCTGATTCCGTTGAGAGGGAGACCCGGACATGCGTGCAGTATAGAGGCTCAGGAAATTTACTCTCTTTCACCCTTTCTTTGATTCTATCTGTCCTGAACATCTTCATTGCTCCTTCAATATCATTTGATTTTAGTTGTCAGTCTTGAACAAGAGAAAGCTACCTGTAAAGTAGTTTAGCAAATTCTGCTACTTTGTATTAATTGCTGGGAGTAGGGGTGACATGGATTGGAAATCTTCATTTACTTGATTTAAGATGCTCTCATCAATCTAACCAGCTTGAAATGTAAAGTCTTTCCAACTGGGGATCTCCCTGGCTTTCCTTCAATAAATATAGCATATTAAAAAAAAAAAAAAAAAAGAAACACATTGCGGTTCGAAATCAAATCAGTCTGTTTTTGGAGGAGGTTGGATTCTCTTAAAGAATGTGTTAGAGAGTATACATGGAATGTTGTGCTATTGATGAAAAAGCCTCCCCTTTATTTTGGCCAAGCATCTTGATTTGGATTTGCCCAGAGGAGCTCAGCTGATCTGGGCATCAGGGCTGGAAGAGCTGAAGAGATGCTCGACAGGATAGAATAGGAGGAATTCAGAGCTCCTGGCAGCAACTGCGGAGGAAGGAATGATGCAGACGGGGAGAAAGGAGCTGAGCGGACCTGGGGAGAGCTGGTGCAGCCTGGGGGGCAGCCCGGGGAGGGTGAGGCTGGTCGGCACTAGCCTGGTCTTGGAGGAGCTGAAAGAACATCAGGAACGGGAGCACTGACTTTGTTCTGATGTAAACTTCCTCTCTCTCCTCATGTCTTCAGGAAACGTGTTGGGGACACAGGTCTCTGTGTGCGTGCTGTTTCTTCGGTCGGGATTCAGGAAGGGCCAGGTCCACACGGGGCCCAGTGGGGGCCGCCTGCACCGGCGGCATACACCGCAGACTGAACTCACATGGGGAGTGCGCGGGCTCAGGGCCTGAGGGAACCAGGAGAAACCCCGGCGATGGCACTGAACTTGGACAAGTTCTGGGATAGGAATTCAGGCCCCAGTGATCTAGGTGTTAAGGGTGATGGTGACACCAGCTGGCGTGGGTTACAAATGAGTGAGAAATGTCACAACCAGCAGCAATGTGCCTCATATACCAGGTCCATGAGCAATGTTGGCTGACGACCTATTTCCAATGTGGTTCATATCATTATAATGCTACACAGATGTGATCTGACGTGGAAGGGCAATGCTCTTCTGTGGGTATAGACTGTTAAAATAATGTGGGAAAATGTTGAATTCCAACGAGCTTCAGGGAGAACTCCCTGTGTGGCCCCTGCAAGTCCCTGAGCTCACTTGGCCTTGGTTTTCTCAATGGAAAAATGGGTCTAATATTAACGTGTGAGCCTGCTGACCTTTAAGAATTATTAGAACAATACACACGTGAAGAACCTGAATGCATTTTTGAGCCAGGAGAGGAAGATTCTCAGGTAACACCTGAAACACCGCTTTTTCTATTTCCTTATTTTTCTGGGCCCATACCGGAACAACAAACTAAAAGCACCACCCAAACCAAGATCCCGACAAACACAAACATGACAACAAAAACTAGGGACAAGCTCTTATGAGAAGAGCCAACCCCGTAGAGAGGACAGATGTTTCTCAGCCCTGCCAGCTGGGCCCATCTCACGCTTCCAGCATTTAGACGGATCAGAAGAGCTTGGTGGGGAATGAGGGCTTCCGAGGAGGGGCTGGGGGAGGCTGTGTGTCACAGGAGGGGTGCGCTTCCCATCCACATCGGGTCAGGGGAGGGCACTTTCAGAGAATCCCACGTGAACACAAATCCCAGTGACTGAGGAAGCCCGGGGCAGAGCCGGCGGGAGCTGCCTGGATGGCAGAGTGAGGAGAGCCGGCCTCTGCAGCAGCAGGACCAGGGGAATGAGGAAAATGGACGGTGGAGAGAGCGGCCAGTGCCATCTGTTCCCGCGGGACCATGCCTGAGGGACCTGCCACGGGGAGAGACAGAGTCGAAACGGGGTCTGCCTCTGAGAGTGGCAGCTGAGAGGATGCTGGCCAGGGCTAGGCAGGGGCCACAGCCTGCACCGGGCCATGGGGGGCACTGGGAGGGTCCTGGGAGGAGGGGTCTCTAAGGCACCCGCGAAGCCACCTGTGGGAGAAAAAGCCACCTGCAGAGGCCACCAATGTGACATTGGCATGTGTCCCATGCCATTTTCTTGTGTCTCCTCTCTCCCCTCTGCTCACTCTGGAGGTCAGAGGTGGCATGGAGAGTGGTACAGAGGGGAGCTTTGAGGCAGAGAAATGGCCAAGCAGCCACGTGGCTCCCTGGCCCCCCACGTGTCTCTGAGCCTGGCTCAGGTAAGGTTGGAAAGCAGCAAAAGACTAAAATGGACCTTAAAAGGCTCCATTTAGATCCAACAGAGCTTTTTGTACCATAAGACCATTCGTTAAAATCACAAAAATTAAGGTGTTCCTCTGAGATACATAGTCTAGGCATAGGAAAAGGAATTTGACCTAAGGGTGATTTGGAAAGAAAAAGAAGGAGAAGGAGGAGGGGGAGGGGATAGGGAAGGGGAAGGGAGAGGGGAAGGAAGGGGAGGAGGGGGAAGAAGCCGAAGCCCTTTCAGGGCACTTTCCCTAGAAGGGCAGAGTGTTCAAACAACTGCTCGCACATATGTGGGGCTGGGGGGAGCGGTGAGAGAGAAGGGGGGGTGGGGAGGGGGCGGGCGGGCGCACATGAACATGTGACCACGGTAGAGGGCCATGTTCTGTGCTTCATTAGCCTAAAGCAAATTTGAGCTTGGTTCAGATAACCCATTGATAACTAATCCAGTGTTCCAGGAGTCCCATAAAACTTTATGTCCACGAGGGACCACAGCATGCTCTCTAGGTAAAAGTCTCTAAAAAATTTCAAATCATGCATATGCATTAGTTAAAAAAACTAATCAGGCATATCAAATATATTCACATACGATTGTACAAATATTTAATTATAAAACATTATAACACAGCAGGTTTAATTGCAGACAGGAGAAAATGTTAGGAGAAAGGATTTAATACAAGAAATTAGATGCTTAGAAAGACCTGGAAGAATAGGCTCTAAGATCTAAGAAATGATTCCTAGAAAAACGGTATAGGAAAGATCTGGCAAGGGGGCTTCTACCTCTATTTCAGTCAAGCAGTTGTGGGATCAGGAAGATTCCCCTGGATCTCTTGGCTCCAGGTTAGACAGCTGGAAGTTTCCTGAGGGCCTAATCAACCAGCAGCAGAGAGCAACACTGAGTCCCCAGCATGGCACCATTTCTTGCGGGAGATGAGCCAGCCCCCTGGGGCAGAGTGATGACCTTGGCACTCTTCCATCATAGAGAGGGTAGAGATTCATCCTTACAGGAATAGACAGCATATTCTGGACACAGCTATGTCTTACTGAGCTGCATTGTCTCTGACAGGGCTGCCCCTGTGGACTCTGGAAGGCCTCATTCACTATCGTGGTATTCCATACACCATTACTCCTGATCAAGGAAATCACTTCACAGCGAAGGAAGTGCGGTAATGGTTTCCTGCCATGAAATTAACCATACGCTCCATCACCAGGAAGCAGCCGGCTAGCCAAACTGAAAGGAGGAATGGCTTCATGAAGACTCAGTTGGCATGCCATTTGGAACACAACACACCGAAGAATGGGATTCTGTCTTAAGGGGGTGTTTCTCCTTTGCTAAGATCCATGGATCTAGGAATCAAGAAATGGAAGTAGGGTTGCTCTTCCCTCCATTGTCACTAGTAACCCACTCACAGAAAGTTTGCTTCTTGTTCCGGCATCTCCGAGCTCTGCTCATTTGGAGATCGCAGTCCAAGGGCTAATGCTTCTGCCATTGGACACAACGATGGTTTCACTGAGTTGTATGATTGAGACTGCCACTGGGCTATTTTGGGCTTATTATGCCACTAACCACTGGGTAGAAGAAGAGGTCACTCTGCTGGCTGGAGTAATCAATCCCAGTAACCGAGTGGCGATTGAGTTGCTGCTGCCCGATAGGGCAATGAGGACAACATCTGGAACACAGAGGATTCCTTGGGTGACTCTAAATGTTTCCATGACTCGTAGTGGAGGTTTATAGGAAACTACAGACCTCCCCTCCACTTCCCCCACAAAAAAAAAAAAAAAAAAAGGAGAAGAACTCGTTAGGATTCAGACCATTTTGCCAATGAAGTTTCAGGTCATTTTACCAGGTTATGACGTAAATGCCCCGTAGCCATTCTGGCTGAGGGCAAGGGAAATACGGAATGGGAGGTGAAAGAAGGAAGCCATAGGTGCCACTTACAGCCTTGTGACCAGTGACATAAAGGAGGGCTGAAGTAGCTCTGCCTCTTTACTCTTTGCTTAGATGCGTATGTCTTTCTGTGTGTCTTCTTCTCCCTTTTTCAATTATTACTTCATATACAAATTCACTTTATCATTTAGCCTTTAGGTGACAGAATATTTGGTGGCACTATGGGCACTATGACCTAATCGGAGGAGTCATGAACACATTCAGGGATGGGTACCATGGCGACTTCACCTCCTCATGTGGGGAAGGGGTGAGTACAGAAGTTCAAATGTGTGTAAAAGAATGCATCTAGAAGCCAAGTAGCCGAAGGGGTAGACTGTTATCAAGGATCAGTGTAGTCCCTCGTATCACCAAATCTTCTCTTCTCTGAGCTGCTTGGTGGTTCTGGAGCTGGATCTGTGTCCGGCAGAGCATGGCAGCCAAGGGCACTTGAAGGTCAGCAGATCCCCCCTGGCACCCCGTTCACGAGGCTTTGCAGGGGAGGAAGTCCACTGAGACACTGCCCATGAATAGCTTTCTGGGGGTATTCCGGGAACAGGTTTCCAGCAAGTTCTGCTGGTGAGGCACCGCGGCCACGTGTTTGCTATTGACCTAGCCGCAGCCATGACGTCCCTCGCGGGGTGCGGATCCCAGCTCGTGGTGGGGACGTGCTTGCTTCCTCAGGCACTCTGCTTCAGACATAGAGCTATTGTTCCTTCTTCAATCTGTGCGTCCTGTACTTTTAAAGAGTTCTCTCTATGTCTCACTAGCCACTCCTTCATTAATCCCATCCCTCCATTACGGCTAATAATTCTCTTTTATGAAAGTTTGCCTGTTTCAAATTCCTATGTGGTTTCTCTCTCCTGATTGCACCCAGAGGGATAACACTGCAAGAGGAAGGGGCTTCTCTCCCTGGATCCACGGCCTTTTCCTCTTGGACCTACACCCTGGCTGCCCTCGCGAAGCTTCCCCACTAGCAGCACATGGCAAAGCACATTCCTTCCAGGCTGTTTCGTTGGTGGCCCAGGTGACTTCCCAGCTGCTCTTGCTGACACCCTGAGGGTGCTCCCCAGCAGAAGACATTCTAGCCATTTTTGCTGGCACCAGGGCAAGCTGTATCCTGCTCCAGCCTGTGGCCCTTGGCGAGCTCTTAACATTCCAGCAAGCCTTAGCTGCCCTTTGCAATGACGTCTCGATCTCAGGCATGGTGAGAGGAGGTCAAGCCTGTCCAACGGTGTTGCTTCCTTGGATAAGCTCCCTCCACCAAAGAAGTAGTGGCTGCCGCCTACATTGGCTGCTTCTGTATTCTTCAGTGTTTCTTCTACCCCTCTTAGGAGTGAGTCCCGTGTTACTTAATAATTCTACATATTAAACTTTCTCTGTTCCCATGAGTCCTGTGGCTTCTGTCTCCTGACCGGATCCTGTGTGATACATTTACTGTGAAATATTGTATCAGGCAGGGTTGTGTTGCAGATAACCGAAAGTCTACACAGAGATTTAATCTGGAGAATCAGGTGTTTATGAAGAGCGGAAGAACACAGCCTAGACTGGAATATGGCCAAGGCCCCCGGGACCACACAGCAGACTGAGCCTGACAGGAGAGCTGCTCCCTCTGCCACTCAGGGCATTGTGGGGTGAGGAAGCACAAACATGGGATCGTTGGCTCCGGGAGCAGAAAACCTTAGCAGCAAAGTAGAGAGCAGGAAGTTGCATTCTGAATTTGTAGCTTCAGAGCCACATTGCACCTGGGTGACCTGGCAAATCCACATCCCATCTACTTCCCGCTTAACCTTCCAACTCCAAATCTCCTGTGAGTGCAGCTGATTTGCAAATGTTTTACAATACAGTGTATTAATAGAAAATTAGAGGTAGGGTGAGGCCAACAGATCAGGAAATGATTGCAGTGAAAGGATAGCTTATTTCTCACAGATCCCAAGAGAAGTACATACCATGCAGGACCACACGGGAAGCACCAGGGTCATCCAGGAGGCAGAGGAAGAGAGGGGAAATGTGGATAAGAGTCTTTCTTGTGGTTTCTTCAGGAAAGAGTAGATGAGGTAGAGTAAGAAGGCTCAGGATTGGCTAGTTTGGAAATTTTCTGCAGGCGCTGGGTCATGGGAGCTGTCCCTGGCTGTCTGGCTGGGGTGAGTAGGGCAGGTGGACAGTGGCTAGAGTGTGACAGTCCACAGAGGAGGTGGGTGCTTGGGGTGTGGGCTCTGATTGGTTGGTTTATATCTGGAAAGTGCCCTCCACCCCAGGAAGACTCCCTGGTGCGTGTGGGGAAGGTGGGGGGCACTATAAGGGAGGCAGGAGGCCGAGACGAGGGGGCTCAAGCAGATCGCTGGGTTATCCAGGCTATGGTTCGATCAGTCTGTGCACGACGGGCAGATGTGCAAGAGTCAAGTTTACAGAAGTGAGAAACATGGGCGATACACGAAGCTCAAACACCTGTGGAGCCTTAGCCACGAGGGATCTGGGCAGTGTTTTGCAACTTCCCAAGCTTTGCAGTCAGGAAGACAAACGAAGGTTGGAACTGATGCTGAGCAAGCAAGTCTCCCAGCAAACACGCACATTGTACACTCCACAAATATGCACGGAAAGAGAAATGAAAAGTTGAGAGTAAAATTTTGGGTGCTCTGATGATTTCTCCCTACACCACGTGGTCCTTTTGCAGACCTCTCTAAGGAGCCATGCACTATAGACTTTCATGAATGTTCTAGAAGAAAACTGTGATCTTGTATCTGGGTTCTGATAATTATGTATATCTTTGATTTTCTTTTAGCTTAAGGCCAAAAGCTAAGTAAATGTTTAGGAACAAAACTCCTTTTGAACCTTAGATAACATATTATCTAATGCTGCAGTGCCATAAGGTTTAATAGACTTAAGCCCATAGCTAACATCATCCTTAATGTGGAAAACCTGAAAGCTTTCCCCTAAGGACAGAAACAAGACAAGGATGTCCACTCTCACCACCTTTATTAATATAGTACTGGAAGTCCTAGCCACAGCAATCAGACAACAAAAAGAAATCAAATGCATCCAAATTAGTGAGGAAGAAGTAAAACTTTCACTATTTGCAGATGACATGATACTCTATATAGAAAACCCTAATGACTCCAACCCAAAACTGCTTGAACAGATAGACAAATTCAATAAAGTCGCAGGATACAAAATCAATGTACAGAAATCTTGCATTTCTATATACCGATAATGAAGTAGCAGAAAGAGAAATTAAGAAAACAATCCCATTTACAACTGCACCCCAAATAATAAGATATCTATGAATAAACCTAACCAAAGAGGTGAAAGACCTGTACTCTGAAAATCATAAAACACTGATCAAAGAAATTGAAGACGACACAAAGAAATGGAAACACATTCCATGTTTATGGATTGGAAGAACAAATATTGTTAAAATGTCTATACTATCCAAAGAAATCTACTCTTTCAATGCAATCTCTATCAAATGCCAAAAGCATTTTTCACAGAACTAGAACAAACAATCCTAACATTTGTATGGAACCGCAAAAGGCCTTAAATAGTCAAAGTCATCTGGAAAGAGAAAAGCAGAGCCGGAGGCATCACATTTCTGGACTTCAAGTTGTATTACAAAGCTGTAGTAATTAAAAGAGGCACAAACTGGCACAAAAATGGACACGTAGATCAATAGAATGGACAGAAAACCCAGATATAAACTCACAATTATGTAGTCAATTAATCTTTGACAAAGGAGGCAAGAATATGCAGTGGGAAAAAGTCACATCCACAAATGGTATTGGGAAAACTGGACAACTACATGCAAAAGAATGAAACTAGACCACTTTCTTACACTATATCCAAAAATAAATTCAAAATGGATTAAAGACCGAAATGTGAGACGTGAAACCATAAACATCCTAGAAGAGAACAGAGGCAGTAACCTCTTTGACATTGGCCATAGCAACTTCTTCCTAGATAATGTCTCCTGAGGCAAAGGAAACAAAAGCAAAAATGAACTTTTTGGACTTCATCAAAATAAAAAGCTTCTGCACAGCAAAGGAAACAACCAACAAAACTAAAAGGCAGTCTACTGAATGGGAGAAAATATTTGCAAATGATATATCTGATAAACGGTTAGTATCCAAAATACATAAAGAACCTATACAACTCTACACCCAAAACCCAAATAATCCAACTAAAAATGCGCAGAAGACTTGAATAAGCATTTTTCCAAAGAAGACATACAGATGGCTAATAGACACATGAAAAGATGCTCATCATCACTGATTATCAGGGAAATGCAAATCAAAACTACAATGAGATATCACCTCACACCTGTCAGAATGACTAAAATCACCAACACAAGAAACAACAGATATTGGTGAGGATGTAGAGAGAAAGGAACCCTCTTTTCTTTTTTTTTAAAGAGTTTATTTTTTTTTATTTTTTAAAGATTTTATTTATTTTATTTATTTATTTTTTAAAAGATTTTATTTATTTATTTGACACAGAGAGAGAGATCACAAGTAGGCAGAGAGGCAGGCAGAGAGAGAGGGGGAAGGAAGCAGGCTCCCCACCGAGTAGAGAGCCCGATGTGGGGCTTGATCCCAGGACCCTGGGATCATGACCCGAGCTGAAGGCAGAGGCTTTAACCCACTGAGCCACCCAGGTGGCCCCAGAAAGGAACCTTCTTGCACTGTTGCTGGAAATGCAAACTGGTATAGCCACTGTGGAAAACAGTACAGAGGTTTCTCAAAAAGTTAAAAATAGAATTGTGTTATGATCCAGCAATTGAACTACTGGGTATTTCCCCAAAGAATGTAAAAACATGAACTCAAAGGGGTACATGCACCCCTATGTTTATTGCAGCATTATTTACAATAGCCAAGATATGGAAGCAGCCCATGTGTCCATCCACAGACGAATGGATAAAAAAGATGTGGTATATATATACAATGGAGTATTAGTCATAAAAAGAATGAAATCTTGCCATTTGCAAGGACATGGATGGAGCTAGAGAGTATTATGCTAAGTGAAATATGTCAGAGAAAGACAAATGCCATATGACTTCACTCATATGTGGAATTTAAAAAGCAAAACGAAGAAGCAAAGGAGAAAAAAGAGAGAAAGAGAGAGAGAGACAAAGCAAGAAAGAGACTCTTAATTATAGAGAACAATCTGATGGTCTCCAGAGCGGAGAAGGAGAAGGATGGGTGAAATGGGTGATGGGGATTAAAGAAACACATGTTGTGATGAGCACCGGGTAACGTATGGAAGTGTCAAATCACTATTGTTCACCTGAAACTAATATAGCATTGTATGATAATTGGAATTAAAATAAAACATTGAAAAGATGTTTAATAGACTTGAAAGGGTGTGTGAAGACTGTTGCTCCTGTAGTCTCACTTTACCTTTCCAATACTGACAGGCACGTCTAGAGAGGGCTGCTGTTTCTGATTTCCGTGATGAAGCGAGTACAGTTAACAACGTGCACCACCGCATACCAATTCAGAGCTGTAAAAGCACAGAGTGCATAGTTTTGACGTTTCTTAAGTCATATGAGCAAATTCTGAAATAGAAAACGTGGAAACCTTCGGTTTTTTGCTGGGTAACCTGTTTCTAAATAAATCACGTTTTGAAAAAAAAAAAAAAAAACTCCGTTGAGATTAAGAAAGAACCAGTGGAAAGATACCCCGAGGGAACTCAGTGACTCAAGATTGTAGACAAATAAATTACACCTCTGGTTCAGACTAATTCTGTGTGCGCGCTTCTAAAAAAATAGGCAAACAAATGTGAAGAGTTACTTAGAGTTTAATTGGTTTAATGCATTAATCACTGCATTGCAAAACCAGGAGGCCAAGCTAGCAAACTTAATTGTGGAAAGAGAATCCAATTGAAGATTCCATTTATCAGGGAACTATTTACCTCCATTTTCTCCAGATTTCTATTACGGCAACGAGTAGTCCTTCTTCATTTGATGCCTTTGTGTCACTAAGAAACTAAGATGCTTAGTTGACTTTTGTAGCACTGAATTGGAAAAGAAATAGATTAAGTGGGAATCAGCTAGAAGGATCACAGATCATCTGGTGGGGAAAAGCCACAGGGATCCAGTTGGCTTTTGGTTTACTGTTCATGTTTACATGAGGGAGTGCCAGGTCATTCCCTCAAGAGAAATCTGTTCTTTTAAAGGAAAGAGATTCAACAGGGTGCTTTCTTTCCACCTCTGTGGTTATTGGAGGAGTGGTTAGTCCTAATAAAATATCGCGTTAGAGTTGAATGGGCAGGAGAATACCGTACCTTTTAGCCCATTAAAAAGGTATTCTATAGATTACTAATCTTTGCTGTATTCTATAAAGAAAACATAGAACCTTAAAATACTTTTCTCTAGCCTCAGGGAGCCTAGATTTTCATTTGAGTCTACCTGGGAGATTGAGAGTCACCGTCTCCCTACAGGTGCAGAAGGAGAGAAAACGGGAAGCAAAATAATTTCAAGTGACACCAACTGGTGTCCTCTCCTTCCTTCCTTCCTCTTTGACCAGTTCTATGCTTCTCCAGGGGAGCACTCCAGAATCGTAATTAAGAACACGAACTTTTAATTAATCAATGGATGAATGGATAAAGAACATGTCATATATATTCGCACAACAGAATATTATTCAGTCATAAGAAAGAAGGAAATCCTGCCATTTGCAGCAACATGGATAGACCTGGAGGGCATCGTGCTAAGTGAAATAAGCCAGACAGAAAAAGACAAATACTGTATGATCTCATGTGGAATCCAAAAAAAAAAAAAAAAAAAGAAAAGAAAAGAAAAGAAAGGAAAAAATTAAGAAACTGAGTTCATAGCTACAGAGAATAGACTGGTGGTTGCCAGGAGTGAGGGGTAGGGGAAATGGGCAAAGGCAGTCAAAAGGTACAAAATTCTAGTTATAAAGTAAGTTAGTCCAGAGGATATAATATACAGCATTGTGACAATACATATATAGGTATAATACAGTACTTTATATTTGAAAGTTTGTAAGAGAGTAGATCTTAAAAGGTCTCAGCACAAGAGAAAAACTGTAACTGTATGGTGATGAACGTTAACTAGACCTCATCGTGGTGATCATTTCATAATGTATACATGTACCAAATCACGATGGCGTCCACCTGAAACTAATATAATGTTATAGGTCAATTACACTTCGATTAATAAAAAAAGAAAAGAGTAGGAGTTTGGTTGTAGGTAAAGATGAAGAAAGGAGTGATTGTGTTACATCACGCGAACAAAAGTTTTTGGTGTTTTGCCATGTAAACTTTTCCACAACTTGAGGAAAATGTGCCAAATTCACAAATGTCTCCTGTCACCTGGTCTCTGTGGAAATGCGGAAGAGAGGCTGAGTTCTGCATCTGTCCGACATGGTAGAGAAGAGGTTGGAGTACATGAGGACTGCAAGGCAAATTGTCCATTGGTGGCTGTGGCGTGGATCTGGAAGTGACCCATGAAAACTCACATCAGGAGATATCAAGATGTCCCAGTGATGACCCGGATGCCCACAGGACATACAGAGGCTGTCCAAATAATGTCTGTCTACCTTCAGTTTTGTTTTAAACATTACCGATTAGACTAGGAATGAAAGCATCATCTACTCCCCAAGATTCATGGTCTTCCAAAATTGTGGCTTATTTATAATTTATAAATTACATTTAGAACAAAATTATAATTTATAATTTATGTAATTATATGTCTTTGCAAACCTCTTTTGTAAAAACACATAAACATACAAAAAGCATGATTATATATGTTTCACATAGATTCATTTGGCTTTCTTCAACAATTAGCATTTTCTTATATGTACCACAATGGCAGAAAAAAAATACATCCAGTGAATATCTTTGAGTTCCAGAAACTTAATTTACTATAATTTCTCCACAGAACCTTTTGTATTTATTTATATCAACAAATGTTATTTTCAGGATAGTAAACATTTCTAAATGGATAGGAAATTAACATAGAAAGCAGAAGAATTATGAAATTTTGGCATTTTCTTAACAGTCTCAAATGGAGGCTTAATGTCCACCAATTAATTAATTAATTAATTAATAAAACCAAGAATGTCCTCTTTGTGATCAGCAAGATGCCAAATTAGGTTGAAATGTGAGTTAGCAGTGGGATTTAGGGAATGTTACTTAAATGTTCTGAGTCTTGATTTTCTCATCAGTAAAATGGGGATAAGAACACCCACCTACCTGAGAGGGTAAGGATCCATAAGCCCGGTAAGGCAGGTAAGATAGAATTTGGTGATGCTGAATTTGGTAAACAGAGTTATTGCCTTTGCCCTCTCTTCTAGAAGCATGTACTGCCTCAAGAGAGGGAACACAGGTATGAAGCGTTCTTTTTCTTTTTCTCTTTCTTTCTTTTTCTTTCTTTCTTTCTTTCTTTTTCTTTCTTTCTTTCTTCCTTTCTTTCTTTCTTTCTTTCTTTCTTTCTTTCTTTCTTTCTTTCTTCTTTCTTTCTTTCTTTCTTTCTTTCTTTCTTTCTTTCTTTCTTCTTTCTTTCTTTCAAAACTTTATTTATTCTAGAGAGAGAGAGAGAGAGAGGGAGAGTGGGGGGAAGAATGGAGGGAGAGGGACAAGCAGACTCGAGCTCGATGTGGGGCTCTATCTCACAACCCTGAGATCATGACCTGAGCTGAAATCAAGAGTCAGACACTTAACTGACTGAGCCATCCAGGGACCCCCAAAGTGTTCATATCTTAGCTTTTGAGCTCCAAAATAGGCTCCTCCTTTTCTGTTTTTGAAGTTTGATTAAGGTGGAACAAATAAAGCATGCAAATCTTAAGCATACATCTCAACTACAAAATGCATAACTTTCTAGATAAAAAGGTCCACGAAATGGCCAACACAATGAATGAAAAAAACACCCTAACTAAGGCACATTGCCAAGATACTAAAACACCAGTAGGAAGAGAAGATCCTAAAAGCTTCCAGGGAAGAAAGAGAAGGTTCCATACAAAGGCAAGAGAATCCAAATTTTATGGGCGCTTCTGAAAACCAAAATAGAAACCAGAGGACCATGGAGAAATGATTCTCAACTTATTGATTCATCAGTCCAGAGGGAGGGTAGAATAAAGACATTTGTCAGATACATGTGGTCTAAAAATATTGACCTCTCATGCAGAATTTCATGGGAGTTATTGGCGGATGTGCCACCGAAACAGAGTGCACCAAGGAGGAAGTGATGGATTCTAGACAAGAGAAACTGAAATCAGACTGATGATGCTCCTGGTCCAGCCTGAGGCCTGAAGACTGAGGGTTTAGGAGAGATGTAGCCCAGAAAAAAACTGGAATTGTTAAGTTAGATAGCTGATATATTTGGTCATGTAGGTAAGCAATAACATCCAGAAGGTTTCCATAATTTGTTGAGGATTTTAGGAAGAATGAAACAAAGCAAACAAAAAAATATGATTGGCTCTAAAAATGATAGCTATTATTACATCCAGGGGAATAAATTTACAAATTTGTATATGGAATGAATTAAATCACAGTCCCCGGTCATAATTTTGTAAATGCAGACTATCGATCTGGCCAATATGGAGAAGGTGCAGGAGGTTGAACTAGAGTTGGAATGCCAAGATGATCCAATGCACAGTTTTCATGACAGAAAATCAGCAGATAATATCTGAAATCAATACACCGAAAAATAATCATCTAATGATATTTAGAATCAGGGCTGTGAATGCTAGAATAGCGAAGAGCTCAAGGCACCATTTTTCATCACAAGACTTATTCTCTTTGATTTTAATCGTGCACATGTATCAGTTTGATAATTTTTTTAAAAAAGTCATGGCCAAGAGAAAGGAAACCCAGAGATGGTAGTCTTGGGAGAAAAGGCTTCTGATTTGCAAGAACACGTTCTTGGGCATTTATGAAGATTGTGCTCTGAAGCAGAGAGTGAATGCCCTAAACGGGGCACTGCAAAGAGAGCCAATGACTGCCAGGCTCTCCTGCCCCTCAGAACTAGATCGATGGCCAAGACAAGGCACTGGACGGGGGACAGTCGACGTGGGCACCAGCGTGGGTGGAGTCCTCCTTGCCTCCTCCCCTCTTTCCACTTTGTGGCCCATGGGTGAACCCTCCTTCTCTCTGGACTTGGATTTGCAGCAAGAGTGCATTGGACTGTTGGTATTTTAAGGTCACTTCCGTTTTTAACATCCTGGTCATTTGTGACTCCAGAGATGTAAAAGGAGGTGAAAGCAGAAGACGAAACAGAGATGAATAAAGAGAAGGGGAAGAGATGACACGAAGAGAGAAGACTGAGGGGGAGGAGTATGGAAAGAGAGAGGAATACCCAACACTGCATTCGTTGAGAGTAAAGCATGTGCCTTGACATTTTGTATCCTTAATGGAGGCTAATTAAATGATGGAAGCATAGCTGAGCGAAGAGCCCTCAGCAATGCCTCTCGAAATAGAAGGCTCAGTATTTATTTGGAAGACAGTAATTTCATTTTCCAGGGAGAATTTTCTGTAAGAAGAGTTTACATGGGCACTTAAATTCTTACCTTTCAACATCGCTGCCTGAGTGCTATAAAAATAAGAATGTCTCATATTTCCTATGAGTCAGTGCTTTCTATGGACCTATATTACTTGATAGGGTCCTCGCAACAACATCGTGAATTCAGGAGTACTCTGCCCACTTTCCCATCAGGCACACTGGCTCAGAGAGGTGGACTCATCCATCCAGCAAGAAGGCAGAAGCTCCAAGGTCAAACCAAGGTCTCTTTCATTCCCAAGCCTACGTTCTTTACCTCTGCCCCTCCCTCTGTGGCTCTCCTAATCAGAGAAGCAGTTAGAGAGGAGAGAGTTCACCCAGGTCTCTGTCCCAAGCAATTTGGTTCACTTCTCCGTCCCCATGCTCATCTCCTTTGTCTTTGTCTTCTTTCTGGTCTTCCTTTTCATTTTCTCCATCCGAGCCTTCTGTGTCTCCTCCTCCCTCCTCTTCTATTTTCATGTTTTGGAACAGGCGCCGCATTCATACTGTTCAAAAATGGAACCAATGGGGAAGGTAGGCGCTAAGAAATCCCTCTCCTCTGCTGCCCAGCCACGTGCTCCTGCCTCCACCCCAAGGCTCTGCCATCACTCGTTTCTTTGGTATCCTTGCCATGCGTCTTTCCGCCAACACAAGAACACAGAAATGATGTTCCTATTTCCTACTTTCTTACCCCAAAGTTAGCATACCACATCATAACATACTTTTTGCCCTTTTCTGTTTTCACTTAGTGATGTGTCTGGGAGATATTTTGATTTTAGTTCACAGGGAGCTTCTTCATTTAAACAAATATATATATATATATATATATATATATATATATATTTACAGAGATAGGCTATGCCAGCATGTGAATAAATCATAGGTTTATTTATCTAGCTCCTCAGACATGGACCCTTGGGTGGTTTCCAGATGTTTTACTAACACAAGCAATGCTGGAAGGGATGATCTGTATGATGGCAGTTCCTCTTGCTCAGACAGAACCCCAGGAGCAGGGTCGCTGGGTCCGAGGGAAAGTGCATTTGAAATTGTGATGGCTGCACCCCCAGCGGGGGGCTTCCACCGTTTGGTGCTCCCACTGAGGAAGACCGACATTTGTGTCCCTAGCGTTTAGCCAGTGGGGGGTCTTGTCAAACCTTTGGAAGTTTTTCAATTTGAGGAAAAATTGTGCCCTAGTGGAGTTTTAATTTTCATGTCTGTGATTATGAGTGCTCACAAGTGTTTAGGACCATTTGGCTTTCTTAGTCTGTGCACTGCTCGTGATCTTTGCCCATTTCGATCTTGGGGTCTTACTATTTTTTATCTCTCAGAGAGCTCCGTATCTTTTGGAGAAAAACACTTTTCTGTGTCATGAGCTGCAAATGTTTCCCTCAGGTGCTGTCTCTTTTCTGTGTGTTGTGATTTGATGACATTTCCTATATAGAAGTGGTTGTTACTGTTTCCCGTTACAATTATGAGCCTTTTTTTGTTTGTTTGTTTGCTTTTGGAGTTTGAGACATAGATATGCCAATCTGCTCCAAGGTTATTGTATCAATCAGAGTCCTAATCAGAGTCCCAATTAGGATAATTCAAGAAGAGTTTATGCACAAAGGGATTAGTTACAAGGGGGTGTGGGCAAGATTTAGGGACTCCCCCCAAGGGCGGTGCAAGAATCAGGGCCTGGGAGCAACAGGGGTGTCATTACCCCTGGGTTCCAGGGGGTGAAGAACAGACGGGTTATTGTAGCCTAGAGGGAATGAGAGCTGTGTAGACCAGGCCAAGTAGAGGAGAGTTGTCGTGTCTGTTGGGGAAACAGTGGCCTGCAGGAGGAAGCCAGGAAGTGAATACCCAGCCTTCATTTCCCTCAGGCCCTTGTCTGTCCTGTCATGGCTCTCCGTTGGCCGGAGAGTGCAGAAATCTGCTGGTGTCATCCATGTGAGCAGCCTTCCCCAGCAGGGAACAGGGAGGGTGAGTGGGTCAGAACTCTGGAGGGTGGGGGTGGGAGGTGGAAGAGATCCAGCACAGTTACAGAAGGCCTGCTGGTAATGCTTTCATAGTTTTATTTTCTACATTGAAAACTTTGATGCATCAGAGTTTACCTTGATGTAGTAGCTGTGGTATGGTTCCAACTTTACCTTTTCCCTAACGGCTATCCACTTGTCCCAACACTTTATTACAAAGGCCACCTTTACCCACTGATTAGAGTATCTATATTTGTCATATATTAATGTCCTATGTACATTTGGGTCTATTTCTCGATTATCTCTTCCATTCCATCGGGCTGGGTGTCTATTCATGTGCCATCTTGTATTAATCACCAAGGTCTTACAATGGGTTCTAAGAACTGGGGAGACCAGTCCCCCCCATTTTTTTTTTTCTAGTTTAGATCTTTCCTGGGCTATGCTTGCTGATTTATTTTGACTGAACCTGCTTGTCTATTTCTGAGGGAAGGAAAATTATTAGTACATTTCGGAGGATCATGTTAAATTTATAAATTTATTGGTGGATGAGTCACATTTTTAAACCACAGTTGATTTCTTCTTTGAGACAAAGATTTGTCAAGAAACCTGGCAGATACCACCTTGGCAATGAGCATGTTACCATTTGCAATAATGGGACCA
>CM052886.1:109455055-109603257 GCA_028534135.1 Potos flavus
TATTTTGTTCACTTCATCTCCCATGATCTTGTTTTCTTAGCAGAACCTGGTGGGTAGTTACTATTATTACCCCCATTGGACAGATGGGGAAAGTGAGCTAACATCCTCCTCTAAAGTGGTGGGAATGGGACTCAAAGCTGGCCATCTGCTTCTAGAATATGCTCTTTATATTCTCTGTGGCATCTTCACAATGCCCAATGTTAGGTGCAGTCTCAGGGGTAGGGACTGTGATGTATCCTCCCCGTCAGCAGGCTCTGGCCCCAGTAGAATTGGGAGAAACTATAATAATCACTAGAAACAGATAGCTCTTTGCCTTATAAAGTGTGGACGAGTGCTTCAGAGACTCAGAATCCTTGTTGGCGAAGGACACAGGCTCCAGGAACCTGTGAGAACGGTTTGAGAAGGGTTTGTATACGAACTGTGCGTGCTTCAGGAAAGGATTCACAAATAAGTCCTATCGATGCAAAGGAAGACACAAGGGCGGTGACAAAAGGAAACAGGATTCAGGAAACAGATGCTCTTTTGCAAATGGACCCAGAAGCGCTAAGAGGTGGGGGCAGGAAGAAGCAGCCTGGGGGCAGAGGTGCTACACAGGGAGATGCTGGATGTCCAGCAGGACGGAGGGGACTCCCACCTGGGTGAGTTTTCTCCAAGCCACCAGCAGCTGTGCTCCAGCATTTACTGCTTGCCCTTCTGCTGTGCTCTGAAGGGAGTCCGGAGCGTACGCCCATGGAGGTTCCATCAGCCACTGTGTGTGCGCGCTCGTGTGTGTGTGTGTGTGAGCGTGTGTGTGCGTGTGCGTGCGCGTGCACATGCATTTCCCATAATACACACACACAGAAAGAGATTACGATGGAGGCTCATCTTGGTTACCTGATGATGCCAGGATTATAACTGGATTCTACGAGGTTATTAATCCCCAATTCTTGGCAGAGCCCGATTAGGGAGTGGCCCAGCTGGGCAGCAATGGCCCAAAGTGCCACTCCACGTGGCACACCACAGTGGCCACTGTGGGTACTCTGTCCAGATCCCCATGGCCCCACTGGTTCTTGAGTGCCTAAGCCCCGGTATCCTTGAGCTTTGCTTCTGATGGCAGCCCTGATGCCTGGACTGCCCACAGGCGGCTGGAGAAGTTGGCCTGCGTTTGCGGTCCCTCGAGTGTCCAGGAGTCGCATCCTCACTGGGGGTGGGGGGGGTGGGGATGGTGGTGGAAGGGCTTTAGCAGCAGCTGTCTGGGGAAGGAGTACGAAAGCCCAGGTCCCTTGCTCTGACAGAGGACAAGGTCCAAGGAGTAACTTTCACTCTAGATTCATCTGAGGTGGCGGGACAGCCTGGTGTGGCCGCCTCCCATTTCCTGCTCTGCTGTCCCCACCCTGAATAAGTCACATGCCCACAGATCCTGTCCTCAGGCCCCACTTTGGGGGAGTCTGGCCTCCGACAACTGCTATTATGTAACGAGGAAGAGAAAAATGACATTTACCTGCAGAACTTGACTCCGGATGATTGCCCAATGAGTCTGGAAAGAATTCTTGACTATTTACTTTGGTGTGAGGGGTGAGCCCCACCCACTCCAATGTGCTGGCTGAAGTGCCTTCTGGAGAAAGCAGATCCAGGTCTCTATGGGCTTTTTCATTGGTTTGTTTTCTGAACTAGATATATAAATGGAGTCGGGGGGAACGCTGAGCAGAATTGCTTGGGATGATGGTGTGGAGCTTGAGTTTTGCCTGGAGGGAACAGGAAGGAAGGGGGCTGGAGCAGCGCTTAGCTCCTCCTCAAAATAGATATTGAATGGTATTAAATTCCATTAAAATGTGAGTTTTCTTGGGGTGCCCACAGGCCTCCAGCTGCCCCTGCTTCCTGGTGAGAAAGAGGTGGGTTTTCTGCTGAGCTCTCTGAAGAGGAGCTAAGGAAGGCAGAGGCTGCCCGGGTTGGGAGTGGTGTGCATGGAGGGACTGAAGTCCTCGGGGGAGCAGGAGGGCTCTCCAGGCCTGGGTATTCCTCGTGCCCTGCCCAGTGGCCTGAGGGAGTCAGACGGTGGGAGCAGAGGTGACGCCCCATGACTGTGGGATAAATCACAGCTGGGGAGGGGGTCGGATGTAGTCCTGGACAATGACATTTCATCCATAAGTCTGAGAAGTGTAGGGACATTCTTTAACCAGTGGAGAGAGGAGCTGGCCCCGCCCACATCAATTACCCATCAGACTTGTGTTTTAAGTCTGAATTTTGATGGAACTTCCATGACATGAGCAAATGTACAGGAGAGTTGCCATTCAACTAATGGGTCTAACGATTATACCAAAGGTTTAGCCAAGCTAATGTCTGGGGCAGAACACAATTAGCAAATGTATGACTCACTCACCTGTTTATGTATCAAGTCCCTAGACTGAATGGTAGCTTGTGCGAACCCTGTGTAATCCAATCTGAGCAGCTATGGACCAGCTCCTGGGCTGTAGACAAATGAAAGGAACAGGCTTACCTCTGGCATTTGCTGTGCTTCCCATGTATCAGGGAGTTATGACTTGTGTCCTATGCGAGAACAGACTCTGGGCCATGCTCAGCATCCAAGGGGCATAGAGAAAGGACTGGTGTGAAGGGAAGCACAGACCCATTCTCACTGAGCAGTAGGGACGGGCGGGCGAGCTGCAGATTACCTGAGCTCATAAAGCCGCTTTGAGTGAATGAAAGAATGTGTGCAACGTGTCCGGGAGAGTGGCTGGCCCGGAAAGGATGTAGTGTGTATTGTTCTTATGCATTCACATACACGCATGTAATTGTGCATACCACTTTATTTAATTATAATATATGAACACTCAGTAATAGACAATAATAAATTATTAAATTATAACACATTGTTATATAATATCTTATGTGATGTATTATTATATCAATGTCTTATGTATATATCACTTTATGTTCATATATTATGTATAATATATTGCTATATTGTTATATTAACAGATCATGTATAACAATTTATTTTTAGTAATTTACTATTAAGCATTGTATGTTAAATACTACTATCACTTAATTTTATATATTAAGCTAATGTATAAAATTAAATATTATTATGTGTTGGTATATTATATATACATAGTACATATATACAGTACCTATTATTGTGAGCAAGGGTCTCATGGTGGAATGTTCCAGTCTGTTTGAGGAGAGAAGAGTGGTCAGTCTGCTCTGTGTAGCTTGTACAAGGACACGGAGTGAAAGAGGAAGATGGAAGGGGATTTTAGGATTACCATTATAGGGCTCTGTGGGGATCTGAGCTGCACTCAGTAGACAAGGGGACACGTGCTTGTCACAAGTATGTACCGAGCTTTTCGTGCGGGCCAGGTGCTGTGCTAGGTACAGGAGAAACAGCCACAAATGACATAGGTGGGGCCCCTCCCTGGTGGAGGCCATCCATGCTTGGACACCTGGGAGGGGTCACCCTGAGAAAGAGAAGAGAAATGCAGGATACCCCGGGGCCACACAAGGAGGGACTTATGGCCCCACAGCTCCAGGGAGGGGTCTCAGGACCTGGAGTTAGGTAGGTGAGTGGTAAAGAGAAGGGCTGGCTGGTACACAAAAAAAGAGAGTTTCAGACCAAAAGCCAGCTCCTTTGAGATGTCCAGGGGGGAAAGGGGGCTCTTCAGAAGCAGAGAGCTGAGAGGAGAAGGCTGAGATGTGGTTGGGACATGTGCATTCGAGAGGCCCAGACTAGGCGTCCAGTGCCAAGTTCAAATGCACTGAGAGAAGAGAAAGCACGGCAAGAGGCTGGGGTTGCTAAGGCAGAGGGTGGGGTATTGGGGGGCCCCTGGGAGGGTGACACAAACCGGCAGCTGGGGGAGTTTGGACTCTGTGCCGTGGACAGGAGAGGCAGCCTGAGGAGCTGGAGCCTGGAGCAGGGGGGGCTGGAGGCTAAGGAAGACCTGGGCTCTCATGGAAGCCAGGGCAGGGCCACAGTGTGGAGGGGTCCAGCAAAACTGGCACCGGGGTGGAAGGAAAGGAGGCATCAAAGGAAGACTGGAAGGTTCCGGGCTTAGAGACCTGGCAGAATCCGTCATTACTGAAGATGGGGAAAACGCTGAGGTTTGTTTTAATATTTCCGGCATCACATTTGGAAAGTTGGTTGAGCTTGGGTTTTTTTTGGATTGTTTTAGGATTCATAAATTCAAATAGACTTATATAAAATACGATTTTTGAATTAGTCATTGATGACCTCTAACTGAACACATCACTCGATTGCTTGCTAATTGTTTGTAATTGCCAAGATCATAGGTATAAGCAATGTGGGAGTTCCCCCTCACTACACTCACACACACACACACACACACGCGTGCACACGCAGCCTTGTGAACTGTGTTACAAAGGTGTAATAATCTGACATCAGAGAATCAAGTGGAAGAAATAGAACAAAGCCTAGAGAATTTTAAAAAAAAGGCTAGAGGCTATAGGGAGCCCGTTCTGACTCTGTGAAATGACGAACGTCTTAGCAGTTAGAGCGACGCTAATGGAATGGTTAATCGGCAAGCAGACCACGATGGTTCAAAGGAGGCTGATTGGGGAGATAGTCTTACACGGGGTGCACGAATGGGCTGATGGCCTCGAAGGCGACTCTCAACTCAGAGTCTGCAATCCGGGGATTTCACAGCCTTCAAGAAGTTACCTTGTGGGTCTTCTTTCTCCTCCCTCAATTTATTACTTCCTGCCCACAATTGCATCAAAACAGCCGATGCACGGTCTCCTTTGGGAGAACCCTGAGTTGACCGACCCTGGAGTAGCAGCTGGGATTGATCAATCCCCTGCTGGTCCCTCCTTTCTCCCCTTAGTCTTGGGGCCGGCATTCCCGGAAGCCCTTAACTCTAGCCTGAGTAACCCTGTGGTTTTGGCAGGGTCACAGCGCAGCAGACAGACCTGGCTTCTTCCCTTGGCATTATGTCCTCACACCCCATCATGTCCCCCACAACTCCCCATCCCCTCCCTCCCTCCTCCTATCTCCCCACCTCGTTACCCTTCATCCCCCCTATTCCCTAGCATCCTCCCCTTGCCCCTCACTTCGCTGCAGACAAAGGGAGCAGAGTTGATGGGAGCCAAGCAGTCTCTCTGCGGAGATTGCCACAAGGCTGCAAGGAGAACTTTGCAGAAGAGATCATACTGCTTGGTGACCTAAAGATGCAGAATGCCAAATTGCTCATTACCTTCTTCAGAAATTCCAGTGTGAGGCCGTTTTGTCTGTCCTCTGCCCCCGGAGTGTAACAGAGAGGCCAATGAGAGCCTCAGCCTCTGTAATCTCTGGGGAGCCCTCCATGCTGAAGCTGGCCCCAGTCCATCTTGCCGGCTCTCCCTGCCCTTACCCAGAGCCCCTGGCTGCAGTGTGGTCTTCCAGCACCACCGACTGCAAGCACGCTTTCCATCCCTAGACAGGTCTCTCTGCTGGTATTGCTATCCGCCAGCTGTTCCAAACCACAGACCCTGCCGAGTGAAGCACTTGACAGCATAAACACTAGGATGGCCGTGCACAAAGAGGTCACACTTGAAGAGGGCAGGAAAATAGCCTTGGACTGAAACGTGAGACCCTGTCCCCTGTCTGACCTTGGAGACATAGCCCTTCTTGGCATCTTTCTGGCTCCTCCTCTGTGGCTAGAGGACATGGAAAGCAGTCATCTCCGAGGTTCAGCCAGCTGGAAATCTCGATCACCTGACAACTGACATTCCAGGAAAGAATTTAAACGAGTGTTTATTTTTCTCCACCCTTGTAGTCCTTCTTAGGTTACAAAATTAGGAAATCAAGCCAAAGCCGGACACAGAATATGCCCTTCTGGGGGGGCATCTATTTCTAGTGTGTTACTCGGCTCCAGACCTCGCCCCTGGTCACCAGCGTTGGTGCCTCCCTCTTTTTAGCTGCTGTTTCTTGATACTTACAAGGGACAATACTAGTCCCTGCCGCCCTTCCCTCAGTGTCCTGCAAACCGCACTCCCCCCACTCCTGCCCCCCGGTCACACCTGTGTTAATGCCTCTCTGGGACTCCCAGGCTGGCAAGGCACAGGAGACCAAAATGACATTCTGGGGAAAAGGAAAAAGGAAACTGATTGGAGCAAAGATAAGCCAGAGTTGGAGATTCAACTGAGTAGCATTTCCGTCCAGAGGGAGCACTTGGCCCGTGATGGGCTCTGTGAATGAGTCAGCACAGGAACGGCAAACACAGCCTGTCAGGTCCCGAATCTGTGATGGAGCAGAATATTGATCGCACTGGGGCGCAAATGAGAGAGAGAGACGGGTAGGGAGGGAGAGAGAGCCATTTACACCAGACAGATGCAGATAAGGAGGCGAGAGACGTTCAGCCCTGGTTTTCCTTCCCAAGAGCCTTACTGTATCTTTACTAAACCCGAGTAGCCCTCTGCTGCCTTCCAAATAAGTTGGAGGTGAACTGGCGTGGGGGGTGGGGGACTGGGGGTGCAAGTCCGCACACCCGGCCACCTCCGTCAGCAGCCACATCTGCTCCATTCGGAACTGGGCTACCTTCTCCAGTGGTAATAACGCCCGCTGCAGGGAAGGTGCTGAGCCCAAGGAGTCGACCCATTTGCCCTTGGCTTTTTACCAGCAGGTTCTGTTGTCCACGGATGAAATGACTATGTTGCCAGAGAACAGGACTTCAGAGCAGGGAGCACGAAATACATTCCAGACAGAAAGAAGGGATTCATTTTCCCTTTGAGTAAAGGCTCAGCCCCTCGGAGGACAACCGCGCCGTCTCCTCCTGAGCTGTGTCTGGAATGAACCCCAGAGTTAGACTGTTGGGTGCAAAATGGAAATGAAAAGTGTAGTCGTAGAGAACTGGGCACCTTGTGCCTGTATGGGTGCAGGCTTCCAGAGGGCGCGCCCACAGTGGATTTTTGCACATTATCCAGTATGACAAGGTATAATTAGCAACAAAACAAGCCAATTTAGCAAGTGTGCATTAAACAACAGCTATGTACCAGGCATGCTGTTAGCTGCGGTGCTGCAAACATGACTAAGCTCTGAATTAGTCACGTGCTTTCTCATGGTTTTGATGGTTGTCAGGGAGGAAGTTCATACTGGAAATGCTCAACGGAACCACCTTGTAAGGAGTCACTAGAATGCTTGAAAGAACAAAGAGCGTTACACTGAAATTTCACTTATTTTATAAAAGAACAAAAATAAACTGAAGTTGTTGAACCTTAAGTAAATGTTTTTTTACCACATATTCTCTGAATATAAGAGTCGATGGAAGAATTTGCAGTTTGGGATTTTATATCTGTATGCACACGCGTACACATCCATGTGTCTGGGTTTTAGAACATGGTTGGTTGTCTCTTTCCAAATGAAGATGAGGATATTGACCTTCTCCTAGGGCTTCCGTTTCTCTTCCTCTTCCTCTTAATTCTATTCAGTTCTATCATTACTTCTGGTTTACCGAGTTCCCTAAAAACATATGCTCAAGTCCTAACCCCTGGTACCTGTGAAGGTCTCTATTTGGAAATAGGGTCTTTTCAGATGTAAAAAAGTTAATGAGGTCATATTGGATTGCAGTGGGCCCTGATGCAGCCCAGCAACTGGTGCCCTTATAAGGAGCAGGAAATTCTGACACAGACGCACAGTGGAAAGAAAGCCGTGGGAAGACAGACAGAGATTGGAGTTGTGTAATCATAAACCATGCAATGCCCAGCATTGCTGGCAACTCCCGGAAGCTGGGAGAGAGGCCTGGAATAGCGTCTTCCCTTTGGCCTCCAGAAAGAATCCACCCTGTCGACATCTTGATTTGGACCTGTGGCCTCTAGCACTGTGTGGGATTCAGTTTCTGTTGGGTGAGCCCCCGAGTCTGTGGCACTTCTTTGGGGGGGCCCCAGCAAATGGATAGTTATTTTTGCAATGTCCCAGTTTACATTGTCTATCAGCAACGTTCTGTTTAGGAACCATAACTCTTTTTTTTTTTTTTTTAAGATTTTTTAATGTGTTTTCGGGGCAGGGGGTGGGAAGCACAAGCAGGGGGAGCAGAAAGAGAGGGAGAAGCAGGCTCCCTGCTGAGCAGAGAGCCCAGTGCGGCGCTCGATCCCAGGAGCCCGGGACCATGACCTGAGCTGAAGGCAGATGCTTAACCCACTGAGCCACCCAGGCGCCCCAGTAACCCTAATTCTTACTAGTGTGCGACGTGTGTGTTTTATGATGACATAGATTCATTGTTCACTGGCTGTTTCTTTAGGTGTGCAGTCTCCCTTTCCTCTTGCCTTGTCATTTTATCTTCTTGGCTTTGAACTCTTGGTGAATTCCCTCCCTACCCCTCACCCCTCCTTCCTTTGCCCTGTTCTTTGTGCTATATGTTTGCTTAGCTGCCCAGCCATTTATTTCATCTGACACATGCCTGAGTAGCTCTCTGCAGACCTGTTTGCTCTGAATCAAAGAGGGTAACTGGGCATTACTCCTTCCTTCTTTGACACCAAGTCGTTTTTCTCTACGAGCGGTTTGAAGCCTGGGTATTTCCCTTTCTGTTACTTCAGAGAATTGCAGGTGTAGAGGGAAGGAATCCAACTCACGAGCTGGGATATTTGTTGGACTGTCTAGACTTTCTTTCATGAAAGGAAATTTCGTTCTCTCTCTGGTAACAGACCCTACCCCACCCAGTGGCAGGGTATACCCACTCCCATGGGAACTGTGCTAAGGGTTTCAGATTATTTCCCCAAAGCAATGTGCACTCCGCCAGGCCTGAGGTCAGGCCCTCCGTCACCCGCTTCCCTGTTTTACCCATTCTTCCCCCATGACTGATTCCACTACTCGTCTGTCAGAAGAAGAGAGAGATAGCTCTCCTCCTAGCTTGGCTCTCAGGATTTGGGGGACCCAAAATTATGGCTCTGGGAGCGGTGTGGCAGCTGCCTGACCAGCTGTGCTCCATGCCACATTCTTTCTTGCTTTGGTTTCCAATGTTTGAAATGTGCTTTTTTTTGAGTTATACTCATTTCCCCCTTGGTTGCTATTGGAAAATTCCTTTTTTTTCCCTAGTTTAATTTTTTTCTCTTACTTTTATTGAGAATTGGGAAGAGAAATTCTATAAAGCCATCTTAACTCAGAAGTTCACTACTAAAAATAATGAGCTTATGTCGAAGTTGTTTAACATAATAGCAGCTGATGTTGACTAGGTAGATGGGTGATAATACTGTCATTCAAACCTCTAATTTCATCATCCCTTTTGTTTTTTTAAAGATTCTATTTATTTATATGAAAGAGAGAAAGAACACAAGCAGGGGGCAGGGGCAGGGGCAGAGGGAGAGGGAGGAACAGACTCTCCACTGAGCAGGAAGCCTGACACAGAGCTCAATCCCAGGACCCCAGGATCCTGACCTGAGTCAAAGGCAGATGCTTAACCGGCCGAGCCACCCAGGCACCCCTCATTTCATCATCCTTATTCTAGAGAATTGACGTAGAGAAAAGAACCACAAAGGATGAGTTTTGCTTGCCCTGGAGAGGGTTCTCCAGAGAAACAGAACCAAGAAGATCCATGTGCATCTGTATGTGTATCTAACTTATTATCTATAGAGAGAGATTCATTAGGAGGAATTGGCTCATGTGATTATGGGGCCGAGAAGTTTCACAGTCTGTGTGCAAGAGCAGAGACCCAGGAGAGCAGGGGTCCAGTTCCAGTGTGAGCCGGAGGCCTGACAACCAGAGAGACCAGTGGTGTCAGTCCGGGTCCAAGTCCCAAGACAGGAGAAGATCAATGTCCCAGGTTTGTGGGCAGGCACATTCCTCCACCTTTTCGTTCTAGTTGGGAAAACAGTTGTTCTGTTTGTTCTATCTAATCCAACGGATGGAGGGGGCCCACCCACACTGGGGAGGGCAATCTGCTTCCATCAGTCTGTGGATTCAAATGCTAATGTGTTCCGGAAATACCTTCACAGAGACAGCCAAAACAACGTTTAACCAGATGTCTGGGCATCTTGTGACCTAGTCTCTTGGACACATAAAATCAACCATCACAAGCAGTATTCAGCATGATAGGAGAAGAATTCAGATCCCAGAGTCCAAGAGACATAGGTTTGATTTGGGGGCTCTGCTATACATGCTGCATGGCCTTATTTTAGGTGATTGCATGTCTCTGTGCCACAACTCCCTCATCTGTAAGATGGGAATGAAAAGGGAACTGCCATGAGGGCTAGTTGCGAGGATGGAAGGTGATACGGCAAGAAAACTGTGAGTTTTGTGACTGGAAGTAAGAACACTCGGGCTGGAAGGACTTGCCGAGTCCATCTGATCTTTTCTTATGGATTATATAGGAAGGATGAAATGGGAGCCCAGACAGACAAGCTTAGCCCGTGTCTGAGGAGAGGGTAAGGTAATGGAATTCGTGTGTGGCGCCCGGAACGGAAAGGAGAGCTGTACAGCGAGACTATCGGTTATCCTGTACCACACGGGCCACTTCGGCCCGCTGCATCGACGAGTCCAGTTGTCAGGGCTGGCTGGGGCTGCCATGGGCAGCGTCCGAAGCAGGATCTAGAAACCAGTCAGGTGCTTGGCCCTTACTGTCAGAAGACTCTACCGGTGTGAACTCCTGTATTCAGCCCAATGGGGCCGTCTTCATAGTCCCCTGTTTCTCCATTAGTCTTATCTTTTCGCTTTTACCAAATATGCCCTTTTGGGGAGGAATTTTAAAAAAGCAATTAGGTGAGTGCTGTGGGAGCCCAGCCATCATCAATAATGGTGTCAATACTCAGCATGATTTATTCATCACAACAAAACTTTTGAGCACAAGGCCCTCACCAGGGATTCCCTCCTTATCCTTACATGACCTGATGAGGCAGCATAAAGGGTTTTTTCCCCTTCTTTGGGTCAACCGTGGGGAAATGGAGGCACAACAGTGGTCAACTGCTTACCGAGAGACACTCAACAACTGAACAACTCAACCTGGAGATCACCTTCTGAGACAAGAAATGTCAAGCCCATCGTGTCTCCTTGCCAATCTCACTGTCTCTCGGGCGGGCTCATCCCCACCCTCCCAAAGCTCAGGAGCAGGGCTCCTCGGGCAGAGATCAAGGCCAGTTGACGTTGTCCGGCCATGGATCGTCCATGTGGTTCCACTCACCCAGGATACTCTCATTTTAATATGGTGTCTTCCAAGGAAGCAGCTTTATGACTTAAATCTCAAGCCCACTTTTTGGTGTCTTCCGAGCCACACCTTCCACTCGGCTTCAGAGGTATGGGTGGCTGCAGGGGTGTTCCAGTGTGCACCATGTTGTGAGTTAGCTTGCTATCTGTCCCAGCCCTTGTCATTCTATCCTGAATACACTAGGAGCTCAATATGTATTTGTTGAACTGACTTAGAGCAATGAATCCATACATATGCAAATAATAATGGTTTGAGAACGCTGAGGATGTTCCAAGTAGATTTCAAACGCAATACCAAAATGAGATTTTTTTTTGGCGGGGGGATGAGGGAAATTAAGGAACACTGGCTACCATAAAGGCTTGATGCAATAATGGTTTATTTTGTCATTACATCCTAGTCCAGTGTAGGTCTGGGTGTCTCTCCTACAGGGTCTGGGCTGTCCTGTCACTGTCCCACCAGCAGATAATTCCTACAGAAGGTCCCACTTGTGAGTCAAATATAGGTGATGAAAGTTCTAACTTCAATTGAAACTGTCTTGTGTCTTCTACAAAATGCTAGACTTACAACACAAATACTGATTTAAAAAAACTGTATGCTAGTGATCAGGGAAGCCTAATTAAAAGTGTGATTACATTCCAAATTACCTTTATCAAGTCATTTGTTCTTTTAAAAAAAAGTATTAAATAGGTAATGGTGCATTCAGCCTCGTGCTATATACGATGTATGGAATGCAAAAGAAATAGAACGCATTGCCCACAAAAGTTAGGAATCTATCTGGGGGGGATAAAGGGCTAGTGTGGGAGTGAGTAAAAAGTGAGAGTCTCCTGTCTTATGGGTATCTGAAGTTGGGGACTGTGAACGAGCCATTGGTTTTGTTGGAAGTGGGCACATGGAGGGATAAAATAGTGGTCCAATGGGCAGTTTGTTGAAGCAGAGAGCAGATTTAATACAGTAACATTAACAATGTATTTAATCGCCCTTCCTTTTTTGTAATGTGACAATATGTGGTCAAAGAAGAAGGTGCAGGTTTAAGAAGTTAATATTTATAAAGTGTGAAAGACACAGATGCTAGGATAACTTTTTTTGTGGGTGGGGCTTGGGAGGCAGGTTGGGGGTTGGCTAAGGGCGGTCCCATTGTGTTTATTTGTTTTTTTGTTTTTGTTTTTTGTCTTGGCCAAAAACTCAGTCATATTTCTGTGTACCCTGTTTTGCCTAAATCATGTGCCAGTGGTTCTGGGGGAAAAAAAAAAAAAGAATAAAGAAAATGTGTACATTTGTATCACAGCCAGAACTCTGTCCTGTGACATATTAGCACTGCTTCAGCTAAAGGTATAATTTTTGTTTAAACCTCGAAGTGGGACACCAGTTTTCCCACAGTCTGTCCTGACAGAGGAAAAGAAATTGCTTCAGCCACGTGTTTACTTTTTTGTCTGCCTCATTGTCAGTAATGCATTAAGAGTTGGTGGAGTTTACTGTCTTTGGAGGAAAACATGAATATTTAATTTAATCTTAATATCCCAACTATCAGATTAAAAAAAAAGGTGAGAGTCTCAGTAGGGGTGAGTCAGGGTCCTTTAGGAGCCTCTTAGAGGGAATCTAGCTGGGTCCTAGGATGACTAGGAGAGGACAAGCAGGTGAGAACTGACAGGGCACTAGAACTTTTCAGGCAGAGTGGATTGGGGGAGGGGTTAGGAACGGGGCTCTGGTAGAGGGACTAGGATGGGGAAAAGGCATTGAGGCAGAGAGAGCACGGCGCATTCAGAGATCTGAACGGCTTCCCGTGGCCTGAACGTTTGGGTGGAGGAGACCAACAAGGCAAGAGAGATGCGCAGGTGTCAAGCCTAAAGTCCAAGAACACTGAAGGCTGAGTCAGGCTCTTGGACTTTTTCTTCTCTTTGCTGTGTCTAGCCTTTTTTTTCAGGTCCCAGACTCAGCCTTGGGTCCTAACCCTACTCTCGACCGTCTGTCAGGCACAAAACTCCATGATCCCAGGTGAGCTATTAGACAAATGCAGGTGTTCATAAAATAAAAGATAAGCCACTGAATTGAGAGAGGATATTTGCCACATGTGTAACCGATAAAGGATGAGCAACCAGAGAACATAAAGAATTATTATAAGTCAATAAGAAACAACTCAATAGAAAAATTGGGGACAGCATAGACTAGGTCTTTCGCAGAAGTGGGAAACATGAATGGCCAGTAACAAGATGAAGAGATGCCCACCAGATCAGTCCTCAAGAGGATTAGAATTCAAGCTGCTCTCTCAACCCAATCTCTTTGTGTTTTTATTCAGGAACATTGAAAACCAAAATGCCCTTCAGGTCCAAAGGGATGGCACTCAGATGGTGACATTTCTGGTCTTGGGTCAGGTTGGGAGAGAGGATGTTTGGGGCAATGAGTCCCTTGTTTTTCAAATTTCATCAAGTGAGAGACTACTACCTTCTTTTATCGTTAAGGAGGCAAAGGCTGCATATTTGGTTAATCTAAGCACTTCATTTAGTTTAATTGTAGTTTCCATAAAATAATGAATCCAGCTGCCCAAGTCCCCAGGAGCAGCAGCCTGAAGCTGTCATGGTAATGGGGTCCTGACAAAGTTTTCCAGCCTCAGCTCACGCAGCCCTTGTACAATTTCTCCTCCCCTGCCTCTTATACCCCATACTCCAGGCACAGGAAACTATTTAAGCGCTCTGAATATGACACAATGTTCAAAACCCCTAAACTTTTGCATATACCTCCTGCTCTGATTGGAATGACCCCTTCTACCTTGTTCCCCACCCCCTGGAAAACTCCTAAGCATCCTCAAGACCCAACTGAAAATTCCCTTTATGACTCATTCTTTTCCTGATTTACCTAGGCAGCATTAGTGTGGTCCCTCTTCTGGGTTTCTATTGCACTTAAAACAAAAGAAAACTCTCTTCTGTGACAGTGCTTGTTTCATTGTGTTGTAACTATCACATATCATTTGTCTTCTGCGCCCAATCGTTGGACGGTAAAGATGGGAATTGTGTCTCTTCACTGTTGCATCAGGATGGTGCCTGACCTTTGAGAAGTAAATGAATGAATATCCTTTTACATGAGAATGAACATCCACAAACTCTCTAAATATTTTTAGGATGATCCTTTCATCTGTGAGGCATGGGGTGTCCAGGAAAAGGTTGGCAGAGTTAGGTCTCTGCAGGCTTTTACGTACTGCACATTTATTCTGTACCAGCAAGCTCCCACAGATTGCTTAACTGCAGTTTTGCAGGGAAAGGAAGACACACAAAATGATTTCAGCATGGACTTTTATGTTTACCTTTCTGAAAATCTCTTAGGAGCTGCTTTTACCTAAGGGACACAATTTGGCACTCTGAGTATATTATTTAGGTTTCTATGAAATCCTAGATGGATCCTGGACCATCATTGTCACGTTTCTGAGAGAAGAAGGCAGAAGGTCAGACCAGGGTTACAGAGAAGTACAGCAACTGGAGAGTGCAGGGCTGTCCCCTGGCTTCCTCACTCCCCCTCCACTTGGTGACAATGGAGCCAGTTTCTACTAAGGGCTGTGGAGAAAGGGGCAGCTGGCTCCTATTCATTATGGGCTCCTTCACATCAAGCTGACTTGAATCCCACTGGGCCTGGAAACCACCACAGTCCTTCTAAAGAAGGGCTCCTCCACCACCGATGTTCTTCAGGGGTGGTGCTCACCTTCTAGAACTTTCTTTCAGAAGTGACCAGAGTTCGCTGACCACTGCATGGGAGGTAAATGGGTGATCAAGCCCACTTGGGAATGGGGCACCAACAACCGATGGGCCCCAAGGGACAACTGAGACTTAAGGAAGGACTGAGAGTGTCCAATGGTACAATACGCCAGAGTCTGCCGGGCAGGGGGCCATGGTGCGGAGGGCCTGCTGATGGGTCCCGTCAGAGCGCATGCGGGCTAGAGCGCCTGAGAGCGGATGCAGCTTTGGAAACAGATGACAGTGAAGGGGCTGGGGTTCGGCTCACTGTATACAGTCGCCGCTCACTGTATACAGTCGCCCAGCTTGTTCTCCGCACAACCCTAGGGGCCGCCATTCACTGGGACTGCACGGGGATCAGTGTTCCTTTTTGGCTTTGGGCCTTCACATGTCTAGCTCCTTTGAGGCAAACTATCTTCTCCGGGGCCAATGGGGCCAAACTCTTCCCCCGTGGCACATGGGCCCATTTTCCTCACTGCACTGGGTTGGAAGCAAGTAACCGGGAGGGAGGGAGGTAAGCCCAGGAATCCTGCGCTCAGGGCAGCCCAGGCTGAGCTCTGCTCATGAGGGCCCGCTGAACGGGAAGGAGGCGTGCAGAGGGTGGTTCTGGAGTCAGAGAGACCCAGCCTGGAGTTCTTCCTCCGTTGTTACTGCAACGGGCCCTCCTGGCTCGTGCATCCTACCTCTCCCAGTCCCCGGATCACAGCTCAGGAGCATCTGAGTTTCCTGCCTCCGGAGTGTACTGCAGGCCTGCCTGCTCTCTGCCCTGGAGAGGTAACGCTCCCCCGGGGTTGCGCACGGTGGGGCGGCATTCTGCACGTGCTGTGAGAGCACACGCTTGTGTTGACTTCCTTCTTCCCTACCCCACCCTCCCCGCCCTGGACTTCCTGGGATCAGCTCCCAAGCTACTCACTCGAACTGTCTGTACTTGTCCGTCTCAGGCTCTGCTTGGGAGGGAGCCCAGACTAAGAAAGTGACCTTTACACCTGTGTTGTGTGTGTGTGTGTGTGTGTGTGTGTGTGTGTGTGTGAGACTAACAGGCCCTTCCCAGGATCCCTGCAAGGATGACTGAGGTGATCGGGGAAGGCATTTGGTGCAGCTTGTGGCCCTCAGTGAGCACGTGCTCTTGCCAGTTCTCCGCATCTCCAGGGGATGATTCCATCCACCGCTGACGGGACCACATTCGCTTTCCTGCCCCCAGACATTTCCTTATCCCCAGAAATAGTATCTTAATTAATACTTTAACTATCTGAAACGATCCATGGGGAGAAACACCAACTGCCAAAACGAAGCACAGTCTTGGTAAATAGGAAATAGGCAAATGGTAACACAAACAAACAAAAGACATCCGTATGGGAACCGGTTGGTACTTTGAGATTAATTCTCCCTCCCCACTCAGGACCCGAGTGTAACTGCTTTGGCCCCAGCGCGTGATGCCCTGTACTTCAGGCTGGGGAAAACCCGTCTTCTTGAACTGCGGTAACAGTGGAATGGCACCAGAGTCTTGGTCCTTTTTGCTCACAGAGTCATGCGGGGACTCCTTCATGTTTGCATCAACAGAATCCTTGCCATCTGCAAAGACCTCACCTTGCCCCCGCAGGTATGCAAGAAGGGAACTCACATATCATGCTTTGCCGGTGACATTTACTTAGCTGGCGGCAGCCTGTTTGAATAGTCCTAGCCCTGACAGTCACTGTCCTGCTGAAGAGGGCTCAGTCACGTGATTAAGCAAAACTTCCATAGGGCAGACTTCTTTCTGTAGAGGGAAATCTGGAGAGCCTCCTGGGGCTTTGGGAACACGGCTTCCTCAGTGTTCCATGGGTGGGGACGGCTATGGAGCTAGAAACAGGACGCACCTGTGGCTCCTGGTCAGGGCTAACTTCTTTTAACATGCCCTCAGCTGTGAGTTCACTCTTGGCTCCCGCTCCCAAGGCCTCCAGGAACCCCCTGGGAAAAGACTGTGAGTTCATTCACCTGACCTGGCGATTCAGCCCTGCTGACACTGCAGTAGGTCAAATTTGTTTTAAGGGTGAATTAGACCTATTATGGCCCCCAGAGGGCAATTAGATTCCCAGACAAGGGGATTCTCAATGTCACTGTAGAGCCTGAAAGAGTTAATTAACTCCACTTAGTGAGGTATTTACTACCAAGGATCTCAGGCTGTGGATAGTTGATAAGATTATCTGGACAATAAAGATAAAAGAAATCCTTGCTAGCGGAGTGAATTAACTGGACAGTGCTTCCATTACCCGCAGTGAAGCCATGGCTAATAAACGTTTTTTTCTTATTTTGGAGTCAGGCCTGTTTATGCTGACATCTAGATCAGGGGCAGCAAACTTTTTCCATAAAAGGCTAGATGGTAAATATTTTAGGGTTTGCAGGCCAGATGGCCTCTGTCACAACTCCACTCTGCCAGGGAAGCAGAAAAGCCCCCATGACAACAGCAAACCAACTGGGGTGGTTGTGTGCCAATAAAACCTTATTTGCAAATGGCAGGATGTGGGCCTGATTTGGACTGCAGGTACTTAAATGAGAGTGAGTTCTTGCAGACACACTATCTTATTGAATTATCTTATTGAATCCCCTTGGTGGACCTTCACTCCATCAGTAGATTTTGGCTGAGCACCTACTATGCGCTGAGGGCGATGATAGGTGCCCGCAAATGGCTAATAAAAGGCATAGTTCCTCTCTTCATAAAGCTTATAATCAGGTCTAGTGGAGGATACAGAGAAATGAACAGGCCTGGACACTGCTGTTTGAGAAGGCCTGGGGGGGGGGTCGTTTCAGGTGCGAGAGCAGAGAAGGACTGTCCCCGCTAGGCTTGACAGGTCTTGGAGGAGGTGGCCTCAGAGTTGTAGCTGGAGGGAAGACGGAGAATGGACCAGGCTGTCCAGGGAGATCCAGATCTGGGAGACGAGTAAAGGGGTCATCCTAATGAAGAGGGAACAGTGAATCTGAGAAACAGAAAAAAAGGTGTTGAGTCCCGAAGCCTTGAATTCTGGGGCAAGCCGTGAGCAGTTAGCTGGAGACAAGGGAGAGGCCGAAGAACCGCGCAGGCCCAGGGAGCCACGGAACCAAACCAAACCAAACCCAGAACAAAAATTCCACAGAGTAAAACCTGAAGATCTAATTGGCTTTGTGAAGCAATTCATGAACCAGACAGCACCTCACCCTCGTCTCGCAAATATTAGGGAGCTCTGAGGATTTGTACAAAAAGGAGGGATTTATAGGAAGGAGGGTGGAGCCAGAAAGCTGTTAGCAAAAGAAAAGAACGAATTGTTCAGGGCAAGGTCACCTTCCCTTAGGGGGAGAAGACAGGGGTGGGGGGGTGGGTGTCTCAGTAGGTGGATTGCTTCATCCTCCTCTGGGGGATGGAGAGGGTCCCAAGTGACAAGATTAGATCATGGGCGCTGACCAGAAAATTCCTGACCGACTGCTGAAGAGCTCCAGTTCTCAGCGTGGTGGAAGCCGTAATTAGATTAGGTAGTAGGCTTCAGCTTGGTGGCTTGGTGGAAATGATATCATTTGGGGCCAGGGGTTTTCTTTTTTCCTTTTTAAATTCCAGCAGAGCTAACATACAGTGTTATATTATTGTCAGGTGTACAGCAGTGACTCAGCAATTCTATGCATTTCTCAGCGCTCATCAGGATAATTGTCCTCTTGATCCCCATCACCTGTTTCACCCCTTCCCCTCCCCCCACCCTGCTTCCGGCAACCTCCAGTTCTCTAGCGTTAAGAATCTGGGTTTTTGTGGTTTTCTTTTCAACAGGACGATGGAGAAAAGTACACCATTGGACTGGCATGAAGAGGGAAACCCATCTACCTGGGCTGCAGGGGAAGGACTGGGAGGAATGTGGTGGGGGACACGGGTGCAGCGATCCAGGCGGGGACATGGGATGGTGGCCAGACAGGTGAGGCCAGCAGACATGGGAGAAACGCTTGCATTCGAGTGACCTAGGAGCTGAAATGGGCAGAGACTAGTAAGTCTGTGTTGATGGTCTGCCCTCTTTCTCAGACGGGTTTGAAGCCAGTGAAGGTGTAGGAATGAGCATGGAGCCAAACTTGGATTTAGGGCCTTGGGAAACCCAAGGTGGAGAGAGGGGGGTGATAACCATGATGGGGAGATGAAGTCGGACTTCTGGGTGAGAGCACGCTGGCCAGCAGGGAGGAGGGGCTGCAGAATATGGGCAAAGAGCTAGCTCTTCCATCGTCAGGGAAGAAAAGGCAGTCCCCGAGGCACAGGAGTGAGTGCCCAGTGGTCAAGCCCTCCTGGACAGGCTAATTGCTTGATGAAGATTTTCTCATCCATGCCTTCCTTTCAGTCTATGCGGGATCATTTCTGTTTGTTTCAGAACATAGTTTAGATTTATAATGGAAGCCAATGGAGAATCAGATTCGCTCAACCAAAACTCACATTGCCATCCATTTGATTGACACACATGCCAGAAGGCACATCTGAGTCTAAAGGATCCTTAGGGGCAATCCGGCTCTGTCCGCATCCTGCCGGCACCTCCACCGGTTGCTCTAAGACCCCCGGTGGGGAGGCCAGCGACGGTTGCCATGTGAGTTTTGGCCCCTGAGTTAGGCTCCAAAACCATAGGCAAAACAGAGTGAGCTGGCTGGCTGGCTGAGTGAGCAGCAGGCCTGGGGCAGCTCGGCGTTCATCTTGGCCGGTGATAGAGGGGGATGTGTGTCAGGCTTTGTAGCCCTCCTCACCTCCCGTGCAATGCTGGTAAACTGTGTTTTTGGCAGCTCCCGGACATGGCCCCCCATGTACAAAACTCCAAAGGAGGGGGGCAGATGCGCCCTGCACATTTTTCCTTCCTCTCTCTGCAGCTGGTATTCTTGATGTGGCATTTCTTCTAGGGCAGTCCTGGCCACTCAATGTTGCTACACACTGGCCTACATCGTGCTTCTTTGCATGGCAGCCCCATTGTCTTCTTGGGGGAAATGTTTGCCCGTCAAGGGAAGGTGAGCTGAGTGGAAGCCAGTTTTGCCTGGCTAAACTCCATCCCCTTTCTCTACCAAGTTCTCCATCTACACTTGGGTTCTAGACGGAAGCTCAGCCTTGGAGGTCAGGCAGGCCTGGGCCTGACCAGGAACCATGGAATCTGTGCCACCAGGTAGGACAGGAGCCATCACTGTGCCTCCTGTTCCTTCACAGACACCAGGCAGTGAAAGCTTGCCACAGCCCAACTCTGCTTTGGGGTCTGACTTCCCCTGCTCCTCCTTCCCCTCCAAAAGGCCTCGTGCCCTCATGCACGGGTGAGCAAAGTTGTTTCCTGAGCCAGCCGGGGGCTTCCCTACAATATTACTTCTCTAGGGTTGTCACAACATGGGCCACAGACCAGTGGCTTAGACAGCAGAAACAGGATGCACCTCCGACACATGGCTGGGAAATCTCAGCTAGCTATCCAAGTTCATTGCTTACATGTTCTACTTTCCACAAAGCCGTAGAACACAATTGGGCCAACCCCTCTGCTACAGCGTAAAAAGGATCACCTTTCTGATGGCTTATCATAATCTGTTCATTTCTGATCGCGAACTCACCAGAAGCTCCTGTACATTCGTGTTTCTAGCAATGTCCCGTTCATGATGCTGTATGTGTTCTCTAAGACAATGGACATTTCCTCTATGGCTCTCCTCTTTTCTTTCTAGACCTTCACCAGAATTGTCTTTGACACCCATATTTCTACCAACAATTTTTCAAGGCAACTTCGGTTTTTCTAACATGTACCTCAATACTTCTCCAGGCTGCTACCCATTACCCAATTCTAAAAATATTTCCACATTTTTAGGTATTTGTTACAGTAGCACCCCATTTCCCAGTACCAAAATCTATATTAGTTTGCTAGGGCTGCCTTGTGCTCACCACAGATGGGGCAGCTCAAACAACAGTCTTGTTGAGTCTTCCTTAGTCTTAACCATCTGTGATAGATTACTTTTTTTTTTTTAATTAACATATAGTGCATTATTTGCCCGAGAGGTACAGGTCTGTGAATCATCAGGCTTACACATTTCATAGCACTCACCATAGCACATACCCTCCCCAATGTCCATAACCCAGCCACCCTATCCCTACCCCCCATCCCCCACCAACCCTCAGTTTGTTTCCTGAGATTGAGTCTCTCTCTTTTTTTTTTTTAAGATTTTACTTATTTATTTGACAGAGAGAGAGATCACAAGTAGGCAGAGAGGCAGGCAGAGAGAGAGGGGGAAGCAGGCTCCCCGCTGAGCAGAGAGCCCGATATGGGACTCGATCCCAGGACCCTGAGATCATGACCTGAGCCAAAGGCAGAGGCTTTAACCCACTGAGCCACCCAGGCACCCCTGAGATTAAGAGTCTCTTATGGTTTGTCTTCCTCCTGATCCCATCTTGTTTCATTTTTTCCCTCCCTACCCCCCATGACCCCCCACAACCCCCTGCCCTGCCTCTCAAATTCCTTATATCAGAGAGATCATATCATAATTGTCTTTCTCTGATTGACTTATTTTGTTTAGCATAATACCCTCTAGTTCCATCCATGTTGTTGCAAATGGCAAGATTTCATTCTTTTGATGGCTGCATAGTATTCCATTGTGTGTATGTATGTGTATATATATATATGTGTATATATATATATATATATATATACCACATCTTCTTTTGTGATGAATCACTTTTTGTGTCACTTTGGACCATGGAATGCCCACGTATTTGGTCACACATTCTAAGGGATTACTGTTTTAGACGAGATTACCATTTAAATTGGTAAACCAAGTAAAACAGATTGCCCACCCTAATATCGGTGGGATGCATACAATCAGTTGAAGGCCCGATTAGAACAAAAAGACTGGCCTCCCCCGAGCAAGAGAAAATTCCTCCTCCCTGACTGCTTTTGAACGGGGACATCATCTTTTTCCTGCCTTCAGACTCGAACCGAAACATCTGCTCTGCCTGGGTCTTGAGAAAGGGTCCAGTGTGAACTCAACTTCAGTTTGCACAGAGGTGTACAGAGGCAACCAGGTGTTTCAAAGGGAGAATGAGGGGACAGACGAGGGATGAGTGGGGTTCACTAGAGTCAGGGAAGAGCAAAATTCCAAGAGGCAGGGTTGGGGTTGGGGGCTCTTGTCCGTGTGAAACCCCTTTGGGTTTGCTCTGATGCTTATTGAAATTAGGTTCCTGCCCTTCCACAGAGGCTGGAAGAGGGGACCCTCTTCAGGTGTTGGCTGGAGCAAACAATTCAATTCCTTTGGCAGCCTCAAATTTTCTTGGGTGGGCACTTTGAGGGGCCCCAGGGTTATCAGATGGATGTGGCCTTGAGCTGTTAGCAAATATGTCAGTGTTTTGAACAAGGCCAAGGTGGAGGCCTAGTTGAGAAGTGGGCTCAGAGGAGCCTGGCTAGTTTGGCCAACAGAATGATTACTTCTAACCAGAACCCCTAGAGCAGAGGGCCCCTCCAGATCCCTTGTACTTGGAGGGGAGGCCACTGGCTCTGTGTGACCAGCACCAGGGGAGCTGTTTGGGCAGGGGCGTGACCTCAGGGCTCTCTCTCTCTGCAGAGGCAATTCCTCCCAGCAGACAGCCCCCAGCTGCCGCACTCCCCACCACCAAGAAGGCAGCTCTCAAAGGCTCGGCAAGGGTGAGAATCCGCAGCAATGTGAGAAGTCAATTCTTGCAGCCAGGTGGCAAGATCTGAACATGACAATGGCAGCAAAGCCATCACAGCTGAGAGGCCTCAAGAGTTCATTCATTTCATTGTCAGTATTGACAGGGATGGGAGGTGGGCAAAGGCACAGAAGGCAAATGGAACCGCAGTGCGTTCACTCGGCTTCCATGAACGCTGTGGGTCTACTGCCCCCCCGCCCTGTGGGGTCCCAGTCCTATCGGCAGGCACCACACTCATTTGCTTCACACTTACAGTCTTCATGTGTTTTATCTAAAAGTAATTAGGCCTTCGAAAAGTCAGTTCTCAATCTTCCTCATGGCGGCGAGGCCTTGGAGAGAAAATTTGACTGTGCCGGAGTGTCTCGCTTTTCCACAGTGTGGATCTTAACAAAGGCCCCCTAGGATTTTTATTCTTGCAACAGGATGCCATCCCTCTGCACCAAGCCGGGAGGGGCGAGCCCCCTCTGCTGATCTTTCATCATCTTGTGGGATCTTACCGGCTATCCAGAAGTTATGACAGCGACGTCTGTTCTGACCCACTACTAAGTGCAGGGAAGGTTTTGGTTTTCTTCTGTTCTGCTTTGTTTTCAGCTTTCATTGTTCGGGCATGAATGTGGGAGCTCAGTGGGAACCATTTCTTTTATGATTATTCTAATCCTGGAAGAAAAGCCAACTGCCATTTGGAGAGTAAAGAACCAAACTTTGATGCTCACTTCACCCAGTTGCAGGAGGCCCCAGTGCGCTGGGGAGCTGCCTTTGTTCGGATCTTGGGGGCTTAGGTCCCACGCGGGACCGTCTTTCCCTTTCCTTAGTGCAGAGAGAGTACACCTGTGCCTCGTGGAGGCCCAGCCCTGCTTCTGAGCGGGGACAGTCAGCCCGTATGGTTACTACCCTGCACCATCATTATTTTTTCAGATTAAATCAATTGACAGGCATTAAGGAGAGCCTTGAGAAGGATCACTGAAGTATTCCCAAGTCTTTCTCCACCTTGCTTTGGTGTGTAGGATATCCCAAAACGTATGCCCATCATCAGCGTCCCTAGAAATTGTTCAGAGACCCAAGAAAGGATCCAATAAACTCTATGTGATGAGTAACCATGTTATATCTCTTGAGGGTGGGGAGGATGAAACCGTATTTCAAGCAGTATGACATTAAGAGATTGTAATTCATTAATCAGAATAAAAGATCAAAGTTGTAACATTACAAGACAGTGGGCTCCATTTGGTTGGGAAGTGAATTTAAGGAAAAGTACCTACTCTTTGAATTCGTAGGTCAGAAAGACAGGTTGAATTGCAAAATATACCCCCTTACTCTATCATTACCCTAACTTCCCAGGTCACTGGGGCACAAAGAGGATCTTATCAGGGGCCTAAGGCTGGGAATGAAGTGTTCTTTTTCCTTTCCTAGAGGCACATAGAATGCCAGTGCTCCACCGGCTGGGTTAGAATCCTGACTCTGCTGTGGTCCCGCAGGCGAGTTAACAAACCTCTCTGTGCCTGGAGTTCATCGTCTTTGATGCGGGGATGGTGGTGGCTTCTAACTCAGGAAGTCATTTCAGTATTCGATGAATTAGTGGTTGCTGACTACCTAGTGATGGGCATAGGGTAAGCAGCCCACAAAGTTAATATGATTTCCATCCTGTCTGGGGGGTGGAGGTGTTCCCGGATCAGGGGAGCTGTTTACGAGATCAGTACCTGTGACACAGAATAGCTATAGAACAAGACCATGCCCTTGAGCTGGTGGTTACGTTAATTACACTTTCTTATCTTCAACCTGAGAGTTTTACAACTATAGTAAAAAAAATGGGGCTCCTGAGCTCAGCTACCATGGAAGGGTGACATGTAGGATTTAGTGGGTGTTTCAGAAGAGGGGCTGTGTTGCAGGCTTCCCTTTGAACTGTACCTGGTGAGTCCAGAGTCCTGAACCAGCTGCCTCTAGGTGATTAGCGGTGGCCAGTGAACTTGTCCATGCAGAGCTGGGGGCTAGGCTGGAAGATCTCGTTCTATCCTCAGTTCTTGGTCTTGGCTCCCTGTTGCAAAGGCAAGAGCAGGAAAGCATTCCTCATTCTTACTACAGGGTGTATAAAAGTGATTAGTGCATAAGTCTTACCTGAGCTTTTTGAAGAAATATGTTGTTTTATTCTATATCTTATCCCCCTAATAGCTGCCCTGGGTGTTGGAACAATATCTAGTGGAGTGCACAGAATGAAAAGCCTAGAAGAACGCTTTGGTGTGTAACAGAAGCTCAATAAATCTGTGTTGAGTGAGTAGAGTTCAAAGCACCGAGCAGATGAATCCATGAACCAGTGAGGCATTGAGATACATTGTGGGAAAGTATTTAGCTGATACCTTGCACACAGAAGGCGCTAAATAAATGTTTCATTCCCTTCCTTCCCCTTTTCCTGGCTCTCCTCCCTGCTCACATTTCCCCCTGGGGCCCACCGGTTTCCATGGTGCCTTGGGTGTCCATTGTGGGGAGGCTGAAGCCTGCTCAGCTCTACTTGGGGTGCTTCCCGGGGGCGTCCCAAAGCGCCCAGACAAGGAGGGACAGGGGACCCCACTCAAAGCTGCAGTGAAGACGTGAACCCTCAACCCCACAATGGGGTGCTGCTGCTGGGAAGGGCACGATGGCTGGGCACAGGGGCTGGGGGGCCGTGGTGGTTGCTGCTTATTTATTTTTGTCCTTTTCCCAGAAAATCTTTTAAATATGATTTCTCCCTGAGTGAACAATTGCCAGGAACAAAAACCTGGGGGGAGCCAACAAGGCTATGATGCTGCCCGGCTGCCCCCCTCAGCAGCCGCTTTGGGGGGATTGATAGACCTTAGGAAATGTCGTGGGAAAAGAAAGCCAGAGTAATGTTTCTTGGGCAAAAGAATCTTTGAAACTTTAAAAGAAACTTTTAAATTTTAAAAGAAAGGAGGCTAAAATTTAAAGAGAACAAAAGGAAAACAGAAGTTGCAGTTTCTGGTCTGACCCGTCGCTGAGACAAAAAACTAGAAGCAGAGTATTGGCCATAACGGAAGAGCACAGAACAGGGAGAAGTGACAGCCCTCTGGGAAGTACGGAATGAAGGCAGTGTGCGAAAGAGAGAAACTGTCTTTCTAGATATTTGTCAGGTGTTGCTTTTTATAACTCTCCAGATTTGTAAAATGACCCCACAAGTGTAAGGTATGCGAGGTCGGAGGGCCAACCTCCGTGAGCTCCATGCCCCTTCCCAGAAATAGACGAGGGGCCTCTGCCCAGGCTCTGAACTCACAGGGCCTCTGCCCAGACTCTGAACTCACAGAAGGGCAGAGAAGATGAGGTTCTTGGCTGTATCTACATCTAATTCAGCCTTCCTGGAGGAGGAACAGTTTTCATCATGCTATATTTTTTAATTCATAAAAATATAAATTAACATCCAGTGGGGCTCAAATTTTGATTCAAAGATATAAACAGTTTCCGCAGATCATTTTGCTTTGTCTAGGCAAGTATGTCTAGACTTTCAGATTGCCCTCCCCTCCCCCTTCCTGCCTTCCTGCTTGTCCAATGGGTGGAGAAGTAGGGGCGGGCAATGGCCTTGGCCCCATGGAAGGCCTAGCAGGCCGGGGCCGGGTCATCCACTGGAAATGTGCCAGGCCCGCACTGTTGATTTCCTCTGGCCTTTGCAGCGAACACTGTGCTTCATGACCCTCGCGATCTGGTCGCCCACGTGGCTGCCCCTGGAGGAGGGAATCACCGGCCACCACCGTCAGGGGCCCCCTGAGCCTCTTCTCGCCTTGTCGTCCACCCAGGCCCCTCACCTGCTCACCCTGGCCTCTGCTGCGGGGTCTCTGCGCACGGACACCACCGGCCCGCGGCTGGCCCTTGGGGGTCCCTGCAAGGTCCGCGCCCCGCTGACACCGAGGCCAGCCCAGGGCTGCCTCTGCCTGGAGGAGCTCTTCCATCGCGGGGGATGGTGGGGGGCGGGGAGGGCAGCGAGAGCTTTCCAAAGCCCGAGACAGGCAGCTGCAGCAGAAGTCCCCCATACTCTCAGTATGCCTTTCTCTCATGCATTTCTTTCTCTCTGGGCTGAAGTCAAGACGGAAGCAAATCAACGGTAAGACCTGCCCTGGGGACCCTGGGGCTTGGTCTTGTCCTTTCCCATCCTCCCGCTCTCTCCTGCAGCAAGCCCTTTTCTTCTTAGCCACTGAACTCAGGCCATTGTAGGGGCGAAAAGATACCTCCTCTGTACAACGTAAGGGAACTCTGAGGGGAGTAAAAACGTTCGGAAGATCCCCTTTCTAGACAGTAGCCTGGTTTACAAGCTGTCCAGTCCGGAGACTTGTTTTGCAGGGAAGCCCATCTCTTCTCTTTTGATCTTCCTTGCAACGAACCCAAATCATCGCGGGGCAGATGGGATGCTAATGGATTATGTACTTAGGTAAAAGTGGAAAATCCATTAGTAATATTTGAGATTTAATCCTGGTATGTGTGTGAGCATGAGTGTGTAAATAAATAACTTTTAAAAAGTAGACTCACTCAAGGGGCGCCTGGGTGGCTCAGTCCGTTAAGCGGCTACCCTGCTGCTCATGTCATGATCCCGGGGTCCTGGGATGGAGTCCCTGCATGGGGAGCCCTGCTCGGCAGGAACTCTGTTTCTCCCTCCCTCTCTGCCTGCCATGCCCCCTGCTTGTGCTCTCTCTCTCTCTATGTCAAATACATAAATAAATACTTTTAAAAATTGAGTAGAATCACTCCAGATGCCCAGTCTTGCAACCTGCTTTATTCACGGAATAAATCTTTTGCATGTTACCTGTCGGGACCTATGGAACTGTTCCTTTTAATGACACCACACTAACCCATTGTATAGATGGAGGCCATTGAATTTATTTAACCCCTTTCCTGTGATTTTTTCTTTCCTTTTAAGAACAATGAAAGTGAGGATACATTTATAGGTTCATCTGTGGCTTACTGCCTAACTCTTCCTAACAGGAGAGTAAGAGTTTTCCTTAGTCCCCCTGTGCCTGGAACAGAACAGAATAAGCAGAGGAACAGAAATGGAGGAACAAACAATAAATGGATTCATCATAAATGGATGAATGAAAGTATCCTTTTGCTCTTGTTACAGGTTTGCTACAGAATAAATTTCTAGAAGTAGAACTGGAGAGCAGGTTATGCCCCTTACTCGGAATCACCAAACTGCTCCAAGTATGTCGTGCTAATCCTTCTGTCTTCTAGCAAATCCTAGACCGTCGTAGATTTCCTCAGAAGGTAGAGCCGATGCAGCTGGTGTGCAGGCAGTTTCCTTTGGGAAGCAATTCCAGGGAGTGGGAGCGTGGAAAGGGTTGACAGGCAAGGAGGGAAAGCCAGTTTAGGGGTGAATTACTGAGCTGGTCACCGCTGTGGGCGTCGAGGGTTCCTTCCCTCTTGGGACCCACTGAGGAAATGCATAGAATGTGCTCAGAATTGTTCTCTGAGAAATGGAGAGGAGAGTACCTATAGTTTTAACTCCTCTCAAGGGTTGCCCCCAGGAAGTGTTACCTCTGGACCTTTACCTTATCTCTGGATATCTTTTATTGTGTGGCTCACATGCCCAGAACAGCCCAGGAAGCTGGGGGGTGGGGTGGGGACAGGATAGAGAGCAAGAGACTGAAGCGCGCAGAGGAGAGGAGCCATCGGGCTGCCCCTCGCAGCTGGTTGCTACAGCAACCGCTGAACTGAAAAGGTGGGCTGTGGGTGGGGGGGGGAGAGGATGGATGTCTGACGTGCTCCTTGTACCCATGCCTTTGCTCACAGCTGACATCCTCATACTGCTTACTTTTTGCCAGACTGACAAATGCAAGGCTAACCCTTGCCATTTGAAAAATAGGCATTTCTTTAATTATTGGCAAGGCTAAACATCTTTTCACAAGCTTATTAACTAATTTTATTTATTCTGTGTATTGCATATATTTAAGTATACATATAGTGTATATTATACACACACATATACATAAATAAATTAATGACTCTTCTTGTGAAAAATTACGATATTATTTTGACCACCCACCCTTTCCTCAGGGGGAACTACTCTTCTTAATTGGTATGTGTTCTTTCAGTTTTTTAAGCTATGCTCTTGCATAGACGTATGTTTCTATAAAAGTGCATATTTCTGTGGCTTTACCTACACACACAAACACACACACACACACACAGGCATGCACAGACACAAATACAGATGTGGGCACCTGTGTGTATGTATACTTGTAAATGAATGATATTATATGTATTATTCTGAAGGTCATTGATTAACTCAAAAATATGGTCATTTTTGCATATAGAGTCGTTTTGTTCTTTTAAAACACAACGTACTATTTTAGAATATGGACACAGCACACCACCCCTGCAGATGACTATTTTGGGTTGTTTATGATAGATCACCATTACAAACAATGCTTAGATGAACACACTTCCTTTTGCACATGTGTTGGCTTTTTCTGGGGTAGGAACCCCCTAGGGGTCCACTAGCTTGAGCTTTTAATAACATTTTTAATAATGATCAGCAAAACACTATCATTGCTTACTTTGGCACAGATGAATGCATGCTGATGGAGTAGGGGCCTTAGGACACCACTGGGTGACTTGAGGCTAGTGGTGCTGGGACCGTCAATGCAGGGGCTACGCAGAACTCCAGATCTAGACCCCGTAAGGATGCTAGGCCATGCCTGTCCACAAGTGTGGGGTGTGGAAGTGGGAGGGCAGGGCCCCAAAGGTGTGGACTGTGGGTTGGCAGAATCAAGATGGCTTCCCTACATGGATGATGTGGCTCTGTAGGTAGCTGAGGGCCTGATCCCAGAAGGTGTCTGGTCTCCAATTCAATGGGGTCTTAAGATTGATGGGGTGGAGGGGTCGAGGGCAGGAAGGAAATGAAGGTGCAGGACCTGAGACTTGCCAATGTTTTCAAAGCCCAAGGAGGAGCCAGGAGTGAGGAGTTGGCTCCTTCCCCTCCAGTATGTCACCTGCTGCACACGAGGAAACCTGCCTCCTGGGAAGCCAGCACTACCCTCAGAGCCTCGCTTGGCTGCTGCCCCCACCCAGGCCCAGGGTGGAAGGGTCCAGGGGATTCAGGACCAGGTCCTTGGTGAAGGATATAGTTGGGAGTGTCTTTGGCACCTGTCAACCGGAGCCCCAGGCCTGGGCTAGCTGTGTCCTCGTGGAGTTTCTTGTAAATTTTAATGCATGCTGACAAACTGTTCTTGTACCAACTGACCTCCCACCAGGAGTCCGAGGCCTAGCTCCCACACCTTCACAGATACCGAATGTTGTCTAGCAATTCAGATGAATGAATTTCACTGCTGCGCTGATTTGTCTTTTTTTGTTTATAGTGCAGTCTCTTTTCATATGCTTTCTGGCCATGTCTTTTTTTTTTTTTTAAGGTATTTTTATTAAAGTATGGGGACAGGATCTGTGGGCAGCAGGAGCTGCTTTGGCCATTTCTGTTTCTACTGTGCTTTTTCTGTTCCTATCACTTGTTCATTGAAACAATTATTTTGTCTTTTCATTATAGATTTGCAAGAATTCTTTACTTATTGAAAATACTGTTTTACCCCCATCTGTCATGTAGGTTGCAAATATTTTTTAGTTTGTTGGATAGTATTAAATTTCATTTAGAAGTCTTTAATACTTAAGCAACAATGCAGTTTTTAATCGGTGAGTTTAATTTCTTTCCTTTTTTGACTTGTGGGTTTTGTCTCATGCTTAGAAAGAATTTCCCCCCACACAATTAAAGAGTTTTTTATGTTTTATTTTATTTTTTTTAAGATTTATTTATTTGAGAGTGCGAGAGAGCATGGGGCTCGATCCCATAACTCGAACTCATGGCCTGAGCTGAAATCACAAGTTGGACATGTAACCAACTGAGCCACCCAGACGCCCCAAGAGTTTTTTATATTTTAAATTATTTCATTTATTGTTTTGTAATATTTAAGTCTGTGGCTACCTGGAATTTATTCTCCTCGTGGTACCAAGTTTGGGGTTGGAGCGGGACATCTAACATTTCTTCTTCCCACCTTCCCCATCATGCCAGCATCGTTTATGAGGCCCCTACCTTTCTCTCACCTACGTGAAATGCCAAGTCTACCACATGACTAAATTCCTGCAGACCATTGTGTGTGAAATCTTCATTTCCATTCATTCTCCCCCTTCCTCACTGCCCTTGGTAGGTAGCTCTTCCTCCAACGAGGAAAAGTCATGTTTTATGCCTGGACAGGGTATGAAACCTGGAACACTGATAGGGTGACATCCGATGACAACTGAGCTTACATGTGGTCATCCCTTTGCTCCTTCGTTGCTGGGACCGGCCCACCCCGAAGACCCACCTCCCCTTCTGGGCATCCTGCCTCCTGTAGGCAGCAGCCTGGGCAGAACCAGCCTTTTCGCTCTTCTCTTCCCCTCCCTCTGCCTCCTGGCCATGCAGGCCAAGATTGCTGGGATGGGTCAACGGCTCACGGGTGGTCCTCAGGGGTCTAGGTCTGTGAGTCACTGAAGCAGAGCCTGGCTGTGTAGACTCCATCCAGGAGACTTTCCCGATTGTGCACTGGCAAGAAGGGGCAACTCATTCTTGCTCATTTGTTGTTGCCTCTTTAGCTGTTGGATGCAAACTTCTTTGGGGAGGAAACTCCCAAGTAGGAGGATTGAGTTGTGGGGCTAGGAACTCCCATTCCACATAGTGAAAACACACACACACACACACACACACACACACACACACACATGCATGCACTTCTGTATCTGGTGATCTTTTCATGCATTTCTCTGTCAGCACCGAACTCGATACCATGCTATCCTGTGGAGAGACAGCTTAGCTAAAGGTTAAGCTCCAAAGTAGCCCATAGAGACAAAATTGGTGTTGAAAATCCCTTAAATTGACCGTAAAGCACAGGGGACAGAGTGCTGGGCTCAGCAGGCTTTCTGTGCAGTCTTCCCTCAATTGTTGGATCTAATCTCTTTCTTCCACTTGGGTACTACGGGAGGAGGATGGGTTTCTTCAGGAGCTGTGTTGTAGGAGATACACACACCATCAACTTTAGACACAATTCAGGGAGGGGCTCACACCACCAGAAACCCGCAACTGAGACTTTTGGGGGAACAGTAGGACTCCGTCTCCTGCCCCTTCGCACCGCCATGGTGGGCAGGCTTGTTGGCATTGCCTGAATGAGTCGGCCAGGGCGCCCATAACAAAGTATCGCAGGCTAGGGGGCTGAAACAACACACACTTATTTCCTTGCAGATCTGGATGCTAGAAGTCCAAGATCAAGGTGTCAGCAGGTTGATTTCTTCTGTGGCTTCCCTCCGTGGTTTGTAGATGGACTTCTTGATGCTGAGTTGTCACCTGGTCTTCTAGGGAGTTTCCTTGTGTGTCCTCCTTATAGGGTCACCAGTCAGGTTGGATTAAGGCCCACTCTCATGATCCCATTTTAGCTTTAATGATCACTTAGAGGCCCAATCTCTAAAAACAGTCACATTCTGAGACACTTGGGGGTTGGAACTTCAATATATGAATTTGGAGAAGGGGGATAAAACTCAGCCCATAACACTGTTGAAATCTTTGTCAATCAATTAATCACTCAGCCAATCAATCAATCTCAACCTTTTCTCCCTCTCCCTCTTCATATCTATCTATCATCTATCTCCCCAGAGATATCTTCCACTCTATATGGAAGGATACCACATGGAGTACCTCTTTTCATTTTTTGCAACGTCCTAACAGATAGGTATTATTATTATTCCCATTTTACAATGAGGAAACTGAGTGAGATAATTCTTCCAAGATCATACAAATTAAGTAAGTAGAAGAGCTGGGATTTGAACCTAACTAGACTCTAGAATCCATGCTCTTAAGCAATAAGGAGACTACTTTTTCAAATATTTTTGCATGTTTCTTTTTTTTGATGAGCATCTTGTCCCCATTCTATAGGTTTTGAAATGTAGAGTTCTTTTTGGGGTCATTTTCTAATTAATCTGTTACTATAATTATTTCATCTTTAACTCAGGAGTTTTTTATGAGTGCTTTCAAATTTCTAGGTAGTTGGATTGGGGGGTTACATTTGGGTGGTTTATTTTAGTTTTGTTGTCAGAGAATAGGGTATGTTTGATTGCTGTCTATCATCTATCTACCTATATGAACTTGTTAAGATTTTCTTTATGGCACAGTTTACAATTTCTGTAAATAGTCAATGAATATTTTGAAAACCTTTTCTGTTTTACACGAAAATAGTCTGTCTATTAAATAAAGCATATCGTGCAATTCAAATGCTCTCATCATATTGATTCCTTTTCTACTGGATTTGATATAAATTTATAAATCTCATTGTGATTTTATTAGAATAAACTTGAATTCCTAATTTTTTTTGCTTCAAGTATTTCCATACAAGAGTTTAGCATGCATGTGTTACAATTTCTTTAGAGATAGTATCTTCTATCAATAAAATTCTTTCTCAGCCTTATTTGATGTTTTGACCTTAAAGTGTACTCTGTGTGGGAAAAAAAAAAAAAAAAAAAAAAAAGTGTACTCTGTGTGATATTCTTGCCATTTGCAATTGTTATCAGTATTCTGATATATTCTTGCTCTTTATTTTCTACCTTTATTCTTTATCATTTTTTGTAGATAAGTACCTTAAAAATACCGGTTAGCTGTTTTTTTGCTTTTTAATTTAATCTGCTTTTCCTTTGACTATAAGACATGGCAAGGAGAATAATTTTATCCATGCACGCTGTTATTTATTGTGATGAATGATATACTTAATCTTTCTCTTGCCATCTTATTTTATGTTTTATGTTCATTGTGATTTCTTATTGCTTCCTTTTTCACCTTTTCTGCCTCTTCCTTGTTTGATAATTTTTTTGGTCTCTTTTTTTCTGCTCTAGGGATATGAAATATTACATCTAAATGTTATTCTAAGAGTGGTTACTCTTAAATTATTACAAACATATTTTTTCCTACATTCTTCCAACAAAGTTAATAATTAAACATTATTCATAACCACCAGCCTTCATACAGCCAAGAATTTTTTTTTAAGATTTTGTTTATTTATTTGATAGAGACACAGCGAGAGAGGGAACACAAGCAGGGGGACTGGGAGAGGGAGAAGCAGGCTTCCTGCCCACGCAGGGAGCCCGATGCAGGGGTCGATCCCAGAACCCTGGGACCATGACCTGAGCCAAAGGCAGACGCTTAACAACTGAGCCACCCAGGCACCCCACAGCCAAGAATTTTAACATGCATTTACTTCCCTTTTCTTCTCCTTATCACATTTTATTAAATAATCTGGAATTTTATTCATATTTCTCCTTCTCCCATTCTTTCCTCATAAAACAATAAACTCATTAATTTGCAATGTTATGCATAATGGTGAGGATTGGAATTTACAGCAGTTTTAATATTTTAGGATGGAGAAGAAAATCATTTTGGAGTGTATACCACTCTTTATTCTGTGAAGTACCTTTTTGTGAACTCCTTTGTCATGTAAGAAAGTACTCATTAGGGGAAAGGTTGAGTTAACCCAAGCGCAGCTGACTCAGACTGAGATGTGAAATATTTTGTTCAGTAGATATTTGTTCATCTGCATTAAGACTCATCTATGGTGGAAATCACTGTTCTCAAGTCCGTGCGTACTTCTTCTTGCAAGTCATTAGTTCATGAACCAGGTTGGTCTATAACCTGGGTTTTAAGCAGGGCTGATTTTTCTCCACCTCACGTAGAAGAATTGAGTGGGTTTGGTACAGATCTGTTTTGAACCAGGGGTGTCCCAATGCGGGTTCTTCAGGATGGAATGCCCAAGTGTTTGGGAGAAAGTATCGTGGGTAGTTAGAATTATCTTCACTGGCCCATCAGAATGGGAGTAAATGTTTTGGGTTGGGTTGGGGCAAGTCAGAAGAAAATAAAAGTTTTCACTGTCAATAATCTAGTATTTCTTAGTAATTGTCTTACCCTTGTGTGTGTCCACTTTCAATGTATGGAACTGCTACTGAAAAGATGTTGATATGAACTCACTCAGACTTATCTTCTGAGTTCTTTATCTTTCTTCACTTTGTACTTTCTATCCCCTTTATTCTTTTATCATGTTTGGGGGGCAGGGAGACTTTATTCCGCCGGTTTACCAGTTGTAAAATTTTATTTTTAACAGCGTTCTTTCTGTGGCTCAGTTCCTTGATTAAATGTTACGTTTATTTGATTATCGTTCTTTCTACAACTATTTTTTATGTCTCTGGTGGGTTCCTTTTCAGAGGAGGCTTTGGATATTACTATGAATACTATTCAGAATTTATAAAGGATTATCTTCTATTCTTCGCATTAAATCTTTTTAATTGGGAGCCATTTGGGCTGGTTGCCTAGTTTAGTGTCATTCCTTCTCGTTGCTCATTCTCCTCAAGAGTCTAGTAAATTACCTTTGCTTTATCATATTTTTAAATTATAGTCTGGGCTGGGAGGACTCTCTTAGCACCTAGGATAGGTTAATGCGTAATTCTCTCTCAAGAGCACTTTGATCAGGGCGCCTGGGTGGCTCAGTTGGTTAAGCGTCTGCCTTTGGCTCAGGTCATGATCCCAGGGTCTTGGGTCCCTGCTCAGTGGGGAGTCTGCTTCTCTCTCCCTCTGTCTCCCCCACCCCTGCTCATGTTCACTTTCTCTCTCTCCCTCTCAAATAAATAAATAAAATCTTAAAAAAAAAAAGAACATCCTGATCTATACCACCCCTCCCACTCTGATGAAGATGCTAACTGGAGAATGTTCTACACTCAAAGAGGGCAACCAGTTACTTTGCTTGAGCCTGTGAGGTGTCCCAGTGTCTCCCTGCCCACCCCGCCTCCCCGCCAGATGATTCATTCAACGTATTACATTGTTGTGTTTTGGTGAATAAAGATGGCATTTAATTGAATCCAAACTGTGCTTCCTTTCACTGATAGTCTTTCAAGTTGGTAAAAATGGCAGATTTCCTTAGTTTCAGTGTAGTTATGATTCTTATGATTCCTTTTTGTATGTGTCTGGCAGGTTTTTTTTTTTCTTTTCTTAAAAGTTGTAGATATCATTGCCATTCTTAGAAATCTTCCAAAATATTTTAACAGAGAAAATGTATCTTTCTGTATATTTTTACAATTTTTAATGATCAAAAGCACTAATTAAAAACCTGAAATGCCTCTAAGTACAGAATGGCAGTGTAATGTTCTATGAAGGGTCCCTAAGGCGAGGATTCAGAAGTCTGGATTCTAGCACCGGTTTGACGTAAGCTGTGTGACTCTAAGAAGTCACATCCTCTCCTTGGGTTTCAGTTTCAATTTTCTCGTTTGTTCAATGAAGGCACATTATTCAGACATTGTGCATCCTACCAAACTTAATCATTTCTTCATTCAGCAAGGACTCCTAGCCAGATATGGAACTCTGCACAAAAATAAAATACTAAAAGGGAAGAAAAATAAGAAGGAGGAAGAGAGGGAGGTAGAGGAAATGAAAGAATAGGAGGAGGAGGAGGAAAAGAATGCTTCAGTATGTCCTGGGCCAGTCAGGAGGACCACATTAACCGATTCAATAATTGTTGTACTACAACAATGTATAGTGCTTAACAGAAGAGAGGAGGGAGGTCTTCACACCTCCTGGAAGTTAGAGAATAGTTAGGGTTTCTTTTATATAGGTGACTCAAACTTGGGTTCAAAGGCTGACCAGGAATTTGTCACAGGGATGAGTGAGCAGCCAAGAGGAAGGACCGGCATGAGCCGGTTGGGCGGAGGCTGGGTAAGGAGAGGCTGGGAGGGAGAGTGGGTCTGGAGCACAGGCAAGTGTCCCTGGGACCTGCTGAGGATGAGTGGCCTGTGGTACACTGCAGGAGACTGTCTGGAGCCCAGGAAAGGGGGGCAGAACTTATCTGGGGGCGTACAGCAGAGCTGGTGGTGTGAGTCATCAGGGGGAAGAGAACTGGTTTGCAGAAGAGTAATGGGAGTGGTCAGACTGCCCTGAGGATGGAGAAATGGGAAAAGGGCAGGTACGCTTGGATGGAGGGCCTGCAGAGGCAAAGTCCTCAGGACAGAGCTAGATTTTAGTAGGGGGAGGAACATTTTATGTGGGTTTAAAACATCTCGGGAGTCAAAAATCCAGAGGGTACTAAAGAGAGGGTAGGGAGTACGAAAATAGTGTCATATCAAGTAGAAAGAAGTTGGTAGCTCCTTGGTAATGGCAGTACCAGGAGGACAGGTGGCCCACAGGGCTCCCAGCAGAGGGAGAGGATAATGGGGATGATAAGGTATGGAGGATCATTTGGCCTCAGCTATCACTGTCACTACAGGCTAGGCTGTTTTCCCACATGAAGAAAGAGGGAAGCCAGTAACTGGCAAGAATTCCTGCTTAATAATTCATCATAAGTATGATATTTACACTTAAAGGCACAATAGATACTTTAATCAAGTTAATGGCTGGTCCAAGCAGTCATTCTAATTTAATGGCAGCCTGCATGTTGCTGCCCTTCATTAGCCTGAGTGGTCACCCTGTCTTCTTCTTGGTCATGTCACAGACACTCCTGCTTGCTCCTCACTAGCAGTGGGTGGCAATTGAATCTACAAAGCTCTACCAATGAATAGCCCTTGAGTCAAAAATTGCCCACTGAAAATAGAGCAGACTTCTATAGATAACACATGGCTTTCAGAAGCTAATTGTCATGTAAGTATTTCTAATTATGCAAACAGGAACGATATTTCCAAGCAGTGCCAATGGGCAGTTCCACTGTGTTTCACATGGAGGACATTCAAGATGGAGTCATGCCCAGGCAGGGAGAGCGTTCAAGTCAAGGCACAGACTCATGGCAAGACAAGCAGGGGGATGGCATTACTATCATAGAGTCAATACATTGCGGAAACTGTTAAAAATAAGCTATGTTACTATGTACACCATCCTGTATGAATTCTCACACTCCATCTAGAACGTAAACACATCTTGTTTTTTCCTGCTATGATTTTTCTACTCTACATCCTGTTATTATGCTTACCTCATATTGGATCCCCCAAATCTTCTAGAGGCATTTGGAATAAACCACTACCACTTAAGAGCAGCTGCCCAATCAGTGCAAATCCCTTGCCCTCTTGGCATCTCCTAGAACACCTCCTGCTCTGGGTTCCCAGGAGGGCAGCGGGTAGGAGGACTTCTGAGTTTACTGCCAAGGCTGTGCTGGGATAAGTGTATTCCTGGCATCCCAAGTCCCAGTGATAGTAGCTCTTCAAAACAATGTTTAGAGAGAGTGATTTGGTTTTCTGGGATAATTAGTAATAGAAGCCTGCTAATTAATGGGCTAACCAGATTTTTTTCCCTCAAGTAGGCTGTCCTGTTTACATAATGAGTGGTTATTGCAGTGTTAGAATTTTTGAGTACCTTATGGGAGCTCTCGAGCCGGACTCTGGTGGAGATATGCAGACTATAGGAAAGAGGCATGTTTTTGGACAGTCACATTCTCAGGATTAAAAAAAAAAAAAAGTTTAAATTTACATACAGCAAAATTTATGAGTTTTAGGGCACCTGCGTGGCTGAGTTGGTTAAGCATAACCTTCAACTCAGGTCATGATCCCAGAGTCCTGAGACTGAGTCCCGTGTCAGGCCCCCTGCTCAGCAGCGAGTCTGCTTCTCCCTCTGCCCTTCACCCCTGCTCATGCGCACTCTCTCTCTCTCTCACAAAAGTAAATAAATAAAATCTTTTTTAAAAATATGGGTTTTGATAAACACTTACATCTCTGTAATCACCACCATAATGAAGATCCAGAACTCTTCCATCACACCAAAAACATTCCTTGTTTTACCATTTTGTAATCAAACCAAATTCTATCCCTATTGCCGGCAGCCACTGATCTCTTCTCCATACCTATGACTTTGCCTTTTCCAGAATGTCATGTAAATGGAATTATGTAGTATGTAACTTCATTAGTCAGGCTTTCTATACTTAGCAGAATGCATTTGAGAGTCATTTTATTTTATTTACTATATTATTTGTTTTTGGTTTGTCATCTCTGTACTATATTTTGTCCTTCTGTTCTCCTTTTCCTGGCTTCTTTGGACTATTGGAAAATTTTTTGAGTATTCCATTTTTGTTTATCCCTTGCTTTTTTGTCTATATATCCTTGCATTTTTATTATTTTTTTTTTGAGAGGGAGAAAAAAGGAGAGAGAGAGAGAGAAAGAGAGGAAGGAGGAGGGGCAGAGGGAGAGGGAGAGAGAGAACCCTAAGCAGTCTCCATTCGCACTCAGCACAGAGCCTGAGGCAGGGCTTGATCTCATGAGCAGAGATCATGAACTGAACTGAAATTAAGAGTCAGATGCTTAACCGACTGAGCCACCCAGGTGCTCTAGTCTTTGCTTTTTTAAATGGTTGTTCTGGGTATTACAATGTACATACCACTTTTTTATAGTCAATTTACCATTACCAAATTTTACCATTAAAAATATAACATAAAAAAAATAAAAATATAACATAGAAGCTTTATAACTATATAGTTCATATTGCCCTGTATATACATTATGAATCCCACCAGACATTTTTTGTTTTCAATAGGCATATATATTTTAAGAATATAAGGAGAGAAAAATAATTTATTTATTTTATTTATTTACTTACTTGGTTATTTGGGTTATTTATTTATTTATTTTTATTTTTATTTTTGCAATCTCTACCCCTAATGTGGGGCTCCAATTCACAATGCCAATATCAAGAGTCACATGTTCTACCAACTGAGCCAGCCAGTCACCCCAGGAAGCTATTTTATTTTATTTTTTAATTTAATTTATTATTTTAAAAATTATTTTAAAGATAGAATTTAGTGATTCATCAGTTGTATTTAGCACCCAGTTCTCATTACATCACGTACCTTCTTCAATGCCCACCACCCAGTTACCCCATCCCCACACCTAACTCCCTTCCAACAACCCTCAGTTTCTTTCCTTGAGTTAAGAGTCTCTTAGAGTTTGCCTCCCTCTCTGTTTTCATCTTATAATATTTTCCCTTTCCTTCCCCTATGTTCATTTGTTTTATTTCTTAAATTCCACGTATGAGTGAAATCATATGGTATTTGTCTTTCTCTGACTGACTTGATTTGCTTAGCATAATACCCTCTAGTTCCATCCATGTCATTGCAAATGAAAAGATTTCATTCTTTTGGATGGCTGAGTAATATTCCATTGTACATATATACTGCATCTTCTTTATCCATTCATCTGTTGATGGATCTCTGGGCTCTTCCCATATTTTGGCTATTCTGGACCTTGCTGCTATAAACATTGGGGTGCATGTGCCCCTTTGAATCACCGTGTTTGCATCCTTTGGATAAATACCTCGTGGTGTAATTGCTGGGTGGTAAGGTAGCTCTATTTTTAACTCTTTGAGGAACCTCCATACTGTTTTCTAGAGTGGCTGCACCAGTTTGCATTCCCACCAGCAGTATAAGAGGGTTCCCCTTTCTCTGCATCCTCACCAACATCTCTTATTTCCTGACTTGTTAATTTTAGCCATTCTGACTGGTCTGACATCATATCTCATTGTGGTTTTGATTTGCATTTCCCTGATGCCCAGTGATGTTGAACATTTGAAAGAAAAGTAATTTAATATTTATCCAGATATTTGCCAACCTGATTGCCTTTCCTTGGTTCCTGAAGTTACAAGTTTTCCTCCAGCCTATACAACTTTATTTAGCATCCTTCTAGTTGATGTCTTTTGATGACAAATCCTTTTAGTTTTTAATCATTGAGAATATATTTCATATTAATTCCTGAAGATATTGCACTTGATATAGAATTCTGGATTCATGAATATCTAAGTTTAGCACTCTAAAGATGTGCTCCAAAAAGAAAGAAAGAAAGAAAAAGAAAGAAAGAAAGAAAGAAAGAAAGAAAAAAAGAAAGAAAGAAGGAAAGAAAGATGTGCTCCAATGTCTTCTAGCCTCCATGGTTTTTTGATGAAAAATCCAGAGTAATTAAAATTGTTCCTTTGCATGAAATGTTTTGTTTTCCTTTGGCTGCATTCAAGACACTTTCTGAATTTGATTAGATGAGTCTGGGTATAGTTTCCTTCATATTGCATTTTGCTGCACTTCTTGAATCTCTAAATTTGTATGTTCTACAAATTTGGTAAATTCGCTATTATTTCTTCAAAACATTTTTTTCTTCATCAATCTTTTTCTCCTCTCCCCTGAGACAATGACACAAATGTTAGGTCATTTAATATTGTCCTACAGGTCCTTGAGGCTTTGTTCATTTTTTTCAATGTTCTTGTCCATTCTTCAGACTGTATAATTTTATTTATGTTCAACATCACTGACTTTTCCTTTTGTCATCTGTATTTTGCCATTGAGCTCACCCAGGACGTATTAATTGGCGATATTATATGTTTTCAGTTTTAAAAATTCCATTTATTTCTTATTTGGTATTTACTTATTGGCTGAGATTTTCTATTTTCCCATTTGTGTAGAGTGTTCATTTTTTCCTCATCAAGTATAGTTATAATAGTTGTTTTAAAGACTTTGGGTCATTTTAGGGTTGCTGCTATTGATTGTCTTTTCCCCAGGGAATTGGACACATTTTTCTGTATCTTCCTATGTCACTTAATTTTGGATCAAATCTTGGACATTTTGAATATTACATTATAAAGCTGTAGTTTCTGTTAAAATCTCCTGGATAAAATCTGAGGATATGCATAACTCATAAGACATTGAATCAGTAATTTAAAATTTCTCCCAGAGGAAATTACAGGACCAGATGGCTTCACAGGTGACTTCTACTAAGCATTTGAAGAAGAATTAATACCAGTTTTTCTCAAACTCTTCCAAAAAATAGAAGAGAATACTTTCTAACTCATTCTCTGAGGACAGTATTACCATAGTATCAAAGCCATACAAAGACGAGAACAAAAGTAACTACAGACCAATACCCTTTATGAATGTAGATGCAAAAATTCTCAACAAGATACCAGCAAACCAGATTCAACAGCATATTAAGAGGGTTATATATCATGACCACATGGTATTTATCCTAAGAAAGCCATGCTAGCTTAGCATGTGGAAATGATAATACAACATACCATATTAATAAAATAAATGAAAAAATCTATATGGTTATCTTAGTTGATAGAGAAAAAGCAACTAACAAAATCCAATACTCTTTCACGATAAAAACATAAATAATCAAGAATAGAATGAAACCTCCTTGACAAAATAAAAAACATTTATGAAAAACTCACAGCTAACATCATACTCAATGGTAAAAGAATGAATTTTATCTGCTAAGATCAAGACAAAGATGCCTGCTTTCACCACTGCTATTCAAGTGTATTGGAAGTTCTAGCCAGAAAAATTAGGTAAGGAAAACACAGAAGGAAAGAAAGAAACAAACAAATAAAAGGCAACTAAATTTGAAAAGAAGAAATAAAATAATCTCTATTTGCTGATGACATTATCCTATATACAGAAGTTGCTGAAGAAAACACACAACTACTTGAGCTAATAAAGGCTGCAGAGTTGCAGGGCACAAGATCAACACACAAAAATCACTAGCAACAAACAATGCAAAAAAAAAAAAAATTCAGAGAACTCTTTCAATTATAATAGCATTTAAGATAATAAAGTACTTAGGAATAAATTTAACCAAAGAAGGTTAGAAGTTGTACACCAACAACTATGCAACATTGCTGAAAGAAATTAAAGACCTAAAAAGAAAGGAAAAGCATTCCATGTTCATGAACTGGAAGATTTAATATTTTCAAGATGGCAAAACTACCCTAAACAATTTATAGATTCAATCAATCCCTATCAAAATTCCAATAGGCTTTTGCAGAAATAGGAACACTAATCCGCAAATCCATATGAAATTACAAGGGGCCCTGAATAGCCAAAACAATACCAAAAAAAGAAGAACAAAGTTGGAAAACTTATGCTTCCCAATTTGAAAACTCACTACAAAGCTGTAGTAACCAAAATAGTGTGGTACTGTTGTAACAGCAGACATGTAGATCAGTGAGATAGAATTGTGCCCAGAAATATACCTATGAGTCTATAGCCAATTGATTTTGACCAGGTACTAAGACCATTCATTGGTGAGAGAACAGTATGTCCAATAAGTGGTGCTAGGACAACTCGATATCTGCATGAAAAAGAATGAAATTGGACCCCTGCTTCACACCATTTACAAAAATCAATTCCAAATGGATCAAGTATTGTAATATGAAAACTAAAACTATAACACTCTTAAATGGAAATAGGGGTAAATCATTATAACCTTGGATTTGGCAGTGGTTTTCTAGATAAAACATAAGCAAAAAATTTTTAAAAATTAGATAAATTGGACTTTATCAAAATTAACAATTTTGTGCATTAAAGAACATTATCAAGAAGGTGAAAAGAGACAATATTTGCAAACTTTATATCTAATAAGGGTTTAGTATCCAGAATATAACAAGAACTCTTAAACTCAACAACAAAAGCTCAAAAGGTCCATTAAAAAATAGGTCAAGGACACGAATAGGCATTTCTCCAAACAAGATATACAGCTGGCCAAGAAGCACATGCAAAGATACTCACCATCTTTAGTCATTAAGGAAATGCAAAGCTAAACCACAATGAGATACTACTTCATACCCATTAGGATGGTTAAAATAAAAAAGACAAACAATAACAAGTGTTGTCAAGGATGTAGTGAAACTTTCATACATTATTAGTCGGAATGCGAAATGGTACAGCTACTATGGAAAACAGTTTGGTGATTCCTCAAAAAATGAAATATAAAATTACCATATGACTCAACCATTCACTCCTAGGTATACCTAAAAGATTGAAAGCAGATATTAAAAAAAAACTTGGATACAAATGTTTATAGCAGCACTATTCACAATAACTAGAACATGGAAACAGCCCAAATTTCCATCAACAGATAAATGCATACACAATATGTTGTGTATTCATACAGTGAAATATATTCAATGGAGTACTATTATAAAAAAGAATGAAAGACTCATGGTTTAACATGAATGAATTTAAGAACTTGCTAAGTGAAAGAAGCCAGACATAAAAGGTCACATATTATATGATTTCATTTATACGAAATATCCAGAATAAGTAAAACTATAGAAAGCTAATTGGTGGTTTCTAGGGACTGGTGGGGGGAGAAGAGGGGAGGGGATTGAACAGACTGCTTAATGTGTAGGGGGTTTCCTTTGGTGGTCATGGAAATGTTTTGTAATGAGATAAAAGTGAGGGTTATAGGATGTCATGAAGGTACCAAAGATGATTGAACTCTATACCCTTTAACATAAATAATTTTATCTTATGTGAATTTTATCTCAAAAACAAAAACTTCATAACCTTAGTCTAATCACAAAACAAACATCAAATTCAATTGAAGACCATTCTTACAAAATACCTGCTCAGTATTCCTCAAAACTGTCCAGATCATCAAAAATAAGGAAAAGAGGAGAAACGGTCACAGCCAAGAGAAGTCTAAGGAGACACGAAGACTGAATGTAATGTGGCTTCTGGATGGGATCCTTGGCCAGGGGAAGAGGGGAGGGAGAGGGGTGGGGAGATAAGTAAAAACTAAGGAAATCTGAGTAAACTATAAACTTCAGTTAATAATATTGTATCAATATTGGCTAATTAATTGTAAGAAATGAACCATGCTAATGTAAACTGTTACTGATAGAGGAAATGGGGCGTAGGGTTTAGACAGTAAACTGTTCTAAAAACTAAGGTTTATTAAACAATCCTCTGGATAATGTTAATCTTTTTGCTTTGGTGGGCAAACAGACTGGTCCAGTTCAGACTGCAAGTCCTGACTCACTTCTTGTGGCTGCTCCAATGTCAATTCAAATTTCCAAGCCCTTCCTATGCTCTGTGACTGATCCTGCATGTACTTTTCAGGGCTTAGTATGGAAGTTCTAGTGCTGTTTGGGTAGTAGTTCAGTTTTCAAAACCCTCGCTAATGGGTCTCTTCCATGAATGTGCCACTCAGGGGTGAGCCTTGGACTTTCATTGGTTCCTTCTCAGAATCAGGGGATGCTGGGCTCCAACTTTCCGCTCATCCGGATTTCCCCACACTCTGTACCCCCTCTTTATGGTTCCTCTGCCCAAAGAGACAGGTTTCCTTACCCTCTCCTCAGTTTTTAGGTTTTATTCTGCAATGGCAGGAGTACTGCTTTGCAACTGAAGCTGCCCCTGGGGCAGAGACAGAAAAATAAGAAAAAAAAGGAGAGGCAAAGAGACGGATTCCTTCCATACCCTCAGACTCACGAGGGTCTCGTGTCTTCTTAATCCCCTTCACCTATTTCAACCATCCCCCCACCAACCTCCCCTCTGGTAACCAACACTTTGTTCTCTACAGAGTCTGTTTCTTGATTTGTCTCTCTCTCTATCTCTTTTTTTCTCCTTTGCTCTTTGGTTTTGTTTCTTAAATTTCACATATGAGTGAAATCATATGGTATTTTTCTTTCTCTAACTTACTTCTAGTAGCATTATACTCTCTAACTCCATCCATGTTGTTGCAAATGGCAAGATTTCATTCTTTTTTATAGCTGAATAATAGTCCATTGCATAACTATGCCACTTCTGCTTTATCTACTCATCTCCTGATGGATACATGGGCTGCTTCTATAATTTGGTTATTGTAAATAATCCAGCAATAAAATTGAGGTGCATGTATCCCTTTGAATTAGTGTTTTCTTATTCTTTTTATTCTTTTCATAATAATCTCTTATAATCCTTTGTATTTCTGTGGTGTTGGTTGTTAATTCTCATGAATTTCTAATTTTATTTATTTGAGCTCCCTCTCTTTTTTCTTAATGAGTCTGAGTAAAAATGTTTCAATTTTGTTTATCTTTTCCAAGAACCAGCTCCTGGTTTCATTGATCTTTTGTTATTTAGTTTCTATTTCATTTATTTCTGCTCTAATCTTTATTATTTCCTTCCTTCTACTGGCTTGGGCTTTGTTTATTCTTTTTCTAGCCCCTTTAGGTGTAAGTTTAGGTTGTTTATTTGAAAGTTTTCTTGTTTCTTATGGTAGTTTTATACTATAGTGGTCAGAAAAGATCCATGTTATGATTTCAGTTTTCACCACTACCTAATTTTAGCAGGCCTCCATGAGGATGATTAAAAAGAAGGACCATTTGCAAACTGTTGATTATTCAGAATGAATTATCTACACCTACTTCTCCTTTGCCTCCCAACTAATTCTTAGGGTTAAATCATCCATCCACCCATCTATCCATCCATCCACTTGTCATTTATTGAGTACTTACTGTGAACCAGTCTTGTTGGTGGACACTCACAGATAAGTAAGGAAGGTATTGTCTATTTCTGAGGACTTCAAGGTCTATCAGCAGAAAATAATTTTGCCTGACACACAGGAATCAATGGAGAAGTGTAAGTGTGTAGGTGATTCTACCTCTCTTTTCAATCACTCAGGATTATGTTATGATTTGGTCCATACTAATCCCTTCTATTTATCTGGGTTAAAAAAAAAAAAAAAAAAAAGAGAAAGACAAACTAAAGACTTTCTCTACCGTATAAAAACTCTAAATCTTAAAAGCTGAGTGGAAGCCAGTGTTTTCTCATTGCACTAGTAATGACCAGAAGGAAAGAAAATAGCCAGTCTTAACATCTTTTCCTGTTTTGTACCAAGTTTGGATTTTGTTTTTGTTTCACATTTTCTTTGTTCTTTCCCCAGTTTCTTTGTTGTTTTCTCAGGAAGGCGAAATCTCCTTCCATTTTCAGCCTAGCAGAGTGGAATTTATACACAAACATCCTCATCAGATTGACAAAGCATCCTGCAGGGACATAACAGAGCTCATTTAATCCCTGGGAGAGGTGAGAGAGCAGTATGAGTCGGACAGGGGAAGCCTGCGGTGATTTTTCTTGATATATGGCTGCTTTGTTTAAAGAGAGAAACTTGCATTCCTACTTTTTTTTACCTTTTATGAGTTTAAAGGCTAATTCTAGACCTAAATGGGAAGAAGTTTTAGAGCAGAATTCTATAGCAATTTGAGAGCAAAATGATGACAAATGACAAATGCCTACCTTCTGACTGGAAAGAAAACTCTGGATTATTGTTGCTGATTTTCATTTTATATTCTGCACAGCTCTAACAGTGACACTGATGGGCCAGAAAAAAATGAGTCTTCTGGGGCTCCAGAGGACCTGTGACAATCTAAACGGTATGAGCTACACTCTAATTTCGCCTAATAAATATCAGCAGAGGGAGCAGAGAGAGGGGTTTGTGGGATAATAATTACAACTGATTTTTTTTAAAGATTTATTTATTTATTTATTTATTTTTAAGATTTTATTTATTTATTTGCCAGAGAGAGATCACAAGTAGGCAGAGAGAGGAGGAAGCAGGCTCCCCGCTGAGCAGAAAGCCCAATGCGGGGCTTGATCCCAGGACCCTGAGATTATGACCTGAGCCGAAGGCAGAGGCTTTAACCCACTGAGCCACCCAGGCACCCCTTATTTATTTATTTTTAGAGACAGAGGGGGAGGGGCAAAGGGAGAGGGAGAAGGAGAGAATCTCAAGCAGACTCCCCGTTGAGCACAGGCCCAATGGACGGTTCAACCCCAGGACCCTAAAATCATGTCCTGAGCTGAAATCAAGAGTCAGACGCTTAACTGACTGAGCCACCCAGGTGCCCCGCCAGTGATGTGGATCAGGCACTGTTAAAAGGACTTTGTAAATGTGAACTTATTTATTTCTCACAATACCCTGTGAGATGAGCATTATTATTCATATTTTGTATATAAGGAAACTAAAGTTCAGAGAGCGTGAGAAACTTGCCCAAGGTCACACAGCTAGGAAGGCATTGTGACTTGAGAACTGACATCCTTAATCACAAAGTTATAAAGAGGACATTCCCAGGAAAAAAGGAAAGGGGATAATTATTCACATGTTTAAAATTTTGTAATCTTTAAGATACTTCATATCTCATTTGGTATATTCACTCAACATATATTTTTGAAGAACCTACTAAGTGCCAGTTACTGTGTTGTTAAAAATATAATGTTTTAATAGAAAATCCAGGTATCGTAAGGCCAATAGATCAGGGGATGATTGCCACTGAAGGCCGTGGCGGGGCCATGTAGGAAAGCATGAGGGTCAGTCAGGAGACAATGGATGGGGGAGCTGTGTGCAAGAGCCTTCACTGTGTCCTTGAACATATTTATAATAGCTATTTATAATTCCTTATAGGTAGATTTTAGCATCTAGACAACCTCAAAGTCTGTTTATATTGAGTTTTTTTATTTTGGTTTATGTTTTACATTTTCCTGCTTCTTTATATATCTATCAGTTTTTTATTATATGATGGACATTATAGATAACATATTTTCAGAAGTATGGATAATTTTCTCTTCCTTTAATGTATATTGGGTTTTGTATTTCTAGAGAGGAAATTACTGATGGGTCTTTTTGATTCTGTCAAGCTTGATTCTATTCTTCATTATGGCTTCTTCATTTCAGTTTTTTTCTTTAGCCCTGAGGCAAAGTTTTTACTCAGTGAGTTATCCTCATTATGAAAACATTGGTTTTTTTGGGTTTCAACTGAGTGTTCAAGTCCTTGGTGAAAACTCTTCACTCTGACTTGGCCAGAATTTCACCGCTTTTCAATTCTTTGCAATTTCTAATCTATTCTTTCATTACTAAGCCTCACATCAGTCTTTCTTTCCTAGGTTGATGTGAAAACAATCTGCATGTTCATCAATGGATGAATGGGTATACAAATGTGGTATATCTATATAATGGAATATTGGAATAAAATTATTATTTTTAGAGATTTTATTTATTTATTAGAGAGAGAGACATTATAAATAGGAGAAGCATCAGAGGGAGAAGGAGAAGCAGACTCCCTACTGAGTAGGGAGCCCAATGCAAGGTTTGATCCCAGGGTCCTGAGATCATGACCTGAACTGAAGGCAGACACTTAATGAACTGAGCCACCCAGGCGTCCCATAGTGGAATATTATTCATTCATAAAAGGGAATGAAATACTGAAACATGTTACAATATAGATTAATCTCTAAAACATTATGTTAACTGAAAGAAACCAGGCATCAAAGGTCACATATGATTCTGTTTATACAAAAAATCTAGAATAAGTAAATCCATGGAGACAGAAAGCAGATTGGTGGTTGCCAATGGCTAGGGAGAAGGTGTAATGGGCAGTAACTGGTTAGTGAGTCTGAGGTTTTATTTGGGGGTGGTGATTCAGTCAAATGGGATATGGGGGGATGAACATACTCCCATATTTCACTGATAATAATTCACTATTGGGCATGGTATATGTGTGTGTGTGTGTGTAAATTAAGTAAGCCACTGTAAAAGAAATGTCATTTTCTTTTTTTTTTGAAATGTCATTTTCAACTTAAATTTTAGTTTATTTGAGTATTGATTTATTGTCCAGTGACATTTAAGCAAATGACTTGTCTCTATTAGTCTAGCAATAATCCAGTAGATGCGGAATGTGAAGTCCAATACTTAACTCAGGAACTCTGGATGTGCAAGAGAAACTACCTGGAGTCTCAATTATGTGAGACCTTGCTAAGGCCTATAGGAGTCATGGTGAGGAGACTTTGGGCTATGGGTTAAGGTTTAGGACATTCGACTCTTATAGAGGGAGATGAAAGCTGCTCCTGACCTATGCGGGGAGTGTCAGGACGGCCATAACTCTCACCTTGAGAGAAATTCTCTCAGTATATGTTCTTTGTCTTGATGGGTGTATTATAACAGCAGGACCCTCCAGGAAGTGGGGCTATGACATTGAGTAACAGTCAGGGGCAGTAAGATAGCTGGACTGTCTTGGTGGAAAGATGCTCAAAGTTAACTGAGGGATCAGGAAACTGTCCCTGAGATGCATATGGGAAGAAAGGAGAGAGGTAAGGAATTTGAGTAGGATGAGTGAAGGACAAATGATGGTTCAGGCCTGGAGAATTTGTCCTCATTTCCTTAGAAGAGGGGATGATAATCTGAAGAAGCAAATGGCCCTTCTGGAAGTTAGAAAAGAGAGCTTTCAGCCTTGGTAGGGAGAGAGTTGTCCACAACCTGGTTAAAGAGTTAGTTATCGTGGGGAATGATAAGCACCTACGGGTGTGCATAGGGGCTACATGGCGGCGCCATGGATTGTAACAGAAACCATAGTTGTAGACACACACCCCTGTGTGGCATTTCCTGTGCCACTGGAGAATTAAGGTCATTTAGACATAATTTTTGGTTACCACCCCAAAACTTAGTAGCTAAATCTTATGATTTGGTGGATTGACCAGGAGGATTTTTTGCTTTATGTACCCAAGGCACTGGAATAACTTGAAGGTCCAAAATGGCCTCAATCACTTGGTAGCAGTGTGCTGGCCACCAGCTGGGAGTTCAGCTGGGATTGTCTGCTGGGAGGTAGGGCCCATATGGCTGCTTGGGCTTCCTCAGTGTATGTTGGCTGGTTTCCAAGAAGGAGTATTTCCAAGGGCTGAGAAGGAAGCTATAGATCTCTAAAATCCTAGTCTTAGATGTTATACAGTATACTTCCATGAGAATCTAGTGGTTAAAACAGGCAACTGGGCCAGTCCAGAGTCAAGAAAAAGGAACATAGGGCTCCTGGGTGGCTCAGTTGGTTAAGCGACTGCTTTCAGCTCAGGTCATGATCCCGGAGTCCCAGGATCGAGTCCCGCATTGGGCTCCCAGCTCCAAGGGGAGTCTGCTTCTCCCTCTGACCTTTTCCCTTCTAATGTTCTCTTTCACTCTCTCTCTCAAATAAATAAATAAAATCTTAAAAAAAAAAAAAAGAAAAGAAAAAGGAACATAAATGTTACCTTTTGGTGGAAGATTGGTGAGGTCATAGTGCAAAAGTGCACATGGGAGGGGAGTCATTGTTGTGGCTGTCTTTGGGAACATAATCTACTGCAAGGTCTTTCCAGGTAAGAGAGAGGACCTGGGAGAATGGGGAGCTCTCCGTGGTAGTAGAAAAAACTCTGCTTACCAAGAACTTCAACTATTTACTTCTCATAACACTTTATCAATATACTACTAACCATATGCCCATTTTCTGGGTAGAGAAAGAGAGTCATGGAGAAATCATGTAATTTTTTTAAGGTCACTTGGGAGTGGAGTCAGGATTCCTATCCAGTTAGTAGGGCTCTAGAATCTACATCTTCATTGCCATTGGTACCACGTTGGCCCCAGGTTCTTCTTCATTGGTGGTTGAAACATGGAAGGGTGACACCAGGACTTCAGCCACAGACATCTTTGGCATTCTGGCATTAGCAATAAGATCTGATAAGATCTAAGCTTCTTTTGGCATTGCATTTTGTAAGTCTCTTTGGCAAAAAAGCAAAATTTAGCATTAATTCACTTGGCTAATATCTAGTGAACACCTACTATGTGCAAATCTTTGGACCGTAGAGACAAAATGAACACAGAGCCCCAAACAGAAAAATGACAAGAACTGGGTGAACTTTGATATTAGAACTATGAAAATAAACAATGAGAAGCAGATGAAAATTTCTGCCTTATACAGTCACACCCCACCCTGTCCTTGTTCTTGGGTCCCTAATACAGACATTGTATCTATTGTGTGCGTGGGTGCCTTCGTCTCCTCCAAATACCACTGCGGGGATGAAGGGAGAGGAACCCAAGCCTTTCCTGTCATTCCTTAAAGAACAAGAGAGTATTCACTTGCTTCTCTTTAGGCTTCAGGTTTTGTTTTATAAAACACACATGTATAGACACACACACTCACCACCTCTCTGAACAGGTAGCTGAGCCTATTAGCCTGTTCCATTTGAAAAAAAACACAAAACCAGATTCACTGGAGATTGCAGATTGCAGAGCAGGGCTGAAGTTGTTACTTTTACCACTGAAGCAAAAATCAATGGCTCACCTGTACTGTTCCCACAATGGAAGCCTTTAGTTTTCCAGGAGCGTGTGAAGCCAAGCGCCTGCAAGCTTGAAATGCCCTCTGTGTTGCCAGCAGCTGCTCCCGCAAGGCTGGGAAATATCTCTGAATACAATTACCCGCGCTCTGCTGAGCAGCGAAAGGTCACAGATGGAGGGCCTGTGGAATTCATCATCCACATGTTTTTCGTGATAAGGATAAAGCAGACCATGTTACAGGGAACAGGGGAAGCCTGCAAATTTCAGCACTATGGAAATTAGATACCACAAACATATCGGAGGTAGAGTATAATAAGCCTAACAAGAGGAGATGGGCTTTGAAATTGACATATGTCACCTTTTCCACCCTCATTAATACTAGATCTTACTGCTAATGCCAGAATGTCATAGACTTCCATGGCTGAAGTCCTGGCATCACCTGTCCACACATCGAACACCAGTTGGACAGGCAAAGCAGAGGAAAGGATTGGGTAACCGGCGTGCATGGTGCAGAGAAGCCCACCTGGGGTCCCAGGAAACAGCTGCTGTATGTCCACCATGACCTCATCTCTGCAAAGAGGACCCTCAGAGCTGCCCCAACACATAGCAATGTAAGTGGCAACCAGTCCTGATTGCCAGAAGCAAATAGAGGCTAGGGAGAACACATGTGAAAGCAGTAAAGGATTTCACCTGCACCGAGCCCACTCACCCTTACTATAGCCACAAGTGTGGTTATTCCATTTCCCACAGCAGGTTAGAAGTTGTAGGTTAAGGTGTAGTGGTGGAGTGCTACCAGAGCAGGCAGAGCGAGTGTGATTAGAGCCCTTCCTGGGTCTGGGTGGAGGCTGCTATTTGTTCCAGCTCGTGCTGCTGAACCACAGTGGTCTCAGCTCATGCTGCAGGTGGCCCATCAGGACCGATTTTTCTTTGCTGCTTAAAGGGGCCTCTCTCAGCAGTCAGAAGTAAGGCCTCACCTTGGGTTGCTCGAGAAGGCAGTTCAACTCATTCTTCCTTGGGCAGGTTTATTTTTTTTTAATTAAAAAATGAGCACTGGGTATTATATGCAAATAAGGCATCATGAAACACTACTTCAAAAACTAATGATGTACTGTATGGTGACTAATGTAACATAATAAAAAATATACAAAAATAAATTATTCTTGCAAAAAATTTTTTTTAATGATGTTTAGAGTTGGTAGTTTTAACAATTTGGGATGACATTCATAATTTGTTCTCCATTTTATGTGCCATGGTCACTCTTTCCTTTAGTAAAAAAGCCAAGTTTCCACACCTTTCTTATCATGACCCTGTATCTGCTCTTGCCTTCCCCACTAAGAGAGGCCGAGGGATAGATGTTTAGTTTTGTTTTTAAGCATGCATTTTTGAAATACTTTTTGTCTCTTGGGTTTATAACTATGGCCTAACCCTATATACCTTGAAGAAAGAGCCAGAAAAGATGGCTTTGAGTATGTTTGCAGAAAGAAACCCATGGGATCCACTCTGTAAGAAGGAAAATAATCAGTATTTATTATTTATTGATTATTTTATTTTTTAAAAGATTTTATTTATTTATTCGAGAGTGAGTGAGAGAGAGCACAAGAGGGGGGAGGGTCAGAGGGAGAAGCAGACTCCCCACTGAGCAGGAGGCCCAATGCAGGACTCGATCCTGGGACTCCAGGATCATGACCTGAGATGAAGGCAGACACTTAACTGTCTGAGCCAGGCAGATGCCCAGTTATCAGTATTTAAAGTTATTTCTTTCTTGAGAGAGAAATAAGTTGGGGTTTTTTCTTGACTAAAAAATATCATGAAATCACGTTCCAAATTCAGAAAACATTTAAAAACTGTAAGAAGAGAATAAAAGCTGCAGATAGTACCATCAGTCAAGAAACTTTAATAAATTTTAATGTATATGCTGCTGCATATTTTACTGTCTATGAGAACACATAGGTGTTTAGTTTATTATTAGTTTTGACGAAACAGGTTGCCATGACTTAATACGCCAACTGCTCAGAATTAGCCCAGACAGGAGGAGGGCTCGGTCCTCCACAGTACTGGCCTCACTCTAGGCACCAGCTGCAAGATTGGGGGTCCCCAGGCCACTGTATCTTCGGGTTTGATAATTCACTGGAATGATTCACAGAACTCAGAAAGTGCTATGCTTATGATTCAGTTTTATTATAGCCAAAAGACAAAAATCAGGACCAAAGAAGAGACACAGAACGAAGTCTAGGAGGGTCCCAAATGCACAGTTTCCATGTCTTTGCTCTACGGAATCAGGATGTGTTCGCTTCCCCGCAAATCCGTGAATGACAACATGTGGCATACCGCTAACCAGGGGTGTTCACCCAAGTTTCAGGGTCCAGACTTTGTTCTGACGCTTCATTATTATATAAGCATGAGTGATTAAATGATTGGCCATGAGCTTGAACTCAACCTCCAGCCATCCTCCCCTCCTAGGAAGACAAACATTATCCCGGAGAGTTCGGCTCTGAAGGTGAGGAAACTTTAGGGGCACCTTAACTGATTCCTTTCCCTTATACCTTCCTCTTTACATATGTACAAATGTTTTTTTTCCCCCTTAGTGATACACAATATAATTGGCACATCAAAGGTATGATATTCAATTACATACGGAATTCCATAACTGTTTTCTCTCTCAGTATATCATGAGCATTTTTCCACATCAAAACAATTCACATTTGTCATGCTATGTAATATTTTATTGCACTGCTGGTATAATTTATTTACCCAATCCCCTACTATGAGACACTTATGCTCTTTTCATTTCCACTGTTATCACAAAGGCTGAGATCCACGTGGTTACATGTACGTGTGGCACGCTCGTCCAGTCGTTTCTCTAAGACAAACTCCTGTAAGTGTAATTCGTGGGTCATAGTGTGTGTGCATTTTAAAAACATGCTGCCCATTTCCTTCCAAAGAAATCGTACCTATCCACTTCTGTAGCCGAGTGCCCGGTGCCCACAGCCAGGCCCACCCTTGTGTTTACTATTTGTCAATGTCTTGCCAGAACTGACTCCACCCCTCCTAACCCCTAGTATCCCATTTCAACTTGCATTTCTTTGCTTATCACTTGACTGTTTTTAAAATATGTTATCAACCATTTGTATTTCTTCTTTATAAATTGCCTATTTGTGTCCATTGTACTTTTTTTTTTATTGGGTTGTCTTTTTTCTCATATATGTGTTTTTCCCCAGTTTTTGGATTGCCTTTTATTTATTTATTTATTTATTTATTTATTTATTTATTTAAAAGTTTTTATTTATTTATTTGAGAGAGAGAAAATGAGCAGTGGGCAGGGGCAGAGGGAGAGAGAGAGGAAGCAGACTCCCTGATGAGCAAGGAGCCCAAGATGGGGCTTGAGCCCAGGATCCTGAGATCATGACCTGAGGCAAAGGCAGATGCTTAACTGATTGAGCCACCCAAGGCCCCTTGGACTGCCTTTTAATTAGGGCTTAAGTATCCTTGAATTAACACACTGTCCTGCCACATCCAGACTAACGGTAAACAAGCCCAGGCAATGGTCAGAGGGAACTGCGTGACCCTAGGACAGGGGCGGGAGCCCACTTGGGATCTGAACTCTTTGATGGGCCAGCGTCCCACACCGGTAATAAGCAGTCCCACCTTGCTGAACCAACAAGATTTGGGCTACCATCCTAGCCAGGGACTCCGAGACACGGCGATGCCATCTGGGATCCAAACTCACAGCAGCAAATGCGCTTTGTGTGTCTGAGAGCCTGTAATGCCCCCTAAAATGGGGAAATGCATCCCTAGCCACAAACCAGGTAGAAAGAAGTAGTGCGTGGTGGATCTGATGAGCCGGCCTTCTCTTTACCCATTGTGTTCATTGGCAGTCTCTTCCCTGAAAGGAGAATTTCTCTTCTGTATCTAAAGGCATCTAAGCTTCACACAGGATGTTTTATTAGGAAGCAATGAGAATGTAAGAAGCCCTTTGACAGGACTTCTCTTTGTTGCTGAGAGATTGCTCTTGGCTCCCTGTCGAAACCACCAAGGTAAACATCTGTAAACCTTTGAAAGGGGTCAAGAGAGGCCCAGGAATGTTGGAACCCGGGACCCTCTTATTGATGAAGTCAGACGCTATTCATTTCACTCACAAGACAGTTGACTTCAGATGAATCTCTGTCCCCTTTCTGAAAATTGATGATTATTTTTGTATTTTAAGGCCTCTACTTTTGATAAAACAAACTCATAATATATGTCTGTAGAAAATGAGAAAAAGGAAGCTGACATTTATTAAGGGCTGTGTGCCAGACACTTGCTTAGCACTTTCAAATATGTGACCTCAATTTTAGGGAGAAGAGCGTTCATCTGAGACCTGTATTTACTTTATAAGACACTACTATAAAATCATACAGGGCATCATAGGGGCTCCTGGGGAGCTCAGTCAGTTAAGTGTCTGACTCCTGATTTTGGCTCAGGTCATGATCTCAGGGTCCTGAAACTGAGCCCCAAGTCAAGCATGCACCAGGCTCTGTACTCAGCAGGGAATCTGCTTGAGATTCTCTCTCCCTCTGCCCCTTTCCCCCACCCCCATCCTCACTCTCTCCCAAATAAATAAGTAAGTCTTTAAAAAAATAAAATAAAATCATATAGGGCCTCATAAACAATTAGAAAAGCTTTATTAAAAGGCTTCACACTTAAAAAGGATAGGTGAGGACTGAAAACCAAGCAACTTTGCCCAAGCATTAAAATCAAATCACACTTTTGTTCCATAGATCTTATATATATATGTATATATATAGTTATATATTTATATATATAGTTATATATATACAGTTATATATATTGTCAAATATATGTATTCAGTTTTATTATAGACAAAAAGATATATATATATATATATATATATATATATATATATATATGAAAGCTTTGACTCTACCAGATCATAATGTTCCTCTTCATTTTGCTGCAACTAACCTTAGCAGCTACATCTTTGGGGCAGTAGAGAGGACCACAAAGCTTTAGAAGGGAGGGGAACTTCTAATTAAATCTCCTTTTTAATTTCTTTTTTTTTTTAAGATTTTATTTATTTGAAAGAGAGAGCGTGCATGAGTGGGCGGAGGGAGAGGGAGAAGCAGACTCCCTGCTGAGGGGGGAGCCCCATGTGGGACTCGATCCCGGGACCCTGGGATCATGAGCCAAAGGCAGAATGCTTAACCGACTGAGCCACCCAGGTGCCCTTCCTTTTTAATTTCTTAAAACAGCAGAGCAAAAAGAGTTTCACTGGAACAGAAAAAAGACCATCTTTCAGAGAGGTGGCCCAAAGACAGAGTACCAGCATGCACTGTGTCCTGGCTCAGCTCGCATTGATCTGGCTGGCAATATATAGTATAGTCCTGTTAGGTAGGAAGTGCCCAGTGAGGTTTGTTGATGATAAAGAGTTGCTGGGCCTTCCATCTAGGCTGGATTAAAAAAAATACTACTAAAAAATGCTCCTGATGATAAGGCATAATCACAAATTTTACTAATAAACAATAAATACTGCAGAATATTTTCTGATTCTCAACTGTTTTTATTTACATTAATGAAGTAAGGCTCAAGCCTAGGTAGGAGACAATTGAACATCGGGGGTAAGATCTGAAATGGGCTCTACCTGATTATTTCTTCCCTAACTTCTATGGTAGGCAGCATTTCTATTCAAAACCACCAGAAGGATAGACATCCTTAGAGAAAGATAAACCTCATGCACTTTCACATTATTCCAAATGAGTTTATACTAGGCCCTTGCCTTTTTTATTCTCAGAAAACTGTACTTGGACTCCTTGAGAAAAATGATGAATCTAAATTCAACAACCGTTAGCTAAGGATTTGTTAATTTTTATAGACTTGAAGGAAGATATTATCTCTTCTACTAACTTTGTTCTCGACAAGTTCTTAATCCCTAAGACCAGAAAAAATAGAATATTTTTAGAGGAAGCCCAGTATAAAAAAATTCCCCAGCATTTTTTTCCGTTTTCCAATTTACAGAAAAATATAGCAAAAAAAAAAACAAACCCAAAAACACAAAAACGATGTTTATTGTGTCTGCCCTGCACAGTGTTATGAGGTGGATTCTTTTTTTTTATTTCCACATTCCATGGTGTAAATGGAGGTAAAGTAATTTGCCTGAGGTCCTAAATGCAGTGTGTGATGTCCAGCTCTCTTAACTACTACCTTATCCATCAGAGTCTACGGGAATATAAATCTTCCTTCAAGACGAAATGGCACTGAATCCTACAGTTTAATAAAACTTCATATGAAAAATGACTGGAAGTTGTATTTTTAAGGATCTCACCTCTTTCGATAAGTTAGGTCTCAGCATTTAATGTTTTAGAGAAGGCAACTACACACTGGCGTTTCTTCTACTCAATACCTGTTTACCTCCACCGAATATCTTTCAAAAGTGAGCATGAGCAACATAAACTCTTATTTAATAAAAGTCTGCTCTTCTCTTGACGTTAGGTCGAAATATCGCAATGAAACTATAAAGCCAATATAGTCCATTGTCATCAGAATTTGGCTTACAAGTGAGACTGGGGGGTGTCTAAGCACCCTGCCTCCCGGACTGTACTGTAGCTGGGGGGGAAGGGGGCAGCTTGTGGAAGAAAGGATGCAGCACTTGCTGTGTCCCTCCCTTCCTTTACTCATTCAGTCATTTATTCATTCAACACATACTAAGCACCTGTGACGTACCATCTTGGGATCTTTCTTGAGGCGCAGCTCTTGAGCTGAAATCGCAAGGAGGAGGAGTGCCAGGCAGGGGACACCAGGAGAGAAGAGAGTCTCTGAGGCCAGGAGTCCTGTGGATTGTCTGTGGCCCAGAGAGAAGGACAGGGAGGCTGTAGCTCAATGAGAGGAGGATGGGGATGAGGCTGGAGGGGAAGGCTTGGGGTGGACAGGGTAGGGCCTTAGGCCTTGTAAGGATTGTACTCTAAGCGTTTTAAGTAGAGGAGAGATATGGGGATAACTTTGGGGTTTCTACAGTTTCATTCTGACTGAAGCATGGAGAATGTTTGGAGGACCGCCATGGGACAAGTTGAGAGACCAGCTGGGGTCTTTGGCTTTCTGTTCCTCAAAACCTTCATCCCCTACAGCTTCTCCCCCAGAGAAACAATTCTCAACATCCAGAACTCATCTTTGGGGCCCATAGGACCACCCAAGGAGCTTCTCTTCAGATCGTACACGTGTTCCCTCAGTTCTGGTCAGCCCCTGGTCCTTTCCGTCTCCCCTGCAGACTATTCCATCACTGCCTCTCCCCCCTGACCATCTTCTTCTCCTGTCTCAGCCTCCCCATCTCTACCCTCAGCTTCTCTTTTTGTAATGAAAACGTTTTACAAGGCCATCTCCCCAGCAATTCTTCTCCATTAACATCAGAATTAAGAATCTCAATTTGATTTTTTGGGGGTTCATGTTTCATTCTAACATTTCTGGAGCTAAAAGCATTTTAATAAATGCTATTTAATATACCAGTGAAGTCCAAAATATAAAAATGATTTAGTCTCTTAACACGAGGCTTTTGTTTTTTTCATAAGGCAAAAAAGAAAAGCATTCCCACTGAGAATCTCCTCCCATGACCATGTTCTCATTATAGTCTGTAATTTCGTTGAAATCCTCTCATGCATTACACTGTGACATGGTTTGTAAGAGGGGAATGACAAAGAATTGGTGGTCACAAACCAAATTCAAAGTTGCTTTTAGCATTGTCCCCCTCCTGTGATCCCAGGAGGGGATGGCGAGCCCTTCAGGGGAGGGTCGTCGTTCTCTACTCAGTGCGAGTGTTACCATTCATTTCTTGTCTTGTCCTGAGGTGTGGACCCTAATGCAGGTTGGTCTTACTTGATTCTAGAGAGCAATAGAAAAGGGGTTGTCCTCTGGCTTAAGATAAGCATCTGTGACAAATAAGATTTCTTTGACTACGTTATATTGAGAAATGAAAATGATGTGTGTTTTATTATTTGATCTGAATATTACATCCCATGCCAAATGTGGGGTTTCATTACCCCAGCAACTATGTCTACTAAAAGCGACATTTCTGGTTATCATCCCAATTCGAGGAATTCTGACAAAAGGGCTCTGGAGTGATTTTCTAGAACATTCCCCTCCTCTTATCACCCCTCCCCAGACAGCGCTGCCTATCCCCACCTGTGTATTGACCCTGGTACCGGGAAGGACTTGATTCTTTCTACAGTAGGCAAATAATCAAGGAAAGACGAGGCCATGCATTTCTGCATTGAGACAACTTGGCGGGTGTGCTCCTACCACAGCCAGGGTCCACCGAGGCTTTGGACACGCACGTGTCCACCGCCTGAGCCGCAGATGGTCCAGGTGTGTCTGCAGCTGTACTCATGACCTCTCTAGATGTTACCACTCTTTGCTCTCTTGGCCCATGGCCGTCACCTTGACCCATCTCTGGTCTTCAGCATTTGGTGTTTGTCCACGAGCTCCCTGTGTTTGAACCTCCCTGTGGGGACTTTGGCTTACCTCGGCTAGTCCCTCTGGCTGGGCACTGGCTGTTTCACACCAATTCTGGTAAAGGAAACATCTTGTTCTCGCTGGGGATAGAACTTTCTCCTCATTGACCCCCCGCCCCCCCACCAACCCCCAAGCACATTGTGGGCCAGTGCTCTCTGCCAAGAGGGAAGTCAGCAACATTTTTGAATGTCGAGATCCTTCTGAGCTAATTCTTCTTGTCCCGACAGCCTAGTGCATAAGATTACCCAGGGCATGGCAGCAAGCATCTGTGGTTCTCAAACCAGAGCCTGCCTCAGAACCCCCTGGAGGGTCATGAAGACAGAATCCTGGGCCCCACCCCAGAGTTTCTGATTCAGTAGGTCTGGGATGGGGCCAAAAATTTGTATTTCTAGCCAGGGGTCCCAAGCGGTGCTGCTGTTCCTGTTCAGGTATTTGGGAGATGAACAGGCAGCCGGCCAGTGGAAGGGAGAAGGCTGGCCACAACCCTCTGTGACCTACAGTGGGAGCTGGTCACCCTGCACGTAGACACAACCTGGGTCATGGAGCATCTTTCAGCAACCAACAAAAGCCCAGCTGGGTGCTGGAGGGTGGGCGTCTCCGGAGAGGAGGCTGTTTTGCCTGGCCTTCAAGGTGGAGCCACCTTGACTGGGTAGCTAGAAGGCCATAGAAAGAACCTTGGTCAGAATCCTGCCTCTATAATTCAGGTTTAGGTAGCCTCTCTGGATGCAGAGAAGAGGGTAAAACAGCCACCTCATAAGGTGGTTGTGGGGCTTCGATGAGACATGCCCAGCCCTCAGCTTAGCCTGCAGTGGGCAAGGAGCTCATTAAAGGGTAGCTGTTATTATTAATAGGTCCACAGGGGCCAGTCCCTCAAATCCCACGCTCTGGTAATGAGTGGTAATGAGGGAGGGGTCCTGGCGGAGGCCTGGCGAACATGCTCCTCCTCATTATTTTTCCACCCCTCAGGGTTTCCATTAGGAGACTCCTGACAGATCCTGGGAAGAAACAGAAATCAAATGACAATAACATCTTCACAGTGCTGGGACAAGAGGAGAAAGGAAGTGGGGAAAAGGGACCCACAGCTAACTGCGTGCCTACTATGCGTTCGGCATTGTGCTATTTGAGGAAAGCATTGTTTCCATTTCACAGGTGAAGAAACTGAGGTTAAGGATCTTGCTGCAGGGAGAAGCAGAGCTCTTGGGTCAGCTCAAAGCAACCTCGTCTTAGAGATGAGAAAAACCAGAGAGGTTAGGTGACTTGCTCAAGGGCACACAGCTCGTTTAGTGGCCAGCTTAGGAGAAGTTTCAGCTACAAATCCCAGTCTCTAAAAACTGGACTTGTCACACTGTATCAGACCATCCTCCTCTATCTACCTGAACTGTTCACCCAGGAGAAAAAATCTGAAGGCATTTGAGCTCTAAATAACATTTTTGGTTTTGTTGTTACTGTTGTTTTAAACAATTTGAAGTCTGTGTTGGTTTCCTCTTTTAGGAGACAAACCATTGTTCCTCAAGGAAGATTGGGAGGATCTCTTGTGATGACAAGCTTTGAAGTGTAACACCATCACTCCAATGGTCATGCTACATCTGAGGAAGTATTTATTACCAACCAGGGACCCTTGCCCAAGGCAGCTGCCACTTTCAATAAATTTGGATCTCAAAAGTTTTGTGACAGTTCATTTTTATAGACCAAATAATGCTTGATACATGGCAGCTCCATCTCTGTTGTAGTTCCAGAAGGCAGTGGAGGATTTTCAAGTCACCGATAGCCAAGGAAGAAATCCTGGCTCAGAAAAATTGGAATTGGCCCCCACTGAGCAGACTTAGGCTCACAGCTAATATGAAGAAATCTGTCTTCTTTATTTTCCCTCTAGCTTAATCACCAACCCCCTACACACACACACACACACACACACACACACACACACACACACCATTTCCTCTTTCATTCTTTACATCCAGAGTAGAGTCTAAGGGATATGGTTTCTGAATAAGTAACTTAGTCATTAAAGTAGGATAATTGAAGTGTGGTCTCATGCTATTATTTGGGTATTTCATTATAAAAATCTAGCAGTAGAATGTCCTAACTAATTAAAACTCCATCACAATCTAATTTCACTTCTTTCTCTGAGAGCCTTTGCACACATATTCATTGCGCATTTTCTCCATGGCAGGCATAGTTGTAGGTACCTGGGATGATGTCAAGGAATAAAACAGACTCCTGCCCAGCTCACCTTAGCAATGACGAGACAGACATTACACAATGGACTTCAGAAATAAGTACATTTGTAAGGTGATAAATGCTGAAGGGAAAGAAAAAAGTAGAGTGGGGAAAGGGGGTGGGGAAGACAATGTTGAGAGTGTGTGTGTGGGGGGGCACTTTTAAATATGGTGCTCAGGATAAGCCTCATTGGGAGGAGATATTTGAACGAGAACTTGAAGGAGGTGACAAGGTGAGCCTTGTGGAGATCTGAAATGAAGAGGGGGACAGACTTCCTCTCAGGAATTTCTGGAATAACTATAGAAGCAGCGATGGGATGAGGATTTGTGCTCATGAAAACATCTAGATGTTCTCCTGTTTTCTTGGTAGGCCTTTGCTTCAATATGTCAGCTGCTCATATCGAATGGGACTTAGAAACACATTCTTTCCGAGGAGACCCGTGCCCTCCTCCCTCAGGGATGGACTTGGATGCACTGTCCTGATGTGACTTTGGATGGCACTGGTCTCCATGGAGGGCAGAGCGGGGTGCAGGAGAGACTGCTGCTGGATTTGCTTTCTTCCGGCCAGAGGCTGCTTTTATTGCCAGAGCACACAACCTCTTGTCATCAGGGACAAGGACTGGGGACAAGGGCAGCAAACAGAAACATTCCTGTGGATCCAGGAGGCATGAGATGAATACATTGGAGGGACCATATGAGGGAAGCATGAAAAACAAGCCAACAAACATCCAATGAAAGATATCCTTCTCCCACTCCACTCATTTGGAGCCTTAGATTCAGCAGTGGTTGGGCTTCATGTGATCTTCTCCTGAAGAGGGAGGATGCAACAACCAGTGTTTGTTTTGTGTAAGAGGAATCATTTTGTGCCTCTGATGTTGGAATCACACAGATCCCCAGGCCCTGCCTCCTCCTGGGTCAGATTGGCTCCCAGGCCTTATTCTACCCACAGGAAATCAGCCCCTGGGAAGAGCTGCTCTCCATGGCACCATGCGAACATGGCTGTCCTGCCCTGGGTATGGAAATTCAGGGTGTAGGCATCAAGGTTTTATCATGAGCCCATTTTGCCGTATGGCTGGAGAGCAGCCCACCCCACATATTGCATTATTCACAACTTGCCACAGCACCCACAGACCCCAGTGCGGTTGACAGAAAGGAGAAGGGAAACTCTGTGTGGTGTTGTCAATGTCTGTGCCTATGGAAACCAGGAGCTGCTCTGTCAAGTCCCAATTACCATGGTCTTTAATGTCACCACAGATGGAAAAACGGATCTCCATAGCTTGGCTCCCCGCTGTGCCTAACTTGAAAGATAAGCTTTAAAAAATTCCTGGGGTGACTGAAAAAAGCCAGTTGGCGCCTCACATTCCCTTAGAAGAATCATAATCAGTGGAATCGTATAGGGAGTTCTTTAGAAACATCACAGTGATGCATGAAACAGGAAATGCAAGTTGTTCACATCAAAGATATTCAAAATGCAGGTTTGACAGTAATGGAAGTCCTTTCTCTTTTGATATTCAATTCCAAGTTTAATTACTGCCCAGAGAGATATTCCTGAAAAGCTGCGAGTATGTAGAGTTCTTATACATGCATTGCTTTTACTGTCTTGACTTATAAAGTCAGTACTACCCTTTGATCCAGGCAAGCTGGTCCCACCCATGGTGTCTGGAAATGACAGTGTTGTTTGGCGGGCACCCTGAACCTGGTTGGAGATTGTGTGGGCCCCAGTCCTCATTTCTTTCTTTTGGGACAATGTCAAACCCACTATGTTCCATTCGCCACATGGGGTTGACCAGGTGTCCATGAGCTCTGGAACTTGTGCATAGGATCATCCAGGAGGGTTACCTGGCAAGTAGTTCATTCTGTCTGCCCAATACGAAACTTCTTTCACGGGATCTCATGAAACTGGACCCCCAAATGATGCTAATGAGCTGATATTGTGTGACTCAAATGGTCGATATACATAAAGGCCCGACTAAAAAAAGAAAAAAAATTGTTGGCTTTCCCCCACCCCTTGGTAGGTGTGCATAGAGTAAAATTTCCATTAGTATTGAATTTCCGATAATTTGGCCAGAAGATGATTTGACATTTTACTTTTAACCATTAAATGTCAAAGTGGTTTGTTAAGCAAACTGGGTATATAAACACAATGGTTGAAATATTTAAGAAAAAAAAATTACTTCAGACATTTTTGAAGTTTCTCTTTACAAATGACGGATCTGAATTTTAAAGTGTTCTTGTTAATTAATTAAAACATATTATAAGAGGGGCGCCTGGGTGGCTCAGTCGTTGGGTGTCTGCCTTCGGCTCTGGTCATGATCCCAGGGTCCTGGGATCGAGCCCCACATCGGGCTCCCTGCTCAGCGGGGAGCCTGCTTCTCCATCTCCCACTCTTCCTGCTTATGTTCCCTCTCTCGCTGTGTCTCTCTCTGTCAAATAAATAAATAAAATCTTAAAAAAAACATATTATAAGAACCTCTGTACTTAATTGTATGTATTAAATGCATCTCTTTAAAATAATCCCTCTGGACTTTTCAGAACTTTGGGTTGTCATTGCCAAACAGATAGGTTGGTGAAATTATTTTGTATTTTTAGTGATCCTCTCTCTTCAATTCTGAGTGCTATTCAGATAGCTACTGGTGTTTTAAAAATTATGCATTTGGTCAATTTCCTTCCCTTCCTGTTGCCCTTCACCTTTCAGAAAAACAGCATGGAACACTAGTGAACATCCATCGGACAAGGTTAGAATATGCAAATTTGCATTCTGACTCCTAAGCAAGACTCTATTTCTCTGTTCTTTGGTTTCCTCATCTGTATAACGAAGGACATTAGACTAGGTTCATGGATTTTTAAAACATTTTAGTCATCTTCAAACCAGACCTTACACACGGAAGCCTGGTACAGAGAACAGACAGAGGGATGTGTTTTGTTTTTGCTTGGCTTGCACTGCTCTTTTTGAAGTAGGGGTTGAAAATTCAGTATGGTAGCTGCTGAGGCATCCTCACAGAGCACCCCCATGGCTCTGGAATCTGGTTTTAAAAAACCACTGGACTAAATAAGGTCTCTCTCTCAATCCCCCTTATGGACTTAAAGCTATGGATGGAAGGAATTTTGTGGTGAAGAATCCTTGCTGATGCAAGAAATTCCTACATGGGGTCTTGTTACAAATTCAGCTTATTATATTTTGACTTTCTTTAAAATAAACCACACTTCATGTGATTTTCATTATGACATCTTGGTCTGTGGTCTTAACTAGATCATGCTTACAGCGAATAAAATGGCATTAATGCTTGTAATGAAACAGTCAGCCTGGTTGGAAGAAATTAGCATAGTGAAAACTCCTCAATCCAGCCCCGGAGTGAGGGCTCAGGGCTGCTGGCCACCACCCCGTGGCCGGCCCTTTCCCTGGAAAGGGCTGGGTGCTTGGTGGGGGTGGAGCAAGGAAGAACCATCTTGTCCCACATGCCCTAAAAGGAGCGGTCTGGGGAAAGTCTCAGACAGATTCAAATTGCTTCTGGAAGTGTGAAAATGGTGATATCAGTGAAAGCAAGTGCCCAGATATAGATCTAAGAAGTGAACAAAAGCTTCTTGGTAGATTTCTTTCTTATTTGGCCTTAGAGAGAAGGATGAGGTGGAAATGGTGTCAGAACTGGGTGTATATAAATGACGGTCTGGGGGCAGATGGGACTCAAGGGCTCTTTGTATTATAAGATGATGGCATTAGAGAAGAAAAAGAGAAATAAAGTGGTCAATAAAAAGAAATGAGGCTCTTGAGCCTCTTATCTATCTTAGGATATACATAAAATAGATATATATTTCATGGTAGCCTTGCAAAGTATGTATTCGTATTTTTATACTACAAAAATGGAAATAAGCCCCGCATCATGCTTGGTACACAGTCAGATGTCAATATACATCTGATTTCATTAGAAATAAGGCATTTTCTTAGACTAGAAAAGGAGAGGTAGCTCCCAGCCCCCAGGCCCGTCTTCTACTTGGTCCCTATCAGCCCCACTCAACACCATGCAAATCTGACCATCCAGTCTACTGCTTGGCCAGATTCTGACTTCCCAGATCTCACTTCCCAAGGTCAGCCAGACCAGGCATATGGGTGGACCAAATCCTAAGAAGGACCGGTGAGCTTTGGGGACCCAAGTCTCCCTCAGAGCATGAACCTTCTTAACCAAGAAGTCCGTGCTATCTCTAGGAGAGCTCTTGCTCTCCAACATGCAAGTGCTCCCAGGAGCAAGATTTAGTCATGTTTCCTGTCCTGAGGCAGGATACGAAGGGAACTCAGGGCCATCTGAATGGTTGAGCAGCAGTCCCGAGAGGGTGGGTGTCTGAGTTGATGAGGAGGCAAACCAGGCAGCTTGCCTCCTCCTGGGCTGGCTTTAAAGGGAGCCATGTTGCAAAATCACCACTGTAGCAAGACACATGGGCTCTTCAGGACAGAAACATTGTTTTCCCATGGGTTTTTACCGAGTCAAAATTCAAAGATTAGGTGGGCTTTTAGAGGTCCTAAATGTGTGCCTGGATATTAAAAGTTGGATGGGGCCAGTTGGAGATCTCTCTCTGGGAAGAATCCAGAGAGGAGATAGAAAGTCCCTCCATTACCAGATGTAACCAGGCAGTAACAAGGAGGTTTAGGAGAAAAGAAATTAGAGGCACAGGTACAACACTAAGCAACAGGATGTTGCCCTCAAACCAGGAGGAATTCTGATTGAGCAGTGCCAGGCCTTCCGTGTTTACACAAGCAGGAAGTGACTGGGTGAAGATGCTCCAAGGGATTTGAAGTTTTCCTCAGGGTGGACGTGTCCCCAGTTTGCTGGGCTCCTCAGCCCTGGGAGGACAGTGCCAGGGTGTGGAGATCGGTGGTGAGAGGGGGGCTTTGCGCCTGCCTTCTCTGAGGGAGCAGAGACCCCACCAGCCCGAACACCGGCCAAAGCTAAGGGCCCTTGACAGGGGCACCACGTTGATGGTGGGTCCCCGCCAATAGTGAGCTTAGATTAGAGTTTGATTTCCTCAAGTTGCACTCTTATCCATCTTTATCCTTCACTGTGCTGGAATACACGTCCTCAGCTTCTTCAGAACTGACTGCTCATTTCCCTTTGATGTACGACACAGACTCTCACCTTGGGGCTTGTTAGGAACTGAATTATTTCCTGCCCTCCGATTCACATCTTGGACTCCTGATCTGCTATGTGACGGTATTGGGAGATAGGACCTTTATGGCGGTAATTAGGGTTATAAGAGGCTGTTAGAGTGGGACTTTAATCCTGTAGACCAGGTGTCCTTATAAGAAGAGAAAGAGACATCAGATCTCCCCTCGCCCCCACCCCACCCCACCCCACCAAAGACCACTTAAGGACACGGTCAGAAGGTAGCCATTTGTAAGTCAAGGAGAGGGGCCTCGGGAAAAACCAGCCCTGCTGACACCTTGATCTGAGACTTCCAGCCTCCAGAATTATGAGAAAAATAATTCTGTTATTTACGCCACCAGCCTGGGGTTCTTTGTTATGGCAGCCTGCACAAAATGTTATAGGGCCTTGGCTCCGCTGCCCCCTCCTTCCTCTGCATTTTCCCTCAAGCTAGACCACTTTGGTCTTTTATAAGAAGGTATTATTACAGTTGGCCTCATGTTCCCTGTCTAGGGGACACAACCCCCCTCCGTCCCAAAACTGTCTAGGGGACACAACCCCCCTCCGTCCCAAAACTGTGGATCCTTCACAGCACCTAGGTCATCACAGATGGGTCATAGGTTCAAGACCTAGCAGGTGGAATTTGATGACCTGAGCTCCATAATCTCTTCAGGTTTCTCATGAGAACCACAATTAATCATCTAGATCATAGCAGGTGTTTTCTGGAGCATGTTCACAGCCACACACTCCCGTGATACATATAACCACTGTGCCAGTTAGGGATCACAGATTTCCTTCCTCATATGGTCCTTACAATCCGGCCTTTAATAACTGTGCTATGAACCAAATTTTAAGGTTTTGTCCTTTCAACTGGACTGTGAGATCCCTGGAGAGGTGAGGGGGCAGAAGCCTTGAGTATTTTTGCCGATTGCATTCAGTATGAACATGGTGGCATTACTGAGCCTCCCCGATTTGGCCCCCCAAAAGAGCCAAGCTCAATAAGGAGAAGGAAATTAACTTTTCCAGATGAATGGCTGGTTTTAAATCTTCTCCTTCTTGGAATGCTATTTCTAAGTGGTATATTCATATTTAATATTGTGTGCAAAACATATTTAATCACGAGAAAACAAAAAGAAATTAGGATTTGATGCAGAATAATGAGAGTTTGCAAATGTTTTTAAAATATAACAAATATCTCATTTTTTAAAGTCTCTCATTCCACAATAACAGTATTTTTCATGCCCAATTTGCTTAAGTTTGCGGTAATTTTCTTGTGTTGGTTGCAGAGTGCTCCTGTGAGGATTATCTTATATTTAAGTTTTAAGCAGTTTTTAAATTACGAAAGTAATATATGTTAGAAATCATAAGAGTAGTTGCCTCGAGGGATAGAATTGTTTGGAAGGAGGCATGAAGGAACTAGATGGTAGAGCAGCTTTCCCACAAACAGGCAATACTGGCCATGACTCTATATATTTTCCAAGCTGATATTTCTTAGATTACTGATGAGATAGATCATTTTTAATCTGTTTAATCATTACTTAGGTTTTTTCTTTCCAATAAATTGTCTTTTAAAATCCTTAGACTCCTTCTTATAATTTCCCATTTTTCTTTTATTGATTTGTTAAGAACTCTTTCCAGAGTGCAAATATATCTTTTGTTATATATGGCTATTTTGTCATTTTTCTATGAATTTTGGGTAGTTCAGTCACACACTGCCAACGCCTTTCTCCATCTTTGGATGGAGATTGGAAATTTCCTTTAGAAATTGCAAGGAGAAACCCTGCTTTTCCTTGTATCCAGGAATGGCCTTGTTGCACACATCTAGACACTGAGACATAAGCAGAAGTCAGCCAGAGGCAGTTCTGAGAATCTTTCTGCTTCTTATGAAAATAAGCAAGCAAACAAAACAAAAACAACAATGAAAAAAACCCCAGTTATGGCTTGTGGTGCTCCTTCCTACTTATTCTTGCCTTGGATGTGGATTTAATGGCCGGAGCTTTGTCAGCCATTTTGCAACATGGGATGACCACCAGCAGCATAAAAAGCCAACACTTAAAGGATGGTGGAGACACAAATGGAAAGAGTATAGGTCATTGATGATATCAGTGAATTACTATACCAAACCTGGGACCACCTTCTTCCAACTTTTTGTTATGTGAGATAATGAAATATCTTTACTACTTACACCACTGGTTGTCCAGAAACTGTTACTTGCAGCCAAAAGTGAGTTTGTATTTTGTTTCACAGGTATATCTGGGGTAGAGGGGGATAATTGGCATTTATGACTTTGAGAATTTTATGTAGCTAATGTGTTAATCTTATCTCTGTGGCTTATGACAGGGAGAGTTGCTTTGAAGCTTACTAATTTTACATTTATTAGTCCATCTGAGATTTATTTTAATGTATGAGGAAAGAATCTAACTTAATTTTTTCCCAGTGGGTTGACCATTTGTTTCCACCCTACTGAGATGTTGTCAATTTCATGTATTATTCATTTATATTTAGGTCTGACTCTGGTATCACTTCATTTCAAGACTAGGCTATTTTCATTACTATAACTGCATAATTCAAGACTGTACTCTCATTGCCTCTCAAACAAATAAACAAAAAAACAAAACACTTAGCTGCTACAGTGCATTTAATTTTCAAGATAAACTTTACAAGTGATTTAGTTAATTTTCTCCAAATCGCTCTTCTTCCCATCATAAAAAACAAAACAAAAACAAAAAGCAAAGACAAAAACAAGCAAAAAAAAAAAAAACCCTTTAAAATTTTGAGGTTTTGATTGGAATTGTATTAAAATTATAGATTAACTGGGAAGAATTGATATATTTGCAGTCTTTATTTCTAGAAATATTTTATCCCTCCATTTATTCAAGCCTTTTTTTTAAAATCTCTAAGTTAATTCCAGCAGTTTTCTCCACATTCTCCACATTTAATATTTTGGATGGTACTTTGAATGTACTTTCTTTATTGCTGGTCCATAAGAGAAACACTGAAGTCCTTTATAAGTTCAAATAGTTTCTAGTTGATCCCCTTAGGTTATCCAGCAGATACTTATGTCACCTGAACATAATGTTGCATTTACCTTTTCTCTTCCAGCATTAGCTTCTCATTTGCTTTTCCTACCTTTCGGTATTGCTTAGGGCATTTAGGACAATGTTTAATCATGGCACTGGTAGTAGGCACCTTCTTTAAGGTTGCAGTATGTCCCAAAGATAAAATTTATCAGGGATAATATATGTTGAGTTGGGAAAAGATAATGAAATAAAGCCAAAAGCATTTGGGGGTTATAACCGAATTAAATACATTTTTTTCTCTTAATATATATATTAGCAAATTACCATATGATTTGTCAAGGGAAAGTTTGTCTCTCTTATCTTAGAGAGCCAATTTTTTGTTTTGAAAACTTCAAGAGTATTTAAAATTTATGGAAAAACTGTGAACCACATTTTCAGAAAAAAATTAAATATAAACTAATTTAATTCTTGAATTTAAATCTTATCACATATCATTAATCTTATTTCTTGATTTTGTAAGATAACAAAATGTGCTTTTATCTCAATGTGTCATTTAAACTAAAACTTACCTTGCTTTTCTAAGAAACATCGTTATATAGAGAAAATATATTAAGCAGAAAGTAAAAGAACATGGATCCTACCTTTTTTGTTAATGAATAGCTGTGCAATTTTGGTTATTGTCTTTTCCCCACATTTATAAAAAATGGTATTAGGAATGCTTAGCTGATCTAGCCTACGTTTTGGTAAGAATTTAATAAATGTCTATGAAAGTTTTTGTTAAATTGGAAAGTCTCATGCCCATTTAAAGGATTATAATTGTACTAAATTGCTTTGATTATACTTTGAAAAGCCTTTAGGACACATCATTATGCAAAAGGGGGCAGTTGGTAAAAATAGTGTAGAATTTTGAATTCAGTGCAAGAGTAATACAACATCCATCACACTTTCATTCAACATTTGTAATCTTTATCCTTGTTTTGGAGGGGAGGGATGGCTGTAGAAGGATCCTTCACATCCTGAGCCTCTGGATAACGAAGATAGATATGTATTGATTCAACTGTTATTTGAATAATCTTAGATATCCTCCCTTTTGATTTTACTATTCACATATAGTTGTTTTTTAAACTCTTCATTATGTTTACCAAAGAAGTACAATACAGGATAGGAGAATAAATTCTCATGAACTCACTAGCTTTAATAATGATTACCTCATTAGCAATACTGTCTCATTTTTAGCACCCCTACACACCCACTCCTATATTAATTTGAAGCAAATCCTAGAAACCTCATCACTAATCTCTAAATGTTTCAGTATGTAGCTCTACAAGAGTAAGATTCTGGGGCCTGGGTGGCTCAGTGGGTTAAGCGTCTGACTGTTGGTTTTGGCTCAGGTCATGATCTTGCCATCATGGGACTGAGCCCTGAGTTGGGCTCAGCACTCAGTGTGGGGCTGCTTTGGATTCTTTCTCCCTCTCCCTCCCCTCTACTCCTCCCTGCTCTCTCTCTCTCTCTTTCTTTAAAATAAATAAATAAAATCTTTAAAAAATTAAGATTTTTTCTCCCCACATAATTGCAATACCATTATCATGGCTTTAAAAAATCAAAAATAATTCCTCAAAAAATCAAATATTCAGTCACATTCAAATTTCCATTTGACTCATAAGTGTCACATTTTTTTTTTCCTTTTATGGTTTATTTGCTTTAATCAAGATCTACATGAGACCTGTGCCTGTGATTCCTTGTCATGTATCTTTTGTCTCTGCCAGTCTAAAGGTTCCTCTTGCATTTTACGTGTGGTGGAAACTGGGTTACTGTCTTGTGGTTTCCCCAGACTGGTTTGCTGATGGCGTCCCCATGGTGTGGATGAACATGTTCCTCAGTCTTCTGTATTTCCTCTCAATTGATCAGTCGAGTTCCTTTTTTAGCAGAAGGTGTGGGGAGAGTGATTATTTCCTAGGCAGTGGTGAGTTACTTCATCAAGAAGTACCTTATTGTTCTTTCTCTTCCACAGCAGTGGTATTGAAGCTCAATGTAGGGATCCATCTCATCCATTAGTTTGTTACAAGTTGCAAAATAGTGCCACTTTATCATGTCTTCTTCATTTATTACTAGAATACTTCTGTAAAGGAAAACTTCCTCTCATCTATTTGTTTATTGACAGTACAATTTGTATAGAAAAGTGAATAAATGTTTGATTCTTTTTCTTTATGTACATATTAAAAAAAAGTTGGTTTAAGCACCCCCCAATATTGGCTCATTAGTTTTTGTTTGTTTTTTAACAATTATGAATGTAATTAAACTGTATGTGTTTTGATATCTTTGACCTTTTGATAGTCCAACTGTCCCATCTTTTTCAACAAAGGGAGGCTCTTTGGGTTGGTTCATGAGTCCTAGTAGCCTTTAGCAATGTCCTAACTGATGTGGGAGACAAAGGCAAAGGAGAAATTATTAAATTTCCTTATTACCTATAGCCAATTGACAAGTCCTTAAAATAGGCAGAGTGACATTCTTCTAGAAACTCAACTGCCTCCATGTTAATACTTTGCTAAGAGCAAAGGCAATCTTAGCCCAATCCCCAGGACCCTGTGAGTATACTTTAACATATAAAAATTCCTTTAGTGGGGCACCTGGGTGGTTCGGTCGTTAAGCATCTGCCTTTGGCTCAGGTCATGATCCCAGGGTCCTGGAATCGAGCCCTGCATCGGGCTCCCTGCTCAGTGGGAAGTCTGCTTCTCCCTCTCCCACTTGCCCTGCTTTTGTTTCCTCTCCCGCTATGTCTCTCTCTGTCAAATAAATAAATAAAATCTTAAAAAAAAATTCCTTTAGAAATTTCCTTTATCTCTAAACCTCCCCAGATACATGTTGGCAGTCATTCCTCAAGCATATGGCCCACCGATATACATCTGAAGGGTCTCATGACTAATGTTTTATTAGACGGTAATAAATGACTTTCCCAAGAACAGCTAGCCCCCTCAAGGTCCTGGAAATCTTGCTTCCAAAATTCCTTAGAGACTTTCACTATCCCAAACCCCCTCCCAACTTGGAAGTATATAATGGGTCACTCTTCACGACCCCAGTGCAGCTCTTTCTGCCCACAAGTCCTGTCCCCACACTTTAATAAAAACCACCTTTTTGAACCAAAGAAGTCTCAAAAATTCTTTCTTGACTGTCAGCTTCAAACTCTAAAGTCTTTCCTACATCACTAACTATCTGAGGGGACAAGAAAGTCGGGGCTCATTGTTACATTCTCCACTGCAGACCTAGAGTCATCCATTTCTCTGAGGAGCCCTGTGAATGTTCATATTGTTTGTTTTGTGGAGAATAGTACTTCAAGACCATAACCTGGGAGCCAAGAGGTACTCATTGCAACTAGGCTGGATATTATTTCCAGAACATTTCAGCAGACAGAACTAGAAAATATAGGTATTTTTAAAAAATTATTTTAAAATGGATCATTTTCAAATTATTAATCACAAAGCAAGTTAAGGCAAAGATTGGAAGCCATCCTCAGTGATGTGGTTACATACTGAATCTTGTGGGGGCTTGTTTGCAAAACACAGACAAGCAAAGTGGCGATAACTCTCTTGTCCTGGAGCAGCAAACTTGTAGCATCGTCTTTAAAACATTGTCAGCTATTACAGACGGCCTTGATTCTGTCTCTATAGAAATGTTTCCAGTTTTAGTTTTAGAAGTCCCTGTCCTATTTGTCACTCAGAATAAAAAAGGATATAGATTCACACTCTTTCTAACCGTGTGTTAAAATTAAGTTACTGTGTTTGTTCAAAGAGAGAGCATCGCAAAGTACATAAAAGAAAATGAGCTTTTGCTACTAAAAGGTTTTCCCATGCTAATGAACAAGGTGGTGAAGCAAAAAAGGAATGATTTTGGCTTTATTGAAAATAACATTGCCAGGCACTTGGAATTCATACAGCTTTGTGAATGCAAATATACTTTTACTAACTTGTTTTGCTCTGTTAAGTAGTCATTTTTGCTTTCCTATTAATGAAGCAAAAAACTGGTGATGACTACTCATTGCAATCCTTTTTGATTGTGTTTGTGTGGTATGATAGCACAAACAAAAGAAAAAGACATTCAGGTCCCAACAAGTCCTTACTTATACCAGATGTCAAATATTGTATTTAATGAACTTTTTGGAAACACAGGCTCTGATTTGAATGACCACCTGAAAACGACCCTCAAAGATAATCTCATTATTTTGATCATCTCCCTCTGGAAGGAAAGGACTATGTATAAGTTTGACATCCAGTCAATTTATCGCAGTTCTGAATTTTGGGTTTTCCCTGACATCAGAGTAATTTTCATCTATCAAAATGGATTTTTAAATTTTTTTTCTAAATTATCTAAATTTTTGTCAACACATGGGAGGTTGGTAAAACCTGTAATTATGCTTTAGACCAAATCTGACCTTTTATAGGAAATTTACAATTTAGGGGCACCGGGGTGGCTTAGTTCATTAAGTATCTGACTTTTGATTTTTGGCTCAGGTCATGATCTCAGGGTTGCAAGGTGAAGCCCTTCATCAGGCTCTGCCCTGGGCATGGAGCCTGCTTAAGATTCTTTCTCCCTCCTGCCCCTCCACCGCTAGGGCACGCCTACATGCTCTCTCTCTTTATCTCTCTCTCTAAAAAATAAATAAATAAAAAAGTTTTAGGAAAATTTACAATTTATAATTATATTTACTATTTTGTTTTGTTTCCTCACTTTTATTTGTTAATAAAAATATACATCTTAAAGTTGATGGTGCAATATCTATAATTTTTTCTCTAATTCATTCATTCACTGGGGTTAGAATAAAGAAAAGCACAGATTTGACTGTTAAAAAGCTTTAGTTACCAGAAAGCCCCTTTTCTCACATTATTAATGCTTTTTTTTTTTTCCTCTAATGTCTGCGTGTCTGTGAATATCACTGGCTTCAGGTCAATTAATGGTCAACTAAGTGACTACAAAAATTAATTTGCCTTTTACTTTGGCTGACAGATGAGGGATGTGGCTTTCCCTTGTAGCTGGGGGACTCTGGGACATGTAGCTTCATCTTTCTCGGGACTAAGAGTCCACATCTACGACACGGTGGGCTGGGCCAACCGGCCAGTGATTCTGTGTCTGGCACCTCCCAGTTCCCCAAAATGGGACCCTTTCTAAACAGGGGCTGTGTGGCCAAATAGATACGGAGATGCCTCCCATTGTATCCTCCCTTCTGCAAATTCTCGACATACATTTGCGTCGTAAGACTGAGAAACATTACCATGTCACTTCGTGTATCCCAGGGTTCCCCAAGCCTGTTAGATCATGGAAACTTCTCTCCAAAGTACATCCTTGAACACCCCACAAAACTAGCCTTCAGCAACAATATACACTGGGGAGAGGACCCCACCTTCACTATGTGCTGTGCACATAGTGAAACCACTTAAAAGCATAAAGTTGAACAAAAATCAACATGGCTACACTAACGCTTCAGCGAAGCTTGATTTTAAAGTAGCTTTTTTCCTCTCTTCTGCAAACCTCCCCTCTTTCCTTCCTACCCCTTGGTTTCAGGAGCCCAGTACCACCTCAAAGACGTGACAAAGGAGGTTGGCAACAAGTACACAATTCCTGTCAAAATCAGCTAGATCCTCTATTTCCTTCTAAGCACCCACAGCCATTCCTCTGGGCAGGCTTGCAGGTTTTTGAAGGCTGTGGCTTGCTGCAGCCTCCTTTGCCCGGAAAGCAATAAAGCTACTGCTCTTCTTTATCCCAGACTCTGTCTTTGTGTTATATTTTGGTTCCAAAGCCTGGAGGTTGGCTTTTGACAATAGTAGGTACCCAGCATTCCTTGCTTCTGATCTCCTGCCCCAGTTAGATTACTAAGATCCCGGGGCTTATGTCTATCAAACCTCCCAACTTACGGAGTTTCCAGTGAGGCCCCAAAGTCTGAGGGATGGAAGTCTGAGGGATGGAAGATGCTATTCCGAAATCAAGACTGTGCGTGGGGTGAAGAGGAAGCCACTGTGGGTGTCTGTCCACTACCTCTCGCTCAACTTCCGGCTGGAGTGTGCTCACAGGAGGGAGAGCCCACGGGCCACAGCAGCAAGTGTACCTGTGTTGGGGGAAAGTGACCAGCCGTGGCACGTGGCGGGCCCGGGCTCAGTGCTAGCTATGGGGTCAGTGTCCCTCCCACCCCCCACATGCACCTGCACACATAGTCCTTCAGTGGACCCCTGTAGGGTTTACGCACAGGGAGCTTCCAGTCACATGTTTTGAAGTGTAAGGTAGGTGGAGGAGACAATCAGCCCCGCAGATGAGGAAAGGCGAAGAAGTGGTAAGCACTGGGACTTCTTTTCCTAGAAATGGGTGTGAAGGTCTGAGAACGCCCCACAGGCTGGATTTAGAGAACACAGAACAAACGGGGACCTAAGGGATCCTATGGTTCCACTCCCTCATTTTCCAGATGGAGACTTTGGGGCTGAGTGGTTACATATCATACCTGGCCAGCGAGCGTCAAATCTCAGGGGAGGGCCCGGGCTGCGGACGCCCAGGTCTGGGGACCACCCCCTGCCGCTGGCTCTGTCCAACATCGGGCTGAAGCCGCTTCATACTTGCAGGGACGTGTCAGAGGGAAAGAGGAGGAGAGACTGTTTCTTCAGCCTTTTTTTCTTCTATTTTGTAGTCCTAGAGAGTGATGCATTGGTTTTCCCCATTCACGCTTTATTCTTTATACATATTCTTCAGTGAACTGATACTTTTTAATGCCCAGAAGTGAAAAAATTTCCTTAATTTTATACTGTTATATTGTTCTCCACCAGACTTAAATCTAAGACTATTAATTTAATCTCCGGCTTGTACAGGTAATGTTGAAAGAAATCCTTTTATGGATATTCATAGAACATCCATTCATTCAATATTTGTGCCAGGCACTGTTTCAGCCTCTCGGACTCATCATGAATGAAACAGACCCAAACCCTGAGCTCGTGGAATTAACATTCTAGCACAGGGATTTAGGGCCATACTCAGTAAATATAATAAAGAAATAAATTATGTTGTCTTTTAGAATAGTGCTTCTCAAACTCTAATGTGTCTATCGCTCTCCTGGGACCTTGTTAAATGCAGACTCTGATTCTGTGGTCTGGGCTGGGGCCTGAGGTTCTGCATGTCTAACAAGCTCCCAGGGGATGATAGAGCACGCTTTTAATAACCAAGTGTTTGAGAGTGTATGCAATATGTGAGGGGGATTGCAAGGGATAAGGGTGGCCTTGCTTTACGTGGCGTTGGTCAGTGGAGGCCTCCCTGAGAAGTGACATTTGAGCAGATTCGGAGTAGATGAGACCTGGAGATGAAGCCACCCCTGACGTGTGGGAGAAAAGGCAAGCAGATGCGGGCAGCAGTGCAGGGAGTGAGGGGGAGGGGGAGGTAGGGGAGAGGGAGCAGCAGTGAGACGTGCCTGGACCCAAGATCATGTGATGTTTACAGTCCAAGGCAGAACCTATGACTCTACTCTGATGGGGACGGGGAGCCAGAGAAGATTCAGCAAAGAGTGACCTGACCTGACTTCCATTTTGCCAGCATCCCTCTGATGATTTGTATAAGATAGTCTGATTGGGGCAAGGGTGGGATGAAGACCAGTTAGGAGTCATGGCGGACATTGGGTCTGGCCATATTCTCGGGGAGAGTGTTTTGTATGCTTGTTTTCTCTCTCTGTGCTCACTCATCTGACAAGGTTGGGCAGTGTGGGGCACCCCATCTCGTCCCCTTCCCCCAGCTCCCAGGACATGCGACACTGGAGAAGGAGGAGCCGTGGTGTCCGGAACCAGCAAGGATCCTGGACTCGGCTCTGGCGTCAAGCTGCTTCTGCCCTTCCTGGGGGGCAGCCCTGTGTAGCCGTATACCTGGGGGAGGTGGCCTGTAGCCTTCTTCGTAGCAAGACTCCGCTCAGCCTTCCGTTTTCTGTAGTATGCCTCGCTCTGTTCCCCATTCCTTGAATGGAATATTCTGATCAGTGTTATGCTGCCCGAACGGAGCTCCCTACAACCTTCACCTGCTTTGGGGTTCAGAGCCCGGCAGGCCGGCACTGTGGCTCCTCTAACTGGCTCTGTCTGTGTTCTGTTTCTGGTCAGGGGAAAGGTTTTCTGGATTTTCTGTCTTTTACCTTTCGTGGTTTTGCTTTGTCTGCTGCACCTGTGTGTCTGGAGCGTAGGGGGTGCAGCTTCCAATGCCTTTTGGACCTGACATCCCCCTATCCCAGTCTACTTTTAAAGATTTAGTCTTTCCACCACTGTGATTTGTATTCAGCCGAAATCTGTAGTTCGGCAGTTGGCACCCACCTGTCCCGATGGTGCGTCCCAGAGCCACCTGAACATCTTGAAACCCGAAAGAAAGGTGCTCATGTCAAACACTTTACATAAATTTCACCAGTCAGTTCGCAGACTCACAGAATGTTAGGGCTGGAAGGATCTGAGAGGTCAGCTGTTTCGAACCTCATTTCATTGATGAGGCATTGGAGAGGGGGAGCAGATTTTCCAAGGTCACTCAAGCGTTTGGTGTCAGAATCAGGACGATAACCTAAATCCATTGCCTTGCCCATCACTCCTTAGCCAGAGGGGCAATGACTCTGTGAGGAGGGATGGTGCGATAAGCCACCAGCACAAATTCAAACCACTTGAGTCCTGTACCTCGTCGTACCAGTGTCCCTGCTGTCCCACCATTTTAAAACTCTTTGTCACAAAGGTCACTTGTCCTGTAAACTGATGATTCATTCCATTGGTGTTGCCAGTGAAAGAAATATTCTTATTTAAAAGAAATTAGAGCTTTGTTTGGAAATCAACTCACAAGATAATAGTTGGGAAATTTCAAGTTAGCAAGCATATGTTAAGATATTTAATTCCTTCTTGAATTGGATGATTGCCAGAATAAAACTGCTAATGTCTGCAAATTTCATGTTTCCAACTGATATGTAGACATTAATTCAACTCCATGAATTGCGCTATGGAAGGAGGCATTCTTTATTATTGAACATAAAGATTATTAACATATATATCTTACATTTGCGTGGCACTTTAATCTTTTCAGACCAGTTTTAATTTTATTTTCCTCCTCCTCTTTAGCCTTATAAAATCTCCTGGGATAGATAGTGTTTGTTTTATTATCCCCTTATAAAGATGAGAAAATTAAGACATGGAAAGAATATGTAACTCAATTAAGATCATATATCTACTTAGTGGCAGAGTTAGGACTTACCTCCTATCCGTGCTGTCTTTCCAGAAGACACAAGTTATACAAGATCAAATCTTGTTGGACCCGTTTCAGTGCTCTGTGTCTGATGCTGACATCCAAAAAAAAAAGTGTCGTGTAAGAATATGAGCACTCTGCTTGGTGATTATGAGTTATAACAAAATAGTTTCAGCTCCCTTATCACCTTCCTGGATTGCTCATTTACTTCCTTCCACATTTACTGAGTAGCTACTCTGCGTGAACAGTGTATTTTTGTATCAGATCACTTTAGGAGCCCGTGAAGTTCTTTTCTCTTATGAAAAAAATTGAATTTGCCAGGGGACTTGGGAAATTGTACTTCTGTTAGCTTGAATGGCAAAAGACACTACGATGGAATTCTGCCGGTTTTCCTCCGCAATTCTGAAAATTTTCAAATCTAAAAGGGAAGTTGAAAGAGGTGTACAATAAATACCTATATATCCATTAACATGTTGTGACGTTTGCTTTTTCTTTCCATATGTGGGGTTTTGCTGTTGGTGGCTTTTTTCCCCTCTGTTGAACCATTTTTCAGTAGATTGCAGACATCGTGACACTCTACCCCTAAACATTCCAGAGACGGGCATTAACCACATTGTCTCTGTATTCAAAGTAAAAATTAGAAATTTTCAATCCTGAAAAGAAAGTCTTTATTTGTAGAGATACAGTAGACCAATTCCTCTTTAAATTTTTCCAACACACACACACACACACACACACACACACACACACACTCATATTAGCCCTGCTTCACCCTTACGGATTTCCCTTTATTTGAATTCGATTATGTAATCTTACTTCAGTGATTACTCCAAAACAATCATGAAAAGAGGAAACAGAAGACAAGAGCTTGTATTTATAGGCAAGAGATCTTAGTCATAGCAAATGCTGGCTGCCTCTGCTCATAATTTCTGAGCCCCAGTTTGTCTGTCAACTCATTAGTGAAACACTTGTCTGGGCTGGGGGAATTTGCAACTTTTTTCATACTGGTAGAATGAAGAGACCAATCTCACTGCATGTCCCTTGGCTCGCTAGGATCAGCGCAACTGAAGGAATTTGTCTGGATTCTCTGGGCTTTCTGCAATCCCTCCCTGAATTTGGCTGTGTGGTGTGAACTCACACAGAGACACTTAGATTCCAGGGCTAGGTGGTCCTCTAACCAGCACCTTCTCTTGCATTTCTCTTGAATACCTAATGGTCCAGGTAGCCTGAATAGTGATGCAGGACAAAGTTCTAATGAAATATTTGAATCCCAAGCTTGTTTGACTAGCTTGCTTATTGCGAATTTACACTTTATAATCCCTATACATATATGTTTTGCACTGCCCTCTGGCCCTGAATTTGGAAATATGTCCTTGTATCTTGAAAGGGCACTGTTGATGAGTTGGCCCTGGTCCTCTGGGCATTTAAATGTGCACTTGGATTTCCACTCATGGGACTCTATCCCGTGATTAATATTTTAAGGTGGTGAAGTAAGAAGCCTCAAGCATTAATCCAATGTCATACCCAAGAGGAAAGAGAATTAAGATAGTCCTAGGAATCTCTGGAGATCTTACAAGTATTTCATGAGACCAAAAATCCCTAAGTCATCCTGACAAAATTACAGGACAGAGTTAAGAGTAGTCTTGGGCTTTTTATTCATCCCTGGTAGTTTCCCCAAGGTTTGGTGCACATCCAATAAACTACATGTATTTAATGTGCGCAATTTGATGTTTGGACCCGTGAATGTACCAATGAAATCATTGCTACAATCAAGATGATGAATATGTTCCTCATCCCCAACTTTCCTTATTTCTAGAGTTTTATGTAAATGGAATCACATAGTATGTACTTGTCTGTGTGGGGGAGGTCTGGTGTCTTTCACTCCACATAATTATTTTGAACTCAGGCACATTGCAGCGTGTATCAATAGTTCATTTCTTTTTATTGCTGAGTAGTGTTCCATCACACGCATAACTTTTTTACCTGCTCAACTGTTAATAGGCTTGATCGAGCTTATTTTCAGGTCGGGGCTCTTACAAATAAATCTGCAACGAACATTTGTGTATATGCAAGTCTTTGCGAGGACATATGCTTTCATTCCTCTGGGGAAAATGCCCAGGAGTAAATGGCCGACCATAAGGTAAGCAGTCTGTTTAAGTGGCACACTGTGTTCCAAAGTGGTTGTGCCATATTCCATTCCCCCCAGCAGCCTATGATGGTTCCAGTTCCTCACTTCCTCTCCTACATGGAGCATACTTTGTTTTTTAAAATCTGGCCATCTGATGGGTGTGTGGCAGTATTTACAAGGATGGCTTTATTTTGCCTAGAGGGCTGCATTTAAAAATGTGATTTGGAACACCAGTGCTGGAATTATCATCTGTACTACGATGCCCAAGCATCCCCAAGTAAGTCACTGAATGCCTTACAATTCTCACTTTCGTGAACAGAGTTATGGCGAATGTAGAGTCCTTGGCAGTCAATGATGGGGGGGCACAGACTCGTACTCCACCTCTCCTCCACCGCTCGGTAATTGTCATTTCCGCGCACTTATCTCAGCACCTGCTTCTGTCCTCTCCTGGGCGCCGCCGTGCCCTCCACGCTTCTCTGCAACAGATTCTCCCAGGGCTGGGCTGGACCTCATTGTGGCTCCTCTGTCGGGGGCCGCTGGGGCACAGGAGCCGCGCAGAATTTACCAGCCAGGCCCCTTGCCCTGTTGATGCTCTTCATCCTCTAGGAGCCATCGTATTCCTTCCTGGAGGCCGCCACTGATGCGCCAGCTCCCCCGTTGGGGTGTCCGGCACCCTCAGAACTGTGGGGAAGTCTTGGGGTGGTGGTGGGGAGAATCAACACTCTCTCTCCTTTACTCGTGCTCTGTTAAAGGGGCCCCAAAGCACAGCTTAGGGCATGTCTCCATTTATATCTAGAGCCCCCTCTCCCTTGAAAATACACACTCATTTTGCTTGTCATAAAAACGGAGTTGCGGATGGTCAAAGTCCTTTGCCCAAGATTAGCTCCTGAGAAGATAAGAGAGATAGGATGTACGTCCCGCGTGAAACTCAGTCTGCTGGACGCTACTGCTTCTGTTCCGTGTTTCTGTCTGTATGCAAACATACCCACATATTTATTTAAAACGTGTGGGAAAGGTAAGGCATGTCACCCATAGTGGTGGGTATTCTTGTAACACACTGTATACCACGAGGCAGCCAAGATGGATTTTAATGCCATTTGATTCAAAACAAACAGGTGTTTCAAAACAAAGTAATAATCAATTTCATCATGCTAATTAGCAATAATTGAATAACTGAAAAAACTTCTGAGGATAAGTCATGGGAAATAAAATGAATGCTTAATTAGCAGTACTGTCAAGTGTTTAAAAATGCAATTAATATTAAACGCACATGTTGAGGAACATTGTTTTCTCCCCTTCAATATTCTCATGAGCAGGCCTTCGTTAACTTTTTTCTTTCTGAGAAAATAAAGTGCCTTTTAAAAAAGTACTTCATACTAGCTGTACTTACCACCAATGATGAAAATGAAAAGCCTTATTTTTATTGTCGGAAATCTAGTGGCACAATGATACTTCTGAGAGCTCATAGAGCAATTTTCAATTTTCAAAACATTTTGGCAACAGAAATTGCCTGAAACCTTAAATAAAATAATTGTCTCTCTCACAGAGCTCTGAGACTTCTGAGTTGAGTGAAGGAGGCAATTGAAGAGAACGGTTAATTTTTCCAGGCCGTGAAGGGCAGTTTTATTGGAACATGGGCTTTTCAAGCTCAGATGTATCCTCACGTGCTATTACTAGTGGAATTTACAGACAGGGTGTCGCCTAGGGATGAAAGCATAGAAGCAAGACTTCATCTCTCATGTGGAACCTCCGTAGGGCTCCCGGAACAGGCTTTCTCCTCCGAATCAGAACTTCCGTGACAGCCTGAGAATCCAGATTCCTGGCCCGAGTGTCTGCTGGGGTCCGGGAACAGGCACTTAAAAACTCTCATAAGGTCCAAGACCCCTAATACCTCTTGGGAAACTTCTAAAACAAACAGGACTCTATTCTGAAGATCTCTTTTCAACCCAACCTACTGAAGAGCGCAAAAGATAAAGCGCCACCAGGGGTGCCTGGGTGGCTCCGTGGGTTAAAGCCTCTGCCTTCGGCTCAGGTCATGATCTTAGGGTCCTTGGATCGAGCCCCGCATCGGGCTCTCTGCTCAGCGGGGAGCCTGTTTCCCTCTCACTCTCTGCCTGCCTCTCTGCCTGCTTGTGATCTCTCTCTGTGTCAAATAAATAAATAAAAATCTTAAAAAAAGAAAAGATAAAGCCCTACTGAAGATTAGTTCATTCCAAAGTTATAAGAAACAGCACAAAGAGACAATCCAATACAAGCAAAAGTTGGTAGACGCAAACAGCAGAAGTCTTCTGACCCTGTTGCATAATAGGAATATTATTGGGAAAGAATTCAAATATTGTATGATAAAATATACTGTATTATCTATATAGTATTAATAGAATAGAAAATAATATATTGTAAAATATTATAAGCTATTAAAATAATATTTTTCAGATGGCCAAAATCATAAAATAATTTACATCAGATAGGAAGTGAGCAAGATATTATGACCAAAAGACAGAAAATTTGGGGGGGAAATCATATATGTCTTGAGAAACTTAAAAAAGATATTTTCTTTAAAATTATAAGTATTGATCAGATGATTATTTAACTGGTATTATATATTTGAATATATTACCCAGAAGGAGAAATATAGAGATAAAGATACTGAAAACCCAAGATAAACCTAAGATTCGGACTGAGAAGTTCCATAGTTGAAGACAGAAAATTAAAATACCTGCTCAAAAGATAATGTTAGGGGCACCTGGGTGGCTCAGTTGGTTAAATGTTTGCCTTCAGCTCAGGTCATGGTCACAGGGTCCTGGGATCGAGCCCCGCATTGGGCTCCAGCCCCGCATTGGGCTCCCTGCTCAGTGGGGAGTCTGCTTCTCCTTCTGCCTCTTTCTCTCTCCCTCTCTGTCTCTCATGAACAAATAAATAAAATCTTAAAAAAAAAAAAAGCAAAAATACCCCCAAAAAATAATGTCAGAATTTTACAGAGTCGATGAAAGACACGAATCCCCTGACTTTGGAAACATTGGGGGCCAGAGAAGTTAAAGAGGAAATGACACCTCAGAATTAAAGTAGAAGTGAAACATCAGAATATAAAATAGAGAGAGAGATCTGAAAGGTGAGGGAAAAGGCACTGTTCACAGAAGGACAGCAATTAGACTGGCAGCACTAGAAAAAGTCAGAATATGGTAATACGTTCAAGAGGATGAAAAAATATCATTATAAATCTAGGCAGGAATTTCTTTAGAATAAAGAGAAATTTTTTTTTCAGATAAGAACAAGAGTTTTCCACTAACGAAACTTGCCAAAAGGAATTTTAAAAAGGATATTCAAGAAATACAAATGAACTCAGAAGTAAGATGTGAGGTGCAAGACAAAATGGTAGGATTGGCATGAAAGAGAACAAGGAGACCCATAAAAGAGAGAATCAAGAAACAGATTGCACTTATACAATGCACTGATATGACAAAGGTAACGTTGCCCAGAAAGAGAGAAAGTATGGACACACTTGGATATGTATATGGAAAAATTATGCCTGACACCTGCCTCACACCATACACAAAATTCAATTTCAGAATCAATCAAATACATAAAAATTAAATGATAAAATATTTTGAAAGAAAATAGCAGAATATCTTCATGACCTTGGAGTTGGCAAAGATTCATTACACAGAACAGAAAGAGTAATAAAGTGGATTCTATTAAAATTAAAAATTCTCATTTCACAAGAGATATCACTAAGAGTTAAAAGACAAGACACACACCAGAGGAAGCTATTTGCAGCACCTACATCTGGGAGAACACTTATATTCGGAATATATCAAAAATTTAAATCAATCACAAAGGGACACCTGGGTGGCTCAGTCAGTTAAGTGTCTGCCTTCGGCTTAGGTCATGATTTGGGTTCCTGGGATCAAGCCCCGCATCAGACTCCCTGCTCAGCCGGGAGCCTGCTTCTCCCTCTGCCTGATTCTACCCCCGTTTGTGCTCTCTCTCTCTTTCTGTCTCTGACAAATAAATAAAAATAAAATCTTTAAATCAATGATGAAAAGACAGAAAGACCAATTGGAATTTGGGTAAAAGAGCACTTCCAAAGAGGATCTCCAAATGGTCAAAAGGCATATGAAAAGTGCTTATAAGCAAAAATAACATTGCCATGAGATACCGTCACATGCATAGTACAAGGTTTACAAGGAAGAAGACAGACCAAGTGTTGGAAATAGTGTGAACAACTAGAAAGAACTCTTACACTGTTAATGGGAGAATCAGTTAGTATGAACACTCTGAAAAATTGATGGTCATAGCCATGAGTTTGAATGTGTGTATACCTTAGGCACCAGTGATTTTGAATAAGCTTCTGTTTACTTATGGCTAAAATGAAGACATTATTTCACAAAGTTATTTTAAGTACAAAATTAAAAGTGTCCATATTTTAAAAATTGAAAAATTCTTAGGATTAATTTGCTTTATTATTCATCACCGTATAATAACAGTATTTTGTAGACTCTGGATGTTGAAAAGTTGATTGAATCAAATACTTTGTAAATATTTTTTTTTAAAAGATTTTATTTATTTGACAGAGAGAGAGCACAAGTAGGCAGAGCGGCAGGCAAAGGGAGAGGGAGAAGCAGGCTCTCTGCTGAGGAGGGAGCCTGATGTGGGGCTCGATCCCAGGACCCTGGGATCATGACCTGAGTCGAAAGCAGCCGCTTAACCTACTGCGCCACCCAGGCGCCCCAAATACTTTGTAAATATTTAAAGAAAATGTCTTATTTTATTAAGACACAGGAAACAAAATAAAGTTTTGCTCAGAAAGAAAAAATAAGGAAGGAAAGAAGGAGGGAAGGAAAGAAGGAAAGAAGGGAAGGAGGAAGGAAGGAGGGAGGGAGGAAAGGGGGAAGGAGGGAAAGGGGAAGAAAGAAAGGAAGGAAAAAAGAGAAAGAAAGAAAAAAGAAAGAAAGAGAGAAAGCCTCCATACCCGCCTAACATGCTTTTCATCCATATGGGAGTGTAAGAACCCCCATCACAGAAGTCATTCTTGCTCAAAGTGTCAAAGCAAGCAATAGTGAGAAATCAGGCAGGCAATGCAAACCTCCTCCCTTATATTCTGAAGTTACCTGATGCTGAGTTTCAGGTGTGGGTACAGATCAGCAGTCCACAATAGCATCTCATCACTTCTAAACAGTTTGGTACAGTGCAATTTCTCCATCTGGAAATTAGAGCCACATACATATAAGTAACACAATTGAGACCCTGAGTCCCTCAGATCAAGCCCATTGTGTGGTCACCAAGAACTCTGTTATCATCATGTCCACTGAACTTTGAGAAAACCTTTGACAGCCTCACTCACTGGATAGCCAAGCCAATGATTTTGGGTAGATAGGTCCTGTGGAGGTTCAGAAAGCTCTATCAGTAAGAAATTTCTGTTCTTCTCCTTTTTAATTTATTTATTTATTTATTTATTTATTTATTTATTTATTTATTTTATTTCTCTTATACTGAGAAATTATTTAGCTAAATTCAACTTGGTGTCCACTAAAAACTTAGCACTTAATTTAAATGTTTTATTTGACTTAGGAACCAAAAATCAACCATGATAATGAGAGTTAACATTGATTGCACACTAGACATTGGGCTACCTTATTTATGTTGTCTTTAATGAGTTTCTCAACCCCATGGGGAAGTTACCGTAATTAACCTCATTTTACAGATAAGGAAAGAGAGGCTTGGGTAACCAAGAAACAAGGTCGTAGATCTTGTAAGTCACAGAACTGAACCTTGAACCCACGCCTGTCTGGTTCCAAAGCTTGCGCTCAGAATCACTACACTGTATGCCCCTAAAACAAATGAAGAAGGAGATAGCTACCCAGGTTCTTCTGCGAGGATTCCATTTGTAGAAATATTTTCCCATTCAACACATATTTATTGAGAATCTACTCAGCAAATGCTTATGAAACTGAATGAGACTGAATGGCAGCTCAAGAAGGCAGAGGTCGGTTGAATAAGGAGTGCTGTCCTCCAGGCACAACCCTGGCTCCCAGGCAAAGATGGAAGGAGAAAATACAGGTGTGCACAAGTGACTCCAATTCCAGGCTGGAACAGTTTATGAAAGTGACAAGCGAAGATGCTCTGAGAGTCTGGTGACATGAGAAATTAATTCTGACTTGCAGACAGCTGTATTTGAAATTGCAACAAACCCAAGGATGTTCTACTGAAAACAGTACAGAGAGCCATGTAAATGCCTAATAATAGGGGACAATTATATATATATATATATATATATATATATATATATATATATATACACACACACATATATATATATTTTAAGGATTTTATTTATTTATTTGACAGAGAGAGAGAGAGATCACAAGTAGGCAGAGAGGCAGACAGAGAGAGAGGGGGAAGTAGGCTCCCTGCTGAGCAGAGAGCCCAAGGCGGGACTCAATCCCAGGACCCTGGGATCATGACCTGAGCCGAAGGCAGAGGCTTTAAACCCACTGAGCCACCCAGGCGCCCCTACAGTTAGATACATTTTTATGTACATACGCAATGTGATATTAGGCAGCTATTTGAAATCATGCAGAAAAGGCCTATTAGTGTGGAAAGATGTGCACCATATAAAAGTGAAAATCAAAACAAAGTGGAAACATCAGGATACAGTAGACTAGCTTAAATATCATCTATTAAAAAACAACAACAACAACAGAGGGCACCTGGATGGCTCAGTGGGTTAAGCACCTGCCTTCAGCTCACATCACGGTCCCAGGGTCCTGGGAATCGAATTCTGCATCAGGCTCCCTGCTCAGCGGGGAACCTGTTTTTACCTCTGCCCCTCCCGCCTGCTCGTGCACCCTCTCTCTCTCTCTCACTCAAAATAAATAAAATCTTAAAAAAAAACAACAGATACACACAATAAAGTCACACGTGATATGCATATCTTCATATGAGCATAAAAGACACATATGAAGTTCACGTTTGTACGCATATCAAAGACACATGTACGTGTACTGTTTGTGTGTCTGTGAAAGTCACACATGATATGCACGTGTTTGTGTGCATAGGAAAGACACATGTGATATGTGTGTGCATGCATGTGAAAGAACCATCAGTGAACATATATGCTTGCATACATATGGAAGAAACAAGCGGTTATATATTTATATATGAGACACATATGAAATGCATACATGTTTGCATGTGCAGGGAGGTCCATGTGATGTATGCATGTTTGTGTGCATATGCATGTTTGTGTGCATATGAAAGATGCATGTGTATATGTATGTATATGAAAGTACATTTCATTTGTATGTATATGAAAGTACATTTGTATGTATATGAAAGATACATCTGATGCACATATATGTGTACATTTGTATGTATATGAAAGATACATCTGATGCACATATATGTTTAGGTGTATATGGAAGATACATGATGTGTAGATATGCTTATATTTAAGATGCATACAGTGATGTATATGTTCTCATGAACATAGGAGACACACATAATGTACTCATGTTTGTGTACGTGTGAATGACACATATGATACACACCGGTTTGTACACATATACAAAACACATATGATGTGCATATCTGTTTATATGCGTATGGACACACTTAGAATGAATATATCAAGAGGTTCTATCAGTGGCTGTTTCTAGATGATTGGGACTATAGCTGTTTGATATGGTTCATTTGCTCATCTACATTTTCTGATGTTTCTGTAATGTGCATGCAATTTCCTTTGTAATAAGAAGTAACAATATACAAAGCTCCATTTCAGAAGCACTCCACATTTCATGGGTTCGATATCTTTCCATGGGTCCAAGATCTTCCACCTCTAGGAATATGCATTTGGTTTTAAGAGAGAACTAGGTACCCTGTTAGTGGCCAAAACCTTGAAGAGCTGGGCCATAAGAATTTTTTAAAATTAAGTACACTTTTAAATGTAATAAACTTCATTGTGAATAAATAAAAGTATTTATTCAAGTGATATTGGATTAAAATTTAAGAACTTTAAATATAACATCAGAAAGAGAGTTTTGGCTACCTGACCACCTTCCTTATTCCTCAGACAGCTTTCTTTAGGGTCTGATATAACAAGAAAGTTCCAGTCCTGGGGGGGGGAGGGGCAGGAGCACTTGTAGAAGAGATATTAATATCAGTTAAAATCAGGTCTCTGTTTTAATTCAACTGCTCAGCATTTCATGTCTGTTTGTTTAATTTGTTTATGCCAGCATTTCATTGTTGGTCTCTCTTTCAAAAAAGAAGTTGCTTCGCTTTAATAAAACTTGGTTTATTGTCAAACAGTACCCATGTGCATCTTAAATTCAATTGAAGTGGGTCTTAAAACAATAGGCTGACCGTTACCAATGTTCAGAGGTACACACCTTCTATCATTTCCATCAGAATTCGGTGCAACTGATCCACGCAGAAGCTCTACAAATGAGCGATTTCGCTGAGATATACGGTCTACCAGAAAGACGACTACCAGCAATTAGAAAGGAGAAGCAGGGAAATGCCGGATTGAGAGCCCTGACGGGAGTCTCCTATCCCTTTCTCATTTCCTGTGGCCCTTTGGGGGGCTGTCTTGGCAGACACATTCCTCCTCTGGTGACGATAAGCCAGCATCCCATGACATTGCTGAGGTTGGATGATGCTGTAGCTGTTTCCGGCTCTGGAGCAGCCTGAATGCGATCACGCCAAGAACAGCATCCGTGATGTAGAATTTATGCATCTTAGAGAGAGAAACATCTATACTGCATAACTGAACCTCTGCAATAGCTAGGTGTTTCATAGCAGGATGGTACTCTAAGTTTTCATTTTGTTTTCCTGCTGCCCGGCAAATGGAAGAATCCTGAGGTCGGGTCACCCCAACATCACCCACACCCTTGAAGCTGAGCCTCTGAAAGATTTGCTTTTCTGATAAAAGGAATGGGTTCCCTGATGTAACGATGCCTTCTTACTGCAATCATTTTTCCAGGAATTGTCCTTACCTCCATGGACCAGGAATAGAGTTTCAAGAACCACCACCCAGGGGGGCAGGGCATTTGTCAATCAACCGTTAAATGCATGTCTGCTTCTTGGCAGTAGCTTTTCTCTGAAGCTGTCCTAGGGTTGGAGTGTTCTAAGGAGCTGGGCACTTCCCAGGCAGGAGATAAGGTAAAGAGCGTGGGATGGAGCCAGGTCAAGTTTCCAGGGCCCAAGCCGGGGAGCTTCCATTTCTCCCACAGAGACTTAAGGGAAAAAAGACAGACAATAGGACAGGTCATTGTGAATCATGAACTTAGCATCAAAAGGCCAATGGGATATCGGTGGTTTCCATGAAGATCAAATAAGGGGAGCGCATTTTACACCTCTTTAAATTTTACAAAAAAGCTATTATTTATTGAGTGCTTACCTCTGCATGTAGTGTGCTGTTCTAACCACATTAAATACGTCCCCCTGTGGGGTAGCAGTGATTATCTGCATTTTGCAAATGTATGAACTGAGGCTCTGAGAAGCCGCCTCATTTGCCCGAGGCCACACCACTAATAAAGGGGAAAGCCAGGATTCACACTTGGTCTGTCTGCCTTAAAAGCCCCTGTTTGTAAACCTGATGTTGTTAGAAGACTCCAGCGTTTTTTGAAGTCCGGTGAAATTAGTTTAATTGAAAAGAGTATCTGTAAGTACAGACACACCCTCGGCTCCATGAGAAACTTGTCTCACACACTGAGCTCTTAGAACTTTATCACAAGGATACAGCTTAGCTTCAATTCATCTCTGTTTCTTTTGCAAAGAAGCAACGATGGCTTTTTGTATGTATCAGGTTGGCTCGCCCATGGTGCCCAGTTGTTTGGTCAAACACCAGTTTCATATGTTGCTGTGAAGGTATATTTTTAGATGTGCCTAACACTTAAATCAGTTGACTAAGGAAAGCAGATCACACTCCATAATGTGGGTGGGCCTCATTTAATCAGTTGAAGGTCTTAAGAGGAAAGACTAAGGTTCTGCAAGGAAGAGGGAATTCTGCTTCCAGCCCACAACATAAAAACTGTGCCTGAGATTCCAGTTTCCCCTGAAGATTTTGCACTCAAGACTATGACATCAAACCTTACCTCAATTTCCAGCCTATTGGCCTGCCAGTACTTGCAAGTGTGTGAGCCAATTTTAAACAATATTTTCCCCTCCCTTTCTCTCTATCTATTATTGAAATAATGATTGTATGTTATTGTAATTGTATTCGATATTCCATTGTATTGCATACTATTGTAATAATAAGCGTGCTATTGGTTTTCTCTAGAGAACTCTCACTAAAACAGTAGCGATAAAAGACCCTCTCTTTAAAGATCTTTAAGAAGATCTTTCTTTAGAAAGGAGGAAATGCCCATAAGCAAAGAGCTGGTTACTTTCACACCATTTGCTCTTTCCCTCAATGTGTAGAACCTAATATATCAACACAGCCCCCTCTGACCCAGGAGTTCACATCATTGTCTCTCCCTCAACATGCTTAAAATAGATTCTCACCTTCCAGCAGCACATTTCACTGCTGCAAGGATATTTTATGTGGCAGGATCTTTTCTGCAATGAATATGTGTCTTATTCACCATATTTACCCCCTCTTTCCTCTTCCAAGCTGGAAGCCAGGTCTTTAATAGCTCCTGCCTCTTGTCAGGTCTTTTGTAGACGTTTTAGTCACCGGAAGGGTGAGCCTGGAGCAAGGGAGTTTTGAGGAGGAAAGGGGACAGGAAAATCTTGCTGCCATCCAGTGCAAAGGGTGTGTTGGTCCTGTGAGGGGTGGACTGGCACCCCGTCTTCTGCCCCATCCTTCACAATCCTTGCAGGGAGGATGGATGCTGGTGTCTTATTTCCATGCCTCCGCTAGGAGTGGAGCCCATAGTGGGAGGGAGAAAGCAGAGGCCCCGGAGTCATCAGGAACAATGCAGAGAGACCCTGCGCATGTCAGACAAGATGGCGTTGGAGGGGAGGATTTCTGTTACTGTAGAAGTACCATGATTTCTATTACTGTAGAAGCCCCCAGGACTTCTGAATCCTGATAATAAGAGTGCACAAATATCAGGGCACACGAGTGCAGATGGGTTCAGAGTGATATTGGTGTCAATTTAAGGAATATGTGTGTGTGTGTGTGTGTAATATATATATTTATATATATACACAAACACACACAAACATAAATACATATATAATATATCATATGCACACATATAATCTATACCTAAAATTTTAAGTCTTTCAGCACTTTAAAGGTGTTAGTTTTTTATCTCCCGGCCTCTATTGTTTTATGAAAAGTCAGTCAGTGGCCATATCATTATTCACTGTAAACAAAACGTCTCCCTCACAACCCCTTCCAGCTGCTTTTATTTTCTCTTTATCTTTGGTATTCAGTGGTTTTACCACCAATATGCCCGTGTGCTTTTTTGGTTTTTTGTTTTTATATTTATCTGGACTCGTAAGTCACTAAGTTTGGGCCTGTTGGTGGATATTCCATCAATCTTGGGGGAAATTCTCATCTGTCATCTCCTCAAATATTTATTCTGCACCATTCTATCTCCCTTCTCCCTCTGTAACTTCAGTGACTTGCATCTGAGATCATATCATATTGTTCGGCAGATCTTCAACCCTTTGCTTCTCTTTCCTGTTATTCTTTTCAATTTGGATAATTTCTGTCCATTTGTCTTGCTACATCCAGCCTGTTGTAAAGCCCATAGCTTGAATTCTTCATCTGTGTGACTGGATTTTTCAAATTTAGCATTTCCACTTGGCCCTTTTTTTATAGTTTTCATCTCTGTGCTGAAGTTCTCCCTCTCTTCACACATATCACCCATCTTTTCCACTAGATTCTTTAACATAGTTACCATAGTTATTTTAAAGTCCAGCATCCAGAATAAGCCTAGATGTAACAATATTTACTCTTTTCTTTCTTGACCAAAGGTCATGTTTTCTTCCCTTGTTGCATGTACTGTAATTTTCATTGTGTGCCAAACATTATTTGTAAAAGCATACGTAGAGACTGAAGTAAATACTCTTTACCCCCAGGAAAGAACACACCCTTTCTTCTGTCAGAATCATTCTGGTCTGTTGTTGAGCTGGGTCTGGGCTTTGTTGAAGCACTAGGAACATTCATTTCCCCATAGATTTCTAATGTTTTTGAGGAAGAGATCATGACTTTTCCCCAGCACAACTTAGTACCTAAGTACCAGCAAGACTCTGGGATCTTGTGTTTGCAGCTGTGCAAACACAAGCAGGCTCAGGCCTGTGAGCATGGGATACAGTGTGGGCATTGAGCAATTTGTCTGTGGCCTGGCCAGGTGTTCAGGTTGTGCGTTGGGGCCGTCCAGGACACTGGAAGTTGGCCAGGTCAGAACTCAGGCCCAGACTGGCAATGGCAATGGTGGAACAGCAGCAAAAGCAGCCATGACCATGGCTCTGGAAGAGAAAAGAGCCTCCAGATAGGGGCAGCATGAGGCCCTGAGGCGGGAGGCTGGCTTGTCTGTCCACCCCCAGATCCTATCTTGGTGGCATCTGTGTAGACATTCATTATCTGGCCTGAATTCCAGTGCAAGAAGGGCCAGTGCTCAGGCAGGAAACTGTCAGTGATTATTATTGAAAGCATAGACACATGGACATTGCAACTTCAAGTTACTTTAGCAACTTCCATCTAGGAATATGTTTGACTGGGCAACCTGGTCATTAAACACTAATGTAGATCATAAGTACGTACGTAGCATGTCTTCAATACACAGCTCACAAGTTGCTGGGCCTGATGTTTTCTTGTTCTTCTGAAAGAACAGGAGGAGAGAAGAAAGACTGCTGGAAATTAAAAGGAAGTTATAAAAGGTGAAGAAAAGATTAACGTGGACAAAAAAGAAATGTTTTCATTTTCACCCAGGGGCGCCTGGGTGGCTCAGTGGGTTAAAGCCTTTGCCTTTGGCTCAGGTCATGATCTCAGGGTCCTGGGATCGAGCCCCACATCAAGCTCTCTGCTCAGCAGGGAGCTTGCTTCCCTGTCTCTCTGCCTGCCTCTCTGCCTACTTGTGATCTCTCTCTCTCTCTCTCTGTCAAATAAATAAATAAAACCTTCAAAAAAAAGACATAAGAATAAAGCAAAATATTTCCTGAAAGTGGATTTTTTGGTACTCAGTTTGATATAAGATTAGGACAAACATGAAAAGATGTTAGTGGAAGCAAGAGATTAAAGAAAGTAGTCAAAGGTGGAGGTTTCCTGAATGGCTTGATGACATCTCGCCCCAACCAACAGCATAGCCTGACCACCCAGCCTGGCTCCCTGACCCTAGGCTGCTCCCCTGTGCTGCTGCCTGTAATGGACCACAGATGGCTCCCAAAGATTCTCTTGCCCCACGCCTGACCCCAATGCAGCTGAGCACCTGTGGGAGGCAAGTGGAAGGGGAGTCATTCCTGGCTTCCCGCTGAGCCTTTCCTCAGGTGAGCAGCTCAGATCGCTTGTGCCCAGGCAAAAAGCTGCATAGTGCTTCTCCTTGAGTTGGAGAGGGCTGGTATTAATCCATCTGCAGTAAACTAATTTTCCAACTACTGACCGAGAGAGTCTAATCCTGTTCAGGCTTTGAAACATTGCTTGGTCTCTGCTGATTTACTGATTTACCATATGTACACAACCCCATTGCAGTGTTCCACTGGCTGCAACCCCAGGTCCGTCAATACGGGCCACAATGGTTAGGGGATATACCCCCAACCATTTCAAGACCCCTTGAACTGGTACGATGGGAAGTGACATTCGCATTACAAGCGGTGAGTCCTTTCAAGGGGAGGATTGTGTGTTTTATCTGTATTTCTCCAGCACCCATCATGGTACCTGAAACAGCAGATGCTCAGTAATGAGGATAGAATTAAAAGGAAGCAAAGTATCGGAAGGGGATTTAGGACCAGGGAGAAATGAAAGCATTGTTCTGGGCACAAGGCCCACAGGGATAGTGGTATTTTTGCTTCTACTGCGCAAGTCTTCCTTTACAGCATAGTCAGTAGGTAGGAACAGAATATGTTCCCTACTTTCCACCAGCTGCAGTACCTGCAGTGTAGTAGCTGGGGTAGACATTCTCCTCTCCCCATGGCATGCCGGGAAGATGAAGTTGTATAGCTCCCTGGGGGCATTAAGTACAGGTTCTAACATTACTTCATTCTGCCTCTTTTGCTTGAAACAAGCTCTCAGTTTATCCTCGCCCTTGTACCTGAAGGCAGCAAGGCAAGTCGTAAATAATCATAATAATGATTCCATGTAAATACTTTAGCTGAGGAAGATGGAGGCGCCAGTTTTGAATCCCCAGGATGCAGAAGATGACACACAAGTGATGATTCATTCTGTGTGTCAGCCCAATAGAAGGAATGATTTTACCTGCTCCCCTCTGCAGAGCCCTCATGAAGTGTGTGTGTGTGGGGGGGGAGGGGTGGAGACTGGCTTTCCAAATGCTATCTTGGAGAGAGTGTCCCTTTGTTTCCTGAAGTTGAACAATTTGCTTGGAGACTTTCCGATCCAGTTTTGACTCTGTCTTGGTCATGTGATACCTTAAAAATTCTTACTATTAGACAATGCGTACTGTGAGGGTAGGGACCATGCCAGTCTTATTCAGAATTAAATCCCCAATACTAGCCATGTAGTGAGTGCCAAGATAGAAGAGATCTTGAATGTGGTAGAAAAGTTCCAAGTCTGATTAAACAAACCAAAAATGGGCATGGGTTTACCAAGTGATTCAGTGGAAGGGGTTGAGTCTAAAAGTCACAGGACTAAGGACAGAGCCTTCTCTCTGAGTTCTGGCAGTCTGCCCTGGAACTTCAGATCCTCTCCGCACCAGCCCATCCCACATTTTCTATTTGCAGCACTGTTCTCTTCATGCTTGGAATATGCTAGTGCAGGCATTAGAGGCAATTAAAATCAAGACTAGGAAAGTGTGCTCTTCACCATGAAAGACTGACTGATGAGGCAATGAAGAGAGTTTATGAAATACACCCAAGTAATGATCCTCATGCTTCCACTGTACCTTTCATCTGAGGATCTCAATGTGTTTCTTTAATTTTAATCACATTTTCATCACAAGGCTTCATATCACAGATGGAGACTGGACCTTTGCCTCAGGATGTTCCACGCACACCTCACACTCAACATGCTGCAGACAAACTTATCATCTTTTGGCCAAACCTCTTCCTTTCCCTGGATTTCCCTTCTTGGCAAATGGCACCCCATCCAACTTGTTCCGAAGCCTGACACCTGGATATCATTCCAGACTTTTAGTTCTCCCTCACTTCCCTTACTGACTCTATCCCACAGATGTCTTCCAGCCCCTCCTTCGCCTGCCTCTAGCCACACCTCCACTCTGGTCCCTTGGATGTCTTCCTAGAAAGCAAATCTGATTATGGCAATCCCTCTGTTTAAAATCCTTCAGAAGTTCTCCATTCTCTTGTGAACAAATTCAAACTCCTAATCACACCACACATGATGTGTCTTTGCCTACTTCATTTTCATTGTTCACCACATTGTTCCTCAGCTGTTCTCCAACAACACACACCTGAGAGTACAAACACACACACACACACACACACACACCCCTACACAAGTTGCAAACCCATAATCTCCTAAACTAGTTATGTTGTTTCAAACCCATAGTCTTTGTACTCAATATCTGCCCTCATCTCTCTCCAATGGAGAACTGCTAGCAATCTTATGGGACACAGCTCAAATCAAACTTCTTCCATGCTGTCTCCTGTCTCACCAGGAAAAATGGGTCATTTTCTTCTGTGCCATCCATATAACTTGAGCTGGTTTCATTTCTACAGTTTACCATTCTGTATGCCAATGATTGGGTTGGAGCTATAGTTTTTACTAGACTGAAGCATCCTTTGAGGGCAAAGCTTGAGTCTTAGTCATCTTTATATCCCAAACATCTTTGCAATTCCGGGTCCACAGCAGGGGCTGCATAGATGTCTAATGCCTTTAATGGATCAACAAATGATGGAATGAGTTCTTTCCAAAACAAGGGCAAAGGGAGATTAAATACCTTGCTCCAAAGACAGAGACAAAAGGGATGGACTGCAGGCAGAAGCAATAAACTACACCAAATCTAGCCCATTCAGGAAATTACTGAAGGTTGAAAATTTTGTTTTGATGTCACTGCTTCAAACCAACACTCTGTAGGAATGATGACTGGAAGGACTTATACCAAACCTGATAACTTCTAGAAATGAGAGTGGGGAAGGGGAAAGGGGTTAGATAATCCCATGAGCCACTGGAGATTTAAAGTATCTTTTGACAAAGAAAGATGCCAAAATACTTATCTGCCCATAAATTATGCTGTAGTCTCACAATAGCAATAACAACAACAAAAAAATAGATGACTCATTGACAGGAAAGCATAATGGCTGGATTGAATTCATTATTCATGGGCTGGAGTGATGAATTGTAATGGTAGATTTTATGAAGGGGCAGTTTGGAGAGCGAGTTGCCTACTGGTTAGTAGTGGGATTGGAAATCAGGGATAGAGGATGTCATTCTTGTATTGGCTGGCCAGCAAACTGGACAGAATAAGACACTTCAATGACTCCAGAATTTTAGAGCTAGAAGAAATAGTAAAGATTATATACTTCAGCAGTTCTCACCCAGAGTGTTAAAATACACTGTAATTCTTGACCAGTTACGGTAAATAGGAACTTGAACTACAAACTAGAAATAGCACTCAAACTGGAAGTTTGAATTGCAAATGCTATTGAAGCTGGGTTATGTCAGTGGGGTTGTCTCCAATGTCGATAGCAGATCACAGCAGAAGAAACATAGAGAGCTACAGATTTAATCCAATTACTTCATTCTGAGAAGGAAGAAACTAAGGGCCAAAAGTGACTTACTGTCACATGCCTCCAGGGTCATGGAGCTATGTCAAGGACATAGGTCCCCAGACTTGTAACCCAATGATCCTGTGGCTCCTCTGGGCTCATCTTTGAATTACGTTTACCTCCATTCCACATCTATCCTATGAACTACTCTGAATTTTAATAATGTTCCAAAGGTTTTGGGGATGGGAGAGTTGGGTATGGAATGCTAACGTTTTTTTTAGAACCCATCTACTTTCTGTGCTAATTTTATAACATTTATGACATTAATTGTGGGTCCTTTTGAGTGCAATTATTATTGTTAGAATAAAGCTTTTTTTCCTTTCAAGACTTTATTTAAATTCAAGTTAGTTCACATATAGCGTAGTATTAGTTTCAGGGGTAGAATTTAGTAATTCATCAGTTGCATATACACCCAGTGCTCATTACATCAGGTGCCCACCTTAATGCCCATCACCTAGGTACCCCATCCCCCCCTCCTCCCCTCCAGCAACTCTCAGTTTGCTTCCTATATTTAAGAGTCTCTTATGGTTTATCTCCCTTCTATCTTTATTTTATTTTTCCTTCCCTTCTCCTATTTTCATCTGTTTTGTCCCTTAAATTCCACATGTGAGTGAAATCATATGGTATTTGTCTTTCTCTGAGTGACTTATTTCACTTACCATAATATGCTCTAGTTCCATCCACATCATTGCAAATGGCAAGATTTCATTCTTTTTGATGGCTGAGTAGTATTCCATTATATAGTAGTAGTATTCCATTATATATATATTCCATTATAGTATAGTATAATAGTATAGTATAGTATATATATAGTATAGTAGTATTCCATTATATATATATTCCATTATATATATATATACACATATATATACATATATGTATATGTATATATATGTACATATGTATATATATATACGGATATATATACACACACTACATCTTTATCCACTCATCTGTCGATGGACATCTGGGCTCCTTCCATATTTTGGCTATTGTGAACTTTGCTGCTATAAACATTGGGGTGCATGTGCCCCTTCAAATCACTGTTTGTATCCTTTGGATAAATACCTAGTAGTGCAATTGCTGGAATGTAGGGTGTTAGGATAAAAATTTTAATCTACAGTACATCTAAACAGTGATTCTCAATTGAGGGCAATTTTGCAACCCCCACCCCCACCCCAGGAATGACTGTCAATGTCTGGAGACATTTTTGATTGTCACCACTTAGAAGATAAGTGCACCTGTCATCTAGTGGGCAGTGGCCAGGGATGCTGCTAAATGTCCTACCCTGCACGGGACAGGTCCCACAACAAAAGATGATCCAGCCCAAAATGTCAGTACTGCCCAGATTGAAAAATCTTCATCTAAAACAAACACCTCATATTAAAACAGGGATCTCTTGGCTGGTTAAGTGAACTGAAATAAGAGCTCCTTTTCTAAATAGATCCAACCTTTTGAGTAATGTTGGCCAGAGAAGGGCATTCTGGGGAAGGGTTCCTTCAGTATAAATTCTCCCCAAACTATAGGCATATTGTAAGGTACATAGATAGGATTGAAGCCAACAGCAGTGCCTAATTGTCATAAGCAAATTTCCAAATCACCCAGATCAACCCAAACCAGCAGGAGCAACTTTTGTACAGCACAAGATATGACTCTAAGGGACTGAAGGAGAGAAACCAGCTCTTCCAGCCTCAGGGAACCTCAAGAAGAAGTCCTGGCCCACTCTGGTCCCTGATCTGGAAGGGAGGAGTGTGAGTGGGGCAGTGGCTGGGTTTGGGATGACACTTGGATGCAGGCTTTAATCCACTGACAGCTATCTCCTTGATACTATCTCCTTGCTATTGCCCCTCTCTACTGGAGAGATGTGGGATTCTGAGATGGCAATGTTAATATAGAAGCTATTGATACACTGTGGGCAATGCTATATACAACACCATTGCACACCTAAAGGCATACCATATAACTTGCTCTAGCCAGCATATTTTCCTTAGGTTTTGCAATCCCGAAAGCCAGGGACCATGACAATTAGTTCATCTGATGGAGCCTGTGGCAGAGTCCTGCTCACACATATATTAAGTGTGTGATAATGATGATGATGACAATAAGCAGACATGTACCTTGCTGAGGTGTTTCTCTTCCACACAAATAGTTCTCTTACATGGTAAGTTCATTATATAGCAAGCTCCCTATTAGTCCCTACTTGTTAAGGGAGAAGAGAAGAGAAAACTTGCTTGTTGCTCCTTGTCATTTTAACAAGAAGACAGAGTTCCAGGCTTCTTGCCCTTAAACAACCAAAAATTACATGAGATTCTTCCTTCAAATGTCAGAATGGCATTTAGCCTGACAGCGTTCTCATTATTATGCACAGACAGCTCCTCTAACCAAACCTGTCAAAAATTTCTAACAGGCAGGGGCCTGGTAAACTTGGGAGTCAATATCTCAAGCTTATGTCATGGTTTTGAAGGTTTCAGTGAGTTAAGGAGAGAGAAACCAACTTGGGCGTTCTGTCACATGGGGAGACCTTGCGGTATTCCTGTCCATCAGGTTCTGGAAGAGGAAGGAGGAAGGCTAACGTGGGAGGGGGTTTAGAGGGACACCTTCAAGGGACTGCTTTGGGGAAGACCCTAGAAGCACCTTCTGAAGCCTAGATCAGAGACAAAACAAGGGGCAGTCCAGGGGGAGAGCTTTAGAGGACATCAGTCCATAAGGAATCCCAGTCCATTGGGATAAATTGGAATTCTCCATGTTGACCCCTTACATAATCTGTGATACAGACATTATCACATGTTGATGTGACATTAGGGCCACTTCTGCTGAAAAACACGGTGCTCCAGGTGATGGAGATATGCTAACAGACCAGGCAAAAGATACATGGTCCTTTAGTGTAGGTGAAGTACGCACCTTTTCCACTTACTGACAGCAAAGGAAGGCAGGAGAAACAAGAGCTCGAGCAGCCAGTGACCACATCTCCCTGGACCATTGGCTTCCATGGAGGCACCCAAGTTGCACTGGAACCAAGAGGGCAGAGAAGAATTGATGTGCTCAGTCAAGAAGCTCTCTTTTGCCATGGTTCTAGGGCTTTTAGACCCTCTTGGCTCTTCTAGAGTTCCAGGCTCTGTGCCTGTCTGCCCTCCAGGTGCAGGTATTCTGACTGTTCCCTGAGACTGAGTGACCCAGGCCCGCTCCTGCCCTTCTGCCTGGAGGTACAGGTGCAGTATTCCATGAGACAGTGGCAGTGAGACCCCTCTCTTGAACAACTAGGGTGAACCACAAACCCAGCCTCCACCTCTGAGATGGCAGAGATGGACAGCTGAGAGTCGCCTGAAGCCAATAGCTAGAGTCAGCTAAAATTTTGAAAACAATGAAGGCAGAGTACAGTGCTTCTTTATTGGAAATGTGTGATTTGTTCTATTATACACATTTTAAGCAGTTTAACTTATTTATGACTGTCAATAAATTGTGTGGTTTGGAAAGTGACATCTAATGAATGCATGTAATAAATCCTTTATTTTGGATAAAATAATGTATAACATTTATTTGTAAAATTGCCACCTCTGTTGAATAAATGTTGGATTACTATTTAAAGTACATTGTCTTGGGATGCCTAGGTGGCTCAGTCGGTTAAAAGCGTCTGCCTTCGGCTCAGGCCCTGATCCCAGGGTCCTGGGATCGAGCCTCATGTGTCAGGGTCCCTGTCAGCATGGAGTCTGTTTGTCCCTCTCCCTCTGCCACCCTCCCCACTTGTGCATTCTACCTCTCTCTCAAATAAATAAATAAAATCTTTAAAAAAAATAAGGAACATTGTCTTGAAATGGTCCAAATTATCCTCAGGGTCCGTATATGTCTTGGTCCTGCCCTGGGAGCAGGGATAGGTAGGGATTTCTCATCATTTAGGGAAAAAGTTGTTTTCGTCTCAGCACTCTTTTGGAAATGATGACCATTTCCCTTTCTGCTACTTGAGGTAGAGGTTAGGGGTGGGAGTCAGAGCCCTGAGGCAAGGAAGGACTTTTTTGTGCAAAGATGGGGGTCCTTCCCTGTCCCCGGGGGAAGTCCAGTTCCACAAATAATACAGAGGAGAGGGGTGTGTTGTGTGTGGGAGGTTACCCTCCTCACGACTGAGAAACTGTGATTTGGCATGAGATAAATACCTGAATCAAGGCTGGCAATAATTTTAAGATATATCACCTCATTCCCATCATGGTCAATGTCCACCTCTAAGAACTACCAGATCTGTGAAAAATCTCCATTCGGGAGCATACATGCTCACTTCCAGATTAAATTCCATGCACTGTGCCCCGTCTCACATGTTCACCCCCATCAAGCAGTGAGTTGAAAATGGGAAGACTCCCCCTCCCTATAGGAAATGTCTCAGATAAACGTCATCTCAGGCAGTATGGGCCAGCACCAAGGGCCAGGGCCAGACCATCCAGAGATCATGTCTGCTATGCTGTAGGGAAATTGAGGCTGTCCTTAGTAAACTCAACCTCTGTCCCCCCGTGGCAAGGGGCAAACCTATGCCACAACTGCCACAAGATTGCAGACCCCGCTGGCAGGGTGTCCGTCCCCATCAGTGCTCTGTCACAGGAGTGGAAAGTGGGCTTATCCTACTAATTGTTGGTGACTCTCTGGCAAGGGGTGGGGGTTGCACTGAAGTCATAACCCCGAGGCTGGGAAGAGGTCAGGACAACAATGCTGTTTACCATGAGTGGAGGCGGTGCTTGTGTGATGTTCTCACCTTCCTGGGATATCTGTAGTGATATCTCCAGCACGAAGACAGGGCCCCTTCTTTAATCTCCTATCCAGCTAATTGAAGGCTGAGGAACATTTAGGTCCATTTTTATGGAAAGCCTAGGCAGAGTAAAAGGGAAACAAACACAACTGTGTACAATTGGAGAAGCTGGTTCCCAGGTTGGGGAGCCCCGGGCTGCTCTGCAGGTTCATCAGGGCCTGCTGCACCCCCGGTCCTGGCTAGCTTCCAGGTGGTTGGTGTCATTGTAGGAATCTGGTTGCAGAGACACTGGGCTTTCTCCTAGCCAAAATGTTCCTCCCAAAACCTGAAACCAGATTAGATGTCTGTGGATAATTCACTTTGGAAATATCTGACACCTCTAGAGAGAAGCAGATGTACAGAGGAGGTGTAGAGAGTAATTCTGCCAATACAACACCATCGGGGGCAGGAGCAGCAGATGCCGATGGGGTGGAGATAGGGAGCTTGGTTTGGCCAACTTGCCATCGATGGGCTGCTGGGGATTTCGGGCCTTGTACTTTGAGCCTCTAGCTCAAGGCCAAACTGATGAGAATATCGGGGAAGAGGAAACTGGGACAGTAAAAAGAAAGAACAAGAAGTAAATTTATAGTTAGTCTTTCTTTCATGATGGGCACCATGCTAGGTTATTTCCCAGGTATCATTTTAATTCTCACTACAATTGTATGAGAGAGTGTATCAGTCTGTTCACTCTGCTGTAACAAGTACCCCAGACAGGGTGGCCTAAACCACAGAAATGTATTTCTTCAGAGTTCTGGAGGCTGGAAGTCCAAGATCAAGGGGGGAGCAGAGTTGGTTCCTTTTGAGGCTTGTAGATGCCACTTTCTCCCTGTGTCCTCACACAGTCTTCCCTGTGGGTACATCTGTGTCCTGATCTCTTCTTATAAGGATACCAGTCAGACTGGATTAGGGTTCACCATAGGACTTCATTTAACCATAAGCACCTCATTAAAGACCCTATCTCCAATTCTTTTTTTTTTTTTTAAGATTTTTTATTTATTTATTCGTCAGAGAGAGAGAGAGCACAAGCAGGCAGAGTGGCAGGCAGAGGCAGAGGGAGAAGCAGGCTCCCTGCCGAGCAAGGAGCCTGATGTGGGACTCGATTCCAGGACCCTGGGATCATGACCTGAGCCGAAGGCAGCCGCTTAACCAACTGAGCCACCCAGGCGCCCCTTCAATTCTGTCACCTCGGAGGTACTGGGCCTTAGGACTTCAACATAGAATTCTGGTGAGGGGGGCGCATAATTTAGCCCCCTAACAGGTAGGTAAAGTACTGAACTTGATGACACTGATCAGTAAATAACAGTGCTATATCTGAATGTAAAGTTTGTATTCTCTCCATTACAGGATGCTCCTAGCCACCATCACAGTTTTGGTGTCAAAACATAACCAGGAAGTCAATACAAGAGAGTACTAGAAAGATAAAGCGCTAATCAAGTTCAAGCACAGCATTGATTTTATTGTCTAACTGGGAAGAATAGGAGGAGGAGGGAGTCCGGGACAACGAAGTGAAGGTTGCTCATTTGGTGCGCATTAGGGAAAGTAGGAGAGAGACAATGTGGAGACACTTTTCAACTCATCATCTCTGTGCTACTCAAAACCCATCCCCTCCACACCCCTTTTCACGTCCCAGTCCTGAATACTGTCTGCTTTCACTCACTAGGCATCAGAGCTCAGGTGATGATCTTTGAACAACATCGTCTGAAAGCCTGGTTCACATTTTAGTGAGTACGTATTATTTTGTCTCTGCAGATCATCTTACTCCCCCCTTTGTCTGAGAACTCTTCCCCTTGAAGTCCAACTATGTGTGTTTTCCTCTTTGTCTCTTTCTTTTTCTTCTCTTTCTTTCTTTCTTTCTTTCTTTCTTTCTTTCTTTCTTTCTTTTTCTTTCTTTCTTTCCTTTTATAAGATTTTATTTATTTATGAGGGAGAGAGAGAGAGCAAGCACAAGTGGAGGGAGCAGCTGGCAGAGGCAGAGGGAGATGCAGACTCCCTGCTGAGCAAGGAGCCCAATGTGGGGCTCAATCCTGGGACCCTGGGATCAGGACCTGAGACCAAGGCAGACGCCTAACCAACCGACTGAGCCACTCAGATGCCTATCTCTGCCACTTTCTCACATGACCTATGTGACTTTCTTACATAATGGTTCATTTGTCCAAGAGTAGTCTTTGGTCCAGGCTGGCTGTTGAAGCTGTCAGAAGAAGTGTGGTTGCCATTAGGGGCCAAGGTTCTTGCCCTATGGAAGAACCAGTCTACCCAGGGGAATGAACCTGATTATCAGAGATGGGCCACGAGGGCCCCAGGAATGGCAAGAGACTTTTAGTTGATCCTGGTTATTCCCTGGTTATTCCAGATCCTGGTTATTCCCAAGACCAGTGTTCTCAGCAGAAGGCTGGGTTTGGCTGTGGCAACTAAACGTCAATGGCAAGAGTTTCCTCAGCTCAGTGCTTTCAGGAGGAACTCTCCTGACACCTTCAGTGAGCCCCATCTTTCTGACACACTGCCAGATCTGCCTCAGGAAGAACACTACCCATGAACACATGGTGTCCGTGTTTTCCTAGGGCAGCAGGTCAAAACTCACATACTCATGTCAGCAATTGGTGTAGACATTACCTTGAATGTTCTGCAATATCTTGGTTAGCAAATTCTTAAAACCTAGGTTTTATTTAGTTTTACTTAGGTCAAATAAAAACCAGTTGCGCTGTTTGTGGTTGTGCAAAGGCAAAGGCTTGTGTTACGAAGGTGTGGAGACAGGCATAGAGACAGGCTTGGTGTGTGAGGTCAGAAAACATTGCTCATCCCCCCATAATGGTCCAAACTGCCAGACTTCTACAGGAAAGATGGGGTGGGCCGACGCTGGGTAGGATCTCCAATCTCTCCAAGTAGTCTATGTTCTTTGTAAATAACTTTTTTTATCCTTAGTAGGAATGCCCCTAAGCACAAGGTCTCCAGGTGTCTTTAAACAACATTCTCGAGGAAAATGTTGCTTAAAGTTGAAAGTAGTGAGATTTTTCCCCTCTGGAAAATGCCTGCTCTGTTATCATTTGACTCCCAGATATTGTTATTTTCCTACCACCACATGACAGAGGGAGGCTTCTTCTGGCAAGAGGTTAAGGAAGTCTATCTATCCAGTGTGCTCTCAATGAAGTAAAAATTCAAATATGTCAGCCAGCAAGAGACCTTAGGCATAAAAAGGAGCACTGAAGGCTTCCAGAGCCCCTTCCTGCTGTAGCCGTGACTAATCCAAGCCTCTTCCCACCTTTCTGACAAAAGCCATTGGGTCTCTAATTGGGTTTCATAGTTTCTCACTGACGTGAACTCCAAAGAATGAGGCACTCTCCAGTTTGGGCACATTCCATGGTCATGGTCTTGTTGGTTTTACTGTTGTCTGTTTTCACAGATGTTTAAGTGCATAAATAAATCCCAGCAATGCAAACATTCTGAAAAGAACTTCTACATAGATAGGAAAAGGTCCAGACCCTAAGCACCACTTGACGTCCTGATCAGAGGTTACGTGGTTCCTGCAGCCTTTTCCATTCTATGTGGCTCCTGACCTCAGACAAAAAGGAACTTTCCTTATCTCCTCAAAGCCTCAGAGAATGCGGCACTCTCGGCCCCCAGATCGGCAGCCTTCTGACTTTCTTTTTCTTCTCTTTTTTTTTTTAACATTTTATTTATTTATTTGACAGAGAGAGATACACTGAGAGAGGAACAGAAGCATAGGGAGTGGAAGGTGGAGAAGCAGGCTTCCCGTGGAGCAGGGAGCCCAATGCGGGGCTCGATCCCAAGACCCTGGGATCATGACCTGAGCTGAAGGCAGACACTTAATGACTGAGCCACCCAGGCACCACTAGCTTTCTGATTTTATGAACCACAGCCATTGTAAGAAAGATGTCCTACACTGGAATACAGTATACACACATGTACACATGTACTCACACACACAAACGCACTTATACACCACATAACAGTCAAAGTGCCAGGTATTTTCTGTTCTATTTTGCCCACCTTTCAGCCTTTATTTAAATCTACTCACAATCTATGAACGCAATTTCATGAGCCACTAATGGGTCAAAACCCACAGTTTGAAAAATGTGACTCAATGCTCTACCAGGATTACCAGATAAAGTAGTACCTGCCCCATTTCCTACATCATGGGATTTCCTGGTCTCTACACATGAAAATATCTCCATCCCTCCCTTACAGAGAGATCTCGCTCAGTCCTCCTGGGCACTTTACTTCTTTTTTGTTCTTTGTGAATCTGCCTCAAGTTGACCTATGTTTGGGGTTCCCTGTGGTTCCTTCTTCCCATCCTACATACCATCAGCCCTTTGGCCCTCACCTTCACTGACTGCTTTTCTTTCTTGGATCACTGCTTCCCACTTGAGACACACCTCCTCACAGCTATGAGACCTGCAAGAAATGGCTGCATGTCACCCAGTCTTCCTTTAAAACGTAAATTCCTAAAATCCATATTTAGGTAGAGAATTCTGTCTCTGTCACAATTGAACTTTAACACACATACGTCATTTCCCCACACACCATGAGATTTATTGAAATTACAGGTAGAAATTAAAAAATATAATAGTATGTAGGCCATGGTGTTGTTCTCAAACCTGAACAGGTTGTGATGATGCTTTTTCCTAAATGGATATTCTTCTTGCCTTGATCCAGTGCTTTGCCACACATTTCCTCTTGAGGAGAAATTGGAAGCTGGTGCATTTTGGTGGGAATGTGAAATGGCGCAGCTGCTATGGAAAACTATATAGAAGCTTCTGAAAAAATTGAGCAGAGAATTACTATATGATCCAGTAATTCCACTCCTGGGTATATACCCCCAAAGATTGAAGTAGACACCAGAACTGATATTTGTAGACCCATGTTTGTGGAGGCATTATTCATAATAGCCGCAAGGTAGAAGGAACCCGAGTGTCATCAACGGATGAATGGATAAACGAAATGTGGTCTACACATACCATGGGATACTATTCAGCCTTCAAAAGGAAGGAAAGGCTGACACAGGCTACAGCATGGATGAGGCTTGAGGACATGATGCTCGGTGACCCACGCCCGTCACAAAAGGACAAATACCGGAAGATTCCACTTCTATGAAGTATCTAGAGTAGTCAAATTCATAGAGACAGAAGGTAGAATGATGGTTCCCAAAAGCTGGGGGGAGGGCAGTTAGTGTTTAAGAGGGACAGTTTTAGTTGGGGAGATGAGTTCCACGGGTGCTTGTTGGTGTTGGTTGCACAATAGTGTGAATGCCACGGCACGAACACTTAAAAAATTGCTTAAATGGTAAATTTCATGCTACGTCTATTTTACCACAATTAAGTAAAGATTTTTTTTTTTTTTAAACCCATCTCCTCCTGCACAGGCTGGGCGCCCAGAAGAAGTAGATGGGGACAGGCACAATCCCAAGCATAACCCAGAGCCTCTTACCTTAAGTGACAAATTGCTACCACGTCTCTTGTTTTATCCTGTTATTCATGCCATCTTTCCTCTCCTCTCCATAAAGCATGTGTTTGTTACAGTATAGTATGATTTTAGTTATTTATTTTGCCTACTCTTCATGTAGAAATGGTTCCTGTTAGATGTGCCCACACAAACCTCACCTGAAACAGCAGGAGCATTTTATTGCTTCACACAACAAGAAGCCCAGAGGTAGGAGATTTCCAGGCTTGGTGATGGCAGCAGTTGAAAGCCACCATCAAGGGCCCAGAGAGCATGTTCCAACTGGTCCCTCTGTGGGTCCAGCTTTGTTTTCAAGGTGTTGCGCTCAGGGTCGGAGGACGGCTGCTGTTCTTTCAGGCACCATAAACGCTCCCACAAAGGTCCAGCACTAAGTGGTCTTGTTGGCCACTTGAGTCTTGTTTTAAAGAAGAACATTTTCCAGAAGCCACTCACCAGCCCTCCCGTCCTCTCTCATCAGCCAGTCTGGAGTTAGAGAGCTCCAAGAGCAATGGTTCCCAAGATTGGTTTATTCTAACCAGGACCCTCCTCTAGACCTGATGGGCTTATTCTAACAGAACCTACCCTCCAGCACAACTGGCTGATGCGAAGAAGACCTTGCTCCCACGGAGACTATGGATGACTTCTTCAGCTCGGGGCACACCCACCCATCACATGTGGTCTGTTTCAAGCAGGGACCGCCCCCCATCACAACGACTGGCTTCACCTGTGCGGTATCCTCCCCTGCCTCCAACTTCTCTGTGGGAAGGCCACCAGACATCCGAGCCAGGTGGAGTTCTATTAGAAAGGAGATGGGCCATCGGGTTTTTTGAAAAGGGAACAAAAGACTTCAAGTTCAACACCTTAAACTGCAGATGCTCAGAGGCGAAACTTTTGCACAATCTTCTCTCTGTCTCCTCAGCTGTAAAAGGGGGTGATGCCCCTGTATTTGTGCCTTCCAGGCTGTGGTTTGGAATTCAGCTGGAGTATGGAATGTACGAACACGTAAATACCAGGTGTTAGTTAGTCTTCTTCCCACAGGGACACAGTCAGATGTTGTCATCTGTAGGGTGGTTCTTCAAGTTCAGAGTCATCTGGGATGATTGTTCCCATGCAGATTCGGCCTCTCGGTGTCAGAGCATTGGACAAAGTCGCTCTTCCTTGCAATGATGTGTAACTCTTGAAAGTTCTGACAGTTCAAATGGCCAAGCCACAGCACAGCTCCCCTTCAAATGGGAGTAACATTAGTTTCTAGTCAACTTCCAAGAGAGACACAGGGTAGAATGAGGTTGTTTTCACAGCAGAGCAGGGGGCAGGATGAAAGCCTCTGTTAGAGGGCACTTTATGCATCCACAGTGCTCAGAAAAGAGGTGGGAGCTGCCTATTGGGGAGCTGCAGAAACTGTGGTGGTATTTTACAACACTGACACACATGAGACTGTGTTTTGCGGCAGGATTCCTTTTCCAATTCTGTCTCTCCTGGGCCTGAGTTAAAAACAGACAGGAAATGAGTACATTGAGCTGCCTGAAGACAGCTTAGATTTAAAACCCCATGATTCGGAGAATTTCTTCCACAGCAAGGTGGACGTCTCCACCCCTTTGAAGAACTCTATGAAATCAAGACGCTGGACCCGATTTTCAAAGTTAAACACCATGCGGCAAAAGGCTGAAGGGCTGACTCAGTTCTTTTTTTTTTTAATTCTAATTAATTAAAATTTATCATTAAAAATTGTAAAAATTATTACTGGTAAAATTATTATCTTACTTTTAATTGAAGCAGCCACAGGGGCTATCGTATTAGATAACACGGATCTAGGAGGGCTGACTTAGTTCTAGCAGCCGCACACAGCGCTGCCCTCCCCTGACTTCCTCCTCCCGCTCATGCCCCCACCCCCTTCCCGCTACCGCACCTCACACACGTATTTGTAATTAAAAAACAAAAAAACAAAAAAACCCAAAGAAAAATAAAACAAAAAACCCTGGTTCTCAAAATCCCCTGGGGAATTTATGAAACGTGAAGGCTCTTTGTCCTCACCAGCAAGAGGCAGGAGACCTGGGCTCAAACAGGAGTCTGTTTTTTTTTTTTTCTTCTTATTCTTTTATTTTTGTTGTTTTTGAAATTGTGGTGAAACACACACACACACACACACACACACACACACACACACACTTCAGCCCTGTAACCATGTTTACCAGGACAGTGCACACTTCGGTGGCATTAAATACATTCACATCGTTGGGCAGCTGTACGGCCATCAGAAGGCTTCTCACTCTGCAGAAGGGAAACCCTGCACCCACGAAACACTGACTCCTGCTTCCTCCCCCGGCTGCTGGCAGCCCCAGGCTACTTTCTGTCTCTGTGAATGCGACCACTCTAGGGACCTCATGGAGGTGGAGTCATACGGTCTTTGTCCTTGCGTACCTGGTTTATTTCACAGAGCACACTGTCTTCAAGCTTTGTCCACAGTGTAGCCTGTGTCAGAAGTCTCTTCAGGCTGACTTGGTGTCTGTAGACACCACATCTGTGTACCCATTCATTTGTTGATGGACCCTTGATGGCTTCCACCTCCTGGCTCTTGTGACCAGCAATTCACGGACCCCAGCGCCTGCTGCCTGGTAGATTGTGTCCTGGAATTTCAGGAAAATGAAAACTTTGAATGTCTGGAAAGCCACTGAATGGGTCGTGTTCAGTAGTTTTAAAACTTGTTTTTCCCTTACGATGATTCTGCCCTCTGCCTTTTTCCTTCCTATTCAGACAGCTCTGATGCTCCCTTCTGCACGAGCAGCACTAGGAGTTAATATTCAGCATTCGAATTTCTAAAGAGACTTTTAAAACCTATCATAGAGGCACTTATTTCAGGAAAACAAAACAAAGTATCTTTTTGAGTTGCAGGAGCCTAAAGGTTTCTTTCTTTTCAAGAGCCCAGACTCAGAAGGGCCATGGGCATGAATTTAATGCCTAAATGACTTGGGAAGACTAGCTATGGAGACAGAGACCCCCACCCCGACTGCACTCCACCCCCAACTAGTTACTTAGTCTCCCTGGCTGGGTGGGTGAGGGCAGGCGTCAGGGAGACTCCGAGATGGCGTTAGAGCTAGTCAACAGTGCTGATCTGGGGAGTGGGCCTTGCTCCTTGTCCCCCTGTGCCCAGCCCCCAGGACGGGGGATTAGAGGACCCCTAAATACGCTGGGGACTCCAGAGTAAAGAAGGCTATGCCTTGCTTTCTAGGTGAAGCCTGGGGAGGCTGCAGGCCAAGCAGATGCCACCAGTCAGCCGATGGGGCATGGTCTTTCAGGGAGGGCCCAAGACAGCCCAGAGCGTTCTGCGGCTCGGACAAAATGGGAGGGCATCCAAAGTGGCCCCTGGTGAATGGCTCAGGAGTAGGTGAGGAACAACTGGGGGACCTGGAGGAGCCTCGAGGTCAGGGGGAGGGGGAGTGGAGCCTCCTGTGAGAGTCAGTGCCTGGGCCCCAGGTGTGGAGCATGCATGTTTCCAAGATGCCAACAGGAAAGGATGCCCATGGTCGGGCGGGGTGTGGAGAGCTCGGCGGCCACTGCAGCGGACAGATGGCCACAACCAACCCCCCACTGATGCCTCAGTGATCTATAAAGCCCCCCAAATGTCACCCAGCCCCAATGAGAAAGGGGAGAGGGCAAACCCAACTGACTAGGAAAATGGTTTCTTTAGATTAATCCTGAATTGAAGCTTCATTTTTGGAAAAGTAGAAATCGTTAGAGAAAAATCGAGTTCTCCTTCCTCTTCCCCTGTCTTCTTCTTTGCCATAATTTGTGGTCTCTGAAGACAGCCTGCCCACATGTGACTCAGTTTATTCGTCTGGATTATGGGGCTTAAATCAGCTTTCCACTAAGGGAGTTGTGATGGTCCCATGAGCTATGAGACAGCTGAAGGAGAGGTAACAGCACAATTCTCCAGGATCTACATTCTGGAATGCAAGTGAAACCTTTTAGAGAATGACTTCTGCTTGGCTGTCAGTGACAAGCTGCTGGCTCCCTGAAGGGCTACTTCTTCCTTTATTTTCAAGTGCTGCGGGTCCCGTTGGGTGGCCCTGCCCCAGTGCTCCCACTAAAGGAGCATGTATTAGTCCACTGGGGCAGCTGTAACAAAGTTCCACGGGCTTAACCAACAAGCATGTATTTCCTCCCAGTTCTGGAGCTGGAAGTCCAAGATCGAGGTGTCGGCTGGGCGGGTTCCTTTTGGCTTGCAGATGGCCTTCTCCCTGTGTCTTCACATGCCCTTCCCTCTGCGTGCGCCTCAAAAGTCTCTTAGGACTTCAACATATGCATTTGGGGGTGGGAGTGGGGACACAACTGAGTCCGTAACAGGAACCACACGTGCACTGAAGCTGTTTGGGACGAGTCCCTGTCCTGCCTCAAATCTAAATTGTATCTTGGTTTCTAACCAGCTGCGTTGGACATCCCCGGGGAGCACGTTAGGAAATGCAGAGTTTTGGGCCCCACCCCTGACTTGCTGACTCAGAATCTGCGAACTAACCGGTTCCCCCAGGTGACTCACAACGCTGTGAGAATTCCAGAAGCGCTGATTGAAACCACTCTCCCAGGCCTGCAGGAGTTTCGCAACCCTTTGCTTGCAAAGCAGTGCTTAAACCGTCACCCAGGGAAAGCCACCCCGGGCTGGGCTCTGCAGTGAGAAGTCTCTGACGTGTTCAAGGTGCGCTGATACTGCCTATGTGAGCCAAGCTGAATGTCAGTCCCCTAAATTCTTGGTGGGGGGTGAGAGGCACAACCTGGAAGCTGTGACAAGGGGTGGGGTCATCCTGATTAAAGGTAAACAGGACGGCAAGCTAGTGTCGCCAGATGTAGCAAGTAAGAGCACAGGCAGTGTTTGAGACCTACTTACATGAAAAACGGTTTTGCCGTGTATCCGAAATTCCACTGTAACTGGGCATCCAGGGTTTTCTGTGCAGCCCTACAACGGAAGCCCAGCCTCCAGCAAGCAATGCTGGTGCTCCTTTCTGTCCCCTGCCCGCCCAGCCACCCGCCCATGCTACCTCTACCCTGCTATCTTCCAGAAAAACTAGAGACAGAAACAGGAGCCTGGAGGGCACAGGGGACAGAGCGGTGGTCCCTGGATACTGGGATGTTGCCTCTTGCCGTCTGTCTTGCTGCTCTGATACAAACCCCACCGGGCCGCCATGCTTCTTCCCGTCCTCAGGCCACCTCCACCTGCTCTCCTGGTCTTTCCATGCAGCCCGACTCCCACCCTCCATGCACCTGGACAGGAGGAGGACCGGACCTCCCATGTGGGCCCTGGACAAAGTTCTCCGAGATTCCCCTTCACTTCAGTTCAGCGGACACTTGCCGACAGTTACTAAAAAGCTCTCAACTGTGAAAGCCACCAGGTCCATCTAGGGAAAAGGATGCTTTCTGACGGAGGAATCGCCTACTCTTAGTGAACGCGCCGTCAGTGTTGGCATGATAAGCCAAGGAAGGAATTTCTGAAGCCAGAGTAAAGTTCTGGAATGTGAGGAGCCAATCGAAGGCAGGGAGAGGGGGCCAGAAAGCACCCTGGGTGCACCCAGTCTGGGCTGCCTGGGCTTGGTTGTCACGTACCTGTAGTGTTTCCAGTTATCCAACGTGACATGCCATCCCCCGTCCCCAGGTTTGCCTTGGTAGGACCCTGGGTTCCTTGTTATTGGAGAAACCCAGTGACGTACCTTAAGGAGTAGGAAATGAGAAGCTACGGAAAATTGTACAAGAGGCAAGTGGGTTGTCAAGTCATTTCACATATGTGTATTTCAATGTGATTCAGGGTGCTACAGAGTTTATAGAAAGATAGAAAGATGCTATTTTTTTTTAATGCTCCTTTCTCTTGAGGAAGGGAGACCTCATATTTACATCGCTAAATCCAAAACAGAGTATCAGTAATGTGATCTTTTGCCAAAAGGTGGGTGCGGGAGAAGCAGGCGGCTCTCTTGGTATGTTGGCTGTGTGCCTGTGATGGAGGCTTCCTCAGTTGGCTCTAGTCACCCGCCCTGAAAGCCAAGGGACCTTCTCCCTTGACAGGACATCACTTATCCCGACAGCCACGAAACTGATGGCCTTTTCCTTTGAATGTGGGCATTTCCAAAGTATAATAATGCCGGGCTACCCTGTTCATATTACGTCTAGGACCTTCAGTGTGGATTAGATTTTATTCTGCCTGAAAACTCCGTAAAACACGATGGTGCCCTTCTTTATACATTCTGCAAATGTAAAAGATTAAATAAGAATCCACCCATCTTTCCATTGTGTGCCTGCAAGTCTTTGCGTGCATATGTGTGTGTCATAGTCACACATATATACCCATGGAAGGTGTAGAATGAGATGAGGGCCATTGACAAGTCCCCGAGGAATACGGACCGTCCCCTCTGGGCCGGGGGGTAGAGCTAGGGAAGAAAACGTGGGGAGAGGGTGGTGTCCCAGTTGCCAAGCCAAGAGAGAGTTTTGTTGTTGGTTTGTTTTTACTAGAAAGAGGAAACACTGTCTCAAAGTGAATACTCACTGAGGGATCAGACTGGCCATGTTCTAATCCCCACATGCAATTTCCAGCAAATCGTTTAGTTCCCATTAGCCTCAGTTTCCCCATAAGGGAATGAGGACACCGATAGTACCTGTCATCCCACAAGCTTGTTGAGAAGACGCAGAAAGCTAGCAGGTGTGTGCTGTCTAGTTCCCGGCCCGTGGGGAGGCTCCCTGGGTTTTGTTCCTCTGAGGGGGGATTTCTCAACAACCTCAAATCCACGGAGAATGATAGGGATAAAACTGACCATACTGTCACCCGGCTCTTCATTCCCAGGCCCGTCTCCATAATTAGAACATGAGTTTCAGGAGGACACAGACAAGAGCGTTAAGAGGACAAAGACAATGCCTTATTCATACATAATTGGCATTTAATAAATGTTTATTGAACACGTAGCTGAATAGATGAATGAATGAATAATTAATAACAAAGGCGACTGCCCCCGAGAGTCAGAGTTTTGTTCACAAATTGAATGCACGTGGAAATAATCAAAAGGGATCCTTCTTCGCTTGGTGATTATCTAAATATCTGTCCCCACGAGGGTTCCAGGAAGCTGGTTGAAAAGGGCAATAGGAACAACACCACACCTGTATTCCAAGGACAGGTATTTTTTTTTTTTAAAGATTTTATTTATTTATTTGACAGAGAGAGAGATCACAAGTAGGCAGAGAGGCAGGCAGAGAGACAGAGAGGGGGAAGCAGGCTCCCTGCTGAGCAGAGAGCCCGATGCGGGGCTAGATCCCAGGACCCTGAGATCATGACCTGAGCCGAAGGCAGAGGCTTTAACCCACTGAGCCACCCAGGTGCCCCTCCAAGGACAGGTATTAGGCAAGGGTTAGAAAAAGAGCCACAGGAAGAGGTCAGGCATTCAGAAGAGGAAAAAGGGCCAGACATGTTGGGCAATGCTAATAATATTTTTTCAATCCAGAAATACTTGGAGAAGGATTCCCAACTCTGTGCTTTTAAGGGGAGTTGTTATTAGTAAGTACAGAAATAAAAATATCCACTGGGAAGCCTGCCCCCACTCCCAAAGACAGTGCTAAGAGCACATGCGTGGGTGTGACTGTGGTTTCCATCGTGTTACTGTCCCCGCAGCCAGTCAAACCACCTGCCACCCAGAATGCCCTCCAGCCTTAGTAACAGCCAAACCACTCCAGGTTCTCTTCTCTGCATAAGGGACTGGGGGCTGGGCAGTACTGTGCTTTTCTATTTGGAGGTTAACATTTTTTGCACACAGGCCAAGAATGGTTGCAACGTGTATTTTAAAAAAAAATCTTGAGCATTTCAGGTTGCCTGTGAAAGAGGAGTCAAAAGTTAAATAAACAAGATTAGAAGCGAGATAAGCATAAGCCATTGAGAAACACTGAGTCACAGATGGGTTTGCCAGCGTGGGCAAGGACCAGCCCTCGGTAGCTTCAGATGGTGTCTTTGATAACAGGCTTATCTTCCTAGTTGAAGATGGTAAGATTCTTGGTGTTCCACGCACAGTTCCCACCCATGCCCCCCTTTCAAGCATCAACCCACTGACAATAGAGATGACCTCGCATTGATATTCCCTTCTCTGAGGGGTAGGTAGGGAGTGGTATTTGCTAAAGAAGGATTTGCCTAATTGCCTACAATGTCACGCTCTTATACCTATCTTGATGGCCGAGGACCTTCCTTCATAAACCACGTTCTCCTGGCCCTGCAGCCTCCTTGAGTATGTGTTAGTTCTTGATTTATCCCCCCCCTACTAAGTTAACTTAACTTTGTAAAATAGAAGTGATTAATCCCAGATGAATCTGCCCATTTTTATTCTGCCTTGGAAGTCCACTCTTAATTTTTGTCTGGGCACCTCAGAGGAAATTTCATTGATTAGCTATTAAATCACCGGAATGCCACCTTATTTGAGAGGAGCTGCCTAGGTGTTGGAGCACTCCTTGAAAAGCAAGCATGGAACTTTCCAAGAGTAAATTAAAGCACATTTATTTTCCCTTCTGTTACGATAAAATGCAAATGAAGAAAATCCAATTTGAATTAATTTCAGCAAAAGAGCAAATTATTGGCCCTTGGAATCAAGGACAGAGATGGAGTCAGCTTTAGGGACGATTGGATTCAAGATTCAAATGCTTCAGCATCCCTCTCTTCCTCCCCTCTCTGTTTCTCTCTCTATTGTGACTCCATTCTCTCCTACTGTATGCTCGCATTCTCCCATAGCTCCTTAGGAGTGGGTCCTAGTTCTACTTGAAAAATCCTGGAAATGGACTTGGCCACCTAAAGTAAGCTGCTCACTCCTTAAGCAATTGCTCAAACCATGGAGACAGGGGCACCTGCGTAGCTCAGTCAGTTAAGCATCTGCCTTTGGCTCAGGTCATGATCCCGGGGTCCTGGGATCCAGGCCCCATTTGGGGTCCCTGCTCAGTGGGAAGCCTGCTTCTCTCTCTCCCTCTGCCCTGCCTTGTGCTCTCTCTCTCACTCGCTCTCTCTCAAATAAATTAATAAAATCTTGAGATAAATAAATAAATAAAACCTTGGAGATAATTATGTGAGACAATGGCATCTGCTACTCCCATCATAACCTAGAGCAGAGGGAGACGGTCCTCAAGAGAAGTACCGGGCAGAGAAAGCAATAATTGTCTTATATTACTCATATTTTTTATTCTGTATTTTTTTAAAAGATTTTATTTATTTATTTATTTGACAGAGAGAGATCACAAGTAGGCAGAGAGGCAGGCAGAGAGAGAGAGGGGAGCAGGCTCCCTGCTGAGCAGAGCCCGATGTGGGGCTCTATCCCAGGACCCTGAGATCATAACCTGAGCCAAAGGCAGAGGCTTTAACCCACTGAGCCACCCAGGCGCCCTTATTCTGTATTTTTGATGCTCTGACATCTTGGGGTCTTGCTGGCCTGGACAGACTCCCCCTCCCGGGGTTGGCCAATTCCTTTTTTTTTTTATTATTATGTTCCATCAGCCAACGTGTAATGCATCATCTGTTTTTGATATAGTGTTCAACGATTCATGATTCATTAGTTGCGTGTAACACCCAGGGCCCATTCCTTGAGATCGCAGACAACTCACCTGCCAATGTGCCCTTCACGTGCAAACCACCCATGCAGGGCCCACATCCCCACCCCCTTCTTTTCTGAGCCTTACACTCAGGCCATGATCATGATGCCCTGATCACCCCAGGTCCAGGTACCAGCCAATAGGGGGCAGTCCCTAAGCCACAGGGACCACTGAAATTATTCCAACTAGCCTATCCTAACTAAGCCTGCGTGTCATGCCTTATCCATGCCCTCTCATGGAAACCACAATAAAGGCCCTTGCTCACATTTCCCCCTCTGCCTCCTGACCGACCCCAGGGCTTCCCCATGTGGCCCTGGTCTGTTGCTGGGATCTGTGAGCATAGCCAGCTTCTTTCTTCATGATGAGTATTTCCACGTCTACCAGACTGAAACAAATTCTGCTGAAGAGCACCCTTAAAACACATCTGGTACAACCACCAGCCCAAACCAGAAGCCACTAGAGGAACCTTTACACTAATGAAGTTGCATTCAGATCCCAAATTCCAAAGTAGGTTTGCTGATAAACAAAGTGTAGGTAGAGATCAAATGCAGAATTTTCTGGAACCAGAACATATCTAATGAAGCCATTTTCTACAGCCGGAAACATCATACCGTACTTATAATTGAGAGACAGACTGGGAGAAATACAAGTGGGACATAAATGGAGACTCCTATAATTCTACAACTGTAGGAGGGGGTTATGGGGACAGACCCCGTACTCAGACTGCCTGGGTTCAAGCCTGGGCTATTCCCTCATAGGTGCATGGCCTTGAATAAGGCTCAGAAACCCTCTATGCATCGTTCCTCCTCTCTGAAACAAACATAATATGAATGTCTGCTTTCCAGTATGAAGATTAAATGAGATGATCTTTGGAAAAGAGGGAAACAGGCGTGGTAAATCTTTAATGCTATCTGCTGCTAAATGTTTAACTTTGTTTTTATGTTTTATGTTTTTATGTTTTAAGCTTAAGTGTAGCAAGTTAAATCGTAAAATACTGTTTCTAACCTCATGGATCAGTATTTTCACTCCCTTGAAGAAAATAAGGCATTTCTAAGAATGACACATAACACAAAAGCCAAATACGAAGGGATGGACAAATATGACCACACTGAAATGGAAAAAGTGATTTCGAGTAAAACTACTGAAAAGAAAGTTAAAAGACAAATGACTGTACTATAGGAAAAAAATGTGCAATATGCATTCCAGACAAAAGGATATTTTCTCTAATACACAAAGCTCTCTAACAAGCTGAGAAGAACAAGGTGTTGGGAAGGGGGTGGAGAAAAAGGAACATCCATGCACTGTTGGTGGGAATGCAAATTGGAAAACAGTATGGAGGTTCCCCAAAACATTAAAAATAGAATTACCATATGATCCAGTAATTTTATTACTGGGTATTTACCCAAAAAACCTGGAAACACTAATTCAAAAAGATACATGCACCCTGCACCCCCATGTTTATTTCAGCATTATTTACAATAACCAAGATCCTGAAGCAGCCTAAGTGTCCATTGATAGATGAATGGATAAAATTGTGGGGGGGGGTGTGTATGATGGAATATGGAATATATTGTATATTATATAATACATACATAATATAATACATATACAATACATATATATGATGGAATTATGGAATAAATGTATATTTTATAATACATATATGTAATGGAATATTATTCAGCCATCGAAAAAAATGAAATCTTGCCACTTACAATGACATGGATGGAGCTAGAGGGTATTATGCTAAGTAAAATAAGTCAGATGGAGAAAGACAAATACCATATAATTTCACTCATATGTGGAATTTAAGTAACAAAACAAACAAAGGAAAAAAGAGAAACAAAAAACCAGACTCTTAAATACAGAGAACACACTGGGGCATGGATAAAATAGATAAAGGGGATTAAAAGGTACAAACTTCCAGGTGCAAAATAAATATGCCACAGAAATGAAAAGTACAGCATAGGGAATGTAGTCAATAAGATGGTAGTAATATTGTTTGCTGACATATGGCGATCACCCTTCTCAGTGAGCACTGAATAATGAGCACTGAATAATGTATAGAATTGTTGAATCATTATATTGTACACCTGAAACACATATAACACCACATGTTAATTGTACTTTAATAAAAAAATAAAATAAAAATAAAAATTGTATTTAAAGTGAATGTGATATAAAAATCTAGTGGCATTATATTTTTAAAAATACATCTGTGTGTGAAATAAACACACACACACACAAAAGAAATGACCCAATGGAAACATGAGCTAAGAACATGAGCAGAAGTTTCTCAGAAAGAAAGAAACCAAGCAGCCAGTAATCATAATTCAAGGTGCTGTCAGGAGAGCTTGTGGCTGCAGGTAAGAGCACCCAAATGATGACAGCTTAAGCCAGTTAGGGTTACATTTTCACATAACAAAAAAATCTGCAGCAGACAGGTGGGATCCCTTACTGGCATTGGTTCAGTACTAAAAAACAACACGAGGGAAAAAACTTTCTATGTATTTGCCTGTCACTTTAGTCATCCAAGCTGTAATACAGCTCTAAATCTATAATTAAATTCAAGACAAAGAAGAGGAGTTGGCTTGGTGGAAACAGAAGATGTTAAGAACGTTCCTTTCCAGCAAACACTCCTTCAGGTCCTAGCAGCTAGAGCTGTGTGTCATGGCGGCCCCCAGCTGCAAGGGAGGCTGAGCAGTTGATTGGTGCGTACTAAAGAATTTGGCTGGTCTTTGTCCCCAGTTTCTAGGAGGCAACCTCTAAACCCTTGGAATTTCCCAAGTAAGGATGTCATGGTGGGCCCCTCTGATGATATCTGATAGTTTAGCTAACAAGGTGATTTGATATGGTGGCTGATCATGCTAGAAAGACCAACCATATGATAGATGGTTGGGCGTTGAGCCATCTGATATCAGCCCAACCTCTGGGGAGAGAAGGAGGAGAGATTGAGTTCAAACTTGTGGCGAATGATCAACTAATTATTCTTACAAGGCAATTCTGGAGTTGGCTAAACTCAAAGGCATAGCCCTCTACAACCTGCCTTCATCTCAGATACGAGCTGCAAGTTCAGAGTCCCCAGGGTTACCCTCATTTCTGACAAGCTGGCTACAGATTTGGGAGTTCCAGTGACCACTTTGATAATTCACCAGAAAAACTCATAGAATTCCCTAAAAGTATCGTATTTACCACTGCAGTTTTATTATTGCAAAAGGCTACAAATCAGAACCAACCAAATGAAGGGACATATAGGGCAAAGTCTGAGAAGATTCCAAAAATGAAGCTTCCCTCTTCCTCAAGGATATAGTACCTTCCCAGCACATCAATGCTTTGGTGATGATTGGCTTTCTGTGTCTCTCAACAAAATACTACCCGCGTTTGGTGGTGGAAAATTCTTTGTTAATAGGATTGTTCCTTGGATCGTGAGGCACTTACTATTCCTGACCCACAGACACTAAATGATAGCACCCATTCTCTATCACTATGGCAATCTTAAATTCTCTCACATTTCCCAAGGCCCCACAAGGACCAGTCCCATACTCCAATGGAGAACTTCCAGCTTAGATTAATCATGATTGATTACCCAGGACTCCAGACGTACTGTCCTTGCAAACAAAATCAGTGTTCTGTTAGTGAAATAGAAGGAGAATGGATATTGGATGGGTAACTAACAGTGTTGCCCAGATGCCCAACCTCATTCTAATTGAACAAACGAAATTTTGGACTATAGTAATGTATTATTTTTCACTAATCATACTGGCAAATGTTAAACATTTTGATAATACCCAGTGTTGGCAACATTGTAGATGACCTGCATTCCACTTTACTTTTGGTAGGAGTGAACGATGGTACAAGTTTTCAAGAACGCTTTGCCAACATCTATCAAAATTTTAACCACGGTAACCCAGCAACTCAACTCCTCAGTATATACACCAAAGGACTGAAAATAGGCACTCAAATACTTGTACAGATGTTCCTGGCCGTACTATTGACAGTAGCCAAAAGGTGGAAATAACACCAATGTCCATCGATAGGTGAATGGATAAACAAATTGTGGTCTATACCTATCATGAACCATTATCCAACTGTGAGAAAGAATGAAGTATTGATATGTGCTATGATGTGGATGAATCTCAGAAACATGATGTAAGTGAAGGGAGCCAGACACAAAAGAACACATACTATGTGAATCCATTTCCATGAAATCTCCAGAATATGCAAATTTATACATTCAGAAAACAGTTGGTGGCTGCCAGGGACTAGGAGGAGGAGGGAAGTAAATGCTTAATGGATGCATACTTTTATTTTGGGATGAAAATGTGCTGAAACTAGATGGAGGTCGAGGTCGCACATCATTGTGAATGGACTAAATGACACAGAATTGTATACATTTTAAAATGTATAATTTGATGTTATGTGAATTTCACTTCAGTTTAAAAAATGGAAAAAGCAGCCACAGATTGGCTGCCTGACTCTGGTCGGCTGCCCCCAGGGCAGTGGGTGGGGTCACAGTGTGACAGTCACTCAGGTGGTCACTCCCTCCAATACAGCCAAGCAATGTGCTAGGTGCTGGAGACGGTCCTGGAATAAAGAATATCCTTTTCCACCATCTTAGAACCTGTGATATCTGAGAAGGACCCTTGGCAGCCATATGTTCCGTTCCATGAAATAGAGCAGGGGTTTCAAAAAGGCAAGCCAGATGGTCAATTATTCACTTTCCCTTGGGGGGAAAGGAGATACAGTGGCTCTCTTTCAACCACATGAAATTTTCCAGCTTCCAATGTGGCTTTGTGTAAGGTATTAATTGTTGATTAGTATTTTAGGGCAGCCAGCAGATCTGAGGTTGGAAGGGGGGAGGCACATGTCTGGAGAGAGGGCGGGAGTACCAAGGACAGTTTGCATGACACCGGGAAACCTTGGGCTCCCCCTCAGAGACCTGAGCCTGTGTCTCAGCTCAGCCTCCAACACAGCTGATAAACTCAGGGAGAGTTCCAGAACCTCTGTTCCATCTATTTATGGAGTTACATTTAACATACTTAGCAGTTTTTTAAAGGCGATTATATACGAGTGCCAATATTTTTACTATTATTTATAAATCTGTCTTACTTCCAGAGCCTTCATCTTTAAATCTTACAGGAAATGGCTCTTGATGCCAAGAAACTAAGAAGGGTGCAAGGCTTGTGACCGGTCAGTTCAGGACCTCAAGTAAGTGGCCCCCAGCTGGAACCACCAAGATCTTTCTGAGTCCCATTTTTCTCATCTGTCATTTCGCTTCACCACACAGAAGAACCACGATCAACCAAAAGAACTTGTGTGAGAATGAAGGAATGTGTCTATAAAGCACTTTAGAAATTTTTGAACACCTCACTCATGTTGGTGAGGATAAGAATAAGTGGCTGGGCTAGAAGGAGAGGTAATGAGAAGGGACTGCCGAGGGAGTCCAGGAGTTTTCATTTTGGAGTGATGAAAAATGTCTGGAACTGGAAGGTGGATGGTCGTACAACATTGTGAATGCACTTAATGCCACTAAATTGTACACGTGAAAGTGTCAAAATTGTAGATTTTACATTATTGGCATTTTACCACAATAAAAATAACTTTTTTAAAAGATTTTTTATTTATTTATTTGACAGAGAGATCACAAGTAGGTAGAGAGGCAGGCAGAGAGGGGGAAGCAGGCTCCCTGCTGAGCAGAGAGCCCGATGCGGGGCACGATCCCAGGACCCTGAGATCATGACCTGAGCTGAAGGCAGAGGCTTTAACCCACTGAGCCGCCCAGGCACCCCTAAAAATAACTTTTTAAAAATGAAATGAATAAATGGTTGAATTTGCTTCCATCTATGACTGAGCAGCTCAATTCAGACCAATTCTTATACCGAGGAAACAAAAAAGTCTGAATACAGTTGTTTAGGAACAGCCATTTGAAGACATCAAAAGAGAAAGTAATGCAGTCAGAACCGGAGGACAAAAATCTCAGGGGAAAGGTAGATGCCTTGAGGTGACCTTGACATTCTCTACTGGGCTTTCCCCTTGAAGGATAAAGACGGGAGACTTACAGCACCAGATAACAAGATCAATTATAAAGTTAGAACAATAACTTTAGCATAACATAGCAATTGGATAAATAGACCAATGAAAGAGAAGAGCAGGTCCAGAAATGGCTGTATATATTTTATATATATATAAGTAATTTATATATAAATATATATCATATATTATATTTATATATAATATTTATTATTTTGTATATTATTATATATTATATATTATAATATTTTATGTTTATAAATATAAATGTATTTATATATTTATAAATTATATATTTATATATTTATAAATATATAAAATATAAGTATAAATATATTATAATAATCATATTTTATTAATAATCACAATAATAACATAATATATTATAATAATCACATATATAATAATAATATATATTTATATATATGATTTAGATAGAGGTAGCATAGTAGAGCTACTCTTTACCTGTGGGGAAAGAGTAGCTGGGTCAACTGAATAAATATATGGAGAAAAAAGTACATTTTGACTCCTCTCCCAACTTACCATCATACACACAAATCAATTCTAGATGGATCAAAGTCTTAAATAATGACAGGGAAAACAACAGAGCTTCTGGAAGACAGCATAGGAAAATGTCTTCATGATCTTGGGATAGGAAAAATATTCTTAAACAAGAAATACAAAGGTAAAGATAATTTAGACTGCATTAAAATGAGCTTTTGTTCATCAAAAGACACTATGTAGAAGACTGAAAAAGGAAGTCTTTGAATGAGAGATTTATTTAAAACATTTATATGTACAAATGACTCATAACCAGAATATATTACAAAAACACACCTACAAATAGACAAGGAAAAGACAAACCAATATTTTCAGAAATTGGCAAGAGATTCCAATAGGAACTTCACAACAGAGGATATCCAGATGGCCAGTAAACTTCTGAAAGGCAAAAATGCAAATTGAAACCATAAAGAAACACTACTACATACTCACCAGAATGGTTTAAAAACAACAACAACAAAAATTGATTATATTATGTTTTGGCAAGCACATTTGGCAACAACATGGATGTTCAAACACTGGAAGGATAATTTTGTCCACCATTTTGGAAAACTCTATGGCAATATCCACTAAAGTGGAAGAGTCTGAGTATGTATTCAACCCAAATGCTTACATATATGCACCAAAAGATATGTATGTAAAAGGATTAGAGTTGTGCTATTTATAGTGACCCCAGACAGGAAACAACTCAAATATCCACCAAGAATAGAATAGACAAATAAATTTATTTTTTATAGTTCGGTTATTATTTATTTATATATTTATCATAATTTAAATAAATTATAGGGTATTCTTATAATAGAATACTTTATGCAATAAAAATGAACTTCTACAACCACAAAATGAATGAATCTCTTAAGTATAAGGCGGGGCAAAGAATTCAGACACCAAAGAGCAGTCAGTATGATCCTACTTATATAAAATTCAAATTCAGACAAATCAATCTGTGGTCAGAGAAACGAGACTACTTGTTCTCTTTGGTGGGGAAGATGAATGGGAAGGGCGGGGTGGAGGGGCACTTTTGTGGTGCTGGTCATGTTATAGTTCTAGTGGGGGCAGGACCATATTGCTGAATTCAGTTTTTAAAAATTCATGAAGCCATCCACTTATCATTTGTTTACTTTTCTGTTTATTCTGCAATAAAAATAGTTTAGCCCAAAGATAAATGTATAAACAGATAAAAATAAGTAAAAACAGTTATGAAAATACACATGGCGGTCACTACAGAGAAAAGTTACAAAGCAACTTCTTTTTTGGCCATCACTTTTTTTTTTTTAATTCCAGTATAGTTCATGTGTTGTTACATTAGTTTCAGGTATACAATATAGGGATTCAACAATTCTATACATTACTCAGTGCTCATTGTGTTAAGTGCACTCTTAATCCCCTTCGCCTATTTCACCCATCCCCCCCACCCACCTCCCTTGTTTGTTCTCTACAGTTAAGAATCTGTTTCTTGGTTTGTCTCTTTTTTCCCCTACTTTGTTCATTTGTTTTGTTTTTTGAATTCCACATGAGTGAAATCATACAGTATTTGTCTTTCTCTGACTGACTTATTTCACTGAATATTATACTCTCTAGCTCCGTCCATATTGCTGCAAATGGCAAGATTTCACTCTTTTTTTGGCTGTGTGTGTATACTATATGTATCTATTTCTCGCTTCTTCTTTATCCACTCATCTAGTGATAGACACTTGGGCTGCTTCCATAATTAGGCTATTTTAAATAACACTGCAATAAACATAAAGGTGCATATATCTTTCATAATTAGTGTCTTTGTATTTTTGGGTAATATTGGGTAAATACCCAGTAGTGTGATTGCTGGATGATAGGGTAGTTCTATTTTTCTATCTTTAAGAGTTGCTTATGGTTTATTTCCCTCTCTCATTTCCCCCTCTTCCCTTATATTCACCTGTTTTATTTCTCAAATTCCACATATGAGTGAAATCATATGGTATTTTTCTTTCTCTGAGTGACTTATTTTGCTTAGTAATACGTTCTAGCTGCATCCATGTCATTGCAAATGGTAAGCTTTCATTCTTTTTGATTGCTGAGTAATATTCCATTATATATACTACATCTTTTTATGCATTTATCAGATGATGGACATTTGGGCTCATTTCATAGTTTGGCTATTGTTGATAACACTGCTATAAACATTGGTGTGAATGTACCCCTTCGAATCTGTATTTTTTGTATCCTTTGGGTAAATACCTAGTGCAATTGCTGGATTGAGGGTAGTTCTATTTTTAACTTTTGAGGACCCTCCATACTGTTTTCCACAATGGCTGTACCAGTTTGCTGTCCCACCAATAGTGTATGAGGTCTCCTTTTTCTCCACATCCTTGCCAACACTTGTTTCTTGTGTTTTTGATTTTAGCTGTTCTGACAGGTGTGAGGTGATCTCTCATTGTAGTTTTGATTTGCATTTCCCTGATAATGAGTGATGTTGAGCATCTTTTCATGTGTCTGTTGACCATCTGAATGTCTTCTTTGGACAAATATATGTTCATGTCTTCTGCCCATTTTAAATTGGGTTAGTTTTTTTTGGGTGTTGAGTTTTATAAGTTCTTTATATATTTTGGAAACTAAGCTTTCATTGGATATATCATTTTTGAATATCTTCTCCATTCAGTAGATTGTCTTGTAGATCTGTTGATTGTTTCCTTCTCTGTGCAGAAGTTTTTTATTATTTCAAAGTAGTTCCAGTAGTTTATTTCCCTCGTCTCAGGAGATGTATCTAGAAAAATGTTTCTATGGCCAATGTTTCTAAGTAGAGAAGTTACTACTTATGCTCTCTTCTAGGATTTCGATAACTTTAGGTCTCACACTTAGGTCCTTAATTCATTTTGAGTTTATGTTCGAGAAAGTGGACCAGTTTCATTTTTTTGCATGTGGCTGCCCAGTTTTCCCAACACTATTTGTTGAAGAGACTGTCTTTTTCTCATTGGCTATTCTGTCCTGTTTTGTTGAAGTTTAATTGACCATATAATTGTGTACTTATTTCTGGATTTTCTATTCTGTTCCATTATCTATGTGTCCATTTTTGTGTCACTACCTTATTGTCTTGATGACTACAGCTTTGTAATATAACTTGAAGTCCAGAATTGTGATGCCTCCAGCTTTGCTTTTACTTTTCAAGACTGTTTGGCTATTTGGGACCTTATGTGGTTCCATACAAATTTTAGGATTGTTCTAGTTCTGTAAAAAATGCTGTTGATGCATATATGTATTTGTTTTTATTTTTTTTAGAGAGGGAGATAGATGAGAATGGGCAGAGGGAGGGAGAGAGAAAGAATATTAAGCAGGCTCCATGCCCAGTGTGGAGCCCAATCTCACAACCCTGAGATTATGACATGAGCCAAAATCAAGAATTGGACGCTTAACTGACTGAGCCACCCAGGCACCCCACTGTTGATATTTTGATAGGGATTTTGTTAAATCCGTAGATTGCTTTGGGTAGTATGGATATATTTTTTAAAGATTTTATTTATTTATTTGTCAGAGAGAGAGAGAGCATAGGCAGGCAGAGCGGTAGGCAGAAGGAGAAGCAGGATCCCCACTGAGCAAGGAACGCAATGTGGGCCTCGATTCCAGGACCCCGGGATCATGACCTGAGCTGAAAGCAGATACTTAATTGACTGAGCCACCCAGGTGTACTGCCATGTTCATAGTAGCATTATTCACAGTAGCCAAAAAGTAGAAGCAACACAAGTGTCCGTTCATGTCAGGAGAATGAAGAAACAAAATGTAGTGTCTACATACAATATAATATTGTTCTGCCTTCAGGAAACTCTGCAATATGCTACAACATGGGTGAGCCTTGGGGGCATCATGCCTAGTAATGTAAGTCACTAACAAAAGGACAACTATTGTATGATTTCACTTATATGAATCAAATTCATAAAGACAGAAAGTGGAATGGTAGTTATCAAGGACTGGAGGAATGGTGAATGGGGAGTTGACATTCAGTGAGTTTCAGTTTCGCTAAATGAAAAAGTTCTGGAGATGGATGATGGTGATGGTTGCACAATAGTGTGAATGTATTTGACACTACTGAATTGCACACTTAAAGATAGTTATGATGGTAAATTTTATGCTAGTGTATTACGAACAAAACTCAGTAGGCTCTATGATATGAATTTTGGGGGTGAAGGGGGAATTCATTTGCAAATAAAAGGCTAAAAGATCAAAAACTAAAATAATTATAAGCAAGACAAAAAATACAGCAAAATGTTAATTGTTGAATCCAATTAGATATATGATACAGTATATATATGAATAGTCACTGTAATTTTTTTTAATGTTTTGATATTTAAAACATTTTTAGAATAAAGGTTAGGGAAATGATCACATGGTAAGTGTTTCGGAGTAGTGAGATTATAGGTATTTTAGGATTGTGTGTTTGCTTTTCTGTAATCTCCAAACATTTTACTTGAATGTTAATTACTACTATAATTGGAAAGAAAGATTTTCAGAATTGGTTGCTTGTTCCCTGGCCTTATTTCCTTATTTATTATTTCACCAGTGGGTGAAAATCTTATTTCTTCTGGTTCCAGTGGAGACTGGAGGGCTCCTCAGCAGGAATACCCACGGTCCTCACGTGTGGTGTGACCCCCACAAGTTCCATTGCCTTGGGGGGAGTAGTTTGTAGGTAATCATAGTAACTCTTATTATCCAAAATGCTACTTAATAAATAATAAATCCAAGCAGTTTCCAAGGAAATCCCTACCATAACATCGTGTTTGCTCTTGTGTATTCGGATAGACTTTCTTGAGAAGGAAAGGGATGGCGTTAGGGTCAGGTCCTGAGATGTGCGTGCCACCTTGAGTCCCACCCCCTCCCTGGTGGTAGGAAATGTACCAGTCATGTGTCTCTTCTGTAAATGGTTGGAGACTCCCAATGGTAGCAGGTATAAACTGTTGGCAGAAGCAGCAAGGGCCACCCTGTCCACAAAATGGCACTGTGGGTTTTCCTTCTTTCAGTTTTTATCTTGGCTCACCTTCCCCAGGCCCCTCCCCAGACACTATGGTGTCAGAGAAAAAAGAACCGTCAGACTGAGGTGTATATACGTTTCACAACTGAGGTAAATAATTTCATAGACGTGGTTTATAGACTACTGTGTTTCCCCATTATATTTTGTATATACCCCCCACCTGTTCGTACATGGAAATATTTCTTCGGACTTGATAGTGAGAGCTGAAAGACCGAGTTTTCTGTGTGAGCATGCTGGCAAAATCTCACTGCTATGCCCCTGAAATCCACTGCATTTAGGGGTAGAAATATGGCCGTGTGTGTTTGTGAGCGTGTGTGTGCACGCGCGTGTGTGCCCGTGTCCCTCGCACAGGCACCTATTGATAGAGGAAGTAAATTGCCATTCTTTTCTGCACTGTCCTTCCCCCACTTGGGGACTGTGACCTCAGTGTTCTAATGGCTAAGCAAACAAAACAGAGGGTTATTCGGTGCTGTTAGAAAGTCCAGGGCTAACAGGAGCCAAGGAGTACTTAGAAAATGTTCTGCAAGTTCTGGATGACCTCTTCTTGTCCAATGGCTGTCCCTCTCCCACCCAGGCAAAGGGATTGTCTGGCAGCTCGGCTTGCAGGGTGCATAGCTAATCACAGCAGTGACTCAGGTGCCAGACAGACCCATGACTTCTGGGAAGTAAGGCACAGCCCTGTGGGCTTTAGGGAGTATAAGCAGATGTTTGAAGTGGGAAGTATTAGGTCTAAATGTAAAATACAAAGTAGAGGAGGGAATGAACTCCAGAAAATGAAGCCTAGACATTTAGAAAGAGACTACACATTCAAATGCTCTGTCACCCTCCTGTTCCTATTAGAGGTTCGGAGAATATGCAAACAGTAGGTTAGGGTATCCCCCTCCAGCCCCTCCCAGGAGGTCCAAATTTTGTTTTGCTTTTATGGTGTTTGTGGTTTTTTTTAAACAAGTAATACTTTTCAGCAATCCTGTTCCCTCTCCCCTGTTCTGTTACTTATGGATACTCTCAGATAATATACCTTAGATTATGGCGCTGGCTTGGTCTATGGCTGGGTGTAAATACAGCTTCTCCAATCATATTCTAAATTCCTCAAAGATGGGGATCCTGATCTAAACTTTCCTTCTGATTTATTGCCTTAGCATCTAGATAGATATAGGTAACAAACAATTCCTTTTGATTAAATTGAAAGAAAGATTTAGGCAAGCGACATCATTTTTGGAGCCCAGAGCAAATTAAAAATGTGAAGCACCTTGTTCAAAAAACACTTACAAAAATGTGCTGTTCAGGGCGCCTGGGTGACTCAGTTGGTTAAGGGTCTGTCTTCAGCTCAGGTCATGATCCTGGAGTCCCAGGATTGAGTCCCAGGATGAGTCCCACATTGGGCTCCCCGCTGAGCCGGGACTCTGCTTCTCCCTCTGACCCTTCCCCATCTCATGCTCTCTCTCAGTCTCAAATAAATAAAATCTTTTTTAAAAATGTACTGAAATGTACTGAAATGCACTGAAATGCACTGAAATGACCTGCTTCCTATTTCATATCGAATACACCCAAAGGTGTTTTATTCTTACCTGAAGAATGGAAACACTGCACAAAACTAACTCAAGTGTTTTTACTTTACTTCTTAATGCACACGCATTCTACCAACACTGACTGAGCCGTTGCAGGGGCTGAGGGCCCAAGGGCTTCTAGCCCTGTCCCTGACCTTCAGGTTAGCCCGGCCTCTTCCAGTGTAGGAGGCCCTTCTGGCCTTTAGGGCATGTGGTGAATGGGGGTGGGGCCTGTCCACAGGGCTGGTTGCCTCCCTATGGGCCTGCTTCAAAACAATCACTAGGAGGCCCTGGCTGGCTCAGTGGGTGGGACATGCAGCTCTTGGTCTTGGGGTGGTGAGTTCAAGCCTTGGATTGGGCCTGGAGCTTATTTAAAAAAAAATTTTTTTTTAATTACTAGAAGGCCAGATATGAAGATGAACTTGAACAGCTTAACTGTTTGCTGAATAAAAAAATAAACAAATGAGGACACCTGGGTGGCTCAGTCGGTTTAGCTTCTGCCTTCAGCTCAGGTCATGATCCCAGGGTCCTGGAATTGAGTCCCGCATCGGGCTCCCTGCTCAGCAGGGAGCCTGCTTCTCCCTCTCCCTCTGCCTGCTACTCTCCCTGCTTGTTTTCTCTCTCTGTGTCAAACAACTAAATAAAATCTTAAAAATAAACTAAAATAAACAAATGAGAGAATCAACCATCTGATAGGATGAAGCACTTGTATTAAAACTAGCGGTAGATGACAGACTGTGGACTCTGAGAAATGAACTGAGGGTTTTGGAGGGGAGGGGGTGGGGGGATGGGTGAGCCTGGTGGTGGGTAATAAGGGGGCACGTATTGCATGGAGCACTGGGTGTGGTGCATAAACAATGAATCTTGGAACACTGAAAAAATAAAATTAGATAAGAAAAAAAACCTACTATTAGTTATCTATTGGATCTGATGGGCCTGTTTGAAAATTCTGAGACTAGTTTCATAGAAAATAATGCAAGTGAAAAACTCTGGGATAATCGAAGTTGTACAGAAAAGAACACAGAACTTTAATAACTTTAACTAATAACTTCTAATATGTTGTTTGTCTTGATGGTGAGCTATGTGGTCAAAAGACTATAAACATTGGCTGTTGGTTATAAAATGTGGTAATGTAACTATTCAGGAGGCTTACAGAGTTGGGTGTAAGAGAGATAAATCATCACCGGCCATAATACAAAGCTCATAGAATATGTTTAAACATTGATGGATCAACACAGAGAAGAAAAACCATATTACTTAGAAACATGAAGGTAATTACCAAAATAAAGTACTAAGAGAATTAAATTGTGCCTAGCTGGGCAGGCATGGAAAGTAGGGATGGACAGAGAAGAAGAAATACATATTGATTTACATTTGTATTATTTTTAGATAACATATGTGTGTTCCTTTGGTAAACATTTTAATAATCACAAAAAAATCAAACATGATGAAATAGAATAATAAAGATCTATGAAGAGTGACCTTGAAAGATTTCCAAAATATGTTGCTAAGTGAAAAAGAAAGTATGGCTCCATTATGATTATATATTTTTATCTCCCAAAGGAAAAATATACAGTGAGCGGTAATGGTGGTTATTTCTGGGGAATGTGGTCCTTGGACTTCCACTTCCCATGGTATCTGTTCTGCAATGTTTGAAATTACTGTTTTTGCAATGAATTCTTCCACATTAATTCTATAAGCAGAAAAAGAATAAAATAACCTTTAAAATATTTTAAAGAATAGAAAAAAATTACACACGACCACAAGAGCAGTCAGCTCTAGGATTGGCTCAGGTATGTGTCATATCTTAATGTCCACGGTTTATCCATTCCCGGCACCTGCAAGTGTTTTGCAAAATGAACCACCCATGTCCTGAAGAGTTAGGAGTAATTGTTTGTGAAAAGTAACTTTTATTAACATTCAACAAACACAAATAAGTGTCTATTCTGGCTGGGTGGTGTGCAAGGTACAGTGGGAGTACTAGGGTGCATTAGAAATGATCTCCATTAGTATCAAATGGGAGCACAGTGTCTTGGAAGAAACTTCCTTCTCTTCTTAATATAAGTACACAAATTTAATTCAGGGTAACCACATAACTAGAAAAAGACCCTTATTCCAGCTTCTCTTGCAGCCAGCCGAAGAAAGATTGCTTGAAGAGAGCTAATTTAGCCTAGAGAAGATTTTTTTCCCCTTTGTTTCTCCTTTGTCACTATGAACACTGATGTGATGGCTGGTGCTTCAGAAGCTACCTTGAACCATGAGAAAACCTTATGTCCAGAAGCCACAGGCTGAAGAAGTCCCGGAAAAAAAATAGGACTTTGGGTCCCTGATGTCACCGTGATCCTGCTTCAACTGGTAATTCAGATTTTTTTTTTTTTTTTTGGCTTGAGAGAGAAATTCACTTCCATCTTGTTTATGCTATTTTTATGAAGTAGAAGTTTCCTGCCATGTACAGCCAAGCCTCAGTCTAAGAGATAGTATACCTTCAATAGCTAACTCTCTCACATGAGAATCAGTGACAGGCATTCTTCTGAGGGTATAGAGGCATATAGAACTGCCCCCCCAAAACAAAGGTTTGCAGTTTTTCTTAAAAAAAAAAAAAAAGCCTTATACAAAGTAGTGATTTGAGTTGGGATGGGCATAATCATATTATACTCCAGGTTCCCACCCTGCAAAATAAGGAATAAGCCATACAATGAATCCCTCCTTTATTTTCGACAAGGTAGATTATTCTGGATAGTGTGTAGTCCGGCTGGTTCCTCCTTTCCATCTTAGAATTCGGCAGTGCTCACCCTCTGCAGCTCATCACACTGTAGTAAGGCAGAGTGTGTGCAGGAAATGCGAGCTTAAATAGCATCCTACGCGAATCGAGATGAGGACAGTAAATCTCTTGCAAACACCCATAGCATATCCTCCACGAGCCAATGTAAATGATCTCGGAATCATCCGCAGGCAACATCGTGCTCAGCTCATCCTCAGGTAACAGGACCCAGCTCCCTAAGCCCCTGGCATCCACACAGTACCTACTCCGTGCTTAGGCTGAGCTGTGTGTGCAAGGGCTATAGAAGCTTCACGAAGAGAAGACACACTCCTGCTTTTCCTGGAGTAAATTTTTCAGCTCCATGGAAATGACTATTCAGGGTAAATTGGGTCCTCATGTAATATCTAATATCTAATGTCATACCCTCAGGCCTCAGAAGGCCAAGGTAGAAATGGGTTGTAATTACACTCATGCTTCTCTGGCGCTTCCTCCTCCTACCTGGTTATAGGGCCGGAGATCTCCCTGCTCACCCCTGTGTTCCATGTGGGCTGCAGGACAAAGCCAGCATGGAGATCCGCCTCAGCTCCTGGGCTGGGACCCACCACCGGGGCCACATGGCACGTGGCCTGGCTGCTAAGCATCCGTAGAATGCTGTTGCACCGACAGCTGGTGTGTCTCCACTGCCCACAGCCCTCGGGATGGCAGATCTCCACAGTGGTCTGAGACAGAATGGTAGGGGTGAATGGGGGTGAATAGGGTGAAACAGAGGCACACAGGGCCTGAGGGTAGGGGCCTTCCTCACTGCCGCCGAATGTCTCCAGTTGTTAATGGGGCCTTGAGGTGGCGCTGCTTCTACCTCAAGACTGTGATGACACAGTCTGTCATCAAAATGGCGTCTTCTCCATCTGTCTACACTTCTTTTCTCTGTAGAGATCAAACCTGGCAGCTGGAGCTGGTTGGAGCAATAGATTCCAACTTGGGCCTCCGTTTGCCTACCTGTCTTCCCTAACTCTCCCAGGCCCTTGTCCTCAAAACCCCTTCTCTCCTTCTTCTAAAGACCTGCATTATCAAACCCCTAAATTATGACTGAAGGAAGTTGGAGTGATGTTGACCCCATAAACACCGCCTTGCTGGGGCTCATCCCTATATAAATAAATGCACTTTCATTTCTATCTCCCTGGCTCAGAGCAGACTGCTCCATATCAGGGGTGATGGTCATGTCCCTGTTTAACATGATGCCTAGTGCAGCTCATGTGCTGGGAGGGGGGAAGGAAGGAAGAAGGAGAGAAGAAGCCAGGAACAAGGAAGGAGACAGGCAGAAGAAGAGAAAGAGCCTTGCCCCCTCAAGACTTGGATACATGCTGCTCCCTGTGCCAGGACTGGGCTTCCCTCCGCCTCACCGGGCACCTCTTAACCATCTCCTCTCAGGTTACCTGTCACCTCCCCAGAGGCCGGCTGTGACTATCAGGCTACAGTAGGTGTCCTGACTCACTGTACTCTACCTCTGTATTGTCTTCTTCCTCCTTCCTAGTCCTCATGAAAAGTGGTCATGGATGCACAGGTGGCTTGTGTGGGGGCCTGTGTGGTCGTGTCACTTCCTGAGTGTCCACAAGGGTCTGACACAGAACACAGTGAGCCCTGGGCAGGTGGCTTCCTGCCCCGGACTGCCTTCCCACACCTCTCCCCCTACCTCACCACCACCCTGCATTCCCCTGGACTGAGCATGACCGCCATTACACTGACACCAGCAGAGAGTCAGGGAGAGCCAACAGGGCAAAGCAAGGAGAGCTGCTCCCCCATAACCTTCACTAGGTATCTGCATTGGAAGAGAGCACACATTACCCCAGTGAATGTATCAGGATTGGGGCTTCTGACCCATACAGGGAGAAGAGGTTTTTTTTCAGTTTTTATTTTAATTGCAGTTAGTATGTATGTTAATACAGTGTTAGTTTCAGGTATACAATATAGTGATTTGACACTTCCACACATCCCCCGGTGTCCATCATAAGTGCACCCCTTAATTCCCATTAGCTATTTCACCCTTACCCCCCACCCATCCCCCTTCTGATAATCATCAGTTTGTTCTCTAGAGTTAAGAGTCTGTTTCTTGCTTTGACTCTCTCTCTCCCTCTCATGTTTTTCCTTTGCTTGCTTGTTTTGTTTCTTAAATTCCTCACATATGATTGAAATCATATGGTATTTGTCTTTCTCTGACTTATTTTGCTTAGCATTATACTCTCTAGCTCCATCCATGTCATTGCAATTGGCAAGATTTCATTCTCTTTGATGGCTGAATAATATTCCATTGTACGTATATACACCACATCTTTTTTATACATTTGTCAATTAGTGGACATTTGGGCTGCTTCCATATCTTGACTATTGTAAATAATGCTGCTATAAACAGGGGTGCATGTATTCCTTTGAATTAGTGCTTTCGTATTCTCCGGATAAATACCCAGTAGTGCAATTGCTGGATTGTAGGTAGTTCTATTTTTAACTTTTTCTTTGTCTTTCTTTTCTTTCTTTCTTTCTTTCTTTCTTTCTTTCTTTCTTTCTTTCTTTCTTTCTTTCTTTCTTTCTTTTTTTCTTTCTTTTAGAGAGAGGGAGAGGGCATGGGAGGGTCAGGGGGAGCGAGAATCTTAAGTGGACTCCATTAAATCATAACCTGAGCTGAAATCAAGAATCAGACACTTAACCAACTGAACCACCCAGGCACTCCTCTATTTTTAACTTTCTGAGGATCATCCACATTGTTTCCCACAGTGGCTCTACCAGTTTGCAGCCCGCCAACAGTGCATGACTGTTCCTTTTTTGCCACTTCCTTTTCAACACCTGTTGTTTCTTGTGTTTTTATTTTAGCCATTCTGACAGGTGTGAGGTGATATCTCATTGTGGTTTTGATTTCTATTTCCCTGATGATGAGTGATGTTGAACATCTTTCCGCGTGGCTGTTGGCCATCTGAATATCTTTTTTGGGCAAATGTCTGTTCATTTCTTCTGCCCATTTTTTAAATTGGATTATTTGTTCTTTGGGTGTTGAGTTGTATAAGTTCTTTATATATTTTGGATACTAACCCTTTATTGGGCAGGTCATTTGTAAATATCTTCTCCCATTCAGTAGGCTGCCTTTTAGTTTTGTTGATTGTTTCCTTTGCTGTGTAGAAGCTTTTTATTTTGATGTAGTCTCAGTGGTTGATTTTTGCTTTTATTTCCCTTGCCTCAGGAGACTTATCCAGAAAAAAAGTTGTTATAGCTAACATCAGAGAAGCTACTACTTGTGTTTTCCTCTAGGATTTTGATGGTTTAGGTCTTTAATATGTTTTGAATTTATTTTTGTGTGTGGTATAATAAAGTGGTCCAGTTTCTTTCTTTTGCATGTTGCTATCCAATTTTTCCAACACCATTTGTTGATGAGAATATCTTTTTCCCATTGTATATTCTTTCTTGTTTTGTTGAAGTAATCAACCATCTAATTTTCGGTTTATTTCTGGATTTTCTATTCTGTTCTACTGATGCATGTATCTTTTTTACATTGCAAAGTTGTAGTGATCAAAACAGTATGGCAGTTTTGATCACTACAGCTTTGTTGTACCATACTGTTTTGATCACTACAACTTTGTAATATAATTTCAAGTCCAGAATTTTGGTGCCTCTAGCTTTGCTTTTTCTTTTCCAAGATTTTTTGACCATTCAGGGTACTTAAGGCTACATGCAAATTTTAAGATTGTTTGTTCTAGTTCTGTGAAAAATGCCATTGGTAATCTGATAGGGATTTCATTAAATCTGCAGATTGCTTTGGGTAGTAGGGATTTTTAACAGTATTTGTTCTTCCTATCCATGAGCATGGCGTGTCTTTCCATTTCTTTGCATTGTCTTCAATTTCTTTCATCAGTGTTTTATAGTTTTCAGAGTACAGGTCTTTCATCTCAGTGGTTAGGTTTATTCCTAAGAATCTTATTTTGGGTGCAATTGTAAATGGGATTGTTTTCTTAATTTCTCTTTCTGCTGCTTCATTATTGGTATATAGAAATGCAACAGATTTCTGTACATTGACTTTATATCCTGAGACTACTGAATTCATTTAGAAGTTCTAGCAGTTATTTGGTGGAGTCTTTAGGGTTTTCTATATACAGGATCATGTCATCTGCAAATAGTGAAAGTTTTCCTTCTTCCTTGACGATTTGGATTCCTTTTACTTCCTTCTGTTGTCTGATTTCTGTGCCTAGGACTTCCAGTACTATGTTAAATAAAAGTGGGGAGAGTGGCCATCCTTGTCTTGTTCCTGACCTTAGGGGAAAAGCTCTGTTTTTTCCCATTAGGGATGATGTTAGCTGTGGGTTTTTCACATTTGGCCTTTATCATGTTGAGGTATGTCCCCTGTAAACCTATTTTGTTGAGGGTTTTTAATCATAAATGGATGTCGTACTTTGTCAAATGTCCTTTTGCATCTATTAAGAGGATTATATGGTTCTTATTCTTTTTTCTATTGGTGTGATGTATCACATTGATTGATTTGGAATATTAAACCACCATTACAACCCAGGAATAAATCCCACTTGATTGTGTTGAATGATTTTTTTAATGTATCATTGAATTTGGTTTGCTGGTATTTTATTGAGAGTTTTTGTATCCATGTTCATCAGGGATATTGGCCTATACTTGTCTTTTTTAGTGGTGTCTTTGGTTTTTGTATCAGGTTAATGCTAGCTTCATAGAATGATTTTGGGGGTTCTCCTTCCTTTTCTGTTTTTTGGAGAAGAATAAGTATTAACTCTTTAAATGTTTGATAGACTTCACCTGTGAAGTAATCTGGTCCTGGACTTTTGTTTGTTAGGAGTGTTTTGATTACTGACTCATTTCTTTGCTTGTTATCAGTCTGTTCAAAGTTTCTATTTCTTTTTCGTTCAGTTTTGGGGAGTTATGTTTCTAGGAATTTATCCATCTCTTCTCGGTTGTCCAATTTGTTGGCATATAGTTTCTCATAATATTCTCTTATGATTGTATTTCTGTGGTGTTGGTTGTCGTTTCTCCTCTCTCGTGTGTGATTTTGTGTCTTTGAGTCCTTTCTCTTTTTTTCTTGATAAGTATGGCTAGAGATGTATTGATTTTATTGATTTTTTTTTTTCAAAGAAACAGCTCCTGGTTTTACTGATGTGTTCTACTGTTTTTGTTTGGTTGTTTGTTTTTAGTTTTTGTATAATTTATTTCTGCTCTAATCCTTACTATTTCCTTCCTTCTGTTGGCTTTAGGCTTCATTGGTTATTCTTTTTCTAGCTCCTTCAAGTGTAAAATTCAGTTATTTGAGATTTTTCTTGCTTCTTGAGGTAGTTGGCCTGTTGTTATAAACTTACCTCTTAGAACAGCTTTTGCTGGGTCCCAGATGTTTTGGACCATTGTGTTTTCATTTCACCTGTTTCTATGTATTTTTTTTTTTAATTTCTTCTCTGATTTCCTGGTTGACCCACTCATTGTTTAGTAGCACGTTATTTAACCTCCATGTGTTTGTGGTCTTTACAGATTTTTTTCCCTTTTGGTTGACTTCTGGTTTCATAGTGTTGTGGTCAGAAAATATGCATGGCATGATTTCAATCTTCTTGAGTTTGCTGAGGTTTGTTTTGTGGTCTAATATGTGATCTATTCTGGAGAATGTTCTATGTGCACTTGAAAAGAATGTGTATTCTGCTATTTTAAGATGGAATGTTCTGAATATATTTGTTATATCCCTCTTTTCCAATGTGTCATTCAAAGCCATTGTTTCCTTGTTGATATATAGTTTAGATGATTTGTCCACTGATCTAAGGGGGGTGTTAAAGTCCCCTACTATTTTTGCATTATTATCAATTAGTTCCTATATGTTTATTATTAACTTTTATGTATTTAGTTGCTTCTATGTTGGGTGCATAAATATTTACAATTGTTAGACCTTATTGGAGTGTTCCCTTTATTATTACCTATTATCCTTCTTTGTCTCTTGTTACAGTGTTTTTTTTAAAGTCATTTGGTCCTACATAAGTGTTGCTACTCCAGCTTTCTTTTGGCATCCATTTGCATGATAGATATTGACATTTCTCCATCCTCTCACTTTCAACCTGCAGATGTCTTTAAGTCTAAAATGGGTCTCTTGTAGGCACCATAAATATGGCTCTTGTTTTTTTTTTTTAATCCATTCTGCCACCTATGTCTTTTGATTGGAGCATTTAGTCCATTTATATTCAAAATAATTATTGATAGATATGTTATTTGTTGCTACTTTTTACTTGTTTTGTAGTTTCTGAAGATCTTCTCTGATCATTTCCTGTCTTTCTCTTTTTTGAGTTTGCTGATTTTCTCTGGTGATATATTTGGATTTCTTTCTCTTTATTCTTCACATATTTATTAGTTGTTTTTGATATATGGTTACCATCAGGTTTGTATATAAACTGTTCTGTATGTAGCAGTCTATAATAGGTTTTTTTTTTTTTTTTTTTTTAGTCTATAGTAGGTTTATGGTTTAAGTTTGAACCCATTCTTTGCTCCTCTCTTCCTCATGTTTTAGGAATATGTCATTATATTTCATATCTTTTTCTTGTGAGTTCCTTGACTAGTTTTTTACAGAAATATTCATTTTTATTGCTTTTTTTTGCCTCTTACCTTTACTGTCATTTTTGTCTCCCTGTTCGCTCAAAGAACCCCTTTTAATATTTTTGCAGAGCTGATTTAGTGGTCATGAACTCCTTTCATTTTTGTCTGTCTGGGAAATTCTTTATCTTTCTTTCTATTCTGAATGATAGCCTTGCTAGATAGAATATTCTTGGCTGCAGATTTTTCCCATTCAGCACTAAATACATCATGTCATTCAACAGGGAGAAGAATTTTAAGGCAGGCTAAGGAAGATATTGTAAACTGGATAATGGCCCCCAAGGATACCCGAATCCTAGTCCCTGGAACAAGTGCATATTACTTTCTATGGGGAAAGGGACTTTGGAAATGTGATTAATCAAGGATACTGAGAAGGGAGATGGTCAGGGTGGGTTCTAATGTCATGACAAACATCCTGCTGTAAACAGACAGGAAGAGGGAGAACTGATACTACAGAGCAGGCAATGTGACCCCTGAAGCATGATGCTCCACTCCTGGCTTTGAAGATGGAGGAAGGCGCCACAAGTCAAGGAATGCAGTTCTAGAAGCTGGAAAAGGCAAGGAAAAGGATTGTCCTCCAGACCCTTTGGAGGGAGCAAGTCCCTGCCAACACCTTTATTTTGACCCAGGGAAACCGATTTTGGGCTTCCACTCTCCAGAACCATAAGAGAATAAATGTGTGCTATTCTAGGCTTGTGGTGGTTTATGGTAGGAGCCACAGGGAGCTAACACAAAAAAGTTTGTCCAGGAGCTGAGTTTCCTTCTGCCGCTAGCTCTGAACCATCCAATATGACAGCCACCAGTCACAGGTGGCTATTTAAAGTAATTAGTATGAAATAAAATTGAGCAATCAGCTCCTCCATAGCACTAGCCACATTTCACATGCTCATGTGAGGCTAGCGGCTACTGGTGCTGTCTTATTTCTTATAAAGATCTGCCTGACTCCAGTAATTTCTTTGACATCAGCCACAGCAACATTTTTCTAGATACGTCCCCTGAGGCAAGAGAAACAAGCCAAAATAAACTACATCAAAATAAAAACCTTTTGCACGGTGAAGGAAACCAGCAACAAAACCAAAAAACAATCTACTGAACGAGAGAAGATATTTAGAAATGATAGGTCCAATAATGGGTTAATATACAAAAGATATAAAGAACTTACACAATTCAACAGCAAAAAAAATCCCAAACAACCCAACTAAAAATGGGCAGAGAACCTGAATAGGCATTTTCCAAAGAAGATATACAGATGGCCAACAGACTCATGAAAAGATGCTCAACATCACTCATCACCAAGGAAATTCAAGTAAAAACCACAATGGGATATCACCTCACACCTGTCAGAATGGCCAAAATCAAAATGAGAAAATGTAACAAGTTTGGCAGGGATGTGGAGAAAAAGAAACACTTATGTGCTCTTAGTGGGAATGCAAACTGGTGTAGCCATTTTGGAAAACAGTACAGAGGTTCTTCTAAAAACTAAAAATAGAAATACCATATGTTCTAATAATTCCATTATTGGTTGATTACCCAAAGAAAATGAAAACACTAATTCAAAAAGATATACGCATCTCTATATTTATTGAAGAATTATTTACAATAGCCAAGGTATGGAAGCAGATTAAATGTCCAGCGGTAGACAAATGTTTAAGGAAAATGTGGTATACACACACACATACACACACACTCACAATGGATAATATGCGGCCATAAAAAGGATGAGATTGTGCAATTTGAGACAACATAAATGGACCTAGAGGGTATTATGCTAAGTGAAATAAGTCAGGCTGAGAAAGACAAATACCATATAACTCCATTCATAAATGGAATCTAAAAAAACAAAAACAAATGAATAAATAAACAAAAAGCAGAATCAGATCTATAAATACAGAGAACAAACTGAGAGTTATCAGAGGGTCGGGGATTGGGCAAAAGGGATAAAGGGGAGAGGGAGATACAGCCTCCAGTTGTGGAATGAATAAGTCATGGGAATAAACGGCACAGCACAGGGAATACAATCCATGATACTATAAGAGTGATGTAACGGGATAGATGGTACCTATACTTATGGTGGACATAATGTAATGTATAAATTTGTCAGATCACTAAGCTGTACACCTGAAACTAATGTAACAGTATGTGTCAACTATACTCAAATTAAAATAATAATAATAAAAACCCTGTCTCTCCCTGGTCTGAGAAAAAAAAAAAAGATATGCCTGACTCTATACTGAAGTCTATCAGGCAACATGCCAACACGTCTACGTACTTACATAAAAATGCACTGTCACCAGAGATTAACAATTTTTTTTCCTTTCAGAACTGTGAAAGCCCCCCACCACCCCCTCGCCTTAATTTTCACCTCAGACAGGTAGGAATGTGCTGAAAAGAGGCAGCACAGAGCAGGTGAACACAAGAGAGTTGGGAGCAGCAAGTGGGGCATGCAGCTAGCCCGGGATGCTGCAGATCTCTTTGATGGGCTCTCCACGTTGGTTCTACTGACCTTTGGGGCCAGATCATTCTTAGTGTGGGGCCATCCTGGGCACAGTAGGGTGGTTGTAAGTATTCCTGGTCTCTACCCCTGGATGACAGTAGTAGACCCCTGCCAACTGTGACAACCAACAGTGTCTCCACACATTGCCAAATGTCCCCTGGTGGGAGCAAAATTGCCCCTGGAACCCTTCTTAGGGAGTCTATTGCCTCTTGTGGCCCCTGGGTCTATGCTTTCTGACCTAGTCTCTGGCTTGAGCTTCCATCCTGTTATCCAGCCCTCTGTTGAACTTGTAAATAGGATCCCATATCACCATATAATCATTCTATCTTGTTTACAAGAAGGCTTACATTTTTACAGTTTTTTATCTTGGTATGGCTCATAATCACGCAGAGACACTTAACACAACTATCCTTGATTTCTGTCATCCTCCTTTCAACTAAGTGTTTCAGAGAGAACTCTCCATGGGACATAAGGTTGAGAAGGGCAGGAGGAATGGGAAGAACAAAGAGGACAATAGGAGCTTCCACTCCTGCCTGCCACATTCTCCACTACACTCTGTTTCCCACCGCGGACACTCTAGAAGACATGTGTCACCATTAACCCTTCATCCTCATCCCAGAGCAGAAGATGAGTCAGGAAAAGCCTCTCGGTGTGAAAAACATCACACACGGTGGTGATGTTCATTTTTGACGTGGTTTTCCAGGATACTCAGGTGGAGGAATCACCTTACCACACAGCTGACAATTGTCTGCAAGCCAACAGAGACCAAGGAGAGCTGTCCTAGCCTGTTCAACACATCTGGAATCAGATGCCCTGCAAATCAGGTGGCCTGCATTAGGTTGCAAGAGCCAGAATATTGAACATGAGATGGTAGAGGGAACAATGGATACATATGATCACACATGACAATGTCCTGATGTGGGGGCTCCACAGAGGACTCATTCAGTAGAACAAATAAGTTCAAAAGGCCAGGTTTGCTTCTCAGATTCATTTGATTTCCATCTGAGGACTGGAACCTGGCCTTGTCCTGTTGGTGAATTTCAGATTAGATACTTGGCAAAATGATGGGTATATAAATAAAAGGGGCTAAAATTTTGGACACACACCATACCTAGGCTGCAGAAGTGTAGAGGACATCTCTGCTTTGCTTCGTGACCATCTGTAGTCACGGGCCAACTCTCCCAAAGAATCCAGCTGCCTCAGCAATCCACTCCAAGCCTCCTCTTTAAGGAAGAGGGCTTCCTTGGACTCTCAGCCCCCATTCATCAAATACAAGGTAGTCATTGATGGTCGAAGCTCAACCACACTGTAAAAACTTGTAAGGGGTTGGCAACAAAAACAACAAGCACCATTCTTCCAACAAACAATTCCTGAGTGTTCTCTGGGCATCTCTGTGCCCGGTACGATGCACGCAGAAGATGCAATTGCAGAGATTAGAGTCAGCCAATTCCAGCTCCCTCGCCAGCCAGCTCCCTTGCCTGGATGCTTTGGTGTGTAGAAATTCAGTGTACTCCCCCACCCAAATAACCCACCACTCCTCTTTCCCTTTGGCCACCTTTGCTCTGCCTCATCTGAATTTGCAACAACTTATTAGTCTGGAAGAGGGGAAGAAAGTGGCATTTCTTCAATTTTTCAGCACAAGGTAAGCACACTGAAGATAGTTTTATCTCGTTCATGCACCTGCTGTCAAGTGACCACACAGGGTGGATTGTGCAGAGGGCTGCCAGGCATCTTCCTATGCCTGGCACCTGGCCAGAGCCCCAGAATGATGCTGTGCAGAAGCCCATCCTCACGTTTCTTACCCTATTAGCATCTGCTGGCTGCAGTTGCAGCCAGCCCCTTAAGACCTGCCAAGAAATAGTTGCAAAACATGAGGCATGTTGATCTTATCCCTTGGTAGAGAAAATCAATTCAGGGCTTGTTGGCGAAACCTCATCTTGGATGAGATCAGGTTGGCAAGTCTTTTCAGGCCATGCCTTTTTTTTTTTTTCCCTCCATCAGCACACATACAGGGAGGCATCTATATGTGCCTTTAACTGACATTCCCTTTTAGTGTCTTGAGTCCGAGTTTGAACGGAGGGAGTTGGGAGACTTTGCTTCAGGTAAAGAAAGAAAAAATGATTCCCTCAAGAGCCCTGTCAGCCTCCTGGAGCATGGCTGTCCATTCCTAGATGCAGTTGCATACCCGTGCAGCCCAGATATCTGCGCCTGATTACAACTGGTAGGGGCAGGAGATCAAAAGGGCACCTATTTCCATTAGAGATCTAAAAGTGTGTGCAAATCTCCCAATAATATATGCAGATCTTGCAGAGATTTAAAACAGATGTTATTTTTTATGTACTATTTAACCCTTCATTGATATGATGATTGAGTGACAGAATTCAGAGCTATCATTCCCTTCATCAGAAACCTGAGTGACAAAGAATGATCCAGACAGCTCTACCTGGAGAAGTGGTCCAGAGGGAGGCAAAAACATATCTCCTTCGTTGGACCCGCGGCCACAATCCAATAATGCAAATGCCAACTTGTGAGACGTGCTCAGAGGCATTTTACTCACATCTCTAACCAAGGGACCAATGTTATTAAGTATTTAAAAGTCAGCCTTCTTTACCTCTATCTATCCTTGCAGTGCATATGAGATTTACAATGGGCCTTATTCGTTCTGTTGGTATTTATTAAGTGCGTATTCGCTGCTAAGCACACTGTGTTAGAGATTAAGGTTTTAAAGCCCATTCATTTGAAGGGCTGGCAGTATTTCATAGAGACAAACACATAAACATATCAGTCCAGGAGCTGAGTCCTGAGATAAGTCATGAGCAAGCTGTGGACTCCAGCCTGGGGGCATCTCCATCATCTCCCTGGGGCCTTTCCGCTTGGGCCAGTGAAGATCTCCAAATCAATAAATCCCCAAACTAAGAGAGGTCTCTAATCCAAATTCTAGTGATACAGCCCAACTGGTATTCTCAGCTTTCATTCACACGCACACACTAAACACAAATGACACCAATTCTCATTTATATAACATGATTGTACACTTGGAGACTATACAATTTTTGATGTTCTCATTGCCAACCTAAGTTTTCAGTGAGTATTTTAACCTATTGAACCACGCCTTCAGTTCTCCATCCACTTCCTTGGCAAAGATCATGGTGCCTCATGCATCTCCCCTCTGTCCCACCCGCACATGCTGCCCCCACCCTTCTCCTGAGAGGGTGCTGCTCACTTAGGTTTCACATGTAATGATTCAGCAACTTTGAATGTGGAATCTTTAGAAGTCCAAAAGAACCATCCCGCCCTTGAGCTTGTTTCAATCTTCCATGGCAAGTGTCAAGATTTGTACTGAATCACCCACTTCTTAAGAATCCCAACTCCCAGAGAGCTACACATCCCACCTCACCTCTCAGATCCCAAGCCTGTGTCCCACCTAAGACTCTGTAAGCAGACTTCTCTTTTTTCTGGACTCACTATACTGATCCAGATCTGAGATCACAAATATCTTTAATTCTTTTTCAAAGACTCTCTTATCTGGACCTGGGTCCCCAAAAGGACTTTATTCACTAATTCTGTTAGAATGCATCTGGTTATAAGTAAAAGAAACTCATTTATTAGTGGCCTAGAACATAAGAACATTTATTGCTTATTAACAAGCAGTTCCAAAATGTCTGGCCTCAGGCTTGGTCCATTGGCTCCTTCATGACAGCAAAGACCCAGGTTCAATCTTCTCAGCTTGTAACCTCAGAATGTGGAGATTGCCCCCTTCCTTGGTTGCAGAATCTCAGGAGCTCTAAGCAAGGCGTCATCACACAATAGCACCCAAAGCTTGAGCGCCCTCCTTTTTTTTAACACACGGAGGAAATTATTGCCCAAAGTGGCTTCCCTATGTATAGCACACTTCTAGTTACACTTCACTGGCCAGGAGTGATTCACATGTCCAACCCCAGAATGAACACTGCAAACATTGATCACCATTTGACTTCAACCAATTAGAAGTGATCCCCTGGGTTCAGGCACATTGCCAACCCCTCTTCTTGAAAATCAGGATTCTACTAGCAAACTGGAAGAGGTGATGGCAGGGGGGTGGGAACAAATGGTATTTTCCATGGTTTTTTTCTTTTAAAAGTTACTTAAATACAGACATAAATCTAATACTGGACCCAGAGATTTCATACCCACTGTTTGTGACAGCCTCTCTATGGAAGAGCAGTACAGTTACATATATCCTGCCAACTTCAATTCTATTCTAGGACATTCTCTACTCTTCCACTTGCCTTTACTCCTCTAAGTGGAATTAAAAAAGAAAACATGTATCCTCTTTGTTATTTAAAAAAATGGTGAGAAAAAGATAATACCATTTGGAATTTATTCAATAAAATTAGGGAAGATAATTAGGGGTATTGTATAATTCCAACTTATCGTTATTTTGATGGAGGGTCTCATAATTTGAGTATGAGAGATGCTCTAGTGTGAATAGAGTATCTCTGCCTCTTCTAGCTAAATGCACTAACACATTAATACAGAGGGCAATATTTCTTTTGTCCCAAGCACATTGAATACTGTCTCTGGCATCCCATGAGTGTACCTGGGAGAAGGTGGTCATTCCAGATCCTACTGGACCACCAGGAAGGAACAGTTAACTGTGTCCAGGACAGGTCAGGAAAGGCTTCCTAGAGGAGGTAAAAGTCCATTGATCTTGTAGGATGAGCAGGAGTTCACCACAGACAAGGAAGAAGGGGCACTCCAGGCTGAAGGACAAAGCACAAGGGCACCAAATCATGGATAGCATGGTAGATCTCAGGCCAGGAGTAGCTGGGACACATGAGCTCCAAAGAGGGATCACAGAGAAGGCTGAAAAGGTGGGTGGAAGGCAGATTCTGATGGGCCCCCACGGGGGCCTGACAAGACCTAACTTTAAATTACAAAGAATAGGAGCTGAGAAGTTTCTGGAGAAAGAGAATGATGTGGCCTGGCTTGGCTGGTGTACTTATTCTTGAATCTGACCAAATGAC